>OY986051.1:16728276-17328276 GCA_963920205.1 Stenodema calcarata
CGTTTGGTTATAACCCGTTTTGTTAATTATAGGCTCGTTTTGTATAATTGTAAAAAAAAAAGTACGAAGATAATATGGACCGTGTTTTGTAAAAACCAGCCAAGTCGACTTGGCGGCCACATTGAGTTAGCTTCATAGTCTGATTCTGGAAATAGTTCTCCATCGTCTACAGTTATCGTCTAGGTACTCGTTTGGTTATAACCGTTTTGTTAATTATAGGCTCGTTTTGTATAATTGTAAAAAAAAAGTACGAAGATAATATGGACCGTGTTTTGTAAAAACCAGCCAAGTCGACTTGGCTGGTTGTTGCAAAACACGGTCCATATTTGAGGTAAGTAGTGTACATTAACATTAAATGTTGTTACGTGTTTTTAATGTAATTCAAAATTATTTGTAATTAAAATGCTATACTTAGGGCCGGTTTATCAATTGCATTTGATCGCCGATTAAACTCCAACTATCGCTGAATGACACCGTCGATGTCAAGTTTTCCTTCTTGGCCATTCGTTTGATCTTATAACCAACTTTTAGATGTAGAAATGCCCTGTTAACCTTGTTGAAAGTAAATAAATAACGTAAGGGTTTAATAGTGTTTTTTCTATCTGTTATTTCCATTTTATTAAAATTTAATTCACTGTGTGAAAAAGTGCTCATATGATTCGATAGTCTTCAGTATCGAACATTTTTATTCGATATCTGAGTAGTATCGAATATTTGTTTCGATACTAGTATCGAGTAATGGTATCGAATATTATGTGGTATTGCCCATCACTGGACGTAGATGTTGTGTTTCTGCCACTTTTCTGTCTTGATCCGTCGTAGTGGACACCAGTTGCACCGCGCAATGTTGGATCAGGGCTGAGCATGTGCGCCTCGCTGTAATTTGAAAATTTGTATCGCGGCACATCACATCGCGGCACATGGCATCGCGCCGCGCATAGGCTGCGCGTGCGGTGCGCGGCCTGCCTCTGCTCAAGTGTATTCCCGGCTTCAGAGTCCTCGTGAATCCTCTCGCTTCCTTCCTTTTTGCGTGCTCGTTTGAAATTTGTAGGGCGGGCGAAGGAAGAAACTTTCCGTAAACAACACAGTTGGGGGGAAGGAGGGTTTTGGATACTTGCCACGTTGTAAGCTCATTCGAGTGGGTAAAAGTCGATAACTTTGAAATGCTTAATCAGCTTTTTAAAAACCGCACTTTTTATGACGTAGAAGGATTTGCAATGGCGGCGGGGAGGGGGATCATGGAAATTCAAGAGTAGAGGCGTAAGTGAGTGAATTTAGAACGAATCAAGGTAAGTTGCAAACAGTCGGTGATTTTTGACAATATATTTATAGTAGAAACAATGTAACACAATACAATATAATATCCTTGTAGATGCCAATACGTACTAGTGAATGTCATGAAGAACAGGATAGTTGGAATTGACATTGATGTCGTGGTCTGATCTTGTTTTTATTCTTATTTCAATAATGGAAATCATGTACAGAAAACCTACCATAATAAGGTGCTGCTGTACAAAACTATGCCGAGGCCCAACTGGACGTGTGAACTGCAAAACTTGACTAGAAAATGATGCAAACGTTCCATAATCTGAGGAATTCGGTGGATGCTTCATGGTACATACGAAATTACGATCTTCAGAAAGTCCTTATGGTGGAGAGAGTCAGGGATGTTATGAAGAGATAGTAGCGCTAGTAGCTACGAGCAGTGGCTCCTCGTTCATACGAATCCGGAAGCCATCAAGCTTCTTGACAACTAACAAGTAACTCGGCGTCTGAAGAGGACCAAGCCCGCAGTCATCAGTGCGATTACAGTGCGGTGCTTGCCAATGAACCTTCACCATCATTGACTACGCGTAAAAATCGAGTGAGTATTCCCAGCCCAGGAAAATACTCGTATTAGCTGTCGTGCCTCAAGGAAGAGTTTTTTGTCCGGTACTATATTCATCTACCTCAAACGGTGGATACTCCATCAGCAACGTTCTCAGACAATATCGAAAAGCCACAATTGCTTCAGCGGTTGGATGATTTTCGTAGGATGAAAATTGAACGAGCTACGGTGTGAAAATCATCAGAACACATTTCTGTCGTTGAAATCAATGTTGCAAAATTTATTCAGACTCCCAAATGAAAGAGAAAATTCAAATTTAATACAAGAATTTACTGATAAATAAACGACCTATATATAACTCAGTTTCGTTCAACGTTTGACACCTGAGTACATCGAATACAGATTAGTTCATTAATCGTTTATTAGCTAAACATTTCATTACCGATATACCCCTGAAACGTCATGGGAACTGCATCTTCCGCCCAATATCATCTGTTCCTTATTCGCATGATTTGTAGGATTCATTGAGGATACAAGTACAGTAAGGTACAGTAGGTATCGAAAGCGTTTTGTCAATCGGACCATTTTCTTTGGAACATTACTGGTAATGTCGGAAGCGTATGGGAGAAACCAATCGATTCAAGTAAGTTCAGATGTGTTATAAAGTTGAGAGGAATCGAGTAAGTAGGTAGTTTTGAAAAACTTCGGAAGAATTCAAAACATGCTTGTGTTTTTTCATTTTTATTTTGTATACCTAATAATACAACATATATTATGTATCTATTATATATATTATAATACACATTTATACTTATACAATACTTATACTTATACAAAAATACACATTTATATTTATTGCAGTATAGGTATTTCTTCCTATTAATTTAAATAAGACCTTGATAATCCGGCACTGTTAGATCCCCGAGTGTGCTGGATTATCGGGGTATTACTGTATAACCGGCAATGTTACATCACTAGCCTTTTTTCACTTTGGGTTATTCATTTTTACGAGTATTATCTCTGCAAATATCAAAAGTACGTGGTTCACCCATTGAGCTCCACGTCAAGCTGCCAAAGCCTTTAAACGTTGAAATTAACGTTCCGTGAATCCGAACCGCGTCTGCTCAGTTTTAACAGTCTCAGCTATAAAACTTGCGGTTAAAAAGAAATCGTAGAAAATACAAATAAAACAACATCGTTTTACAACATTTCTTGCGTTGGAGTAGGTCAGGTTTTCCTGACAAACAAACGAAAAGCCTTCTGGTCGAAAGCCATTTAAATTGTCGAACTCGCAGCAATCAAACCGAAATAACCGAAATATGCCATGAACAGGTGGTAGGCACTTGGTAGATTTAAAGAGTATGGAGTATGAGGTTATAGGAGTATGATGAGGAAACACATCCCAATCAAATTTGGTACGGATTCTTAGTGATGTACGAGATTTTTGACATCCGAATACACATTCAAGTCCAAATTATGAAGAAAACTTGAGTCAGGTAATATTGATGATGTTATCAAATCGGTGATTCCCCGAAACTCCATTTGGTTCGCTGCGAAAAATCCATTAAACTACCGTCAAAATCCCAAAATGGCCCACAGCTGGTGTTGCCACTTGAGCGTCGTTGAATGTCAAACAAACTACACATGTTGAAAAACTAGATTTTTAAATTTTTATGTGGTTTTCGAGATGGAATTGGAGGCTGTTTAAATTGAACGACTTCCAAAACGGAATGTGATTTGCATCAAGCAGGTACAATAATTAGGAATGTTAGAAAAATAACATTGCGACTAATTTCGCCTCTCTACATCGCCATGTAATTCAGAGTTTTTAATACAAACATTTTTGTGTACGGAGTGACAATCTATTATCTGATACGTTCTGCGCATAATGCAAATGTCGAGGTTCTGATTTCACTTTTCCGCCGTCAGCTATTGTCAGATCGATTGTTCCGTCAAAATGAATAATCTGAGGAAAAATGTCATTAGTCAGAGTGATTTATATTTTATTGAGATAACGTCCCCATTACCTCCTCCGTGTCGTATTATAATGGTGGGAGCGGATACTAGGAGTTGATTTTTCTTTACCACGATACTCGTCAGTAAATAGAGGGATAGTGAATTATTTCAATAGTTTTACACCTACTTTCAGTCCGCAATCGTGGATTTTTAGAATCTGAAAGACCGTCCATTCATCTATCGGACCAAAATCATGATTACCAATCAGGTTTCTTTTGGTTTTTTGAAAATTTGGGAATATTTCCAGTGAAATTAGGCAAATTGATGAATGGGTGACTAGGTGTGATGACTAGGAAATGTCGGAGTATTATAGTTTTCCAGCATTTTAGCATAGGTACCCTTTATTCCAACCTTTTTATACTTCTTCAAAACCTGTTCCAATTCTTTGGCGATTGACGGCAAACTAGATTAAATTTGTATAATATACGTTTCATATACGTCACAATTTTTCCGATTACCCAAAACAAGTAACTTTTCAAGTGTGTTTCCCCGTTTTTTTGCAGGTCCAGTTTTTGAGATATAGCTTATATATAGGTATATATACCTCTTTCCTAGCCACGTAGTGCGTTGAAAATGGTAGTCCAAAGAATCCTAGATAATATTTCTCCTTCAAGGAGTCTTTCGATGGTTTTTGAGATGCGAATCCGAATTTGAAATCCGATTTTCCACGAAAAACGCGGTAAAGTTGACAAAATACACACGAAAATTCCCAAAAAAAAACACTGTTTTATACTTTTTTTTTAAATTCGTGTTCCAAATTTGGATTCAGCATAAAGAATCATGTGAGAATTTCTCTCTCTTATTTGTCAAATCTATAAAATAGTTAATTTTCATCTCATACGTTCACTTTGTTCATTTGGGTGAGGATTGAGGAACACAAAAGTTGGTTATTTGCTCAACATGTTGATTTAATTAACTGATCAATATATGATGAACATACATTTCTTATCTTCCAATTAATTTCATTAAATCAACATGTTGAGCAAATAACCAACTCTTGTGTTCCTCAATCCTCGCCCAAACGAACAAAGTGAACGAATCAGATGAACATTTACCAGTGGCTCATTTTATAGATTTGACAAATGAAAGAGAGAAATTCTTACAGGATTTTTCAGGTTGAATCCGAATTTGGAACGAGATTTTTGTACTTGACGTAGTTTTTTTCAAAAAATGAATTTAAAAAAGTATGAAACAGTGCTTTGGGGATTTTTGTGTATACTTTGTCAACTTTATCGCTGTTGTCCGTGGAATGGAAGACGATAACTAAAATCAGATTTCAAATTCAGAGTCACTGAAAGTGAAAAATGAGTTAGGATTTTTCGGAATACAATTTTTAACACACGAACGTAGCTAGAAAAGAGGTGTATGAGCTATTTCTCAAGCACCAGAGCTGATGGCGAAAAACGGGTTTCAGATTTGGATTCAGCATCCGAAAACCCCCAATAACAACCCTTATCTCCTCTGCACCAATCAACACCTTTTTTTTGGCCGTTGTTATCGGTACCAAAAATCAACATACATCCCCATTACCCATTACATTACCCGTCTCGTTTTTCTGTCAGTCAGAACGCTTCTATAGAGTCTCACCATGCATCGAGAAAACGTCGCCAAACCATTTTATAAAGTTATATTTGTCCATTTAGACCGACGATCCTTCGTAACAAAGGTGGTTTGATGATTTGAAGAGTTAACGCACTACCATTTCTGAACTTATAAATTATAAACCAAATCTTCGAGTTAGGTAAATCTCACTGTGTGAATACCAGTATGACTTGAGTATAAATACTTAAGTTTTCACTATTTTTGTTTGTTTGTCAGTTTGGAGTTTATCATCTCCTTTATTAGGGAATCATTCTTCGACTTATTCAAGACTGTGGGGCCCGTCATTTGGCTGGTAAATGACGATTAGTAGATCAAATTGAGGTACAACACCAGGGTACGGGTTGAGAGAAAAGTTCGTTTTAACAGGAGGCAGGATGTGACCCTTTTGATTACTATCAGTGCCTACAGCACAAAAGAGAGAGGCGGGCGGTAGTTGTGAGAGCCGGAGGGTCGGGGTCCGGTGGCCCCAAAATAAATTAGACTCCATGTAATGGGACAACAGTTTCGTCCGCGTCAGTTTATTGGACTGTTCTCTGTAGAAGGGTAACTTTTTTCATCAGTTCAATGATATTTTAACTTTCAACTTGGATTAAATAGCGGGATGGTTTGTCAAGCGGGATGGCAGTTGCTTCACTTGAAATATCGTAATAATCCTAGTGTACCATAATCGGACAAATATTCACCTGTCAGGGAGCCAACGAACATACTAATAATTAGGTTAAAGGTTCTTGACCACTGGTATTCTAAGTTCTGCCCTAAGGTATTCACAGACTGTCTATTCTACGGTATTCACAGACTGCCTATTCTAAGGTATTCACAGACTACTTATTCTAAGGTATTCACAGACTACCCACAGAAATATGTAGGACAATCCAAGCAATACTTGAAAAATCGGCTCTCCAAACATAGGTCTGACATCAATACTTTGAAAGAACATTGCGCCTTAGCCCAGCACTCAATTTCTAAAGCTCACATGTTTGATTTCCAAAATGCAGATATTCTTGACTCAGAACCCAACTACTCTAAACGTAAAATCAAAGAAATGATACATATCATCAAAACCCCAGAAACATGTAATTTCAGAAGGGACACTGAAAATCTTAGTCGATTATACCTGCTTACAACAATCCTATACGAATGTCGTAAATTCATCAGTCAAATCCCCCCCCCCCCTTTTGTGGATATTATGCTTCCTACAACATTATTATTCTGCCATTGCCACTAAAAAATTTTCATTTTATTCTACTACCTAATATTATAAATAACTCTTTAGCTTGTGCAAGCAAGCCATGTTTCTATTCCTATGTTCATTCCACCTGTGTATTCCTCCTCTTTTTGTACCCCTGAAGATGCAATACATTTATTGCGAATAAATTGTTTTTATTTTAAATTGTTTTATTTGGACCAACCCTCGATATACCCAACATCACTCCTTATCATACTAATAATTTCACTGAAAACGGTTCAATCATTTGAGAGTTGTGAACGTCAGGAAATTGCGCCGGCTGAGAGTTGTGAATTGGGTTTGCGCCGGCTCAGACGAAATACGCAATGGGAGTCGTACTCGTATATCGACGGTGGGCAAGTGACAACCCCCAAGTGACAAGCTCCATTGCCTAAATGCGTTTTTTTGTATTTTTCATCAGTGAACTTCTTCGAGCATTTCCTAGTGATTCTGACGTTCATAGCCGCGAAAAGTGAACTAAGAATGTGTTTTTTAGCGTGTACTGATCTCCCGAATCTGAAAACGTAGAAGAAGAAGAAGTAAAGAAGTGTTTTGGGTCTCCTGTAAAGTTGAGTTTTTTGAGTTATTGAGAATGAAGCTTTACCTTTAGTCATTGTGATATAAAAGAATGTATGCCGATCTGTAGGCTTTATCCGTCAAAATTGAACGTGAAATGAACTAATGAATTATGGGAAAAGAAGTTCGTTAGAAACGTACACAACGACATCATGTGAGCTAGATTACTGTAGTAATGATATGACATTCGCCCAGGACTGGCACATAATCGTCCAGGAACCTAGGGGCTTCCCGGATTCGAATACTATTCGAATACTACTTCACAGAGGAGACGAGCTAGGGGTTAGGGTTGCCTGCTGACAGGGAGTAGCAGGCGATAATGGTGGTTTCGTCGTGGTAGGTGAATCCAAGTCTTCCGGAATGTAGTCAACTATCCGATCTGTAGGCTTTATTCGTCAAAATTTAACGTGAAATGAACTAATGAATTACCTATGGGAAAAGAAGTTCGTTAGAAACGTACAAAACAACATCATGTGAGCTAGATTACTGTACTTAGTAATGATATGACTGTCATGATGGTGGTACGACAAGGTGTTGAGTGAAAAGCCCTATAGCCCTCAATTTCAACTCGTTTAGATTTTGTTCTAACGTACTACGTTCATTACAAAGAATTTACCACAGCCAGAACGATGGAAAAAATTCTGGAAGCCGTTCCTTGATATCTGAAACGCAAAATGCGAGCGGAAATGTTTATGTCAGAGAACAAACCTTTTCTCTCCAGCGTGAATTCAGGACTTCCGATTTGAGGTGCCCACAACGTTTCTATCCGTTAACCCGATCTGGCCCTTGACTTTCATTTGAATATTTGCACTCATGAATAATCACTTTCGGAATATTTGCTCTGTGACCGGACCCATTGTGAGCTAAGGCGCGGAAGAAAGATGGTGAACTCAAGTGAAAGCGAAATGTGTGACTGGTGTGGGACATCGCTTTCCCCAATTGATGAGACCAGACGTTCTGTCAGGCTCAAAAACTTGAATCCACCAGATAAATCGTGATATTATTCTGTGTTCCAAGGTTTTGGTGTTGTGATTACATATAATTATACAAGCCCAATAACAGCCTAATGAAGTATACGATAATCTTGTTCTTCTTTGTTTTCCTTTTTCGTATTTTTTTGTGGACTCTAAGCTTCGTGTATCACCTTCAAACATATCTTGAACTTATATATTACCAATCGTCATTTTCTAAAGCACATCCAGCAGTTTATTCTGAACGAAAGAGACCGGGTTGAGGAAACAATGCCTACCCCTGAAGATGGCTTATTAATGCCGAAAGCTCGGAAAAACTTCTCCTTTTCTTACCACCTCCTACAACCCTCCAAACAGACAAAGGTTTTTCAACCAAAGGAGGTAATGAACAATACAGCAAATTAAAGCACATCCGTAATTATGGATTTTTATTCAGAAATCATAGTTTGTTTACAGTTTATACACTGTCCACAGAAAAATAATTTGTACAGAAAATAAACCGTTGGAATTGTCAGCGTTTTTTGAACGTTAAAAAAAGATGTTTTCGCTAAACAACAGTTAAGATCTGTGTTCCGTGCTTTTATAGCATCCCCCCCTTCATCCGCAGAGCTGTACGATATGTCTATGACTTGTTATCTTACCGTTAGAAGCATTAGATGTTAGAAACAGATGCATCAAAATTAGTTAAATCACAAGGTTGTTTGCGTGTCAACGCTCGACGGTTTAGTTGCCAAGTGGGCTCGGGCGTACGAGAACTGAATTACGTTGAGACGGAGGGCTGTAACATCATTAGAACGTTCGTTAGGTATCATTATTTAACATTTAACGTTCATTTTGGTTTATTATCTGCGATAATTGGAATAGCCGAAGAAAAAAAAGAATTGCCCCCCCCCCCCCCCCCCTCACAGTTTGCTGGTTTAGGTTTCAAAATACGTAGATTCCAAAAATTTAATTTAAAAAAAAAGTCCGTCCGTACGCCGTACGCGGCATTTTGCCCAGTTAGCGTTGTGCTAAAATTACGAAATTCGGTTTAAAGGTCGGACCAACAACCCCACCACGATCCTCCTTTTCATAACCCTAGGTCAATGTGAAGGGGTTCAAAACGAATTTTGAAATTTTGAATGATTCATATCTCGAAAAATTTGAAATGGAATGGTATAGTTATTAGTTCTCATGTAATAAGTGTTTAACTTTTAGAATTCTTCAAGACCATCTGGAGCTTCGTACGACCAGCCGTTCGAAAAGCACAGGGTTTTCAGATACTTATCGAGTTAATTGATAACAATGATTAATAACCTTTATTGTTGATTAATAACAACTAACAATAATTATTATTCATTGGTCATAATTTACACTACTTGACAATAATAATTAATAATTAATGATAATTCATAATAATAATTATTCAATCATTTAGTGATCCATACATAAGGGTGGTCTGCACAATAAAGACAATAAACCGTTGTGTCAAGAATTTGCAGAGTTTCCTGAGTTTTAGTCGTTGTTTCTTTCAGAGATCAGAAATTGAGCATGATTGTTGGTTGATCATGGAGTTTCGACATTCTATGTGCTCAAATTATTTTCGTTTCATAGAGTTGATTGTCTCATCCATGTTCCAACTCCGTTTGTATCCACCCTACACTTCCTGATGCTCCCAACATTAACGGAGCATTTTTGTTTTTTGTTCCCACAGAACGAGCGGAATGTTCATTGTGGGCTGTTATTACGCCTCGTTCCCCGGGAATTCGCCAGAAAATCCAATCCTCCTCGACGGGAGAAAGAACGATTCCTCCTCAGTCTACAATCTTCATTTCCACGTGATTTCTAAACCCTCCCTCTTGTTCGTCCGTTCAATCAGCTCAATCGGGTCCACTCCTATAGCAAGGGATCCAGGCCTGGGCTCTCTCTCATTAGGTACTCGGTCATTCAGAACTACGATTGAGTACAATAGTTTCGGAGACTTGAACATGCCTTGTAGGCTGTCAACTGAGCATTAACAGGCAGTGTGGGCTTGTACGTTGAGCATTAATTATATTCAAAGACTTCTTGAGACGTTTTAATAGATTAGCTTTTGTGTTTCGGTCGAATGTTCATCTACGTTCAACCAAGTATAATTAACGTCAAGGCCACAAATTGATTTTAAACGGTCCCTCTGGAACGGCTTGCTACTTGTGAAGGTGATATTACCTCTCGTTTGGTGGATAGCTTGGAACAATGAAATCATACGAATACTGTGCAGTAAATACAAATAACTAGAAGGCGGAGGTGCATTGGGACTGTCACATTAAGCAACGTTAAAATATCACTCGTTCGAACAACAACCTCAGCATCATTATCACAAAATCGTAAATTAAATCAATCAACAATTCATGGTCTGGACTAATCCCAACGGTTTAAAGAGCTGCAAATGCATTCGTGCAATGCAGTCGTCCACCTTATTGGAAACGGTCTTTGAAGGATTGGTACCAACTGTAGATCTCATTCGAGGTACCGCACGGTGGTTAGTGCAGCTAATGGAAGGAAGCGGTTATCGAGACCACGTACCGTGTTACGAGAGTCGTCCGTCCACGGACATAGTTTTGTAATTGACTCCGCGCGGCAAATCAGTCGAAAATCATAAAGGCTCACTCAAGGAATCGGTGACCCAGATGGGGGCGACCTTCGTTTCCATAGTTTTGACCTTTCCTATATCCCAAGCTACTTGGGGGTCGAGGAAACGTTATATTCGGCCGATGCCGACTCGATAAATATAAAGTGCACTAAATATAAGCGATGCTACCGATGTCAAACGAAAATAGATTTATTTGCTCCCCCAATCGAAGCCCCACTCGTTAACCCTGGGGCAGTCACGATTTTCTACATAACATCCCATGGACTAAACGCAAAATCAGCAGGGTACTTGACAGTGAAGGTGAATTTCCTAATTACCTATATAAATAACGGTTTCATTATTTTCATTTCTCCTCTCATTTATTTATCGTTTTTTATTCGAGTCATGAATATGTTAATTACTGGCTCATACGATTTTCCCATGCTCCCTACGAATTTAAACCAAATCCGTTATTGCGTGCCTGTTGATACCAGTAGGAACCCATAAATTATTTAAACTATAATAATCCCTTAATTATGAAGAAACTATAATTATTTTATTCATACTCTAAACTTCATTCCTTATTCGGTCGGCCCGGACTTTTGATGGACAACAAAAGTGACCATTACGGAGCTAGTAACCGATTATCCCAATCACACGATATTTTACCCCACTACTCAATTTACCTTATAATTATACAGCACAGAAATTCGCAACGTTGTGTCCCCCCCCCCCCCTTTTTCGGAACGTTTCGGGACGTTCCTAAATAGCGTTTGAAGCTCAAGTAATTATTGAATTTTGATTAAGTTTTGTTTGTAAACGATGGAATATGTTGGGTTTTGTGGAGGATTAAACGGTAGAAAATTCAGTAAGTAGGTTAGTTTCTTCGGAAATTCGCTCAGCAATGCATGCTGCATGATTGGAAAATGTTTTCACTCCATTGCAGTTGCAAATCGTTTAAAGACTCCAGGAGGGTTAGGTTTAGTTTATGTTCATATTAATGATTCAAATGTCCTGATGAATCGCCATGCATATAATATATGGCATATTATGCCATATATGCCAGTATATCGTATATGACAGTATCTATCTGGCTTAAACATCTGTTTCTTCCCCGTACTCTGCCGTGTGTAGACCAATCAATAGTTTTTGTCTCCGGAAAGATTCACTCGAATGTATCTGATAGTGAAACTGAAACGAAAGTGAGACCAGAAAAGCGGAGCGGCCGTGGCAGAATGAAAAACGCCTAGCGATCAGCTAACCCGAACCTTCCATCAGATGGCGGCCGATCCCAGCGAAATTCAACTCATTGATAGCTGACTCCTGTGATTGAGTCAGCTAATGCACAGTCGGCTACCTCAGAGAGGATTGTTCGCCTGAGAAACATGGCCCCGATCCGACAGATGCTGGGAGAAAATTACGTTACAGTTCTCCTCTGTCTTTGTCCTCGCAAACTGCTCATGCGATAAGGATACAGATAAAAATTTGTGCTGTACTTGGCTTTTTTTATTGAGAAACTGCGCAGAAGAAAATTGTTACCTCACCGCACTATTGCTTTCTGGTTGGCTCTTCATGTGAAATGTCTGGGAGGAGGGAGGGAGGTGTCAGTTCCTGCTGTGAGGCTCAAAATATTTTTAAACATGGGTTCAGGGATTTATTGATCCTTGGCGGTTTTTGAACACAACGTACATCGTAGATTACTCATCTAGACGAGAAATCAACACTTCACTTCGTATTCATATAAACTTCAGCGATTTGCATTTACCGAAATCATGCTATCATAACATCGTATTATACCGAACGTCTTCAGATCAAATGTACAAGCGAAAATGGTCTCAGAGGTTTTTGCAGCTCCATTGAATTTTCCTAAGTATGAAATATGCAACTTCAAGGCCAACGTACTTAGACAGACATCATGATCGTTTTGCACTGTAACTACATAAGATTGGTCAATTTAAATGAGTATCACGCTTCTTCTTGCTGATTATGTCTTTGAACTATAGGCCACAACCACATTTTACATCGGCTGAAGAGTAAATTATAAACATGGTAAAACACTGAAAAACTGGAAAAAAATGTATTGGAAAAGTGATGCATACATACATGAAAAATTAAAGGTACCTCGTAGAAAACAAAATTGAGAAGCGATTGAGATTCCACTCCAGACCCACTTGTAGATTCTGGTGAGCTTGATATGTCAGACCAGGATCGTCTGGATCTATCAACATCTGCGAGGGGCAGAGAGTCACTTGGTGGGGTCCCTTGCCTCTTGTGAAGAGCAGGAAGACTCGTTGCCAGGTTCTCTGACTCTCCAACATTGGTAGATTTGGTCCCTTCCTGTTGTACAGTCTCTCTTTGGCCTTCATTGGTGTAACTTGCATGTTCCAGATGAATCTAACAGAATTTAACCATGAATCCAACCAGGCGATGCCAATGTGGGCACAGGGACAGTTGGGAAAGAGTTAATATCCCCACTACATGGCTGTGATGAGAAAAAGATGTATGTTTTTTTCGGACGAGGATCTTGTTTATCACATCTCATCAACAAGATGTTGCAGCTTCAGTTGATTAAGGTGATGGAACGAGGAGCCACAAAAACCCCATCGCAATTGGCTGTGTCAAAGATTCAGCAGTAATTGGTCGTGAAAGAAACGTCCTTGAACTGCCATGTCGCGTTCAGTATAGTTAACGGGGAAAAAACATCTTGAAATGGGGGAAATATGACAGATAGGATGAAGAGGGGGTGTATTGTGAGTGATGTCAGTTGAGTTTAAATTGAAGGCAACGAGGTACGTGATGGCTTTATGGAACAAGGTAGAGTTAAAAGGGTCAATTATTAATCAGAAGAGGTCGGGTTTCTGCGGCAGGGCGAAAAACGGCCGTTCATTGGCCAACGACTTTGTAAAATTTCACCTCGTGAATTAGCATGGTCTGAAATTTGTGGAACTCATTGAAAATCTCCACCAAGAGTAATTACACGTGGTGCACGCTGATAGAGGCAATTACTCTCCTCAACTTGACAACTACCTTCAGCTGCTACCTACGATTCGTGATGCAAAGCATTTTTCATAGATTTGACTATAGAAAAAACCATTTACCGTCAATTTACAACATCCTTTCATGTATGTATTGTTTTGTTTTCTGCCCAACATCTTTGTCTACTTCGTGGGTAGTTAGCAACCAAATCACCAGTTCTTCCTCACTTTCTAAAAGTATTTATTGATTCACAAATGATCTTGATATTTTTAGTTAGAGCCTCGACGCATGCGCAATCATCTTTTAGCATCCAACTAATTTCACGGGCACTTTACGCGAGTTGGTAATGGATCTGAATCTCGCAGGAATTCTAATTGCGGTGTAACCCCATTTTATTCCGCCTGTTGATTATACGACTAGAAATATCGGAATAGGGGTTTTGTATGGAAATTTCGTGATCTATAACATGAGGGAAAAATTAAAACGATCGAGTCCGTCAGCGTGACGAAGTGGGGTACGAACAATAGGCCCCAAAATTAAGGTCGGAGGCAGAAATTACTGGTCCTTAACAAAATCAGAATTTCAAATCGACTATCTCTCTCAAAGCAAATAATTTATTCTGTGAATTAAAGTCGGACCATCGGGATTTCTGTGGGCTTAATACCCTATGCGCAGACCAAAAACTGGGTTTCTGAACCTTTTACGGGTGAAGCCGATTTAACGCTATTATACTCATTAACGGGTAAATATTACTGAAGTATCAAATATGTTTTTCACCGATACCAAGAATCTCACTAATTTGTATTCAAGTATGAGTACTCGAATCAATAACTGAACAGATATCGGAAAACATTGGTAGGTAATCATTATTTGAAACAAGGCCACTCAAATGTAGTGTTGGTTTTGCGAAAGACAGTTGACCTAGTTTTTGTGTATTTACCGGGAGCCGCACTGTAGAAGTATTTGAGAATTTTAATTTACGATACGACTAAACAACCAATTCTATTCTTTGATTGCTCATCCGAATTTGTTCAGTATGTGTTGGTAGTTCTGGGGAATACGTACCTATTGAAAGAACCATGAAATGTAGGTGTAGTACTGAATTGAAGACGTGCACTTAAATTGTATTCACTCTATACCTAATCCTTCATCTGGCGTGTAGTAATTAGTCTAACTAGCCTAATTTAAATTAATTGTTCTGATTGTTACATTAACGCGCAGTGACGAAGAGGAAGGTGCCTTCGTTGTAACCTAATAAGCACTCCATGAATTCAATTTATTTTTCTCTTGGAATCAACGAGATTGCGTTAATGATGTTACGCAATTATGCAACTCTATCACCTTATTTTACCTCATGGAATTACGTAGGTATGTGATAATTCAGTAATGAACTAATAATATTCAAAGGACATTTGTGTAGTAATTATATACTGGTCTCCGATTTCAACATTATGCATACAAACGAGTCGCACATGACGAATGGGCGATGTACACATTTTTGAATCATAAATGCATTTTTTTTTTTTTTTTTATACACCGGTCGTCTTGAGCCTTAAGTCTAAACACTGAGAAAAGTAGAATACGTTTTATCGTTACGGTGGGAGTTAAATGAAAAACTCTGCAAATTCTTGACACAACTGTTTATTATATTCTTTGTGAAGATCAGCCTTCTGTCTAGACAACTAAATGATTAATTATCATTATAATAATTGTGACTAGTTCGGGACTTTTAAAGGTTGCATTAGGGGGGCAGAGCGTCCAAGTGTGTGTATTCAGCAATATGAAAGTCCACGGTCCCTTTGACGAGCTTTAATTCCGGTTTGAATTAAACACCCACCACCACACGAACGAGTGTGTAGGAGAGAGAAAAACGCCCGTGTTCGTATACGAACATATTTACATTCTATACATAGCTGCCGTTGTATTTTTAAAAAAAAGGCATCATCATGTGAAAATCAGTAGAAAATTGTACATATTTTTTAAATTGTATCTGATAAGAGGGGAATTGTGCACACGTCAATTATGTATATCACTCTTCTTCTTCTTCCAAAATGCATTACGAAATTGCGGAAAACGTACTGGTGCACCGCAGCAAACCTATTCGCGGTTGTACGAGGGACATCGTATAAGGGACATCTCAGCTATAATACTTGTTTTAAAAAAATGGTTTCCCCTGTGTCCCCGGAAGCGAGTTTTATGTATTTTTCTAAATAATTCGAAGGAATGGTGGATTTTTTGGCCCGCGATTTTTCTAGGATTTTTGAGATTTTTCTACTGCGCATGCGCATTCATAGTGGCAGGATACATTTGGGTTTCGATTGTTCCGGTATGCGACCAACAAGAAGTGAACTCACGACATGAGCTAATCAATAGGTGCTCATTTTACGCATTCGGTGTGTGATAATGAATTTATTAAACCTACCAGCGTTTCTTGAAGGTGGATCCTACATTTATACGAATCTGTATGATACAATTTTCGTCTGATCTTCATATGACCCTATTGAAATAGTACACTGTTCGGCTGTATTACATGCCCATGCCCTAGAAACGGGGATTTGGATGTAGGGGCTTATAGTGCTGCATTGAGTCGACAATCCCCCGGGTGAAATCGGCCTGCGTCACACGACTCCATGGCAACCACCACCCCCGCCCCCTCGTCGATAATATTCTCGCAAGATAAACACACTCCCCCTTTCCGTTGCCCTCTCCTTGCGTCTATCTACGTAACATCCTTGGAGTAACAACAATAATTGTTACTTAATTATTACTTCATTTTCATCAATTATGGCAGATACTGTTTTGCACAACTAAACTGTTGATTGTTAATTTGTAGAAGTTCAACAAGACACTCTCAAACCCAGAAACACTCTTTTTTATCTGCCATGGAAAGTCCGAGACATTAACAGAAAGACGTTAACTCACTGAAACGACCGAAGAAGTTCATTTCTAGTGAGATGTACAAGTATTGAAACGTGGATTAGACAGTCCTGAGATTTCGCATATGGCAAGCAGCTGAGTAATTTCCTGAACCAAGCTGTACGAAACCCATTGGAGAAACAGGATTAATTATAAGACATCAAATATCTACAGGCGTTGGGCCGCCTTAGCGTAAATTTGGTGCTACGACCTGTTTTGGTTTAGAATTCATACCTCAGCTCTGGAGTGAGCGACGTTCAGAGTTCAAAAAGCATCTGATTTACAGTTAAATTTTCTACAACTTTGATCTCATGTTATTTTTCAATCGGAGCACTAATTTTCAACCTACAGGAGTTAGAAGTTGAGGGTTGAAAGTTGATAAAAATCACCGATGTTTGACCGATTTAAATTGTATACACAATTTGACGCGAAATTCAATTTTCTTTAAATTTTCTCTATGGAGCAATTTGGAATATACAGCAATAATTTGCGTGGGCTATTACAAAGCACTACACAGTGACGTCGATTTAGGTAGGCACCTACGTACCTCGTATTATATTTATCATCAATAATGATTTCCTTCTTGTCACATAGCTGATTTCCCACTGCTCTATTTTATATAACTATCGAACCATTTTGATTAGTTCATTCTTATTTCTAGATACACTAATCCAACTGATAAATTACGTGTATTGGAAAATTTCCACAGTTATCTTGTTCTCCCTATACAACCTTTGTACTCACTTTGGGTTCATTTCGTAGGCACCTATTGTTGTTTAGGTGTTCATGACGAGGGAAGAAATATTGCGCATTATTGGGTCAGTAATAATTCTAACTTTGTTCGATAAGACAACAGCAGTAATGGGTAATTATGACAAATATTTGAGCGTTATGCAACACTCAATAGAGAAATATGACTTCAGATACTCCAGTAGGTAGATGTGATTTACTTAATACATTGGTCCATTCTTATTCGTACTCATTGTGGATTTGCTTGTTTCAGGTGAGTGCTTGAAGAGAGGTGATTCGTGAAACAAGACATCTGTGAGTGTTGGAGTAAGAACTTCAGTTTTATGTGTGAAGCATAAACTATTGACATACATTCAAAGGTACTGTTTTAGACATTCCACTGATTTCAGAGAGTGGCTCATTATCTAATTAACGTAATTGTGGTATCTTCGATAATGAAACAATGGAATCGTACAAGGAAAATATATTTTTGATCACCCCCACCCCACCCCTCAAATTTGACGGTTTCCATTTCAAGATACGTAGATGATTCAGAACCGCTTTGCCCAGTTAGTATTGTGCTAAAATTACGAAATTTGATTTACGGGTTCATACCAACCCCACAATGATCATTGCAACTTTGAACCTGCACGAAGATCTGCAAAATAATAAACCTTTGTGTAAAGAATTTGTAGAGCTTTTCATATCTAGCCTGGGACGCTAGGAACTTTGCCAACCTAGGGGCCCGTATAAACTGTCGACCATGTTTTGTATACTGTATAGCCTTGAATAGGTCTGTTCAACTCCAGAGTTTTATTCGAGATGTAGGTCGGAAATGTTGGAGTCGTATTGGTCGTATACTGAGGACTAACAACCGTAAATAGGAAATTGCTGTATCCAAGGTTATTGAAGGTTTTGACAACTATGTATTCTAGTTACAGCTGCAAACCTGAATACTCAACCAATCTTGAATCAAAATAGTAGGTATCTACGCTGATGATTGTGTCAACTAACGAACAGGAATTTCGAAGATCTATCTGGGCTGTTGTGTTCAATTCAATGAATTTTCAAGAAGTTTTCTGAGTTGATGCCTGTTGGCTCCCTAAATGAATTTAAAAGCGTTTTCGAATAGGTACTTCTCTATTTTTTCTCACGATCAGATCCATCATGCATACGGCTGTTAACATAGTAATTACGATGAAATCATGAAAACACGTCCAAATAAAATTGCGAAGAAACCGTTGGTTATAGGTACAATATATTTTACGTAATATTCTATATATTATATTAACTAAATAATTGAAAAGCTTCCTTCTATACAATTTCCAATAAGAGCCCTCGTTTAACTGTGAATTTCATAGAAGCACTTGTGTGGATTTTGAGCGCGGTTCAATACTCATTCTGCCGACCTTCTTCGATCAAAGCGCTCCAATTTCCGATACTTCGGAGGCTTCATCCTTGCCAATGTCGAATAAGACCTTGCAGCTTGTTACGTTTCATTTCGTGAATCAGGTGGCCTTTCCATTTCCTTAGCACTTACTCGTGGGGTATTTCAGATACCTCTTGAAGGCTTGGGTTTTAAATTTAGATTATGACAAAACACCTCTAAACACCGATAAAATTGCATCGTTTCGCCACTTAGCTGCAAGCCTTGTTTTAAATGATGTTTGGTCTACATTTTGACATGAAAAAGATGAAAATTCCTGTGAAATATTACTCGAGGGGCGGTTTTGTTTTGCATAAAAATAAAAGTTTTGAAAAAAAATCTTCAAATCTACTTCTCTTCCAAAAACAATCCTGGAAACTTGCAAATCTTAACGAAACTTCTTCATTCAATAGCTTTTCAACGGTATGGTCAACTTTGAGATTATCTTGTTCCTTCAATTAAAAATTTAAGTTTAAATGAAAAAAAAAAAGTTAGGCGATTTAAAAGGAGTTTGATCAGAGGGTTAGAAAAATGTAAACCAAAATGGTTTTGATACAAAAAAATTGTTTAAACAGGTGGGTCCACGAATTTTTAAAGTGCTAATTTTGAACCTTAGACTTATTTACTGTTCGGGCCCTGAACTTCAGGGTCACTACTCCCTCTGAAAACAAAACAACTTTGAATCGTTTAGCTTTTTCCGCATTTAAACTTGAATTTGATTGAAGGAACAAAATAATCTTGAAGTTGACCATAAGGATTTGCCAGTTTTCAGGATTGTTTTGGGAAGAGTAGGAACGTTCCAAAGTTTTTCAGAATTTTTATTTTTTCAAATTCGTCCATGCTTGAGCTGATGTTATGATCATAAGATGGTACTTCTCAATAATCAAATTACACTAATCTTATAGCAAATTTAACGCTGATTTCGAAAATGTTGTCAAAAGTTAGAATTTAATGAAGTAAAGTGGGGAAATTTTAGTTTGAAACAGAAAAACTTGGGTTTACTGGGGAAAAAAACCTTTAAAAAAAATCATATTTTGATAACGGATTTAGATAAAATATGCCAATGGCGACATTTCACTCCATTTTTGGTGATGTTCAATGCAATTTGGTTTTTGCATCTCTGAGAGGATCACCCTGTACACCTGTGCTAGCGTCTACCAGGCTTGAGCACTGGTCATAATAAGTGAAGATCAATCGTTCAGGAGAACTAGTGGGGACAACAAGAGGCTTCATCCTTCAGGCATGAAAGGTCCTGAATATGTCTTACCTACTTCGCGATTTTTCCGGTGCTTTTCATGTTTTGTTAGATCCAATTTCAACGTTATATTTCACTACATCTCCCCCGAAAGTGAAATTCGCAATAATTTCTGGTTGTTGGAGCGAGAAATCACTGTATGTATAATTTATAGGACGGTCCGTTGTGTTGGTGCTGGGGCTGATTGTGTCGAGGGGTGGCGGTTTGTTGCGGGTAGATCGTTAACTCATCTTCTTCACAAATGAGTTCCTCCTTCAGTGATTACTTCCTCACTATGGATGAGTGGGGGGGGGGGGGGCACCCCGTCACGTTTGTCGATCAAAGATTTAGAGGAGGGGCGTTTGATTAACTTTTCCGTTTCCCCAAGTAAAATGGTCTTTCCTTGATGATGTTTTCCTGATTTTCTGACGAGTATTGATGAAAATGTAGGCATCAAGTGACAACCACGATGTTCTCATACACTTATAAATTCAACGACTTCTTAACATGACTGCCTGGATTTGTCAGTAGGTTCCACCATTTGGTGCTGCAGTTCAAATTCCACCTGATATTAAACTTTACATAATAGGCATATTGTGCTCTATATTATGTGCCTGTATTTACGATTTTTTTTATATGTTGTTAGGACCCCTACGTATAGTATGTATGTAAATTGGCAACCCTGAAAACCTAACCAAGGTGTGCTAAAACCGAGGTGTGCTAACTTCTTATTGCTCGGAAAACAGCAAAATGTTTGCACTAGTTTTAGTTTTTGGCCAAAAAACCGTTACGCAGCCTCTTGGCAGAAATATGTTATTCCATTCTTTTTTAAAGTAGGTATATAAAATTCCCTACAATTTCAGTGGTAGTAGAACAAGACCAAGTAGAACCCGAGAGAAAGCTGTGCAACAAAGGCAATTGCAGTTTATGTTACGGTCATTTTTCTAGTCTCGTACCGGCCAAACTACTGGTCCTACAAAAAGGTACTGGTCCTACTATGGCTCCAAAACTATTCGTCCGATCGAAAATTTCTCTTTTTTACTTTATGGCCCCATGAAATGTTGATCAAGTCCCTTTAAATACCCATGTCAGCACGCTAAAAACCCTTACTGTTGTGGAACCCAAGTTTTTGTTGGTTCCTTTTTCGCTATAACTCCGAAAATATTTGTCCGATCCAAAATTTCTTTTTCCCAACTAAAAGCTGGTAGAATTTACTATCAGACCCCATATAAAAAATGTTGAATAAATACCGGTAAATACCCACGCCAGCACGCCTAATGTGTTATATTTTGACCAAATAAGGCGATTTTGATGTTTAGTGGGCTGGCGTGGGTATTTTCCGGGATTGAATCAAAATTTCATATATGAGATCTGACAGTAAATTCTACCAGCTTTAAGAAGAGAAAAAGAAAATTTGAATCAGACAAATATTTTCGGAGTTATAGCGAAAAATGGCCCAACAAAAAATTGGGTTTCACAACAGTACGTTTTTTTTTTTTTTTTAGCGTGCTGGCATGGGTATTTTAAGGGGCATGATTAAAATTTTATACATGGTGTCTGAAAGTGAAATTATCCAGCTTTCAGGAGAGGAAAAGAAATTTTGGATCAGACGAGTACTTTAGGAGCAATTGCCAAAAGAGATCGACCAACGTGTTTTCACAGAGAAGTGCGACTTACCGTGGGTTACCGAAACTTTGAACGCATGTGGTGGGGCTACCCGTAGGGGTCCTAAAAACATTTAAAAATCGAAGATAAATGCACATATCGCTCATTGGGTGCAATAGTGTCATATCTCCAAATTGGATGCTTTGGGGTAATCTTAAACTAATTAGTAGTAAAAAAACTATTTCAACTCTTAAACATTCCGCTACGAATTTCACGAAGCCAATTTCTAAACCTCAGAAATTGGAGCATTCAATGAAACCCGCTTCGGTAAATTCGTAGCGGAATATTTCAAAGTTGAAATGGTTTTTTTTTTTTCGATTACCCCGAATCAACTTATTTCGAGATAATATCTCGAATTATTATGACACTATTGCACCTAATTATGTGCAATTATCTCATATTATGACACTATTGCACCTAATGAGCGATATGCAAAGTTTGCGTTTTTTTGTGTCTACATTGTACCGGTTCGATCAGAAGCGTCCTTTTTTCCGTTCTTTCGAGTGGCCCAGGGACGAATCAACAACAAAGAGCGACAAAAATAAATTAATTCGGTTTATCAACATTTGCCGTTTCATTATGTTCGAGGGAAGTCTGGTAATCTTATCAAGCCGAACCCCCTTCAGATTGTGACTCGAATAACATTGGGATCTTGTAATCAACTAAAGCAAACACCGATAGGCTCACTGAGGGGAATGTTAGGGGGTTCAAACAATACTCTCCTTTTCCATACTCCCTCCTTCTCAGAAGTCACCTTTTTTCCACGCACGGACCCCACTATCCGGCTAGTATCCAGTATCAGGTGGATTGGAGACTCGGTTTTCGTCTTTGTCCTGGTGACGTCCTGCGTGTTATCAGATGTAGAGTCAGGACCTGTGTTATTCCACTATTTCATTTCCGTCCAGCAGTCCGTAACATTCCAACGCAGGATTGAACGGAGAGTTACGCCGTTTCGTTGCGCAGACTCCGGGAACTTATAATGTCCAAAGATATGGGTACGTATTCAATGTTTGATTCTGTTCAAATTCATGGTAACGTCATTCAAAGCACGTCCTCTTCAAGCGGAGTACACCGTGAGGGTGTCAACATTCCAAGTGCTTCTATTTCAGAGAATATGATCAACTTTCAGGTCTTGTCTGTTCTGAAGACTGAGGACTGGATCTGGTTTTCAATATTTCATACTAACGATGTTGAGGGATGTCGAGGGTCGCTCAAATGAGACATCCCTCAACATCATTCTTACTGACGGTCAACAAATCACACACATTTTTTCATACTAACCTATGGTAAACGATGTTTCTATTTGGGATTCCATATTCATATTATCAGTGACTAGAGAGTTCCTAAGAGATATTGTCCATTCAGATGTGGACATATCTAGTGGCCACATCTAAGGCGAGCAACTTTTGGATGGTAACCAAATGTGTCCAGTTTGGCGGAAGTGATCACCTTAGCACAACGCGATATCCACCCCTTCCACTGCTTTTCCGATCTTCCCACCGTTCATAGCTCAATTTTCTTGATTCAACTTCTGAACATGTCGGGAGTGCTTGATAATTTGTTGCGGTTTTTTCTCGAAGGGCTGATGTCGCACGACGATTTGCAGGCGGCAAAAGGCGCTGCACTGTTATCCCGGAGTAAGGTTAAATTCAATCGTAAAGGTTGTGTCCCAGGAGAGAAATGGACACATGTATGTGGCCGGTTGTGGTCGACTTGAGGCGATGTGTCCGAACACAGCCGACGCGCATGCGCAGTTGAGATAAGTTCAAGCTTATGTCCTTAGGAATATCCCCTTAGGAACTCTCTACTAACTCACGAATAAATTCTGACACAACTTGAATAATACGGGCTCTGTAACTCCCATGAATGGAACTCCCACTGAATCAAGGAATTTTCGGTTGTATTATGTTTTATGTATCAGAAATATTAGCTCCGTATGACAATTTTAGTCACCCTGCACGTTTGTCCGCATATGACAACTCATTGGAATCGGAGTACTCGTACCATTGAAGTTTCTGAATTGTTGCAGTGCTTTCCGCCTTAATCACAACTCAACCACAGCTGATGCTTAAACCTTGAATGAGCACTTAATTATGAAACATATTTAAAAAATCCTGTTTCGAAAAGATTGAGTTCCTACTTCTAAATCTTTCGTTCAAATATCACAGAAGAAATGTGGCGAAGATGCGATATTGCCACGCCAGGATCGTGTTTTATCGCTGTTGGTATTCTTTACTTGAATATTGAAAGTACGTGATGTTTTTCTCCGTTGCGACGGAGCTTTTGATATTTTTCGTTGAGAATTTATTCTCCAGCCGCCCCACTTTGTTGGAATGTTATTTTTCATAACATTTACCAGCGGTTTCTCCGTAGGAGGGCTATAATAAGGCGAATTGAATACCAATGGTCGCCCTGCATAAATCCCAACTCTCTGATCTAGATACGGAGAGAGAAAACGGGGAGTCTGGTCACAATAACAAGGGATTTACTTTTGTACTTCATATAAATCTGTGGCCTGGTTTTGGAGCTCACTCGGATGTAAATGTCATGTTCTCTTTGTACAGGATAATTTGTGTTACGGGCAATTAATTAATTCATTACAATCTACCATACAAAAGCCGTGCGGGGAGTTGAGGATCTCAAAATCAGTATTAAATTTATGAGGCTTAAATAGATTGAAATACCTACCTACCTAAATTCATGTATGTGAAACTAATTAATTGTTGTCTCCAGTCTTATAGGCTTTATTAGGAGATGGTTTGAGTTACCAAGACTCCGCACGAATTTCAAAATCGCTATTTGGCAAAACCTAGATTTTTGTAGTACACACAATTCCAACTCTATTTTGCCACAAAATTATGAGAGAATGAGACATTTTTGCAAATAATGGCTGTACACTTTTTGTGTCGACAACGTTACCTACTTATTTAACAAAAATGTTTCTGTTTATCAATGTTGTCAATTTTCTTTGCACCCAATTAATGCAAGATCAATTTGGTAAGATCAGTAAAGGAAGAACTTCAAGTTACAGCATTTATCAGAGGTAGGATGATAGTATGACTTCCTAGAAATTTGTTCAATTAATATTCGGGAAGCCAAACAATATTTTTTTTAATTTCGTGGCATATTCTCATTTCTAGGAAGTTATATTTATGAAAAAAACAAAAAACTGTTTCGATAGGTAGATTTAGGGAGGTGCTGCGGAGTTTTTAATTAAGGCCGTTTTGTTTTTTCGCTCTCCTGAAAAATCGTGCTTTTTGGATTGTGTCATTTTTCAGCCGGAGTGCGATATTTTATTTTTCAAAACCGTATACCTAGGTTACGAGATTTTGAAACCCAAAAAGTAGGACACTTTATCAATTAAAATATAAAGATTCTTGAACCTGAACTAATCGTGAAGATTACATTCACACGTTCATCGCAGAGATGTAAATGAATTCTCCATAGCGAATTAACACGGGAAATAGAAGGGGACCCAAGGACGTAAACAGTGTCTGGCAAGTGCTGGCCAAGGACTGGTCGGGGTAGGGCTTCGAACAACAAAGAAATAGATTGTTTCAGACGGGATTGAGTCGGTTAAGGAGTTGACCTATTGTAGCGGAGTTCGGATGATTGGGAAGCCACTTTCAGGGTCACAGTTGTGTAGTATTGAGGGCGAAGACCTGACCTCGTTTTGGTTTATTATTCGCTGTACCGAATGAACGTGGAATTAGAGGGAAACAAGGTAAAATTGAAATGGGTTAACTGTACGAAACATTGGTGGCAGGAAATCGTTATAATAACGTCACTTAGGGTAAATGGAGAAAAGTAGACAATCTTGGAACATCGTTTCGTAATAATCAGCTGGCTCTAATCGCTCCTGGAAAAAGTTATGTTGAAAGATTTCCAAACTACGAAAACTAGTCTAACTACATTTCATGCCTTGGAAACATTCCCAGTGGTTTAGCCAATACTTTGAAAAGAGCTTGTGATTGAGAAATGGACTTTTATACATATTCCCGACCATCGTACAACATAATCTTACACCCTGTAGAGTTATCGTTTTACCACGAGATCACCCAAGTGACTCATGCTGATAATCGGAAACAAAGTTGGTGTTGACGCTACCTTCAAAAGTGTCGTGTCTAGAAATAGATGTTGTTATTATTATATTAACGCTGTTATCTGAGTCGGTGGAAGGTGAACGGACGCGCTAACTGGTGCGATATGCCAAGTTCTTAAAACAAGCTAACGTTCTCCGAGGGACAGGTGTTGAGATAGCAAATAAACAGTATCTTGCCAGGAAATGCATCGAGCTCCCTCAGCAGGAATTTATGCTATTGCCAGATCTTTTACTCAAGTTGCATTACCTTGTTTTCTATTTTGATGGAAAGAAACAGCTCGATAAGGTTTATTTCTGTTGTTCATTCTCTTATATCAACTCATAACTTTGTAATTCTCGTAGGCGTTACAGTTTTGATTTGCATTGATTACACAGGTTGCTGGTATGACTCATGGTTAGCCTTACATGAAGAACAACATCATTAATCAGTCTGCTAGTATTTTCGAAACTATGTTTGTCCTCTTTAAGTTTGGAGTATTAAAGTTAGTTTAATTTAACGTTTAAAGTTGGACTATTATTTATACATTTCATCTTGATGATGATCTAGTGTAGTTGTGTAATCATATCGTCATCATTAGAAGGGTTCTCTTCATTGATGCAAACTATAGATTTTACGATGACAAATTTCAGTGCAGTGTAAATATCGAACTTTTCTACTGCCGCTAGATTATAATACATACATTAGAGTTACAGCAATGTTATGAGTATAATATACTAAGATAGTTTATAATATACTATGATAGTATAATATACTATATAGTATAATATACTATGATAGTATAATATACTATATAGTATAATATAATATTATTACACTATGAACCAAGCTTAGGGTTGGGATGAAAGAATTGGTTGTAGAGATCTTCACCATCATAAACCTTCTGTATTTTCCATTTCTTTCTCTCCCGCGCTCCTCCACCTGCTAAATCAATGTCCTTCCTCTGGAGTTACCGATATTGACTTCACATTTTTCGTACTCACTAAAAGCTTTTGAAAATATCAGTTACGGATATTCTACTCTTCCTAAAAGACTTGTCAACCCGTCTAGAGCCTTTTGAGGTCAAACCCATCGAGAAACCCATCGTTGTGACCTCCACTGTTTTATAGACCTTTGGCTTGCACTAGTGTGAGGGTAGTCGTTCGTTTTATCGAAAGGACAAACGCATATTCATAAAACTGGATGATATTTATGACCCAGCAGTTTGGAAATTTTAAATGCCACTCGATATTTTTCGGTCGGCCTTCCAAGTTGTGCGTACTTTGATTCGCTTTGGGTTTTTCATATCGGTCGGTCCATTTTCTCCTAACCCCGAAACAAACGAAAAATATTAATCGCATTGTTTACTTTTCCTGTTCTGGTAATCTATGACGTAGTTACCATCAGATAACATATTACTGCGTCGTATTGATCTCTCATTAAATGGTACTAACCGTTAGCTTATCCGCCGTATTGGTATTCAAAATCCTGACGAGTTGGTAGTTTTTGGGAAATTATATCACGATTCAACTTTATGTTACTAACCATTTTTCTCGTGCCTGCATGAGAATTGACCTAGGTTGGAAAGTTTTTAAAGGATACCTCAGGCTGAGATTGACTCAGGCTTTTGAAATAAATGTCTAATTTCACTATATTAATAAGAAAAAGCCCCCTCGTCGTCCAATTTTTGAAATTCATAAAATAAATTTTTTACATTTTGGCTAAATTTTTTTACTTAAAAAAACGAGACGAGGGGCCATTTTTGGAAGGCTATAATAGCTAATAAATAATTTAATCTATAATAAATAATTTAGACCGTAAAATGCAAACATCGCAGTTAGAACATGTAAAATGAGCAAGCAGGATCTCAAATAAATTTCTAATAAATTGCAAATTAGTCCAATACACAATTCGCCGATTCGAGCCTATTATTATAATAGTGGCCTTGCATTTAGAAGGATTAACAAACAAGCCATGCATGTGGGACCAGTCATTCAATCTTGAAATGTCGTCATTCAGAGCGGCTATTGCTTCCCAACATCTTCAATTGAAGTTTCTATGTACAATTGTACATCATCGGCGTATAAATGATAATTACAATTCCGTTTGACACTTGGCAAGTTATTAATGTACCTACATACTAAACTCTGCAAATTCTTGACACAACGGTTTATTATCTTCTTTGGGCAGATCGCCCTAATCTAATCAACGAAACGATAGATAAAACTCTAGCTCAAATAGGTATTGTTTAAACAATTTTATAGTCATAAAACCGAGAGAATATTGCAATGTCATCCATCTGCGATCCATGTTTAAAATTTCAAGACTCCAGCTCATCATCAAAATTTAATTTGTTTGAACGAATTGGTATTGCTTAAACAATTTCAATGACAAGAAATCGAGTGAATATTGCCATTTCATCCAGTTCTGACTTATATTTAAAATTTAAAATCCCTAGCTCATTGGGAACTTGAAAAACAAGTAGTGAGAATTATTATTATTTATTGTTAGTTATTAATAATGGTTATGAATTATTTTCGAAAATGATTTATAATTATAATTAACTCGATATCTGAAAACAATGTTCTATTAGAATCTAGACCGTACAGGCTGCTGCATGATTCACCCCTATGTTTTCAAATTTTGATTTGCTCCAACTTTGAGCCCTCGTTGTGAACGAACGGCTGGTCGTACAAAGCTGCGGATGGTCTTCAAAAATTCTAAGCATCTTAACGGAATTTAAAAGTCAGATCTATCCCCCCAAGTAATCAGTTGTAGAACAGTTGTTATTTAATTCAATAAAAACCATTTCCATCAGCCCCCCTCTCCCCACCGAACCCGTAGTTACGCCACTGGGTAGTACCAAGTGTCATAGTGCCAAATAACTGGTAGGTAACCAATTTGTTACATTTTTATTGCGACACTCCATGCAAAGGTTGCTTCGGGGGAAAAAAGTGCACCTGGAATTTGACCGTTGACGTGAGCAGATGCTCCAGGCGAAGGCGTTCCTGCCAGACACACATGAGCTCGGCCTTTCTCCTCCGACAGGTATTTTACGTTTTTTCATCATTTTGTCGAACACACGCCAATGGTTATTATCTGGCAAAGATAAATTGTTCCGGATCAGCTGATAGTCAGCTGTTTCCGACCACATGCCGTCCTTCGGAGCCGGTTGTTCGGGTCGTCTTTCAGGCTTTCTTTTTTTTCGACTTCCATAGTGTTCGTCCCTGTGCATTACTGAGTCAGTAATACTGACTGAGCGGTCTTCTACAGAAATTCCTCTTACTATTACTCTTCTTTTCGCCGACATTTTTAGTGAAGCGGAGCTCTAGTCTGAGCCGCTCGTACCCGTCCGGATAACCGCTCGTTGATTTTCCTAATCAATTCACTGATCTACCGGTACCTAAGTGGTATCGTGATACAGTACAGCCATCTGCTAATATGTACAGGCTAAAATTATTATTAGAGATCTTCATCAGTTGTGATGGATCATCTACCTACCTGTTCAAACCAGTTACGAGCTGTCGGCCCGTTATGTGATGCACTGCTATTCTATTCAACCTGCTGACGACGCACATTTCCGAAACCTTTTCAAGTCAATCTCCACAACTCTGACATACTGGTGTTGAACTGTCGATAGTTTCGGTTTCCGATAGTATCGATGGTTTTTCCAAAAACTATCGATAATACTATTAAGAAAGATGTCTAGAAATGAACGATAATTGTGTTGAATGCCCTGTGTTGAGCATGTTCCGAACTAGTGATACAAAATAAAAAACATCTAGAGAAGTAGATTCTTTCTCTCAGGTAATTTTGTTCAATTTCCACCTGCATTACGTGGGAACCTTTTGAATTTTAGAGAAAATTGGCGGTTTTCAGTTCCTATCGTCAACACCACTACTCTGAAATTAAATTCCATTAAAACCAGTTTTTCAGGTGGCAGCTTACCCCAGTGCAGGATTAGTCCTGTACTGGGAAACATTTCAGCTATGTGGTGCAGGAGATCACAGCCCAGTCCAATCGACGAAGTTCCAAGTGACGAAATTGGTGATGGCCACAGTAACTCAATGGTCTAACTTTGATTGTAAGAACTTTTTGGTGCGTTTGATAAACGTTTCGAGAACGGATGGACGAATAAACGGCGGATAAATAAA
Organism: Stenodema calcarata; assembly: GCA_963920205.1. Classification (NCBI taxonomy): domain Eukaryota; kingdom Metazoa; phylum Arthropoda; class Insecta; order Hemiptera; family Miridae; genus Stenodema; species Stenodema calcarata. Next base: position 16,758,264 of record OY986051.1, read on the forward strand.
TATTGCACTAGATGTGGAAAGGAACGCTCCAATAGGGATGGATCGTTCCAACTGGAACCGTTCCGCGGTACCTACCCCACCAACGGAACGTAACGGAACAGTGACAACTTGTGCAAATAATCCGTTCCAGCCGGATCACAGATTTTTTTCTCCGATTTCAACTGTGAGGACGTAGTATACCTAGTAGGTAGGGTTTTCTGTGAATTTTTCAGTCACCCAAACTCGGCTCCAAGGAAACTTTCCTTGGAAAGATAATGTTTGCCGGTAGGAAAAGGCGGGAAACAAACGATCTGTATCACTGTCAGCTGATAGTTGGTAATGTTGATATCACAGATTATACTCGCGGACAATCACAACAATTAGACAAGAAAATTCAATAATTTATTACGCGGACAAGATGTATAGAAACTAGAACTAGAACATGTATAGAAAGAGAACGTTGGTATGTGGATACTGGTACGAACTAGTATGTATACTAGTTTGTACCAGTATCCATGTGACATGCGGAAGAGATATATGGAGGAATATAGCTAACAATAATGACAACGGAAGAAGATGGAGAAAAGGTAACAATAAGGTTCCGATTGTCAGGCTATCAGCAAATACCGCATGTAATTATAATGATCGTGTGCTATTGATCGGTTTAGTGCCTTGATAATAGAATCTATTAGAAACTATCTGATAGTTATGATGCTTGAATAATAATATTATTTAGTGAAGTTGCGTTAATTACCAGTTATGGAATGTCGAAAATAACGTAAGCGCAAACACTTGGACTCACTCAGGGTACTGGTATGTAGGTACTCAACCTTGTCTCAATATCCACAAGATATAAATAACCCTTATAAAGGACACGGTTTACGAAAAATAGGATTTTGGCGATTCTTCAACGTAAGGCTCGCTCCTCCAATTTGTTTATCCAGTTGAAGGTGTAAATTGTCAACATCTCAATTGCATTCTGCGTTTTTGGCGTTTCGGAGCTTTTTGTGTGAATTGCGCACAAACATCGCGCTACGAAATGTTGATTGCACCATACACCTCATGTTACCTGGCGCTTTTGTGTAGTTAACGACAATTGTTGTCTGAAAGTCCTATTCCACCTACATTCCTACTTGTCCTTCTTTCGTAATCGTTCAAGATAGCGACGTCATTACACCTTCTTCAACTCAAAATGGATCTACGTTCCCAAGTTGTGACGATCGTCCACGGTTTTGACAGACAATGTATATTCTTCATTCTTAACAATGTGATAATATCTGAGCGTCTGGGGTTTTCTTTTTTCTTTTTTTTCGAAGAAAGTGCCCTACGTAATGGCTACTACTGGAAGGACCCTACGTAACGTCTAGTCCCCGTTTACATTTTCGCACCTTTAAACGGTCACACTCCCTCCTTTGAAGAGCCTCGAGGGTATCCAGATATATTCAACAGCATATTCAATGGGGTCCGTTGACCTTTTGGCTGCATCCTCAGTGCTCAGGTAGCCCCGCCGACAATGACCTGACACACTTGCCCCTCCATCGCTGCCATCAGTTGCGTCTTTGTCTCTTTTGAATCCGCTCAGCAACAATCGGACTATTCAAAGATGGGGAAATAGAACGGGTGTTCAGGAACCGTACAGTTGTCTTGTCTCCTAAGTACTCACTGCCGTCACTTGAAATTCTCTCTGCAGCGAGTGTCAGCGTTGAATCCTTGATTGGACTCCATCAGGAGACTCTCGTACATAAAGATAGTTCTTTGTGCATTGTTCCCTCAGATGGAGGAAAAAAATGTGATATTATTATCTGCCTACCCTCAGCTTCATCTTGCATTACAATATAGTCCTGTACCTATCACTCTGTCAGTGGTGTCTCGAATTACTCCACAACGTCATCCAAACGGTTGATATCAAAACATAACTGGAATTAAATTCCAAGTAAACCTTTAGATACCCCTAGATTTAGTTACTACCGATAACATTTTGATTTTTTTTTTAAATATAATACCTATATTATATTATGTTATATTATATTATAAATGCATTTATGTAGATAGGTGTTACAATACAAAGAAACATAAATCAGGAAATGCTACTCCCCACTATAAGTCGTATACTTGTGCTATGGGGAGGAGTGATACATTACTAGCTACAGGTAAATCAGAGTGCACAGGAACTATTCAGTTAACATCCCAAAGTTTTAATATTATCTATATATAATTAATATTATACAGTCTCATTATAATAGATTGCCTCATTATAATATGTTTTTTCAATTCTTTTTTGAACTTTTCAATTTTAGGAATGGAGCGGAGCTCATGGGGTAGGGCATTGAAAAGTTTTGCTCCCCGGTAATCATACGCTTGTTGGCCATGGTGAGTCCTACGGAAAGGCAGTTCAGCAAGAGATTGTCCACAACTTCTCGTTTTTCCCTCATCTAAAAATTTCAGGTGGCTGCTATGCAGATCCTTATATAATATATAATTATTATTTTAATTATAGTTATTTTATGAATTAGCTCTCCCAATTTGAGTACTGCGAACTCTTTAAAGAGAGCTTCTGTCGAATATCTTGTCGTTTTTTTAAGCAAGACTTTGATTAAGCAAGAGCTTTTGGGTCAGGAATAACGGATCAAGAAGGGACGCGCTACATCCTCCCCAACCAGATGCACCATAGATCATGAACGACTGAGTGAGCGCATAGTATACCATTCTTCTTCTATCAATATCTAAAAAGTTCCTCAGCTCCCTACACACATGGATCAACTTTCTCATCGAGGATGTCACTTTTTTCAGGTGTTTGTCCCATCATAGGTTCTGATCGACTTCCACGCCTAGGTATCGAACAGAAGCAACTTGTTGTATGACTTCACAGCAGCACTGTAGGTTGTCTGTACATTCCGGCACATGGCATTTTAGGTACTTTATCTGCGGGATATCACTTCCTCTAAACGCGAAAGTTAAGAAATTTGTTTTAGAGAAATTAATTCTCATTCCCATACTTTTAAGACAATGAAGGATTTTGGTCATACATGATTCAGCTTTTATGATGACTTGCTCCCAGGAGTTACCTGTTATTATAAAGGCTGTGTCGTCAGCAAAGGACATTGACTCTCCTTCAGACTCCATGTTAAGAACTTCGTTCCTTGAAGAGGACAGTTCCTTGGGGGATTCCACAGTTGCAAAATTCCTGGTCACTAATAACATCCTCAACTTTAGTAAAATGAGATCTATCCTCCAGATAACTTGCAGTCCACTTGATAAAACCCCGAGAATGACTCCTCTCTGTATAATTTAAACAGCTCAATTAGATTTTTTTTGAAATTAGTATTGTTTTTAAATATAAAAAATTATCATTATGTTTGCCACAAAATATTTGAGCTAATGTGCCACCAGCGCAGCTGTGTAATCACTCTTGAAATCCGACTAGCTTTATTCTCCCTATCAAAGAAGATCCATTGTAATCAAAATGACAACTGTTGTTATGGGGGTTTTGTCCAGGTGGTTCTCTAATGAATTTTCCTTTCCAGGATACTGAAATAATGAGGGATTGTAATGAGAGAAAAGCAGCACATTGCTTCATCGAGATATATACTCGTAGTTATTGTCGTTTAATTTTTTGCCCCTTGTTGGTTGTTTTTTTAGCATCCTAAAGGTGGAACTTTCTCACGTTATTTTCCTTGAGAAAACCACTGGCATGTTAAAAAATGTTCCCTCCGCGAACTTCATATGGAAATCCCGTTGCCCCACTTTGCCCTCATAATCTTCAAAGAAGAGTAACAAAAAAAGCAGACTCTTGCACCGTTTTATCGACCAACTGCAGAATCCCCTTTTGCATTTCTCTCGTGTGCAGCGTGTAATTACCACCACAGCCATCTGGGGACCGCAACAAAAAGTGTCGTGTTGTCGCGGCGGGAGATGAACAGCTGTTCGGAGACCTCTTGTATCCCACTTTTGACGATTAGTGGTGGATGAGCATGTTGTGCAGCGTTGAGATCACCACACACGCAGTTCTGGACTCCTGCAAACCATCTTGACTCCAGGTGAATCGCCGAATCAACGTTGGAATAATATTATGCCTTGAGGCAAAGAACAATTAATGGGCATGGCCCACAACAGCTCAATCTTTACCTTTCCGGCAGGTGAATTTAAAAAATATTTTCTATTTGCTGTTGTGTTCTTGCCCAACGCTCAATCCACTTGGCAAATTCATAGCTTAGTCCAGAATGATTTCAATAAAACTTGTGGGGATCTACCAATCTAATATATCGTAATACGACATGATGATGCTGTCCCAGGTTGAGGTCATCCCAAATCACATCCTGCGCTATTCAAGGTATCTGTGGATATTTGCTGCAAAATTGGAGTGTTTCTGACTATTCAACATCGAGTGAAACAGTGAACGTAATGTATTCATTGTTCAAATAGTTGTTTTCCCCCTAATTCTTTATTTATTAAAGATTGAGATAACAACTGGGCCAAACAGCCCATCTAGCTACTACAGTTGCATACATCAATCACATGTTAACGAAGTTGCAGCTCATCAGCAGACCCAATTACAAGCACACTGGATCGTTCATTTCGGTCCTCAATTTTGAAAAATACATATGCCGGGTGGTTTTGTATCACTTTTGTCCAAGATCCGGATCATTTCTGGATTTACATGTCTGTGAAGTCTTTCTTCCTGCCTCATCGCATAGTTCTTGATGGCTTCGGTGACGGTTTCCTTCACGTCACGATGAAGGTCGTCATTTCTCATGTACCACGGAGCATTGACTATCCCCACAAGTACTATCTTTTGGAAAGTTTGAATGTGTTTGATATTGGATTTTTTGAGCAGCCCCAAATTTATATGCCGTACGTCCAGACTGGTTTTAGAATTTGCTCGTGCAGCAGTAACTTGTTGTGAACCTCTAGTTCTGATTGCCTCGCCAGTAACCAGTACAACTGCCTTTATTTGATGTTGAACTCGGTTTTTACCATTTTGATGTGCTCTTTCCATTTTAGTTTGGCATTTAGCGTCAACCCTGGATATTCAGCTGTGTTTGCTGCGGGAATGAGTTGGGTCCATTTGATGACTTTATCAAGTTGATTTTGAGATTCTCCATTGTTGGGTCCAATTGATGACTTCATCAAGGTGATTTTGCAGTTTGTGAGCAGCTTCTTCTGCTGTGGCCGTGAATGCGGTATCTTCAGCGAAAGTGGTTGGTTTTTGAATAGTTCAGAGTTGTTCAAATAGTGCAATAGTATTATAAAATCACCCTTACTGTCATAACTTCTCACATTATTCCTTAAAGCCAAGTTTCACTGAAACATCGAATGCATTCGAACTTGGATGGAATGAAGAAGGCGACGACATTTATCACGACCTGATGTGAGATCAAGAATAACGTTTATTTTTAGATTTTTCCGTCAATTATCCGAGACAACACGATCCGGGTTTAGGAGACCGAGGGGCTCGGAATTTTTTACGAGGCTGTTTGTGCGCATTTCCAATGGGGTTCCCCTTCCTTCTTCGCCCGTATCGTCGACTTCCTCTACCCGCCAACGCCGCGTTTCGTCCATAAACATTCTAAACCCATTTTTCACGCCCGGATTCGCGGCGATCTCTCTTTTTTCGTATTTTGCCGGCTAATTTATGTGTTGTTGGTTTTCGTCTTTTGCTCCTTGTCTACCCTCCCCGCAGATTCCCAATATATTCTCCTTTTCTTCTGCGGTTCTTCCTCCAATGTAATGAGGTCGCAAACAATGTAAGAGCCCGCTCGGGACTCATGTCCTTGATCTTAAGTCCTTTTTAACGCATTCAAGGAGAAATCCCCTTCCATTCGTCACTTCCACTTGACCACATCAATATTCATATTATGTCGGGAGAAGCTACCCCCGGTTGCCTTCGGAATCCTCAAAGTACGCTACCGTGTTCGGGTTTTAAAAAATAGCGACGGATGCATTTTATGCTAATTGGCAGCTATGATAATATAGACGAGGTCATATCTAACATTTAAATATCCGTAAGGCAGTTTCTTCACTCCTTTCTCTCCGCCAGAGGTGGTGTAAAATATTATATAGATAATAATATTATGTGAGGGAATATAATAAACTCAACCGTAATAACGTCGTTCATTAAATATTTCGACAGCACCGAAGACCTTCGTCCACATTCCTTTCGTGATATTCCTTCGCGCATGAACATGAAATCCTCCACCTCTATGTACGGCTTTCTCGGAGTTGCATATTATAATCCATATTCATGAATTGGAGATGAACTGTGAATCACGGAAAAACCGTAATGCCAACCTGGAAGGAAGGAATGTAACTATATAAAATACGTTTGCGACTGACTTAAAGATGAGTAACATTAAAATTTCATGTTTTAAGCACCATTGCCTTGTGTTCAACGTTTTTATCTTATTAAATTTTAATAAGATGAAAACGTTGAACACTACAGGGAATAGGTAGGTACCCTTGTTTCTTTCACAATTCGCCTCAGTAATACACATCTGAATCCGTCCGCCTTTTGTTTAAGCCTCTCGAACCCTTGGTCCGTTTCCTCCACAAGGAGTTAACCGAATCATCACGTCCATGTGGCAACTTGATTCGATTGTAACCTTCCTTTTTCCCTTTCTCTCCCAAAAGCGAAATCGAATTAGAACGATAACGTCCGATTAAGTGAATTCGTCCGAGGAACGTTTTTCTACCGTTTTCCTTCTGGTGGGATTCAGTGTAAATACACCTACTAATACCATACAGTAATGCCAAAGTTGTTAGAAAATCACAATTAGTTTCCTGCTTAAAAATTGAGACCTGCCTGTAGAGAAATTTTTGACAGTCTCAAAAAGCACAAAAATTCAGTTGCCACAAAATGAACTATATTAATTTAGGAACTATATTAATTAAATCCTTGAAATATTTATTAAAGATTCAGTGAGTTTCAGTCTTAAAAATAAAAACGTGCCTATACTGAGAACAGTCGCAAAAATTCGTTTATCACAAAATGAACTAGGTAGATCAATCCTTGAAGTAATAATGAATCAGTGATCTAGACTGTCATAAAACAAGTGGAAGTCCGGAAGGATTACTTACTTCCTTCAGCTCCTAAAGGTGCTTAAACTTGTCAGGTTTTATTTTGAGTGGAGCATTATAGAGCTGAATTATCTCACCTGACGTAGGCTTCAGTCATTATTGAAATTGAGTTTGTAGTATAGTTAACCCTCTGGGGTGTATTTCATTGATTTGAGGTCCGTCACCATGGGGTCTCCGGCAGTGTTTCCTGGCCTGATACAAGTAAGCGGCCTTAGTTTGTTGAAATCCTTGAGAAAAGAAATAATCCAGGTATTAGACTTGTTATGGCAGATCCATTCTTAATAATCCATTTATTTTTTTTTTTAGTTTTCTCTCAATTTTCTCTCATCGCATTTCATCTGCGTGTGCCCTCTCTCTATAGGTACGAGTATTTCTGTACTGTCGTGATTTTGAGTTCTTTACTCAAGTTTAATAGTGCATTAGCGAGACGTACAAGGTTTTACAACCCTTCTGGAGGGTTCCGGACTTGAAGGTTATTACCAATACACGTAGAGAAGAAACTAATCACCTAGTCAATAAGAAACTTCGCAGAATGGAGCAAGAGTCTTAGTTTTATATGAAAAGCTCAAAACCTTATTTTCAAGGAAAAATCGGACATACGTGGTTTTGCAGTTATAGTTCATTTCCACTAAAAAAACAATACACGTTATACTGGTTTCAGTGATCCAACCATCATCAGTAACAAACAGTAACTATTTGTGCTATTTATGAATTAGACAACCGTTCAATTACCTACTCCGTTTTCTATTCCAAATCGCGAGGTATTTAGTTAATACAACTCTAACAATCTTACATCTCTTTTTTTATATTATCCAATATATGTCCCCTGTTACTATACTACATATCTTATCTCGAGATGTTATCCCAGAGCCAGGGGTCTAGTTAACCTGATGAAACCTCTGTTGAAACACCCATTATAACATCGGTATTCTTATTTTTATTGTAGGAAAATCGAATTATATAGAGTTTGATTTCTACACGTATTCCGAGTGCTGAAGGACTGTCAGATGTAAATGCTGGGGGTTGGTGTTAATGTTGAATTTTCATAATTTATATGGTATACGATAGAGATTTAAGTAGAGATGATTCGATGAATATCATAAAACCTGTCGTACCATTTTCATTATTAAATAATTTTCAACTCGTATCCCATTACTGCGTCGGACTCAATACCCTTTCTGACCCTGTAGCACTGTTTTATCGTAATTTGCCTCTTAAGAAGCAATACAGCCTAACTCATTTCCCCCAACTTTTCAGGAGAGACAAAATACTGTTTTATTTCAAAACTACCAGTAATTTCAGTCTAAATGTACAACTTTTAGCTTACCGTAGCCTCCCCAGAAGTACACTAGGTGCCGTGATTGAAGATGAATTAATGCTCCGACCGAAAACTCGGCGGGTGAAGTGATGTTGGCTTAAGAGAAAATGAGATCGGTGAAGTTGCTTCTAGAGTTTTTTCTTCATCTAAAATAGTCTTGTTGAATTTATTCCGAAATGATTACGATTTTTAGAGTTTCCCACCTGTCCAGGTACTCGGAACATCAAGAAAATCCAAGAAACTACAGTAAAATGGTCACAATGATCAAGCACCATCTCATGAATGATCGAGAAAAGAAAATGTTATTAAGAACACTAAGACTCAAATTTTGATGGGGACATTAAACATAGATTAGGAATTTAAAGGTTTCGATGAGCCAAAATCCTAGGCAAAAGTGAGACTAAACTTGGAACTTGTATAATATCAATTGTACCTATCAATCTTTGAAGTATAATCCTGCTAATTTGGATTCAAGCCTCACCAAAAAATCGCACGGTTTTATGATTTTTGTGCTTTTAGCGGCAGATTGTCCAAAATTTGCATTTAATGCAGTCTGTGTTGCTTCTTAAGCGACGAATTAGACTCTTACGAATTAGATAGCTTCACAGCTCTGCAGTTATTCTAGTCATCTTCGAATAATTCAAATAGTAACTGATAATTGTCATCAATTGTGTAACCATGAATCTTTCAATGCCTTTGATAAGGTGCCAAATAACGACAGACAGACGAACGCGAAAAACCAATTACTCCACTGCCTCAGTTATCAATCATTAATATTCTATTTCCCCATAGGAACTATTTGAATTTCCGATAAAAACCGTTAAAAATATCCCACTCTAAAAGCCGCTCAGATTACAAGTTTTTCTACAAGTACGTATTTCTACATTGTGCCCGTGTTGGGTTCTAGATTGGTTAAGAAAACTCTCTTTTGGAAGATGTAATTTATATCTGACTATTTCTTTTCTCTTTGTTCAGCCGTCAGAGATAATTTTAGTACCCTCTCGAGATAAATGTAGCTCATTCTTACATAATGTAACAGATAGCTGATGAGGGTATTTTTTTTATTAACTAAGAGACGGAGTCGGAAACCAGTGTTCTTCTTTTCCCTCAGTTTGCATTTTTTCGAGATATCCGTCTTCATTCACAGAGTAGAATATTCAGGAACCTGGAACCATCGATGTACCCATATTGACGACCGGTGTCAATATGTACTTTCTACCACCACACCGGAAAATGTGACGAGTGTAAGTGTGTACGTACAGTTCGTTAGAATTGCAAACACTGAGCGGGTACGCACACCAGTAGCTGCCACATCGATGAGCTCATCGGAAAGAAAGTCAGATGTCAGGGACCCCACGGGTGGAGGGGGGTGAAAGTGTACGAAGACAAGAGTTGAGCGTTGTGCAACATGAAAGGGGCGTAGAGGTTATGGTGGGGTTACCTCTTCCAAGGTGTAGTAATTACTATCTGAGAAGTTACAAGAACACAGGGGAGGAATGGGAAGTGAAGGTGAGGAGAGGCGCTCTCATACCCTCTAGGTCACTATCGAGTCGGGTCTTTGAACCTTTGTGGTCTAATATGGTCATCACATTTAAGATATCGGTTGTGGTTACTTCATGACCACGCGTTTCCTATCTATCTCCAAAAAACGCCAACTCGGTTTATTGATTTCCACATAGTTCACATTTGCTATGTTGGTAAATTTTCTATATAATTCGTTTGAGGGGGGCTGTGAGATGTTCTTCGACAAAGCTCCAGGTGTTTTTGGTAAATACTGTCAACCCAAATCTATTCAAATTGGTTTAATGAATTATAAGGTTCTTCTAAAAATGTAGAATTGAACGTTTCAATCCCTAAATGCAGTATTTCACGTGTATAAAGAGAGTATGAGAACAACCGTCCGTGTAGGCCATGTGCTGTATCGTTCGATATTGTAATTTTACGTATCTTGGTACAAACCAACAATTTTTCTGTTTTTTTTTTCGATTCCAATAAGTAGTTTATTGTTGAAGATTAGGTACCAAATATTGTTGCGAATAAGAGATCAATTCCTCGTCGACACCATATGTATGTTAACTGACTAGGCTATTCTTATGTGTGAAGCTATGCTCACGTAGATGGCAGCAGCAATCCGGTTATCTATACCTAGAAGGCTTCAGAGTTCATACCTAATTATCGACATATCTGACTTATTGGAATCCTTACTTGTTTTCGCACCGCACTAATCGACTATCGAATCACACCTCGTGCACTTTTACTTATTAATGCCTATAATAATATTATATTTCGGGAGAAATAAGTACAATATAAGCGCAACACAAGGCTGGTATCAATGTCCTACTCGGTAGTGCCAGGAAGTTTGAAAGTTCATCAAAATTCAAAATGGATCAATTTAAATGAGAAAGTTTTAAGCTGTGACTTCGGCAGTATCCATATAAACTACTGCTACAAGTAGTTTTGATTTATTATCTTCGATAATGAGCCATTGGAAGGGTTCGGACCAACCCCGCAATGATCCTTGAAACTTTTCATAACCCTAGGACCTAGGTCAACTGGAAGGGGTTCAAAATGATTCTTAAAGGGATTTAAAGGTTAATTTTAGGGGTTCAATGAATTTTTTCAGTCCAAGTTTGAACAAGTCCGCGGTACTTTGCCCAGTTAGCGTTGTGCGTAATTTGGTTTACAGGTTCGGACCACACCTACGATGATCCTTGAAAATTGTCATAACCCTAAGTCAAGGAAGGGGTTCAAACGAATTTTGAAATTTCAGTTCAAGTTTGAATAAGGTTTTTTTTTTCAACTTCCCAGTGAGCTAGATCTAGACTCGAGTCTAGTGAGCTAGAGAAATTTCAAACGTAGGTCAATGCAATATTCACTCGGTTTCATCTAATTAACCGTTGTCGAGAATTTGGAGAGTTTTGATTTTGATAGAGTACGGGTATCCATGTTTGCGTTGACAGATCTCTGGGAGTCGGGCTATTCCTTATCTGTGTTCCTATGTACAAGTATATCTTGGAATGCCCACGACGTAATGTGAATTTCTTCTTGTCTGTTGCAGGCTTCACACATGTTATTCATCGATGCGTTTCTGCAAAACAACAGGGTCGACCAAGTTACCCAAGTGATGGGCTACCACCCGACTTACCTCGACATATTCCTGCGGACCCAGCACTTCATTCTGAAGGGAGACGGCCCCCTTCGATATGACTATAGACACTTTATCGCAATAATGGTGAGCTTCTAATTCTTATGTTATCTCTTCTGTCATGTTATTGTTTCAAACGTTTCTGAACAATCATGATTGTTAAATCTACTCCTTGCGATACATGAATACACAAATTTCAATATGAGAGTAAGGAATCTGTATTTCAACAAGTGTACTATCGCAATAATGGTGAGCTTCTAATTCTTATGTTATCTCTTCTGTCATGTTATTGTTTCAAACGTTTCTGAACAATCATGATTGTTAAATCTACTCCTTGCGATACATGAATACACAAATTTCAATATGAGAGTAAGGAATCTGTATTTCAACAAGTGTACTAGATTTCTCATTGAAACACGCACACTCATGCACTAGTACAAGACGTGGTTTGGATCATCACTAATGGTTGGAACGTACAGCGAATATAAAATACAAAACCTGGTCAAGGGACCGAATTCAAATTTTTCGAAAAATTCAAATTCCAGTTTTTCATTCATTCACAGTAGGTACCATGTAAAAGTATAAACATAAAAAATATACTTCAAATTACACCCAAACAATAAATTCATAGTGCACTCTACTAGAGATCGAAAGTCGACAACATGAGGGTGAATCACGCGGCAGCCTGTGGCCAATGTTCATACCCTCCCTGCTGATTCGAACAAGACATGGTTTCAGGAAATCGAGTTAATTAATGATAATTATTAATAATTTACACTATGTCACTGTAATTTACACTATTTTACAATAATTTACACATGGTTTTTGACATCGAGTTAAGTAATATAGGTAATTAACTAGTGTACAAAAATAACAAAATTAACAAAAATAACAAAATTAAATTAATTTTGATATAAATTTTGATTGAATTAATAATGATAATAATACTATTATAGTAGTATAATACTACTATAATACTACTAGTAGTATAGTACTAAGTAGTATAATACTACTTAATAATAATAATTTATACTCATTTTCCTGTGGCCTCAACAAAGTTACCCGGTAGAATCATTAAAATTATAGAATCATTGAATATAGTAGACCAAAAACATGTATGAACATCCCCTTTTCATCATCTTTCGATTTGCTCTAACACCAATCTGCTCTCTGCTATCACCATGAACAAGATGGAGATTATGTACCTCTACAGTAGACATAATGATTAGTCTAGATTGAACCAATATATCACGTTATCCGAAATCATGTTTATTTTTAGGCTGCTGGAAGGCACCAGTGTAGCTATCTGATAAATCTTCAAAAGCAAGAGTTCCTCCTTCAAGGTGGTGATCAGGACTGGCTCCGAGGACTTCAGTACATACCACAGAAGCTTAGAGATCTGTATGAAATCAATAAAATCCTGGCACACCGGCCCTGGCTCCTTAACAAGACACATATACAGGTAAACCTAAACACATGTTACTGGTAGATTAGAAACAACCATTGAGATAACGGTGGTGATTCTTGAGATTATAATCTGTTCTTGGATGTTATTGATAATGAAGGTCAATCGTACTTTTGCTACGCATGTGTTACATTAGGTGCAATGCTCTAGCTGAATCATTCCGGCTGAGACAAGAACAGCATCATTCCTTGCCTCATATCTTAACAGCGTGACCCATGCAAATCGTGAACTGTCTACCCTAAATATACAAAGGGCCCAGTCAATGTGGTAACAAAAAAGGCAAACTTTGCATATGTGCATGTTTCCAAAATTTGTTATAATATTAGTTATAACATATTATGTTGTTGGACCTCTAGGGGAGTATGTACCTAAATTTGCAAGCAAAAAGCAGTTAAGCAGCCTCTTGGCGAAGACAGTTCCTACAATTTCAGTGGGAGTCCGTAGACCAAGTAGAACCCGAGATAGAGCTCTGCAACAAAGTCCTTTTTTCCAAAAAGTGCAAATTTTATATACGTTCTTACCAGCCAAACTGCAGGTCCTAGAAAAGGTCGTGGAATGAGGATTTGAAGACAATCCTTACACTTTAATTTAAGATCAGAATGGTGCTTCTTGACCGAATGGTTTTCTCAAAAGCCAACAAAAACCCGTATCGTGGACCCAGCACACTAATCGTGCTGACATGGGTATTGACATGGGACTTGATTAACATTTCATATATGGGATCCGATTGTAGAATGAACCAGCTTTCAGACGAGAAAAAGAAATTTGGGATCGGACGAATAGTTTTGAAGCTATAGCCAAAAGATACCAACAAACGTGTTTTCCCAGCAAAGTGCGACTTACCGCAGGTTAGCCAATCTTTGAATCGTGTGGTGGCGAAACTGCTGGACCGAATTTGATGTTATATGGGGTGCATCGCAGAACCCTGAGAATTTAACGCTCTTTAAGTAAAGCATAAGACTATGATATAAAACCTCTTTATGACGCCGTGCACATTTCAACTCAGTTGGGTCCAGAATACCGGTTTCCCGCTTTTCAGTTTTTGTTAGTTTTTGAGAAGACCATTCGGTATAGCAGCACCATTCTGGTCTTAAATTTAAGCTTATTACATTGTCTTCAAATTATTCTCCCGTAACCTTTTTGTTTGGCCGGTAAGAGACGAGAAAAATGGCCGTAACATTAAATATGCACTTTTTGAAGAAAATAAAGGCAAATTGTTTGCAGAGCTCTATCTCGGGTTCTACTTGGTCTACAGTGTTTTAATACCATTCTATAAAAATAATTGAATAACTTCTTTCGCCAAGAGGCTGCGTAACTCCTTTTTTGACCAAAATCTAAAGCTAGTGCAAACATTTCGCTGTTTTCCGAGCACCACGAAGTGAGCACACGGTAATCAGGGTTGCAATTTAGGTACCTACATACAATCCATAGGGGTCATAATAACATGTAAAAAAAATATGCATATATGTATATGCAAAGTAAAAATATGTATATGCAAAGTTTGATGTCTTTATTGACTGGGCTACAAAGCTTTTTCCATATTTACATGAATTCTTCCACTCCCCATTGACGGACATTCACTCTGGTGAGCTTGTGAAAAAAAGTTGAATTTTGTTGTTGTTGGTAGTGTGTTTAATGAGAACAAATTTGAATAACCGAGTTAGTAGCCGCAGTTTTGAACAGAAAAACAACATTTGCATCTTCGCGGGAACGGACCTCTCATAGTTACCGGAAGATTATACCAACCGTTGCATAATCGCTAGCTAGACGCTCGAGGTCCCGCCAAGTCGGGAGGGCTATAAAATTCGTATTGCCGCAATTAACCCACAAAGTGCCCAAGGAGGTAAAGACGTTGTGCAACGCACGGGTTTTTTGACGTCTCACCTGTGTTGTCTTTTGTGTGACACTACCGGTTCTACCACTTTGGAATTTATAGAATGGTTTTATGATTTTATCCCTTATTCCTGGGCCGTGTGAAATCTCGTTGAGGGAATGTCTTTGAACGCGGTTGAAAAATGTTGTTGGACCATGTTACTTGTGGAAGGGGTTGTCAAACAGTCATAGTTCCCTGGATAATCCAAAAATATACTCTGGTAGGAAATTCAGTTACTTTCAGAAGTTCTGGTAAAACACTGACGGATGACCTCAAGTTAGGGTTGACGGAGTGTCATTTAGTAAAAGGTGTGTATGGCTAAGTATAATATTTGTATCCAATACAGCGCCATTTCAAGGTATCCTTATTTCAGTCATAGCCTTGTCTTGATTGTTTTGTTTAAAAACCTTCCAAGAGCGGTACCTACCTCTTCTTTTCGTTATGAAGGTTTTTGAACCAACTGTTGGAACCATATTGGGACGGAAATGGAACCATATAGCTCGGTCCCCTGGGTGTCTCGGCAGTTGATTTTTTGTACACCTACTCTCTAGGGACCATCAGGTGTCGGGAGAATAGCAGTTTTAAACTCTATTTTTCACGTTTTTCGTGTTCTTCTTCTTCTTGTTCTCGTTGTTCTCGTTCATTGCCGGGGCTACAGCCCAGCAGCAAATCGGATCGAGCTGAAATTTCGCACACACGTTTGTTATGATCCAAGGGAATGTTTTTTGTACATTTTGTCCCCCTCCCCCTATCCCCCACCCCCAATTAGGGGGGAAAGAGTACATATCAGCAATTTCAAATGGTCATAACTTCTTCAAAATTAGAGCTTTTTCAGTGGGGACAGACAGTGAAAGGGCGGTTGTGGGAAGAAAGCAGGGGAAAGGAAAACATTGGTGGTGGTGGTTAGGGGTAGGAGGATCAGGTTTCTATATGCACATTCAACAGCGAGGTGCGAAGCACCGAGCATCCTATATACGTGGCTGGCGGGCAAAATGGATATCAATCCTTTTTGCGGCTGAGGAGGTTTTTTAGCGGACCAGTTTTTACAACAGAGTTGTTTTTTGGGAGATATATATATATATCTCTCCGTGTTATATTCTCATATCTCAACCGCGCTTCGATAGTTTCCATTTGAGCGGTGAGATGCCAGCTATGTATTGTGTTCCATTAACTCAAGGAGGAAAGCTAGTGAAACAAGAAACTGATCTTATTATACTTATGAAATTGGTCTAAACCTACTGACCCGTCAGATGCATAAATGAAGGGAAACGACTAAGGGAAGTATAATGGGCCGGAAAAACTAAGATCTGCTTGGGTCGCACGTAACGCAGTTAGTAGCGTAGCGGCCGCCTCCCACAATTTACATTTTCATCGGCTCTACCACGGAATAGAAATCCTCTCGAACTGCACGCTTTCTTACGAATAATTCAATTTATGCAGACAAGTGACTTCAAAGGATGATTTAATTACAACGATTACTATAATTACGCCAGATTACTCACGCTGTTCGTTTTTCCTCAATTAACGTGATGCTTCTGAGAAAAACTCGTTTTATTTGCATGAGGACTCCCACAATTGAACAAAATGATTTTTTTCATTGGGTGATGATCAATATCTTCCAATCCCAATGGTATCAAACATTATCGATTAGAAATCAGAATGTTATGTAGGTTACCTCTTTTCCTCGTCATGCCATCTAAGAAATTGGACTTACTGTACATGGAAATGTAGTGATTTTTATAAGACAGAATAATTACTCGCCGCTTCGTGTAATTACATTTCGTGTAAGTCCATGTACACTAGTTAGTTCAACTCCTGCTGTGAAATGAAACCTTTGATATTAAGTTGATAATTAAGTTTATTCAAAGAGTCCAACCGAGGTTCTCTCAAGTGGAGCTTGGCAACTTGGACGGTAAAAATCCACAGTCATGTAGCATGGGCATAAGAGCGAATTTTCGAAGAAATGACTGGCTTAAAAATGAGGTATTTTTCTAAAACTGGTTAAATTGATGTCTATGAACTAACGACCGACATAACAAATTTCGATTTATCTTTTAAAAAACCGGGTAGGCTATTTTTGGGTTTGTGAAGTTGGCCTACCCACTGAATTATGTGACTTATTATTGCTAAACAAACGATTTTTGTGTGTGAACTAACGGCAGATACCATAAAATGTGGGTAAGCTGATTTGGGTTGGTCAACTTGACAGACATATAGTTGCAAGTGTGCCAAAGGAGTCTCCAGGAGTGGCATCTGCGTTGACCTGACAGTCGTATGGAGTTCGTATGGTTTCCAACCCACAATTGACCTACTTATCTACCTGTCTGGACCTACTTATATTTTTGGGTTCGTTGACCGGCTTGTTCATTTGACGAATTCAGAATCTCTGATTACCTTAATTCAAGCTTACCTGAGAGCTCAACACAACATATTATACTACCAAAATTGGATTGTACTTTTGAAGTCTGGGGCATTGTTCAGTCGTGGAACGAGTGGCGGATTATTCACTCCCCTGACCTTCGCCCTTTTCCTCCGGGTCGCGGGAGCCTGTCGAAACACGTCCGTTTGGCGAACGGGTCAACGCCCTGGCTGAAGGTACCGACCTCCTGCTCGGACGTAGGTGTTGCAACAGGAGGCTTGTAACTGACACTCTCTCTCACACACACATTGACCTTCCCACTGTAATTTGGTACTATGAGTCATTAATTATTCAATCTTGAAAATCAAGGAACGGATCACCGAGGTGCAGTAGTTGTGTACTTCGGCTTTATTAGCATAATGTAGATTTCAGATAAAATTAGAAAGGAGAAGGATTTTTAGGTGAACTGAGGAAATGGATTTGTCAACGAAATTTTTTTCTTAACCATGACTTGAAAATAATGTAACTGAATGAGGCTTCAACAGGTGTAATGCGTGAAGTACAGTAAATTGAGCATATACACTTACCACTGTATTGTACTCATCCTATACTCACCACTGTACAAGGGATTCTTACATGGCATTTTTCGTACAGGCGGATCTTATTAGCGAATTTTCGAAGAAAAGGAAGCCATTGTGCTCTGTCCAAAATTTTTAAAACTCAAATTTCCGAAAAGGTTTTATACCTACCAAACAGAATCCGTTCCGGACCATCCTGAATTGACTGCCAGAATACATAATATGCACATATGTAGTACCTATATAATATATAGCTATATTTTATTGTATATTTTAATCAGTCTTGGTAATTCTTCTAATTTTTTTCCTCGATATTCGCTCGTATAGCCATGCTGCGTGACTGTGGATTTTTTCTTAGCTGCCAACCGATTGCGTTCTACCAAGTTTCGTACCTGTAATAATACCGTCTTAGGCAGTGACTCATTCTACTAACCTCCCTAGCTCTGAACCGTCTTGATCAACCATGATCCAAACACAATAGAGAAAAAACCTGATTGCTCAACTTTTACGGGTTGTTTCATGAATGTTTACTGGATTATCGCCGTTAAATAGGTTACTTCTGTTGTGACTCAGTGCTTCCCAATTAGGACATATTCCGTGATAAGCAGCTGCTCAGAACCCCGAGAAATGGACACCTGTTGGTAATGAGCGCTGTAGAGGATTAGTCATTGTTAGCCGGAGATAGACAATGAAAGCGGTGTTAAACCAAGCGAAAACAGCATAAAATGACATGTGAGTGCGTCGTTAGCTAATTTTGGACTTTAGTGCTCGGATTTTTATGTTGGAAACCGCTTTTTGATTCATTCGAAATATTTATTTAATATTTATTCGATTTGTTTCTCATCACGAATGTATGAATACATCTCTCACTTGTTAAAATGCATCGGTACTGAGTCAAGTAACAAACAAAGTAATTCAACTGAGGTAATGACATTGTCAACTCGTTATTCTATTTCACAAATTTATTGTTAAAATTCGGTGAAACTCTGAAAGCCAGTGGAAGTAAAACACAAATGTGGGTACATTTCGTAGCTCCAAGTACTTAATTGAAAAAATTCCACTGATAAATATTATCTGCATATTTGGAGCAAATATAATAAGGTTGATACAGAAAGTCCCCCAATACATTTTCCTAACCGCCATTATGTATCTCAACTTGCCTTCATGAATTTATAGTTATGGATCGAGTCGGTTGTCCAGGAACATATTAATATTGTTCCAATACCAGAACATAATATTATTATTTATGTTTATTTGCATGAGTCTTACGACTATTACAAAGAAGGCTCGAAAATGTCAATCGAGTACATTCGTCAGCGTACAAGTTGATTGTGGGTATACCTACTGTTTCAAATGAGGTAAAGTTTGTCAATTTGGAATTATTACTGTTGTAGGACTGTAAACAAATTTTGAAAAATCCAAATGTGAAACGATAAATCAGTAAATAATTATTCAGGCATGATTCTATTAAATTAAAAAAAAACCGAATGTTTTCAAACTAACACTCTTATTGTTGATAATGTAGCAGTCAAAGCGATCTTTCTGCCTTACTTCAGTAGCAGTGAATGTAGGTTTTATGTACTTAATCAGAATTCAGCTGGAATTTCCGTTTCGGTTTATCGTCGTCAATTTGGTATGTGACAAAGTGGTAATGAACCATTAACCTTCAATAAAGTTTGAAATGTATGAACTGGGGGTGCTGAACACATGTTATTTGTAGGTGACATCCACCCGATTAACTAATATAATGAGATTGAATATTGGAGGGGAGGATATTTTGGATATCGACGCAACGAGTTTTATTAACCTTCTGAGAAACAAAAACCGCATTACGGATTCAATTGATCTGAACAGAGTGGAAATGACGGACCTATTGTTGACGCAGAGCGCTGCCACATTCACATCGGTGACCCAGTTTCTCCGAGTGTAATCTACATGTCCGGAAACTCGTCTGTCAATGTGAAATCTACTGAGTATAAGGATAAGATGGTGGAAGCCCGAATCACTGAGTGGAGAGAAATCCAATTGACAATCACACGTCATTCGTTGAAGGTCTGGATACTGATTCTGTATGACGAACAATTTGGTTTGTTAATGCTAGCTAGATTCATCTTTCAGATTTTAGTCAGTCTCTAATGAAGATCTACCAAACTGTGCACATCTTTCTTCATTGTTAATGCACATTGCATATATATCATTGCACATTACACATGATATATCAAGATTTTTCGGGGTTGCTGTTGCGCACCCGAAGATTGTATCAACTCCTGACACTAGAGCAATATCAAACAATACAGTGCCTTTAAGGGTAAATTCACAGCACCCACCCATGTGTGAAGGTACGATTAGGTAAGGTAAAATATTGGATATTTATGTTGGAATAAAGGTATTCTTTTTAGCAATTTATTGTTATGTATTTAGGTAACATTTCAGAACTTGGACTGGTTAAACTTGGGCCCCTATCCCTGAATTTATGAATCCCATAACATCCAAATAAATGGAATCCTAATATATTATGCCCATGCGCCCCAAGATATTATGCGCCTGAGTTTTTTTTTTTTTCACGTGTTGCAAGGACAGTTTATTTATAACTCTGAATTTGTTCCCTCATCGGATCATTGAAGCAATAACAACCGCTAAACCTGGTTTACCTTCAGACCTGAAACAGATTGAGGAAAATAGTTGACAACCGGATGGAGCAGGTATATATAATAGTAAATACTCCGATTCCTAAGGAGCAAAACATTTAAATAAATGATGAAATGGAAGTGATGAAAGATGTTGGTATTTTTAAACATCAAAAACCAAATACTCACGTGAATTTCGGTAGAAGAGAATCATCATTGATTTTCAAATCAACGAAATGAAATGTTGGAAACGCTTCGTTCCGACAACCTGGAATGCACACTACAACACCTTGTATTTGATGTACTATTTTCATTAATAAACCTCTCTAATCGATTTGGAAAAGATTTTGTAGAAGGTAGATGTTTTAATGTATCTAATACATTTAAATCTCCCCCACCGATTGATTTTTTCTGAGTTGCTATAAGATCAGCCTTTCGTTTAATAAATACGATCGCATCGAACTATGAAGTATGAGACGAACGGCCAAAGTTCACCTCAATTCTCTTAGTAGAAAACATTTTATTCAAACGGATCACAGGTTTGTGTCGAGTTTCCCAGTCTAAGATGATTTTTGTGTTCACGAGAAGATGATTTCGATATTATTGGTAGAGATCGTCGATATACGCACCTCAATCTTACTAAGAGAAGTCTGGTCATTACTGTAATCCTTGAAAAAACAAAGAGCAAGTTCTGTATTCACCTGTATACTCGGCTATAAATTGTAGGTTTTCTAGGCACATGCAGATTTGGATGAAATTGATATGGGAGCATTTGGGGTCCATCCCTCGCCTAACCTCATATTTCACCTAATTCCACCTTTTTTTGAACTGTTGTGGGCGTTTCAAGGGTATAAGATACTTAACGAAGATCTAGGCAGGAGATTGTGGCTCTTCATGAACTCATAATCATTGAGAAGGAATTGTAAAGGTAGTAGACCAGATAAATACATGAGAGATGTCACTGAGTGGTAGTAGTGCTGCATCTTAGTTCACAATCTCCGTACGTAAATGTTGAGAGAAATGTGACGGAAAACCCCGAGGGGTCGTTTCATGAAGGAACATTGGAAGGCATCTCGGATCTGTATCAGCAGGTCCGCCCCCATCCCCAGGTGGTTCTATCAAAAACTATGATAAACTAAGATTGAATTTATTATTACTAAACGAGACAGTTCTAGTCGCACAGGAGAATGGATTTAGCTTCGATAAAGCTTCAAACTGTTGATGAAATCAGTACAAGAATAATATTATATTTTAGGTAATGGGGAGTTGATAAAATGCCAAACCCACAGCTCAGTATTCTTTACAGCTACATCATCAAACCTGGGTGGACCAGATCATATAATGACCCAAACATACTGTAAAAATGCTCTAATAAACATATCTACGCAGTAACCTACAAAGCGATAAGTCGGCTGACCAACACTGAGTCACTTTGAAATGTACTCGTACAGTTGCTCACATGACAAGCAGACTGGTATTGATTGAGCGTCATGAGAACAACAGCAGAGAGGTGAATCTATGTGCGAATTGATGTTTCAGAAACTAACGAAAGGCTCTGATAGCTGGTCGCTGGCCGAGGTGGTGCACGCGATCGTCTTGCTGGCTCACTTCCACTCCCTCTCGAGCTTCGTCTTTGGCTGCGGAGTCCTTGAGGATGCTGAAGACACGGATTCGCCCCCTAAGACCCCAACGTTGCCCAAAGAGAACGGCGCAGGAGCTAAAGGTACGTCTTAGAATTGACGATACCAATTGGCGTATGGTGTAGGTCACAGGTGTTTCCGTACTGTGGAGTCTTTTACATTTGCAAAAACTTGATGATTCTATGCCACACTCAAACACTCAACCTCAATCTTGACTTGAAGATTAGTCCGTTTTCTGATGGCATAATGTCAGGCCTAATACTCTAGATTCTAGAAAAAGGAAAGGAGATTGAATTTCGCCTACCTCTCAGTAAGGCCTTTGCTACTAAACAAGAATTGCTACTAATTGCTACTAAACAAGAATGACTCGAAAACTGCTGAAGATGGACTAAACTGTTCGTAGTTCTGATATTCTAGAGTCTGGCATATGTATCAGAACTACGAACAGTTTATAGTCCATCTTCAGCAGTTTTCGAGTCAATTGAGTGAGATTTATAGGCACAACCTGCAGAAACCAGTATATGACATTGTGATAGTGCTGATTAAACCAAACGACTATGTATATCGTATTTTGAATCGACTCGATCTTGTTTAGTAGCAATTTATTAATTATTAAAGGCCTTACTGAGAGGTAGGCAAAACTCAATCTCCTTCCCTTTTTCTCAGCATTTTGTTCGTGAGTAAATTATAATTTTTTTTTTAATCATCTTTATTGTTACAACTGTATATTATACATCTAGTGACTTAAATTATAATAATAATACCTTTTTTTTCTTTTACCATGGGATAGGTACGAGTTATGCTCGTAGTTATGCTATCCCCTGAGGAAAAAGTATAAAAAATATTATTACTACTTTCGAATTTATTTATTCACAATATTGCCTGGTAGGCTAATGTGGGGAGGGAGTGGTGTTTGTGTCAGTAATATTTTTGTGTCAGTCAGTATGGGGAATGTTCGTCATCTTGGGGATGATCCAATGTGGGAGTTCGTCGCTCGGTAGAACACGGCTGTCCCACCTCAGTCCTGCAGACCACGAGTGGAGTGGAGCAAAAAAATATCAATTATTGATATTTTTTATACTTTTTCCTCAGGGGATAGCATAACTACGAGCATAACTCGTACCTATCCCATGGTAAAAGAAAAAAAAAGGTATTGGAGATCGAGGGGCAAACGTGTATAAAAACGCAGTTCTGAGCTCGAAAGCCTCTAAATCATGGATTTCGTGTGGTATCCATTCTGTTGAGAACAACATCTACTAATAAGAAGAAATATAGGTTAGAGAGAGGCTCCCCATTACGTGTGAAGGTATTTTACATTTACACTGGTGTAAAAGTCGTTTTTATTGAGTGGTTTCTATTCGTTGAATTCCGAAATGACAAATCGTAAGGGACTTACTAAAATATCTGAAAGGAAAAAGCGGTCGAGGGAAATATACTGCCCCTGTTAATGAAAATTCGCCTGATTTCTCCTGGCAATAACTGCGAGCGCATTCATTTTTTTTGTATCAAACCTGAAAATATAATTTGCCATTCGCTCTTATCTCTGAACCCCCTTGACTTATTTTTTGTGGTTATTTCCGATTCTCCGCTGGAAGAGTTTCAGAAGGTTCTTTTCGATCTCTGATGCTGAGATCGAGCAGTAATAGGTTCCCATCTCCAGCCGCGGGCAGTCTAAATTTGTATCAACTTTACCCCAATGTTGCGCCGTCATTCCTCGAACGAATTACTTCCAGGACGGTCGCTCGCCCCTTGCATTTCTGCTCAAGTCACCAAATCATCGCATTACCTACTTCTTTTTCATCCAGTTTTTTTTCGAGTTGAGCCTTTAAAAGGAATTGGAAGTTACCTTCACGGGATTTCATCGCTTACAAAGCGATACTCAATTTTTATCGCTTCACGAGTGAAGGGGTTTCTTCGACAACTATCATGGTCTCTGGTGAATTGAGTCCTCAATCAGACGTCCTCTATATTTTTGGGACACACGACTGGTTTTCATAATAATAATAATTTTCGTAATAACGATAAACTACAGGAAAATTTTTGGATACTAAACACTGTGTTCATTAGTGTTTTTGGTTTTTCAGAAGGATGGAGCGAAACTGAGGTCGGTGTTGATATGCTGATGGAGCGAATGAAGTCCCTTTCGGAAAGAAGTGAAGAATATTCGGAAACTGAAATGGCCAAAAGGTAAAGACCACGATGTTTGTGTCTAGCAGAAGGGGGAATTTAATATTCATTAGTCAGTTGGTGGAAAGTTATAATGTTAAATTGCGTAATTTATGAGATATTATCCAGAAAGTTGCTTTATATTGATGTTTAAAGCTACTCCTATTATTTACACATTTAGTATTATTTCTGGCTGACTATTATCATTTTGGCGACATTGGCTTGTGAGGGGGTTGTGGTGTTGTTTGTCTAGTTCAGTTTCTGACGTATGTAATATAATATATTACACATGTCAGATACTGTTTATTATAACGGTTATATATTATACTGTGCCGTCAAATTGCGTTATTTCTGTTGTTAAAATTGGGAATTCTCTGTAAATTGATTCGGGCCAATTTAACGATATCCCTAACCGTCATTGTTGGCATGGCCTCTTAGCTGTTGGGCCCCCGAATCCCCCTGTCCCACCACATCTACCTCTCGTTCAGTAATATACGTACATTTCAAAAACTGGCTCAAAAAACAGCTTCACCTAGTAGGCCATAAAATGTATCCATAGTCTGGTATTTTTCCTTGGGTGGAAGAAATTCTCGAGTTCTATATGAATTATGTACGTATTATTGTAAAATGGAACAAATGTAAAAATAGTCAAAATAATACATAGACCTGGCTGGTTTCTGTCATACCTAGTTTCGTTTGAATCGCCCCGGTCTTAACATCCACCTACCGTTCTGCGACCGTACCGATTTGTGTTTTAATGGTATTAATTCGATCCCTCTGTTAGATTCGAAAAAGTGGAGTCTCAGAGCGCGGAGCTGGCGCCTCTCCCAGGGCCTGGCGACAAAGTAAAACCTTCCATCGGCCAGTTCATCGAGGACTCGACTTTCCTCTACGAAGACTTCGCACGGCGGAGTCACAGCGCAGAAATCCCCACCTTCAGGGTACAGGTACCTCATCGGACGCTAAGTAGGCAAACCAAAAAAACCGCATGATTTTTGTCATCTAAAGGGCGTGAACGTGTTCTGGAATACCTTCGTGGTCTAATTAATATAATTTTTCAAAACTTCTCTGTAGGTCTGAGATGGGCATATTCATAAATATGAATACGAATAAAATTCATAATTTGGAAAATATGAATATAAGTACAGATATGAATATGAATACAAATACGGATATGAATATAAATACAAATAAAGCCACAATCACATCTTTTTGTAAATTTTTCCACAAATTCACTTTTTTTGAGAATTTTACTAAAATTTACTGCATTTCATGTGAATGTCACAGTGTAAATTTTCCCGCAATTCACATCTTTTTTTTTGTGAATTTTATAAATAATTTTGCCATTTATGGGGAATTAAACTAAAATTTCTAATTTTTACCGTAAATTTGACTAAACAATTTTTTTAGGTATTGAGGTACAGAAATTAACTTTTTTTCTAGACAAATAAATTCCAGTGCAATTCTCATTTTGGAAAAATGCATCCATGAATGGCCAAATTATTTAGAAAACTCACAACAAAAATGTGAATTTTGTAAACATTTATGTGGAAAAAACTTGAATTTCAAATAAGAAAATTTTCAAATATGAAAATTTGAGAGAAATTCTCAAAAAGTTCAGTAAATTTTAGTAAAGTTTACAAAAGAGTCTGAATTTCCGGGAAAATTCACAAAAAGAGGTGATTTTGCATAATCCATAAATGGCCACATTATTTATAAAACTCACAACAAAAATGTGAATTTTCTAGAATGTATGTGGAAAAAACTTGAATTTCAGTAAAATTCATTGTAAAATAGGAACATTTGAGTGACCTTTTTAGAAAATTCAGTAAATTTGAGTAAAATTCACACAAAAATCTGCATTTCTGGGAAAATTCACAAAAAGATGCGACTATGGCTTTATTTGTATTCATATTCGTATTCGTATCCATATTCATATTTTCCAAGTTATGAATTTCAATCGGATTCATATTTATGAAGATGAATACGCCCATCTCTGCAATAGGTCCTACATTTCTGTCCGATAGGGATGCGTTAATTTTCTAGTTTATGAATCCTTGCTGTTCTTCTTCCCAATTATCCTCTGGAAACTAATGGACAACCAATCAGCTCCTAAATTTAGCGCCAAGTCCTGAAGAAAAGTGCTTGAAATACACGTTTGGGCTTCAATAAATGAAAATGAGTTTTCCACAGTTTCTTGAAAATCGCAAGTAAGTGAAAAGAATCCACCATTTGAAGAAAAAGTAAAATCTCATTAGCGCTCAGATCGTATTCGTTGTTCCCTCTGCTAATTTCGTTTCATCAGGTTTTATGCTTGAATTCTCCTAGTTCTTAACTTGGCATAAATAATCTTGAGCTGTATTCAAATTATTGTTCGATTTATTTCCTGAATTGATGACACTCAGAATATCTGAGACGTATGAAAATAATTAGACGAGAGAATATTAAACCCGGACAAAAAGGCTGCTCCTATGTCGATAAACCAGTTTAGTTTCAACAGCAACATGCATAGTAAATTCTTCATATTTTACTCAAAAGTGGAAATTGAACAGCTATCATCAGCCATAACGTTTTAGATGCATTCCTAGTTTGATTCAGAAATTGACGCATTTCTCCCGGAATATTCCCAAGATTTATATCTCTACATTTCTATTGATCGTGAAAATTGTTATCGCTATGGTAGGAATTTCGTTAGTAACATTTTCTTATTATATCGTTTGTGATATAGTTTTTTCGAGGCTGGTTTGTGTATGTGCCAAAGTATTGGAAAACGCTAACTCAGCTAACCGTTCTAATTCTTTTTCTTTTTTTTTTAAATTGAATTGAATTATTACTGATAGTTGTGTAGGTACCTCACGATTGAGAAATGATTGAATGTAGTAAACGTAAATTTACGTAAATAGCGTTGAGTATTGAGTAAATTGACATTTATGTATTGAGTTAATTCATTTGGTTCATTGATGAATTATTGGTTCAAGTACGAGGTTAGATAATGTCTAACCTCGTACTAGAACCAATCATTTATCAATATTATTCTGAGGTGACGCCAGGTCTAATATCATCTAGTCTCCCTTTCAAATCCACCTGATGTCAGATTGGTTGATTGATCAACAATTATAGGTATCAATTTCCCATTTTACTCTTGAAGGAAAATATTTAAAATATCTAGGAATTGTTGACGTGGGTCGGACTGCATGCCCTTTCGACGATGTAGTTGCACTCGCTTTAATGAATCTGTACAGCACCTATTTAGATAATAGAACTTACACAGTTTTAAAGTGTACATATAAATAATATACCGTACTTGAATAAATAATATTGTGCGACTTGATGAGAACGAATGATGTAGGTTTCCTAAACTGCCTTTCAAATTCAAATTTTACGAATGAGCTACATTTTTATTTCAAATTCAACTTTTTCAACTTTTTAGCTTCATTGTTGGAATTCAATAGAAACTAATTGAACCAGGAATAATAGTTTTCAAATCGTAAGTGCATGCTTGCATGAATGATAGTATTAAATTAAGTAATGTAATTGTTGTACAGTGCTCTATCCTGGTTAAGGGTTACTTAACACATTTGCCCATATTGATTTATGAGAGAAGATCAGATGAAGGAAAGTCTATTTTATGCCAATGTTTCGAGGATTCCATGTGTCATTACCAGGGCTACTAATAAAAGGCGGAGGCCCAACATTTTTCAGTCAAACTTGACGTTTTTACAACACGTTAATTTTATTATTAGAGTAATTAGAGTTTTATTATTCCAAAGTAATTTTTTTGTTTACAATGTACATACGTTTTATTTTTTGTACTTCCGCAACTGTTTAATTTTATGAACTGGATAAAAGGAAAATTCAAAAGGATGTGTTCAAACATTATACAGCTCATCAGCCTCTTGCCATTCGCCAAAATTATTTTTACTAACAAATAACAGAGACATGATACGTAATCATACGATTTTACCAAGATCACCTCTCAAACCTCAATCTGGGCCCAATGTTCCCTATGTAAATAGACCTAACCTTCCGGAATGGTATGAAGTCATCCTATCTCTTTAAAATGCTTATATTTAACAATAATTTTCATTGTTACAGGACTATTCCTGGGACGACCATGGTTACTCTCTAGTCAACAGATTATACAACGATGTCGGCAATTTATTAGATGAAAAATTCAAAACTGCTTACAACCTCACATATTACACCATGGGCGGGCGCAAGGACGTAGACACTTCGCGTTTCAGGCGTGCCATTTGGAATTACATTCAGTGCATGTACGGCATCAGGTAAGGTATCCTTGAAATCCTTGAAATCATATTTGATTTTTATTCAGATTTTTGTTGTGGTTCTATCGATTTGGAGGTGCGGCATCGTAGAACATGTGGGAGGTTTATGTTTTTGGTTCGTTGATTTATTTTATTAGGGAATTTTCGAAGCTATTGCTCTCCGTCAATAGACACGAAAAATCATATGTATATGTAATCATATGTTTATGTATGTGTCATTCCAGTCGATAACTCTCGATAGAATTGAGATAAAGAGTTCAAATTTGCACGAAAAATCTGTCCTGGTAATCGAAGAGCTAAGTTCGCAGATGGGCAGAATCGGTCCACTCTAATTCCCATAAATTCCAAAAATGAAACAGTCTGACAAGTGGCACCTCATTTGATAGGCATTTTTGCGCTGGAAACGATGGTGAAATCGAAATTGCGATATCTCATTATTTTCTCAAACTGGAGAACTTTGAAGATGAAGAAACGTGAATGGTACTTCATCGGCTCTAATCTGAAAACGGAAACCGATATCGCAATTCTGACTTCACCATCGTGTTCAGCGTTGAAAAATCTATAAACTGAGGGTTACTTGTCAGACTGTTTTATTTTTTGATTAATGGGTAATTTTTTACATATTCGTACAAATACCTACTCCTTCGAAAATTTCTTCTTCAATCGGTTTTAGCCAGAGGTACTGTAACCACGCTAAACCCTTTTTTTTCTCTTTTTTTTTTAAATAATAATGGTTTATTCATAAATAATATACATAGTTGATACATCAAGAATAAATATATGAATATGTTGCCCAACTTTAGGCAAAGCCTTTGCATACTTCACCTGATCAAAATCCTAGATATGCAAAAATCCGCAGTAGCATTGATCTTACGTTCCCATTTCCTCCACTACTTCCGTAAGTTAGATGAAGTTGGCATACATCCAAAATTCGCTCTTATAGTCAAATTGCATGACTGGAACTTTTTTTCTGCACAATCCACACTTTTGATCTATGAATCACAACGTGGGGGAAACATTTCAGTCGACACTTTTGCTTTTGCGATGCTTTTGGTATTGTATCCAACAATTATGAGGGATTCTAATTAAGACAAGGTCCTAAGCCAAAGGTGCTCCTCGTACTAATCAGAGTTGCGAATGAATGATTGATCGATTGATTGATTGACGGACTTTATTTATACAAACAGGGAAGGGTTAGGACTATGAAAGTCCTCGAATGATCACCCAATACTAAGTCGAGTTGCAACCACGAAATGTAGGCTGCACTGCCATTCCCCAGAGTCATTAAAGCGCTTGATTACTGAGGAGTAATTGGGGTAATGACTCTACTGTCACACACATGATCCCCTTTAATTAATGCCCACCCTGCACACCAATAACGTTAATTCTATTTTATAGTTGGGTATGTAGATACTACCAGAATCCTTGAATATCCCATAATTATACATATAATATGAACCCATACCTTCTTATTATCATAAAGTACAGAAATTCAGCGGTTTCGGTGGGAAAATGGATGGGTATAGGAATGACCTACATACCATTATTCAGTATCTTCTTACTGAGTTGAATGAGAACCTCAATCAGGGAGGCTCCCGCATAACAACAACATGCTATCTAATTAACGAAACTAGTAAAAACTGAAACGATCTATCAAACTAATGACCGCCATCATCTCCGATAATTTTATTTCCAGGCACGACGATTACGATTATGGCGAAGTCAACCAGCTTTTAGAACGATCTTTGAAAGCCTTCATCAAGTCCAGTTGCTGTTATCCAGAGAGGGTGACGCGGAAGGATTACGACAGGGTTCTAAGGGAATTCAAACATAGTGAGAAAGTGAGTTCATAAGTTTCCTGGTTAAATTCGATCGATACTTGATCGTCGTTTGTCCTTTTGCTCGGTAAATTTTCCCCCAAATTTACCTCTGGTGTAGGGGTTTAGCATAGAGAAAGAATTTGATGTTCAATTGGTAGAAAACAGAAAGATGTGGGTTTAGGGAGAGAATTGAATCCTCACATCTCTATTTAATAATTCATCTTGAATCAGACAATGAAAAAAAAGTTCCGGCGATCCAAAAGATTGTGGGTTGAACTCACCGAAGTCACAGATTTACCTGTAGAACTATGTTCATATTGTACGTTTGGTGAGGCTTCGGCTGTGGACAAGGGTGTGGCAGCTTTTAGTGAATTTTCAAAGAAGAGGAAGCTGTTGTTCTCGGTTCAAAACTTTTAGAACTCAAATTTCCGAAAACGTTTTATATCAAAATCCGTTTCAGACCATCTTGAATTCACTGCCAAAAAGCATATGTATATAGGTATGTATGTGTCAATCCAGGCGATAACTCTCGATAAAATTTTGCTCAACTCTCAAATCTGTCTTGGAAACCGAAAGGGGGTTCGAAGATGGGTAGAACCGAGAACTCCAAGGGGGTTTTGAGGATTTTTAGGGGGCGGAAAATTACCCATAAATTTCAAAAATTGAACAGTCTGTTATGATACCAGAAAAGTGGAGACATTAAGTGTAAAAATCTTTTACATAAAACTAGTTATTTCTTCGAAAATTTGCTCTTATAGCCACCCTGCGTGACTGTGGATTTTTCTTTTGACGTATTGTTTTGCGCCAAATTATTTAAGTTAGTTCCGAAAGTTGCTCGAGATTTGCCCCTAATGTCGACTATTAATCCCTCTTGAGGGTCCTGAATAACGAGTGTATGAGTTTGCGACGATTTGTAGGTTGTGCTTAAAAACCGCAAACCTTCCGCACCTGATTCATCTGATTCAAAATTAAATCTCCTACAACTTTTGTCCTATGACATTTTTGATTGGAGGCATCTACAGGCGTTAGAACTTGAGGGTTGTCAACGTTTTAGTGAAGTTGTTAAAAATCGCCTGTTTCTAACCGATTCTGATGGTTGAAACGCTATTTGATGCGTAATTTATGCTATTCAGAAAATTGAAGAGTGGGATTTTCTGTAGGATGCGTACTTTTCGAGTTATACCCAAAAAACTGAAAAAAAGTGCGAAAATGTCGCGGTTTTTATGCTCTCAAATCTGAAGCACAACCTAGACACCGTTGCAAACTCATATAGCCGTCATTCAGGACCCTCAAGATATATTAAAACGATCGCCAGCTCTAGAGCAATTTTTTGAAGCTAGAGCACTTGTTTGCGTGGACCTGCAGTAGGTGGGTACTTCCTTTTGTTTAGGAGCGAGTAGAAAATGTTCGGAAAAGGGGTTTGAGATCACTAAGAGCTGATTGAATGACTATCCGTTTGTGAAACGCTCAATATGACTTCAGTGGTTTTATTTCCCCTTTAGAACTCTCAATCACCTCTAGTATCTATGTCTTTCCTAACTCTAAACATAACACTCCCAACAGTTATGGATTACAAAATTTTGTAAATTCTAAAATCTGACTTTCTTTTTCAGGTACACGTAAATATTATGGTTTTGGAAGCTCGAATGCAGGCCGAATTACTTTATGCTCTTCGGGCTGTGATGCGCTACATGACGTAACCTTATTTCTATTTTATTTTACTATCTTCGGATAAACCATACACCAGTACATATATCATACATCATGTAAAAGGATATTTTGTATATATAAACAACTAGGTACCTACATGTTAACCGAGTAAATACTATATGATTGATGTTTGTTTTCTGATTGAAGATTTTATGTTTGATGTAATTTACAAAAACTGTTTACTGAATGTTTATTCTATCGGATACAGAGTGGTAGTGGGTTCTCATGAAACCTTAAATAAGTTTTTTCTATTTAAAAAAATAAATATCTACTGTTGAGTCAGAAATTAGAACAACTTTTCATAGTTTTTCATGAGTATGTCTCCCGCGTAGATGAAAACTGTTGCTTCCACTTCGAATTCAATCGATTTATCGACTTAAATGTTGTACGCGTTGTCAGCATAAAGCTTCTTATGGTACATGTTAATGAGTTCCGTCTAGTTTATTCGGATTGGCTGTTCAATTGCAAATATTTTATCACGTCATCGACAATTTTTCGATGCCTTGTTTTTTAAAATTCGTACAAAATGTGAACTTCGGTAGGTATAACATGATTTTTATTAATGGAACTACACAAAATTTAATTAATTGGTTCCCACGGACAAATAATGAATTATATATTAGTATTATAGACGACAAAAAGTCTCAACACGCCCTCGTAAATAACTGAACTGTGTTCACTTTTAATTTGTCGTTATTACCGTCTGTAATCGTTCATCAGACTCAAAATAATGATTGACTGTCCGAATTATATTTTTGATTTTTATAGTCGTTGATCTATTTTTCCAAAATCTTATATTAGAGTAGCGTAGGACACCTCACGAATGGGTCATTATTGATTTATTTAGATTTCTAAAATTCGTCACGTTTGTTCAAAATCAGTACAACATGTACCTACTATGTTGTACTTGTATGAGATGTTTGCGAAATTGAAGAGAGCGCTTTAATGTACACTTGTCGCTCGCCATGTGATTTTGTAGAGACATCTCCAATTTTAACATTAAGTGTTTCTGGTATTGCCAAAATGATTTAGATCTCAGTATTACCGCAAACCGCAAAAAAAACTCTTGATTTGAACTTTCAATCTTTTCCAAAGATTTTGAAATTATGAGATAAGCTTGTTTTAATATCACAGTGTTGCTATGTATTGGATACATTGATTTGGGTTTAACTCGTTGAGTGTTCTCAATTTTAGATCAGTTCGATGCCTGATTCATTTTTGAAGTTAAATCAAAGCATTTTATAACTGCATTATCTGGTTCATTCATAAATTCATCACTTATTACACGTTTCTACAATTTAGATTCATTAGATTCCCCGGTCGGTAATGTTTATCTACGCCGTACCAAGTAAAAGTCACTTGTGGGGAGAAAGCCTCGAATCTAAGGAAACTTGAGTACGTCTTTCGTTTTAATCTTGGGTTTCTCATTAAACCGTTCAAAAACTGAAATTTGGAATAATCAGGGATGGACAATCAAGGCCAAAACGTGTTTTCACTGTAGGTTTCGACTATTCGCATAGACCTAAACTAATCAGAGTATAACCTTGGGGGTTTCTACGTAAATTAAATGCTGAAATATTATCCAACCCCATCCTGATTGCATTTCGTCCAATTGAGGTTTGAACCATTTTAAGAAAACTGTACTGGTTTTGAATAGTTCTTGTCATTGTTCAATACGGAACTCCAGCTTTTGTGAACTTCGAAATCTCTGTGAAGGTTTATTTTGTGCTGTGAAAGACCTTTTCCTTCAAATTATCGTTGATTCAAGAAAATTAATTGTTTTAAAAAAATTCAAGTATAACGAAGTACTATGTATGTGATAGAATTTCCGAAATTTCTTCGATGTTGTAACTTTCCATGTAATTCTGTGATTATGCGAGTGGTTTAGCTCTTGGTCTACCAATTACTGTTTCAGAGAGAGAAAAGTTAGTGAAATGCGAGATATTTCATCAAAAAAATATTTGAAAATGCAAAATTTGTTCGAGATCCTTGGTTTTTCTGTTTATTGAAAACGATTCTTCCCACCTTAGCTTGAAATACTATAATGTGTTCTTGATTGACTTTGGTTGATAAAGTTGTCATTTGTAGTTAACGAAATTTCTGGCGGCCAAGGTTCTCACCATTTTTGAATTGGAATAAAAATAAAGATGTTTTTAGTCATAAGCGGTGTGACCAATGTTAAGTGGTAATAATTTTGATTACAACATGATATTGTCCAAAACTATTTTCTCCTTGTTTTTATTTACATACCCTCGTATTGTTTGGAGTATTTGATTCACAAGTAGTTCATTATGAAGGATGTATGGTTTGATTCGACAATGAGGACGGTGAGTATTGATAGAAGTAATGTTTACCAACGGAGCGGATACATGGTTTTTCTGGTTGTTTCTTTGATCCTGTAAGACCACCTTATAGTCCAGTAAGATAAGGAAAGGACCTCGAAGAGACCTGGGGAAAGCTGGAAATCATTTTAAAACCTTAAGATAGTCTTGAAACGAGTAATCTGAGTTGGTTGAGCATAAACTTCAGTAGTTGAGCTTAAAACGCACTAAATTCTTCACTCAACGTACTAATATGGAAATGGTATCGCCATTTTTCAAGTACCCCTGCCTAGCTCCGATTCTGCAGCTTGGGAAGACCGGACAGCTATTTTTGAGGCCCCCAGGCTGTTGGAACACAGACGTCACTGCCCCCAGAAACCTTTTGGAAGTTGATTTCTACGGTTCTAGCACCAAGTACCTATTGTGGCCCATGAGGGCTATTCTAACAAAGCTACCAAAACTAATGATTGAGGGAGTTAAATATCCGGAGTACCCATATGTTGTTGTAAGCTGACCACATTTCATTCAACAATGAAATTCATGTCAACAGACTTCGGAAAAACGATTGACTCAACAAACAGATACAATGTAATCACATGATAATCTCTATCTTGATTTTGGTCATTTTTTAAAGAAAACCTCATCGTCCTGTAGAGATCCAATGAAAACCTCGTTTAATATCATGTAGCCAGTAACGTCACTTCAACCTGATGAGTTACCATCACTTTTTGGTATCTCCTGTAAAATTTGTTTTTTTTTTCGAGATTCGAGGTTATGACAGGATTGTGATGACATCGGTGATGCCATTTTAATTGTGCAATTCGCCCACTTAAGGCCAATCCGACCTAAAATGGTTCCAAAAGCTGTCACTTCGTTGAGTTTCAAAACAAGCAAAATTTACACGAAATATGTCTCCATCAATTCTCGGTCGATTTGAAAACGGCAATGCACTCTTTGAGAACGTAGCATTGTCCATTTTAAAATACTTTTTGAAAACCCCCTCTTATAGCGACCCTTGGAACAAAGTTCTTCACAATGACGTCGGATTTTTCAATTTCAAATCGGTTGAATAGATCGATCGTATTATGGGGTTTTCATGCCCAGGGTATTATCGCGATGGCAATAATTGTTATTATTGCTTATTATTGTTACCTACTACATTAAAGTAATTAATTAAATCCAGAATTAACTTATTCCAGGATATAGTAGGTACCAAATCTTCGATTAACCGGATCCAGGATTGCTAAATCGTTTTTATCAACAATTTGCAGTTATGTAGTAATCGATTGGCCTTAACATCAACTTCAATGTTTTAGGAATGATGTAAATTAAATATTAAACGATCAACACGTACCTCTTTTAATTAATGAAAATTATAAAATATAATAAATTAATAGATTATTATACAGCAATAAATATTAGAATGGCTAGATAAACGCCACTATTCCTCCGATGAGCTCAAAATTATTACTTCCATCATCAAATGTTCTGATTGGTTCTTGAATTGAGGAGTTTCCTAACAAAAACAAGCTTTACATGTAAATACGATAGGTGCACTCCACGAGCAATAATAACTAAGTGGCTCTGAGTGGCCTTTGTAAGAAAAAGGTGGGACATTGAATAAAATGCTAGGGCATATTTTGGAAATGAAGGTAGGTACTTAGTATCTTGAGAATTCAGACTATTGTAATTTTATGGTAGGAATATGGTAATGGTAAGCCTGGTAATTTTTATTTTCCCAACAAGATTTTCCTTGAGGCTCCAAAGTTCTGACCAGCCTGAGTGGCGCCTTTGTTGGTGCCTGCCTGGAGACCGATGACGCCCTCGCCAGCTCGGAGTTGCTGTTCGGTCCACTCACGTTTGTTCTCATCTGATGGTTTAGGTCCGAGGCAGGGGCCGCGCCACTCGGGGTGTTTGTAGGTCTGGAAAGTTGACAGGATTGCGAATGGTGAACATTATTATTGTGAATTACGAATATTCTGAAAGTGATCGCTAGAACAGTCTAGGCAGTTTATGATTGCTGCAAATGGTTCAAGTTTTCAGAGTTGTGTGAGTGAGAAATACCCTAGAAGTGGATTTGTTTGAGAATTCCAACGTACTGATCCTGAGGCTTCAAATGTTTAAGGTCTACACGTAGAGTTCTCACAATATCCAGTAAGTAGGTATAAGTTTGACAAATGGAATTTAATATTCGGTCTTGGAACTTGTATGTAGCGACTAAATTTATAGGGTGAAAAGACACTTTTCACAATTTTTCAAAGTACAGCAATCAACGCCTATCATAGGTAGTAGTAATAGTTTCAGATTGTGAACACATTTTTAGGTGGTTCAATACTATGAAATTTCATTAGGATTTCGAAACTTGCCCCAGAATATACGAGGCCTGTCTAAAAGTATCTGACCTGAATCCTCTCGATGTCATCGAACCGCTTTCCTTTGAGCGCCATTTTCAAGCTCAAATGTCCCATGATGTAATAATAAGAAGGTTATTACTATATTATTACACCGTGGGTTTATGGTTACGAACCAGAAACTGAAGAGATTGCGCGATGCCGTGAGAAGAACTCGACCGCTTTTCTGGTCAAGCTGTGATTGGCTTCTTCACCACGATAACGCGCCAGCGCATGCAGCAATTTTTGACGAAACGCTTGATCGTATAGCTTCGCCAGCCTCCGTATAGTCCCACCTATGACTTTTGGAATCCCATCCCTGCGACTTTTGGACAACATCGAGACGAATCGCGCGAATGAAGACCAACCAAAATCTGCGTTCGAGGACTGCTTTGAGATGTGGAAGCACCGCTGTAATCAATTGGCACGGATGGCGATGAACAGCACCAATGCGGAGATATGAAGGATACTCTTTTTAGTCAGGCCTCGTACATTATTAGGTATAACCTTTATGCCTACACAATACCACACCTAATAATTCCAAATTTAATAAATTATCCTAATACTTTCCAGTAATTTCACTAGGTACTAATATAAATTACTACTTTTAGGTCACTGTATGCTCCCCAGAAGTATCCTACCGTGATTAAAATGAATTAATCGTCCAATAGAAAAATCGTGAGGATTAGGTGATGTAAGATTAAAAATAGTGATGTTGCTTCAGGAGTTTTTTTCATGTTGAAATTAGACTGTGAAAGGATTTTCATTTTTAGAGTTCCCTACTTGAAACATTGATATAGGAAATACTGCGAAACGGTCAAGTCGATCAAAACACCCTCTCATGAATGAACGAGAAAAAGATGATAGTATCGTGAAGAAACTGTCTCCAATTTTTGCTTAACAGGATAGTTAGGAACAGTGAACATAGAGTAGGAATTTAAGGGATTAGCTGAGCCAAACCCCAAGGTGTAATCTGCAGATTTGCAGTTCCTCCTCACGAGAAAATAGAACCTACCTAACATGGATGGGGAGCCATGAAGACGAATAAATAAATAAATAAATATAAAATATAATAGCAGGGGTAAAATTACATTATGACGACTCGAAGAAGCCCTAAAAAGTAAGTAAAGAAGGCTTTTCTCAACAACCTCCCAAAGATTAGCTCTGTTTAAGTCCTATTACACTCGAGTTGCCATACTGACATTTTCTCCTACTTGTAGTCGTATTAATACTTTAGAGCATATGAATGAATTGGTATACGCATGGAAACAACACAGCACATCAGTTCACTAACCATCGAGTTTTCATTATCATTAAATCCTTTCTATATTAGAATAAACGTATTTATACTCGATCACAACACAACAAAGTTAAGTTGTGCTGCTCAGCTGATGAACAAAAATGAATAAATAAAATAAATAAGGATAATTATTTTCCCAATTTTCGCACTTTTATCGGACGATATAGGTACTTAATATTGCGGACAGTAGACGATATTTTTGTCTGCCATATAAGTTATTATAATATTATTCTCGTATGATGACCAATCATGGTGTGTTATGCTGTATGGACATAATCACTCTTTATTATTATTAATTTTTGTTTACAAAACCGGGAGTACTCGAACCATTTAAACGGCGGTTAATGAAACTAGAGTCCTTTTTTAGTGACTAGCGCTTTCGAGGAAGAAAAGCTATTGTTCACCAATGATGGTACACCATTTTTCAATAATTGAAATCAAGTTGATTTAATCAACGGCTGTTTGGATAGGGCCTCCACCAATATGGAAATAAAATTCCGTGACCGTGGAATTTTATTTCCATATCGGTGGAGGCCCTATCAAACAGCTGTAGATGTACCCGTGTAGTTGTTGGTGCTGAATATAGAAGATGAAGGCAAACATGAACATACTGGCGAAGGCGAAATTTGTTGCTTGGCTGTCAAATACGAGGTGGAGTAATTTAAGCCGAGTCCAGCTTCGCACTAAACGCTGCAAAGTGATCCCGATTCAAGCCCCAATTTGAGCCTCACTAAATGTTTTACTAACCGTGCGCCCGATAGCGTAGATGGTCATGGTTACTGTGGCGATGTTCTTCTGGTCGAAGAGATCTACAGTCTGGAAGAGGTCGACATCGGGTACTCCATACCGAATGCAAGCTTTTTGGAACCTAAAATAGAAATGTTAGATAAATGTATGAATATCTAACTGGTAAAACCTTTTTGAGTATTTGTGTTATATTGAAGATACAGCAATATACAGCAATAATGATACTTTATACACCTAACCTCGTGGTGACCTCGTAGTGAAATAAGCCAATCAGTTTTCCTCAATGTGCAAGGCATAATAATATAATCAACATAATAACAATATAATAATCAACATAATAATAATATAATCAACATATTATGTTGATTATATTGATCACGCAACAGAAACCGCTTACAAATCAGTCCAGCCCTTAAGCTTGATGACGTGGATAAATATAATCTATATATGAATATATTCGCTCTAAATATTTTGATTGTGCATCAGGGAGATGGGAAATTTAAAGCTCTTTTTAACGGCTGTACCTATTACATTGGAATTTATTCGACGGATTTAGGAAGTTACGTCCATTTTATTGACTTAGGGTCGAAACCACGACAAAAATCTTAAATGTTGAAAAAATGGCGTTTAGAGTGGATTAAAAAGAACAGGGTTTGCAAACGTTTGCGATCGTGATGCGCGTGCAGTTGAAACACTCACCCGCGCCGAACATTGTTCCCAAACACTGTTCGTTCGTGCGCGGGGTTGATCCGACGGCTGTCGGTTTTTCCGCGAATCATCAAAGGGATTTGCATTCGTTGAGCGCCCAGTGGAAACATGCCCACGCGCATGTTCTTTCGTTCGCGACGAATTTTGTTCTTCCTCGAAAGGGTTGGGGTTCTTCCAGTTCTAGATGGTTCTAGAAGGGATGGGATATCGACGATAAAATATCGATATATCGATGGTCGATAGTATCGGAACCTGATGTCGATACTTGATATTTATCGGGAATCAAACATCAATACTTCCTACTTCGATATTCCGATATTTATGGCAGAAGTCCTTCCTTCCTTCTTTTTTTCTATATTTTATTGTATTTTTATAACGTCATTAATCCTAAGTCATTTGATGTACACTATGAGGGACTAGTCCTATGTACAATACAATTTTTTTCAATTTCAATTTCGAAATCAATAAAAACCCAAGAAAATAGTAAGTAACATTTCAAATCGTTCAAAATGCTGGATTCTATTGGATACTAAGTTCGTCCGATTCCAACCTGGCACCCGCACTATCTAAGGTAGCCATATGTGCTGCTTCAATAGTACTTCTCTCCGAACTTAGTATCCAATAGTATCCAGGATTTTGAACGATTTGAAATGTTACTTACTATTTTCTTGGGTTTTTATTGATTTCGAAATTGAAACGAATTACTCGGATCACTCGCGAATGCTCGAGAACAACTGATAGTTTGGCCGTGCGCGGGCAGTGGAAACAGTACCCTTCTCTACGCGTTTGCGAACGTTTTGCGCGGCGTTTACCTGTTTGCGAACAACTGCAAACGTTCGCGAACGATGCGCGGTCAGTGGAAACCAGGCTTAGGATGTATGTTCTTGTTGTAAATTGGTTGTAGAGTTGATCCCTGAAGTCCTTCGGATTTACGTTGAGACACGTTGTATAAATAAGCCGTCGAATCTACGATTTGAATTGATTGGTACAATTGATGATTCAAAAATGTACCATCTTTTCGGAGTGAGAATGAAATAAAATGATTGATTATAATGAAATATAATTTTCGCCTCCTCGAGAGCAGAATTTGAATCAGGGCAATGATCAAATTCTATTTTGTACGCTCAGGAAACCGTGTGAGGGTGGACGGTCGAGGTACGAGTAGTAGGAAAAGGAGCTCCTTGTTGCCTCCTGACATTCTGATAGTCAGGATTCGCCCTACGTTTCCTCTTTCATGACCGTCCCGTTCAACAGCTCTCCTCAATAGAGAGTTTTTGCTACTCACGTCCTACGTAGACCCTGACGTCCCCGTATAGACGAACCGCGG
Organism: Stenodema calcarata; assembly: GCA_963920205.1. Lineage (NCBI taxonomy): Eukaryota > Metazoa > Arthropoda > Insecta > Hemiptera > Miridae > Stenodema > Stenodema calcarata. Next base: position 16,799,097 of record OY986051.1, read on the forward strand.
GCTACTTACGCCCTAACGTGCTTGCCCAGCCTGCAAAACTGAGCCCCAAAACACTGTTCACTATCTTCAGTAATCTTCGTTTAATCTTTCAGTAATCTTCGTGTAATCTTTCTTTAATCTTCGACCGACGGAAGGCCTGCGAAAAATGTGAGAAAGTGAAAAGCTTCAGCGTCATTCTACTACTCGACGTGTATAAACTCGAATCGAATGTTTTCCCTCCACCAACTTCCTTCCTCAAAGGTCTGTTCTCTGATTGGTATAACAACCACATTGAAGCACATTCTGTTAAAGAATCAGAACGTTTGACGAGAATTTGGGATGTCGACTATGTATCGTCAGGATTTAAAAAGCCAAGGTGTGGCATGTAACTTCTTGGTACCATCGGAACTATTTTAGCACAACTGCGCAACCTGTAAAAATTGCATCCACATGAATGTACCTGTTATTCGGTTGTGATGGATACGAGGTTTTAACGATTGCGTATGGTGCGGAGAAGCAGTTGTGTCTCAACTCCGGTTTAACTCATGTTGTGCTATCATGGGCTCAACCCAGCGTTATGTCACGAATTTTTTGATCTGTGGTATTTTGATTTTTATGAAATTCACCTCTAGGCCGACAAAATATTAACACCGATTCTAGCCGAATTTAAACCGTGGATTTAATACTACCAAGGGTCTCCAATACAAACACGTAACCACCAAAAAATATTGCGCAAAATGTTTGCCAGTGCCCCTTTAAATCGACGATTTGGAAAACCAACATTAACTTTGACAACTTGGTTGATACCGTTACCAGCTCGCCAAAAGCGCCAATCTGAATTTTTGGTCTCTTGCTTATCCACAGATAAGCGAAACTATTTTTTATTTTTCAAAGAATCCACTGGGAATTACGTATTTCGGCTCTGGTATAGTGTGCCCAACTCAAGGTACTGAAAAGTGAACATGAACAAAAATGACCAAAAAAGCATATTGGCCATTTTGGCGAGGTGGTAACGATATGACTCGGATGCACAAAACGATCATTACAAAGAAATCGATGCCTTCAATGCCGATAAGTTGCGCAGGCTTAGTATACAACATCCTTTACGCCGTTGATATTACACAATCTTTCGTACATTTTTTTGTTATAAAATATTAATAATTCGTACATTTTTAATACAGAATACAAGAAGTAAGTCATACTTATTTACTGGATTCGTGGATTAATCGTCTTTATTTTTGTAAATTCATTATGTTATGATGCAAAACTATGAAAACTATGAAATCAACAGATTATATTGACTTACACCAATCAGTATTATTGATGTGACTACTATAACTATCACAAATACAAGTTGGCATTAATTTCCTGACGGAAAGGGTGTTTACTTGAAGGTATTGAAATGAAGTGTTCCTTATGTAGATACAATATTCTACATCCCAATTAATGATTCGGTTGATGGTGGTGGTAGTCACTCAGTGTTTTATGTTCACTGATTTGGACATTGGGGGACATTTCCCGCGTTTGTGTTCCCTTGGAGGAAAAACTGCTCATTCATGACAATCCCGAGATCCTGGATATCCTCAGGGAATCCCGAAACCTCCTCCAGGGTCCTGGGGTCCTGGTACATTTTCCCTAAGTTGCGGGAATATTTCCGCAATAAGCGGGTTCCTCGGGGAAAATCTCGGAAGAATAGGAAACCGGGGAGTCCGCCTTCATCCCCGCCGCGAGATGATTCGAACTGATCGAAGTGACATTTCGGTTTCATTCTCCCCACGTCCATCAAAAATGACATGGCAGTGCTCCCAAGTGGCGGTCCTAGTATCAAGAGACGAGAATCCCGTAGGAGCTCGGGCCTCGGCGTTTCCACCGGCCGGTCTGGCTCCTGACGCTCTGCACTGGGCGGAACACCACCGCCCTGTTATCGGAGCATCTACTCTCAACAAAATCTGACGGTTCAGGAATTCAGGTCTCAGGAATTTCTCCTTTTCAAACCAATAAATGGAACGAGGTTGTGAAATAGAGACCTCACAGTGACCCGAGCCTTCTTATTACTGTAAATATTTCTTAAATCTGAGCTTGTCCCCCTGGCTCATACGGTTCACGGTTCGATTCAGTAATAAACACCATGATAAAATGGCATTTTGACCCAACTCGAGTGGTTCTGTCCGGTTTCTTGAAGAGAAATTCTATCCATCCTCCTCATGGTTTTTTGTTTAGTTAGATTTTTAGCGAATTTTCGAAGAAAAGGAAGCTATTGTTCTTGGTCCAACATTTTTAAAACTTAAATTTCCTATAGTATTCACACCACAATTTCCTATTTCACTTAATAGTATTCACCACAATAGTATTCACACTTAAATTTCCTATAGTATTCACACCACAATCCGTTTCAGACTATCTTGAATTCACTCCCAAAAATTACATACATGTACATATTTATGTAAGTGTCATTCCGATAACTCTCGATAGAATTGATATAAAAAGTTTGCACAAAAAAATTTGTCTTGGCAATCGAAAGGCTAAGTTCGTAGATTTCAGGGAGTTTTAGGGGGAAACATTAGGTACCCATAAATTCCACAAATGAAACACTCTGGCGAATGTCACCTCATTTTAAGGGTTTTTCAAAACGCTGAATACGAAGGGGAAGTCAGAATCGCGATATCTTATTCCGTTATGAAACTGGAGCACTTTGAAGGTGAAGAAACGTGATTGTTACTTGTGATGTTCTTCACGGTTCATCTGCTCTAAACGGAATGAGAGATAGCAATTCTGACTTCGCCATCGTGTTCAGCTTTGAAAAATCTATATACTGAGGTGTTACACGCAAACAATCGAAACAAAATTTGTTATAAAACCAGTAAAATGGAGACATTTTACATGAAACCCGTTATTTCTTTGAAAATTCGCTCTTATATCCATGCTGCATGACTGAAGATTTGTATTAACTTATACAGAAAAAACGTGTTTTTTTTTTTTTTGTTCGATATTTCAATTTATTCTAATCTAATTTATCATAACCTGTTAGTCTTTGTGATACAAGTGAAGACGTCGTTAGTCAAGACGTCTTTCTGAACTTGACCACTCTGACGTGAAACACATTATGGGACAACGTCACCATATTCACTGAAACACATACGCAGGTCCGATTCCTGATCTTTTGATTCCTTCTGCAAGTCACTCTGTAGTTTTACTCTGTATTTTATATCGACAAATTAAAATAAACTTATGATTGTAATATCATAACGAAGATTCAGATCATAAATTGGTGACTCACTGATTGATGTTGTCCATGAGCTTGTAATCACCTCCGGAAACGTTGATTTTGCTTATGCAGCCGGGCATCAAGCAGTTCATCAGCTTGCACAAAATTATACCATCTCGGAGAGCCAGCTCGTAGGGTACACCTATACAAAATTTAAACACGAATGTTCAGTCCCCGACGCAGCTATCAGGTTAAAATTTAGAAGGACGTTAAAATGATATGCGAGTATTACTTGATCCTATTTGAGGACCACAAACTTCTGAGTTGGCGTGATGTACAAGAATTATTCATCTTCTCCTAATTTACGGGCCACCATTACGCCTGGCTTGACTTGTGAGCAGAAAATATGGCAAAAAAACCAATGTGCGAATTTTAAAAATAATATAGGGATGAATTTCCCTCAACCTGCATTAGTTTAGAGGAGCATTTTTAGTTTGTAAAAGAGGAACTGAAATTGAAAAAATATTTAGTTATGCATCATAGCCTAACAAACGAATTTTTAAAGCTACGTACCCAATTCACTCTCAACTTAAATGAACAGTGGTGTAACGTACAGGATTTTTAATAAATATTCGACTTCCGTAGCTACGACTATTAGGCTGCAATAAATTATCCTTCCTGACTATACCTGGAGGGAATCGTTCCCCAATAACGGCCTCAATCCACTGCTTGGCCTCCTCTTCCTGGATGGGATCCCTCTTCCCAGATATCTGAAATCAATCATTGGAAATCACTTTGAGTAAACTGCCCTTATTCATTGCTACGTAGGTACCTCTCTACAATTTTCACTACGAGCATAATATTGATGTTCATATGGTGAAATTACCTAGTATGATACATAAATTACAGGTAAGTTATTCAGTATCGTACTATTTAACCGAGGGGAACTATATTTTACAGCCTCAATTTAGAACGTTATCCAGATGCAGGGTGTGGACGCTGTCGTCATGGCTAAGGAAATAGAAAATCCATCGTATTGCGTCACTACCCGAAAAAAAGTATTCACTGAAAACTGGCGAATGAACCGGCCGGCGGCTTTGGCTAATGGCCAAGAATCCTTGGGGCGATTAGAAAAGACAAAGAGAAGATGAGCGGGTGTGGGAATTTGAACGTTCAATACAAACATGTTTGTATCGTGTTTTTAGACAAGATCGGAAGCAGGTGGTCATGGAGTGGGCGCAGGCAAATAATTCAGCCAGGCAATATCAATTATATTCGCTTATTTACGTAAGTTGGCATAGCTTCGACATCGTACACACCATGCTAAAAATATGCGTGTTTCATATTCCGTTGCAACAGAGAAAATATTGTATATTTTCTCTTCTAAACTTAGTGGAATACAACATATCGGCTCTAAGAGCTCGCAACCAAGCACATTATAGTTTATTTTTAAATTATTCAAAATTGTTCAAATATTTCTGAGAATATTTCTTCTTCAGTTTCCATACAAGAAGTGGGGAACAAAACAATAATTCGCGAGTTTACTGGCACATTCAGTTGTGGCTCTGACGTAGGATGTGGCAACCAATTAAAGAAGTAAGCAGCCTTTGCCAACTGGCAATATCTGACAACCATCTTTCATACGGAAGGCCTAGTCTTCTTCAACAGCCAACTCTAATCTGTGATATATAAAGTCAAATTAATATCCGTTAGCGTGAAGCCACAACAACAACACAAAGGCTACAATCAACATCAAGAGGGCATCTTTCCAGAAACTATGTCAAGTAATCTATTCTGCCATTGACGTTATGCGAGATGCGAGTTAGAGGTAGACAATTGAAGACGTGCCACGTCTAGGCTCAGATTACATTATCATTTCTGTAAAGTAACATTCACAAGATTAGGCAAAAGAAGAAGACAAGAGACGTTGGGGTTCTGGAACACTATTCACTACATCTACCTCTGGGAGTGCTCTGGCATAAAATTTATACTTGATATCCAGGAGGAGGAGAGAGACCTATAGCATACGCATCAAGAGTTTTAAACCAAGAGGAAAGGAGATATTCTGCGATTGACCGAGAAGCTTTAGCATAGGTATTTGCAGTAAAGATCAGCAGGTAGGTATCTTCGACCACAAGCCATCGATGCGGATCCTGTCCGCAGCGCCAATGTAAAGTAACATTCACATTTAATTGAAGACTGAAATAATATTTGTGTTCTAAGCCCCTCGTTTAAAATATATTATATCTTAAACGAGGGGCTTAGAGCACAAGGGGCATAAGTGACATTTTGTTCCTTCTGAGATAGGTAAACATTGTTAAAGTTGAATTTCCATGGCAATTCGCATGGAATGAAAATGGCATTTATAGAATAATATACTATAAAGGTATAGTATAATATTATTGAAGGGTCTGCTGAGGGCATAAGGTTTCTATAAATGCCATTTTGATTCCATGCGAATTGCCATGGTAATTTAACTTTAGAGTTTATCTCAGAAGGAACAAAATGTCACTTATACCCCCTTGTGCTCTAAGCCCCCTTTTAACGATATTGCAAATATCAACTAGTGATGTCATCATCACCGTCAAGCAAACGGTAGTGACTCTAAAATTGTCTTTAGATGTAAATGTAAATTTCTGTAGATGTAGATGTAAATCTCGATAAGCGACCTACTGCGTCCTGTATGAAGGAAACTGACGGAAACTGGGAATTAATTTCTCATAAACCACTCAAACATTGTTTGAAACTTATTTGCGAACATCGACAAGCTGCTTACTGAAGTATAATCTCAATATTTAATTTCGGGATTGAATTGTTGATGCTCGCAGCTACTCAATTGAATTTTTTTCGAGCTGTTTACAGATTTTTCTCTTCAACTGTCCAAAATACCTAGCTTGTTTAAGATTTTTCAATAAATATCTCCAGCGGCCATGTCGGAGAATGTATACGATGACCGGTTCAGAGTTGGAGAAGTGGCGGGCTCATGTTCTATTTCCAAACTGTTGAAGAGGGAATCCCCCAAACCACGCCTAGGACTTACGTCAAATAAATATCATAACCCCTAAATAGATCTTTAGAACACTACATCCCCTCCCAAGTTCCATCGCCAGTTTCCGAAAGCTATTCCTACATTTGAGGTTTTCTGGATAGAAATCTCAAAACTCTCGGAGTAAATCACTTGACCAACGAGATGACTTGGGTGATGAATCTACTTGAGCTGTTCCGATTTTATTTGTTTGACGTCCAATTGCGAATAAATTGGCAGATGAAAGCGGTCTGGGAGATTGTTCAGGAAAGGGGATACGTGTAAGATCATATCTTGGTTAAGCATTGGTTGGATCCTGGTTGGATCTTGGTTAAGCATTGGTTGGATCATATCTTGGTAAGATCCTGAGTATGGTTAAGCATTGGTTGGACAGAAATAGGCTTTGCCTAAATGTGTCAAAGACTTCGATTCTAAAATTTTCAATATCTAATGTTCCCACCCCCAGTGCTGAAAAAGTGAGGCTTCACGATTACTTATGTCCCATGCAAGATATCAAGTGTAACTGCAACTTTTTACCATTTTCCGACACCTGTAAGTATCTGGGTGTGTGGTTTGATAATAATTTAAAGTTTAAACACCATATTAGTTCCCTGATTACTCGTTTGAGAAAACTGCTCTATGTATTCAAAGTTGTTCGTGATTTTTTACCAAGGTATTTGCTGCGATCGGTTTACATGGCGTTGGCTGGTTCCATTATTAATTATGGTATTGTGGTGTGGGGTGGGACTTGTACAACTCACTTGAAACCTCTACAAACTGTCCAAAATGATTTGATTAAAGTGATATTATGTAAACCTATGCGGTATCCTACTGTGCTACTTTATAAAAACTTTAATGTATTGAAGATTAAGCAGTGTTTTCTACTATCCTCTTGTTTGAGAGTATATGAATCGGGTTTATGTAGTGCACTTGTTTCGAATTTGCCACATTCTAGAACTGCTAGCAACAGCAACGTAAGGTTACCTTTGACTAGAACTGAATTTTATAATCGGAGCTCTTTTGTGCAGGCCATTAAATTCTTTTACTATAATAATGTTAACCCTATGGATTTTACCAGTGTGAAACATTTTAAGAAGTTTTTATTATCAAAATGTATTTTTTTCTCTCAATAGCTTATTCTGTGAACTTTGACTTTCTTCCTTTCTGAATTGATGACATTGTGCGGTGCTCTACCGGCTGGATGATTTTTGGGCTCTGCCAGTTTACACAAGTTCCTTTGAACTTTTTAACTGGCAGGCGTATGTTTATTTTACAAGTGTTTGTATTTCTTTTCTTATATATTTTTTTTCTTCATATGCCAATAAATAAATAAATAAATAAATAAATAAATAAATAAATAAATAAATATCGAAGAGTCTGGACGGATGCCACGAAAAATATAGAGTTAACCATCTACTGATCCCCACTTTACGATTGGAATTCCGATCCAAATCCTGCACATTTGATTCAACCAAAACATATCGTTATCCGGAGTAGTGGCACACCTGCGTAATAAAATAGCCTGGTTATAAAGCATTGGCGTAACTAGGATGAAAGCCTAGGGGGGGGGGGGGACTACATCCCCCAGTAGTCAACATAACTCCTTAGTAAGCTGTGGGGGTCTGAAATTCTTTTGATTTTTTTTTATGGTCCAAAATTGCATTTTAGATATTAATTTGGGCAATCATTCAAGGGCTATCCAAAAACCAACGAAACATTTGCATTGGCGTAACTAGGATGAAAGTCTGGGGGGGGGGGCTACAGCCCCCAGTATTCTAGAGAGAATAGAATACCCCTGAGTAAGTAGGTATACCCATTTGTTTTGTTTCGTTGTGGCTCTTTTAATGTGCTCGTAATTATGAATTTCCTTCATTTTTCTAGGGTGGCTAAGCCAACACTGGACACCCCCTCTCCACTAGTCACACCTGAAGGCCACTGTTACGCCGAAGACTACACCCAGTACTACCATCATCAGTACTATTGGTTGTACCTATAGTACTGGGTAGTGATGGTAGTCAACTGATGATGGCGTAACAGCCGAAACCGATGGACAGTGTAGTAATTGTTCGGGAGGCCAAGGCACATACGGCTGTAACGCCTGCCAATTTGTTAAACATGTATTGTTGTTGGTTCATATATCAAAGCTGCCCATGATCTTCCCCAACACAACACTCATCGTCCCTGGCACAAACTTTTAATAGCTTATCGAAATACAGGAGGCACATCAATTTAGCCCTTAATCAGTCTCTTGCCTCTAATTCTGAAGCCAAATAAAAAAACCTCTTTATTCAGTGTTAGTGAACCCACAGCTTGTAGTTATTCTTGTTTTCTCTGCATTTTTTTCGGAAAGAGGGGAGCCAGTTTATGAGAGGGTGGCACGATATTATCTTTGAACCGGCACCAATATTGACGTCACTCATTTCAAAGCGCAAAATAGTTCTTGGCACTCTCAGACGAAACAGCGCGGGACCTAGTGATTTCTTTGGGGTGATATAGTGCCGGTGGGATACGATTGCACGATCCCTTTGATTATGCAATTTATGCCAAATTGTCCGCGGACACTAAATGAGCATGCAAACACCTAATAATTATCACTAGGTATTTCAGCAATCTTACAAAAGTGTACTATTTCGTTTCCAAAGCATCGAAGATATTTTCCATGGAAAATGTTTATTTTCGAAACATCGCTAAAATATACGCCCTCTCATTGAATGAACACTGTATAGGTACTTGTAGTAACGATAATGGGGATCAGCCAAGTCTACTAAAGTCTTAACATAGGTCACCCAAGTAGCATTTATGCGACAAAAGCTGTTATAATTTAGGTAAATAATATTTACCTACTTATAAATGCATCATATTATGATGCATTTATAAGGATAATTCGATTGATTTCAAAGAAGATTGGGAGAGGAACACGAATTTGGTTTGAATATTCTTGAAGTATGTCTGAAGGCCTGTATTATCTAGCCTGCGATGACAGGGTTAGGAGAGTCGAGAAACAGCAATGCTACTCCTTAGGAGTATTGCTTCTGACCGAGAGTGCTCTCGAACCTCTCTCCTTTTTCAAGTAGTTATAACAAAAACAACTTTGGTGTAGGTGCTCTCATTCCAGGCTGATTTGTGTGACACAAAATCGCAAAACCTATACAGCTGCTCACATAAGAAATTGAGAAGAAAATTTGAAAAGACGAATCGATATGAAATGATGTAGATCTTTGTATAAATCAAAACTGTTTACGATTTTTGGCATCTCATAGCTAATGAGCTATGAGAGGTGGACGTGTCCAAGGCGTGATTCGGTTCGGGATGAGGCGCTGAGACGATGTCAAAATATCCTATACTCTTCTCTGATATTAAGATGTTTCTGGCCTGTGACACCCGAGTCGTTTTTTTCCCTTTCGCCTCCTTTTTCATCTTTACGAGGATTTTCTGACTGCCAATGAGCAGGAGGGGGATATTAGAATGAACGTGATCTTCAACGAACACCCCCGAATTGAGTGCGGAATAGAACAGGGTGTTCCGGAGGGGGGTGTTCCGTTCTGGTGGGAGTTTGAACGAGCTTGAAGTGCGGCTGGTAGTTTTCGCTCGTTTAGTTCATCACTCGATCGCCTTCCCGTTTGCCAGCTCACAAAAATTGTGTGTCTTTATACAAATCAGAAGCCCCTCCAATTCAATTCGAGGTTTTCCGTCGTCGAAATCGTATATTGATTAACAACAATCATGGTGGTAAGTAACTTCACATCGAATTTCGCTCCATCAAGTTTCGTCTTATTCACAATACTCACATAGTTCCCGCAGAAATGATTTTTCATTCTAATAAAACAACTCTCAAAACATGAAGATTAAATAAACTAGTAGTGTCGCGTTTGTTTAGGCATCACCATCCACATGGAAGGAATGGTGTATTTCTTCTTCCATGTGGACGAGGAGGGGTATAATCCAGCCAAAACCAAATTTATAACGTGTTAATCTAAAAAACAAATATTTAATATTTATAGCCGCACTGTACAAAACATTACTTGGAGTTTATGCGATTTAACGTAATAAAATGTTTTGTACGAGCGTGAACGTCCATCAAGGAGTAATGTCATATTCCTTCTCTGTGATACTTTTTGAAAGAACTCACATATTGGATGTGTTCCGGTGTAATACGATGTTAATATAATTTCTAGTTAGCTCTATAGAATAATACTAGATGTTATCCAAGATGATTGACATAGAAAGTGTTAAAATATTACGAAGTGATATTATCAACTTGTTCTTTCATTATCACCAACGGTTGATGATAATGAATGAACAAGAAGTTCAACAGATTGCTGTACCCACAGTGATTTCAGTGATTGTATACTTGTATTCATCCTACATGAGTCAGTCTGTGACCCACAGTCAGGAAACAGGTTGTCCGCATTAAACCAGAATAGATCGATTGTTACACTTCAGGTTGCTATGCAAGTAAAGTAAATTGAAATTTGTTCTCGATTCTACTATCACTTGACGCTACCAAATCCTTACTATGTGCGTATCATTGTCCCTCAATAACAAAATGTTTGTGACTATTTATCAAAAATATAAGTAGTTTGAATTGATCTTGAAATGGATTGGTGAGTACCTTTAACAATGTAACTGTACTTACATTAGTTTCATGTCTTATTCCATAACCAGTTAAGTACTTTAGTATTCAATGTGGAAGTACAATGTGAATCGTTTTCATAAAAATAAACTAGAAGATAAATACTTAGATAGCCCCCAAAGCATTTCCTTAAACCTTATCATGAGCAATTTTGATAGTTGCATTGTTTAAATATGTTTCTCACATTTCCTCCTCTTATTAGTAGAATAGGGAAATACCTAGTATGAAATCGTGAAGTAGAATACCAATAATACTGTTTTTAATCAAATCTGTACTGAGAACATAATAATTACACGGGTTTTGATAGTAGGTAAGCTAGATCCGCTTGTCGCCAATTTAGACTTCCTATCATTATTTTGAAGGATGTCTCCAAAAAATCATCGATCTCCGGACGTATGTACACAGAACCTTCGGAATTGAAATGGAACTTTCCTCAAAGTATATTATTTATGTAAGACGCTGCAACGGCTCTAGCAGGTGTCACTGACACCCCCGTGGATCCCAAAAACTCGTCGAATGGCTGCCAAATAAACTATTTCGACCAGAACGCCAAAGGCTTATATAGTCGCCCAACTCATTTAGATCTGGCTCCCGGCATCACCGGCTATACTTTTAGTTCACCCAAGTGAAATATGGGTCCCTGTTATTTGATACTTTCCTTACATTTTAAAAATTATTTCAGACAAAGAGGAGCTTCGACTGAAATGTAGATTCATCAATTCTCAGGGAACTTTCTCTCTTTCTCTTTCTTTTTTATAAAGCTGTACGTAATGAATTATTACTAATGATAGACACCTCGGTCGGTTTTCAACCAAGCGGGCACAGCATAATATTATACTGAATCGAATCACGCCGTTTTAGCGAATTTTAGAAGAAAAAAAGCTATTGTTCTCGGTCCTAAATTTCACGGATTATCCTAAATTCACTGCTAAAAGACACCAAAAATCATATACATGTCATTTCAGACGATAACTCTCGATAGAATTGAGATGAAAAATTGAAATTTGCACGAAAAAATTGTCTTGACAACCGAAAGGCTAAGTTCGTAGATGGGCAGAATCAGGCCATTCTAAGGGGGATTTAGGGGGGGGGGGGGGGAATTACCCCTAAATTCCCATAAATTACCCATAAAATCAAACAGTCTGACAAGTGACACATCATTTTCAAGATTTTACAGCAATTTAAAGAATTTTAGATCAAACAATTCGTGTTTCAAAGTGCGTACAATCAAACTTCGGGTGGTAATGAACATTTTTTTTCGCCCTTTTGCAGCTTATATCGTGGTTGCGACTTACTATGGGTCATAGGGCATAGACCCAAAATCGTGGTCGCCATACTATCATTCTGAAATCCACATTTTATTATCTTTGAGCTTCTGCCAATTGCCATTTCGATCAGCCTGAGCAGCTGAATTAAGAAATCTTCATACTTTCGTCCTTCCATTTCACTTTTCTAAATTTAGACATTTAGGTTCTTGGGTTTCTACGAGTTGGCTTTTATCAGATGCCCTGGAGTGTTTGTATTTCTCAAGTGTACGCCTGAAATGCCCACGTAAACACGATTAGTCTTTTCTTGGACAGAAATCTCTGTTTGGACGACCGCTTGGTCGCATATATGATTTTGCATAGTTGGTGTGTAGAGTAAATATTCTCTCAAATAGCAGCTAGTACCTATAGCAGCTGAATATATAATGAAGAAACCAAAAATTCAATTTCATTCATCTAATCAAATCATTTAATGATGCAGGGGAGGAACAAAGAGCAAGAACAAGAAGTGATCACCTGGATTGAGGAAGTGATTGGGGAAAAACTTCCCAACCAGGCGTACGAAGATGTGCTGAAAGACGGTGTCGTCCTGTGCAATCTCATCAACAAAATCGCTCCTGGTTCCGTCAAGAAAATACAAACGAAGGGCACCAATTTCCAACTTATGGAAAATATTCAGAGGTGAGATTTTTAACGATGGAATCGAAGTACGAAATTTGGCTTGGTCATATTGCTATCGCAATACAAAATCATAAGATCAATGAATAACCGTTAAAATCAACCAGGAACCGTCAGCCTAGTCATCCTCGCTCTGTGAATGCAGCACATATTCCTATTCCTATCAATAGTGAGAAACAAGTGGTTTTTTTTTCTCAAGGAATTACTAGGTTATTATAGAAACCATTATGAATAGCATAAATATAGATAACTGTTAGTACACAAGTAACAACTGCCTAATGTCCTCATTAAAATGTTTTTTATTGTTCATCAGATTCCAGGCAGCGATTAAAAAATACGGCGTTCCGGAAGAAGAGATTTTTCAAACTGCCGACTTATTTGAGAGGAGAAACATCCCGCAAGTGACACTTTGCATTTACTCGCTTGGAAGAATTGTGAGTAAAAGCATTTTATGTTGGCGAATCACAGTTTTGTCAGCATTTCTAGTTGTATCTAAATAATGTAATTACATGTATTGAACAATTCAACTCATGAAACTCATGAGAGTGTAACCTTAATCTCATGAAAAGTATAATCGAACTGCGTTATCAACTTGAAAAAGTAATTTTTACACAAGTTCGACAACCCACTAGTAGGTTACTTCCAAAATTCGGGTACGAAAGAAGAAATGTGAATCTAACTGTTGACTGTTTCAGACCCAAAAACATCCGGAGTACACCGGACCAAGACTCGGACCGAAAATGGCTGAAGAGAACAAGAGAGAATTTACCGAAGACCAATTGCGAGCAGCCCAAGGCGAACTGAATCTCCAAATGGGATACAACAAGGGCGCCTCGCAATCCGGTCACGGCGGCTTCGGAAACACCAGACACATGTAAAAATTGTGTAACCTAATCTTAAACTATCCTCATTTTATTTCAAGTCAAGAACTGAAAAAATATAATATACATTAGTACGTCTTCAGTAGGCTTACATATCTCACAGGGAAACTGTTCCCAAACTGCTTACAGATCATAAGATGTAAGGTGAGTTAAATTCATCAAATGAGGATTTATTTCATTTCCGTTCAGAAGAACCAGAGTCACCTTTTACATGGCAATTGTTATAATCATTACAAGCACTAACTACCACATTACATCGTATCTCATAACCCAATGGTACGAACAGTGACTACCAACATTTCACGTCAAAAAATTACAGAGGTAGGTCCTCAGGAAAAATCAAAATTCAATTCAATAACTATCCAAAAAAAAATATCGATTTTCAATATTTCAAAATATTTTCGAACTTATGAGACAGAAACTATGAAATGGTTCCAGATTTCAGTGTTAACTTACCTATAGATACAATGAATGTAATTGAACATTACAATATTATGTGACCCTAAAAAAAATAGTCGCAACACAGTCAGTTTGGGACCAGGTGCCATGCGAGGTGTTTAGGGCAATCCTTTCCTTTTTCTCATTAATTAAAGTCTTTCATAATTATGAAATTGTTTCGCACTTGTACCCCGTAGACCCAGACAGCGTGTGCTGTTTGGTAGTAATGTCTGTAGATACACCCTTATACACCCATGTAGGGTGTAAGCATTGGGAACCTACTGGAAATCGTTTCTTATACACTACGCCTCAATCCCAAGGATTTTGATCTAACTTTCCTGAACCTACCGGTGTTATTAGTACATTTCTAATCCTTCTTTGTTCTTATTAACTATTGTAATTGGATGTAAAACTTTTCTTTTATCTTTAATTAATTAGATAGTTATATTTTTATACTTGATTTCCTAACTTAGGTATTGTATACTATTAGCTGTTGTATTTGGACTTATGCTTCTTCGTTATATGCCGAATTGTTGTAGTGCTTAAATAAAATTGGAGATGAACCTAAACCTAATGAGTACCCCATGAAACTTGGTTTTGAAAAAAAAAAAAAAAAAAAAAAATGTAAAGGGATTGGTCGCCATAACCGGGATTTGTCTCATGGCATCAATTATCGATGCTGATTGCAGTTTTTAAACTTTGTGATTGGGTAATCTAATAGAGAGTATTCAAGCACTCCAAGGTCTCGAATACTGTGGTAAACGTTGGAAAGTGAACATTATATGGACATTACAAGTAGGTATACCTACATGGAAAGCCGTCGTTATAAATGAGAACTTATATCTTATAACTTTCCAAGAAAAATCCAAGTTGCCGTTCTCTTTGCAACCAGGTTCCCCAGGAAAAATCAAAGTAGGTTAACCAAGTTTATTATAATACACGTAATTTGTTTATCTTAACTATAATTTTCGTCAATATTCAAATCCATATGGATGTAAAAATGTGATGGGCGAAAGTTATGGTGGAATTGATCAATGTAGGGTGGAGGAAACCTGTTCGACATATCAACATAATATGTTCAAGGTCCTCATGCCTAAAACTGAACTTTCAAAACTGTATTATACTTTCTTAGACACCTTTGTAGCTGCAACGAAGTATATTATTTGATCAATAAATAGGAAAGTACTGTTGTTGATTTTCTCCAATAGCTTAGGGTAGTGATGGGAATTTTATCTTGATGGTGATCACTTTGTGTGTGAAAAAAAACTAATCTTCGACATTAACTTGCCAAGTCGTTAATGGTTGTGAGTAAAAATAATGGGCGCCGGACAAGGAAGGCCGAGTCTTTGAAATGAAAGTATCGCGAGTCGTATATGGGCACAACTGGTACCCAGACGGCTCATGATATTGACCCAAATCCGGAAGCTTTTTTGAATCGAGACTTCAGGTGACGAAGACTGAGGAGCTGATACCACCTAGTTAGTACCAATGTTACATTAAATGTTACATTAAAATTCTATACATTTTATAGAATTATAAGAAATTCGCGTGTATGAAACAAGGAGGAGTAAGTTATCTAGTACATGTATTTTGGCACAACAGGTACGAAGATTCCATACCTAATTCATAGTGTGAAATTTCATACAATTTAAAACTATAATGGAACTGTGCATGAGACCTCAAACATTTTCCAACTAAACTCCAAATCGGACTGGTCCCAGTTTAGTGGCAGTTCAGAGAATAGAACTTGAGATTATTTATTACAATTTGATTGCGTACGTGAACTTACGTGGGTACTTCGTAGGGATATACCGGTGTTCCTAAGGACCTAGTCACACCTACGCGCAAAACCACCTGCCCATATCACAATAATTCGACAAACATAACTATGCCAACGGAATCAAAAGTATTCCTGTATCACTTTGAGACATTTCGCCAAAATAAACACGTCTAATGATTAGACTCTAATCAAAACATCCTTCCAAGTTCAAGTACCAATAAGTTATATGCATTGAAGAAGTATTCCCTTCTGGGATGGTTGTCGTATGAATACTATAATGTACTGTTATAGTATCCATGAACTGTCATGAGCTATGGAAGACAGAACATGGATGTTATTAGTACAACTACAAAATTTGATTGATTTATTTGATTAAAATCATCTTATAATACAATCACCATAAAAACAATACAAACCGAAACAAGGCCACCACCTAACAACACAACTCACCCTAAGACGAACAAACTGTGTCCGCTATGGTGCTACACTGTCGGGACAAGAAAAGAGAAAAGAAGAAGAACGAGAGGTTATTGTGAGGTTTTATTTGTAGTCTGGTCAAAGGAGACCTTTCTTCCATGTAGTCTGGTTTGCCAGATTCGTGCTCAGTACTAATTTTTGTGTACCTACGTAGTATAGTAGGGTTTTCTGTGCTTCAGTCTGCAGTATTTGAAAATCATTTCTAAGTTCCCCTCGCCGGTTTATCGCGAAGTTAAAGCAGTAGGTGGGTTATTGAACCAGTGATACTGTTGGAAGTGGTTACAATTTATTAGGTTCTGCATATACGATGTTCAAGTATCTGCGTGATGAGATACACCTGGATCTGTTGGTGAGTCATGTTTATCTACTCATGTACCAATCTACTTCTACGTTGAATTTTATAATTATTAACTAATCGACTACAAAATAACACCTTAGTTTGGCTGGTGTACATGTGTATCATAATATTATTATTAATTGATTCATACTATTACATTTATTTACTGAAAATATCTATTATTTAGCTCAATCCCTCGCCGTACTTCCAAACTAGATTAAATTTATAAATTACGGCTTGGTAGAACTTTCAGCTCATGTAGCTATCGAATAAACAAGACACGGTAAAAGTACGATTGTACATTTATATTTTACAGGAATTGGATGGTAGCTTTGTTCGATGATGATCACTTATCTTCTCTATGAAGGCAGCTGACAGAGTACTCAATTGTACCAGTATCAAGTAGATCCGGAAAATGGATAGTCCGAAGAATTCCGCCACTCTAATGAAGAATTTCTATGACGCCTTGAAGTCTCCCACTCCAAACGCAACTCTTATCAACAGTGCTCTCGACAAGCTGATAACTGAGGTTCATTCTCGTAACCCTGTGCCTTCCCCTGGGAGTGGCGAGTGGATGAAAGCTATAGATTTCTGCTGTAAGACAATCACCCATGAAAACCCTCTTTTGCTGGCAAAATGCGCGAACATTCTTTTCCTGCTTGTAGGCACACATCAAATTAGTTTGAAGGAAAATGAAATCGATTCTATCGTGTCTTGGTCTTGCAGTTGCTTACATGGGGCTGCAGACATTGTTTTTATAGATTTCTTACAAATGCTGAATGCTCTTATGAAAAAAGAAACGGAGTACTTCTCTTCAGAACGTCCAGAACTAGTTAATGTGTTGACATCAAAACTTGAAGATAAAGCTAACGTTTCTTTGCCGGAAGACATTCGTACTTGGAGACTCACTTGTCTCAAAACATTGTCTACCTCGGTGCCTAGCACATATTTAGAAATGATCGCTGCAAGCTATTTTGATGTAGCGTTCTCCTTGAATCCGGGTGGAGACAGGCAATCTTACTGTCAGCTGTGGGTCAATCTGCTTGAAGGTTTTGAAATTCTATGTACATTGTCCTCTGAATGGGTACCGTCTGTCTTGCAACATTTAATTGTAGCCATCCACTCAGCAATGGGCACTGGTCTAAATGTGCCGCCATCTCCAAATCTTCAATTTCCTGCGCACATACTGATGTCATTGCCATCCGAGCTTCCGCCCATCAAAACTAGACCAGTCGTCAGATTGAAGAAGAAAAACAGAAGAAAAGCCAAACAGGTTGCCTGGGCTGAAAACGATACTTCAAGCATCAACGACGACAGTAGATTCAAGCTAAATGTTGAACCAACGACGTGGGTATCAAGTAGTGATTCTGAGGTCAGTGATTCCGAGACCGGGATGACCAAACAAACGAAGAAGCTGGAAGCTCATGTACGTCATGCTGCATACAATCTTTTAATCCAACTTTTCAAACTAGTTGGCTGCAAAGCAATTTTCGAGTGGTTCTGTGCGATTTTTAGCCGCCTTATTGATGCCGTTCAGATAGAGACATACAGCAAACCTCGATGTGCTGTTTTTGGAGCGCTTGCGACCCTTCTTTCTGGTTCAAAAATGTTTCTCGCTCAGGCTCAAGACAACGAAGGCAAATCTTTCACGTCCTTTTCTGAAGTGCTGGCCATCCAGCTGACTGCCTTACATGAGGCTATTACATTCTCACTCAAACACGCCTCTCTCAATGACACACAACAGTTAACTGCTCTTTTTGTAGCGACTGGTGCCATGATAAAAGTAACACCGTATTCTCGACTGAAACATGGACTTTTTCAGTCTCTCATGTCTTCTATTCGACCGTTTATGAGTTCCAAAGATACTTACGTCGTCAGTTGTGTTCTCAATTGTCTTAATGAAGTTGTTGGGTTGCCTTCTGGAAATGAAGAAATTACGGCCGCGATAGCAGCTCCAAGAAATGACTCTGACTCTAAACCATGGATTCTTGAATATGCACTCTCTTATCTAAATGAAGATGTGAATGGAGTCAGGGTTTTCGCATGGTTCGTTTTAAGTGATCTTTGTCAATACCACTTCAATCTCATCGAGTCTCAAATTGAAGTCATAGAGAGCAGAGTTTTACAAGAAATTGCTTCGGATAAACCTTTAGTAGCCCCTTTGAGAACTCTGGCAAATTTGATTGATAAATACAGGAGTAACAACGATTACATTGTAAGAGTCAATAATCTGTGGGATAATTTGTTGCAAAATAATAGCCCATTCCTGCAAGCTATACAAGATCCAGGCAAACCAGCTGGCGTAGCTTGTGATTGTTTGTCTCTTATTGGGCCTAAAAAGTTCCTCATGCTATCCGAAGACAGAAAAATTCTCATTATTACATTAATTTTCGGGTGTTGTGTTCACGAACTACCATTTGTACGTTTCTCTGCTCTCAATGTACTCAGCAACTTTTTGTCGTACCCACAGATGGCTGGAGAAGTACAGTTCATGTGCGATGCCAAAGATTATTTGATACGTTCGTTAAAGGACCCAGTGGAAACTGTACGAATCAAAGCTGCATGGGCGTTCAGTAACCTGGTTGACGTACTAGTCGATAGTAATGACGAGTATCTTATAGCCGAGATATCCATTTATGAATTGCTTCAAGCCGCTTTGGCATTATCTTCTGATACTCAAAAGGTTAAACAAAACATAGTGAGAGGGATTGGACTGGTGCTTTATCTTGTGAAGATCAAAGATCTGGAACTTCCTGAATGGAAAGATGCTTTGGAGAAATCCTGCGCAATGTTGTTGCATTGTGCTACTACTGGGTCTCTCATGAAAATGCGCTGGAACGCCTGCTACACAATCGGAACTATGCTAAAAAACGAGTGTCTGTACGAGTCACTTCAACCCCTGATGCCAAGCTTGCTGAAGAGTTTATGTACTATTGTCATAAGCTGTAGTAATTTCAAAGTCCGAATGAACGCATGTTTAGCCTTGGGTTCCATAAAACAACGCAAAGCGTTCGGTTCTCTATACGTTTTCGTATGGCAGTCACTTTTGGAAGGGCTGGACAACGCCGCCAACATGACAGATTTCAGCGAATTCAAACACCAACACGGCCTTCTCGAGAACCTATGCGCTGCCATCTGCCACATTTCCTGTTTTATTCAACCGGTGGATTCCTGCGAACTCCAGGAATTGTTAGACTTCCGGTTGGATTTCCTCAGTTCACACCTCAAACAATGCCAAGAGAGGGTTACCCCCGAACAAGCCGGCGCCATACTCGAGGCCGCCAACCACATTGAATCCCTTTCTAAATCTTGCCCTGCTGATGAGTTTTTCAAAAAACTTTCTCACACGTTTCAAGCCTCCCAGATCTCGTCGATCACAGGTGATTAACATAACGATCTAAGTGCCTCAACAACTAGATTAACTTGATACCACAGGACTCTATCTAATTAATACACTATCTCAATAGTCATTCCTTAATTTATTATGCCAACTTCCCGTATGTTCAAGTACTATGATATCTTTCAATCATTAAATTCATATATACCATTCCTACATACCATTGACGAAGTTGATGTCCTCGCCATCACCTTAAAAGTTATTCTCCTCGGTTATAAAGTCAGAATAGTGTTTCTGAACTGGTAGAAGTGATGTTTATTAATTTCTAAATATTTATTTAAACCATTATGTACCTTAAACATTATCAGTTTGTAGTTTCCTATTCATTTTTCTAACTTCAAAAGTTCAACCAGGTTTTATTTTCTACCAATCCATTTTGGTTTATCAATTACAAAGGCTTAAAAAAAAAAAAAAAAAATGCAGACCTTTTTGACTGGACGATGGTATTCCGAGGTACCTATTTTTGCGTCCTGAATCCGATCCCGAGGTCACCTGAGTCCCATCACGCCAGAAAAACGACAGGGAGATCGAAACCCGCGAGCAACATTTTATCAAATAGCAACATTTTATCCACTGGGGTGGTTCTGTTATACTCCCGGTCGAGATTTAGGACTCTATTCCAATGTTTGGAAGTTATTCAAGACCTAAACAGCTACCCTCCAACTTTACAGGTCGCTTGAGAAATTGTACCGGGTCGTTCCAAAAAATGAAATGACCTTGAAATCTCGCTTTTCTGACGCGATGGGGCTCAGATGACCCCAAATACCTTGGAATACGGTCAAATAGTCCGGACTTTTTAGTTGTATACCTGTGCTATTATGCCCTTGTGGAAGATGTCTTCGTCTTCTACTTGTGTTACTCAAATGCTTTGTGATTTTTTTTTACGCTTGCTCATCTCCATGTGGATAAATCTATTTTTAGTAAATAATATTTATATTATTACATTAAATATATTCAAAATATTTTGAATTATTCCATTTTCTTCTTGTTTGTACCTGGTTATATTATAGGTTTATGTAAATTATGGACCCAATTTAATAAATTCGTATTTATTCAAGTATAAATTAAAAATGAATAATTCATACACCAATGAAAATAAATAGTTTCAACGTTTTTCTTTAACCTATAAATGCACGGGATGAGGCTGAGGTAGTTGCAGAAACGGCCCCTAGAGTTTTCACCCCTATGGGCCGCTAGCTGCAATTGTTTCATTTTCAGCAGCCATCTCACTCACAACTGACAATGAAACAGTTGTCAGTGAGATGGCTGCTGACAATGATACAGTGGTGGGTAGCGGTCGTTCCTGCAACTACCGCCTCCCAATTCTACGCATGTATAGGTAAGTAAGTAAGCAACCATTTAAGGTTGAGAGGGGATCGCCGTACAGAAGCGTGAAAAATTACTTGAACGGGAGACCCACCCACAGACGGTCACCCATCCAAGTAAGATCCACGCCCGACGTCGCCTAACTTCCGTGATCTGACGAGAACGGGTTCTTTGCGACGCCTGCCCCGTACGGCTACTATGCATGTATAGGTTAAAAAGAACGTTGAAACTTCCTATTTCCAGTCAATAAGTAAATTATTCACTTTTAATTTACACTTGAAATAATAAGAATTTATTAGATTTGGTCCGTCATTTAGAATACGGTGCACTGTAATCACTTCCAGCTAAGAATGAGTCAATAGTTTTAAAGATATGGGAGAACCATTTTCCCAAAATTGGATGTTTTGAAATTTGGAGTATCGTGGGTTGAAAGGAAATAATTTTTGGACATTATCAAGGTAGGATCATGTAGGATGCATACGAAGGTTGCAATAATTGCAACCAATTATTGAACGTGTATATGCATTTTACACTGAAATCCGACTTGAAGGTCGTGCCTTGAAATGAAATCGCTAGTGTTGAGAATAGTTCATTTTCTTCCACTCCTCCAAATAATAAAATGAGAGGAAAATTTAAGTGCACTCACCCCATGCAACTATTTTTACAACTGAACGGGGATAGAAATAAATAAATAAAAAAAACACTTCTTGAATAAATATGCAATTCGATGTTCGAAAATATTTTGTCCATCTAGGACTTAGCAGTCGGGCTTTTCTATTTAAAAGTTCGTTAGTCGGCATGGATTTAAAGGAGCACACGTCAATCCAGTAGTATTTCATGAGCTATTTTTGTAGATTGTGTTGGTACAGAGGTGAAGGAGGTTCCCTTCATGACGATCCAAACGAAAACCTACACTTCTATCTGAAATAGAATCCTATAGAAACATTTCTAATTATAATTTTCTCTGTCCAACGTTTCGCTATGCGATTCCAATACATCTTCCAGGAATGACTCATGCTATTCGTTATTGGAGAATGTATTATTAACTTTCTGTTTTAATCGTGTCGAATTATTTATACAAATGTGGAATGTGGCCTTCTTGTCATAGGTTGGCACTGCTGAAGGTAGAGATAAGTTACAAATATTTGTTATTTAATTTAGACGCACATTCTTCGTTTAAGAGTTCAAATCTTGTTCATGTGGGAATCATCGAGAGTATCAGAATACCTTTTCCGAAATCAAAATCTCATGTAAATCACGATTGATATCACATTGAAACTGCAAAGGAAAGCATGGATCGTGTTCGATCAAATAATTTGATTACTTACGAAGCTATAATTTGATTACTTACTCGTACTTCTCAACATACACTATAGAAAAAATGTAGGTGACAGTGGTTTGTGTGAGCTTGAATCCGAAGTCAAAATTCCATGTACCTATGAATTTTCGTCAAGATTAACAGTGTTTTAAGAAGTGGGTACAAAATAATGGGGTAACAACGGTCCAGAGCTGGATACAAATTTAAAACTGCCCTAAAGTTGTGTACGAATTCATAATCGAAACTTTGGACCTCGGAGGGAGTGGGCGCGAAATTTATTGAAAATTAACGTTTAGCCCAGTTGCGGTGGCGTGAAATATTCGAATAAGTAAAATTTTATGATTGACTCTGACTTGGACCTTTGCTCGACTTTTGAACATCGGTGCCATATTCTCAAATTTGTTCAAAAAATTGATGGAATCGCCGTTTTCTCCGACTTTGCCCAGTTGGTTCGGGGCGAAAAACATATATAATTATTAAATTGAACACGGATTCCAAACACCTTTTTTCAACTTGGCCCCTCGTGCGCGCCTATTTCTAACTGACAGCTTAAATATAAAACGAAAATTGAAGCTGTTTTCATATGAAGGGTACAGGGGAAGAAGGCGCAATGTCAGTCAGGGGAAAGTTTTGGGAAATCAGCTTTTTCGTTCAATGTTGTCGATAAGTTACAATTATCACTGTTATTTTATCATTAGTAATTGCACCTTCTTCCCCTGTACCCTTCACATACGAGGTGCGAATTTCAAAAATTCGTAAAAAAACCAATTGTACTCTTTCTTGAATTTGGGCGAGGAATCCAAATCTATTTTGAATAGACAGATTGAGATATCGAAGAAAACAAATTCTTTGTTTTTATATCTTCAAATTATTTCCCTACGTGAATAGTGATTCACGTCAAGTTATCTACAGATTTACATTCACCGCACTAAAAAAATCGTGAACTCAGCGTTTCAGTACAGAAAATTGGGGTTTCAACACCACAAATCCGGTTAGATCCAATGCTTCTTGCAGTTTCATTCGTATTTGGAGAGAGAGAGGGGTCAGTTCTGCCTGTGGTAATCTCAAGGGGCACCTCAGGAGTGAAAAGCGTGTTGTATTATTGGTGATTTTAGACAAATTTGTTATTCCAGTTTTTAGGAAAGATATAGAAAATAGTAGTCCTTATCTGAAGAAAACGAAATCAAAATGTTGTTTTTATAAACACCTCCTCGCGTCTAGATGTTTTCAAAATCGGCCCACAAAAGTTTTGAACTCTTGGATTGGATTCAGAATAACCCAATATGCACAGAGCTCGATAACAAAACAAAGACACGACTTACCTGCCAGATAGGTCGGGACATGGTTGAGTAGAAGTTTGAACGAAGACTCTGATCCGCGGAGATCTTCACCAGCGGGGGTTAGCAGCTGCTGGGGAGGAGATTGGGGTAGGGGCCGCTCTCTGGGTCACCAGGTCCGACCGAGTGAGTCATTTCATCTCCTGTGAATCCAACTCGAGTTTTTGGAGTTCTTACCCTTGAAAATGACGACTTCTCGAATTGGTAAGAACTGCAGGCGGCTGCCTTGTGCCTTCCCTTACCGGGAATATTATTTCTTAACGTAAAACGAACAGCGGAGGCCAGAGAAGTCCCTGGATAAATCCCTTCCACTACTCAATACCAGTCGATTTTTTTATGCGAATTATCATTTTGTACAAGCAATATGAAAGTACTTACCTATGCATACGCACCTGGATTGGTGCTCGTAACTGCGAATGTGGAAGTTGCACTTCACTTTCTTGTTGCCAATTTAAAACCTTTGTCAACCTTACATCAAATCCGTCAAGTTTATTGATATAAAAAAAAAATTGAATGGATATAATACACCAATACCACACGCTTCCAGGCTTTCTACCCAAAAAATGGTAACAACTGAGTGTTCGAATCTCCACTTTTCAAACTGAGGGTTTTCAACAAGCATACCCGCAAGAAAACAATACTTTTGGTTTTCTCTCCGGCCAGTAGACTGTGCTAGAGTGATTAGTAATAGTGCACCCCCGAGTCGAAGGTGTATAACTCACACGAGAGTATAAGCCCCAGTAGGAGCACAATGTGTCATGCCTTCTAAAAACTAAATCCCTGGACACACAAAAAACAGTCTAGTAAAGCAATCATGTTTCGTTTAAACTACCTAAACTACCTATATCTACTTGAAAGACAATCTTGATTTTTATTTTTACATTATCCAAGCTACGCATGTTGTATCCATGGATGTGCCAAAGGCGGGGGGGTGTGCAAGGGCAACTTCTTAAGGATACTGCTTAAATATTAACAATAAAACAAAGTTTTAACTGTACAAAGTGGATTATTTTAGACTTCTTTATAAAGCAACTCAACTATGGGAGGTCCGCCCCTGGAATGTTCCATATGGAACCGTATGGTGATATTTACCTTCCCTTGGGAAATTTTCTCACTTGAACATAGCGGTACCTCGGTAATTAGCCTCAAATTACGATTCATCGAGATGATTAAACCAAGGGTGGATTAAGATGGGGGGGGGGGGGGAGATTTGACATTTGCCTGTTTCTAAAAAGAAGTGCGTTTGCTCCTAACGAACACTGGCCTCCATTCGCCCACACACAACCTTATAAACAATTAGTTATTTTGAGATTCTCTTTTCAGAACGCCACAACATTTCGCATCGTAGATAGAAGCTGACCTAAATATTGCTGTTTATTTTTTTCCAATGTCAAACACCCTTCACACTTGATTTATCTCTTATGAAGAGTCTATGGAGAGAAGACACACTATCAAAACTACGTACATCATGTCTAGTTTTGATTTTAAAATATTAATTTTAAAGTTTGAACTGTCGACGTCAACTCTGAGTGGGTGTTTAAATCAACCGGAATTTTGAATAAAATACATATAGTCAGTCAGAACACTTTATTCGAACCAAAATTCAATTTGTTCATTAAAGTTTCAGTGTAAGATAAAAGATCACATGATGCCACTCTTAAAGGACTACAAGTGGCCAGCCTCAATTCAAACCCGTACACGTAATTTAAACAGCCCTCCTAAACTGAAATTTCTTGTGGGTACCTATTTCAACACAACCAAGATCCCTCAAACCTGAAATGCGTTGTGTGAAAGGTCCAGCTTGATAATGAATAACAAAGGTGATTATGTACTTCAATGGGTAAGTAGTTAACAGTAGGCATTGTACCTATGGAACAAAAACCCTCTAAAAGTGGCGAAGTCATATTCCCGCCGTAAAAAATACCTCAGCAATCACAAATAAAGTCATGAATAGAATTATCCACGAATCTGTCATGAATAGGGCAATACGGAAAATGAGAACATGCGGCTCCAAACATTACACAAGTTAGAGCGAAGCTGAAGGGAAAATTATCGAGGTTTCTCTTTCTTGTTTGCCTTATCATAGTAGGCAAACAACTGCAAGAGCATGATCGTCTCGTCCAAGTAGAGCTCAGCCAACCGCAGTTTTTCAATCATCGCCTCGACTGTCGTAAGGAGCGTTCTCTCTGGGGGTGTTATCCACTCCTCAAGCTGCAACACATACGTACTTAATTCACCTATTTGTTTAAATATATGTCAGCTAGTTGATCACTACTCCTATATTATTCAAATGGAAGTGGGGTGTACGACGTTGATCACTTGAGGAACAAGTGACCATGGGGAACGCTCAAGTCGCATGGAAGGGATCCATGGACAGCACAGTAGACCACCAAGGCTGCCAACGCTACAAGTAAGAAGAAGTCTACACTATTTTGAGATTGGCAGTCCTAATGGGGATGACAGGGAATCACATTTCCCTTCCTAGATCATTTCCCCACTTCAATTCTGTCAGGTTTTTTATTAAACTTCAAGTTTTTATTAATTAAATAAAATAGCCAGCAATTCTTCAGCACATTCTTTCACCTACTTTCCACTGCGTCTTAGTAGACAGGTCGTCTTTTGACATGTGCATAGGAAGATGTAAGCAGGTGTATGGAGGTGAGAGAAAACCAACTACACAGTATTCAAGCTGGATTACATGTTACATATCAAGTTCTTGGTTAAGGAAGGTAGGCATGGCTAATACGGTTATTTCTTCGTAATAGGTTATCGAGTAACACCGACCGTCTGGTAATATGTTCTGGTATCAGGTTATTTTGGTAATAGGTTACCGGGGATTCGCTGGAAAGGTCCTCGAATCGCCGTTAACCTATTACCAAAATAACCTAACACAAAACTAAATCAATACTCACTCAAATAACTTGTCGACAGCTATGATCACACAGTGTTCACGTATTCGTTTTCCGTAACCTATTACCTGGAATAGTCGTCCCAGCCAACCTATTATCACGGAATCCTGAATGGCCGGTGACAAAGAGGCCCTCAAAGGCCAATAATAGGGTTGTTCTGGTAATAGGTTATCTGGTATTAGGTTATTTGAAGCGGTTACGTTCTTACTGATTCAAATAATGAAACTGGAAGGTTATTAGTATATTAGTTTGATTATTTGAATCAGTAAGAATACGTATTTCCATAACCAATGATTTCATGAAAAGTACCAACCAATTGAGCCACATATTCAGGGTCCTCTCCTTGCGTCCTCATATTGTCAGCGATCGTGTTGAGTTTCTCGAATTTTTCAATCAGCCGAATGTTTTCCAAGAGCTGATTGTCAGCACGGGCCAAGGTATTGTACACGGCTTTGTAACACATTTCTAGTACAACGTGGACCACCTGTAATATCGTAAAATTCACATAACATTTTAAAACGAATTTCATATTGTGCAATTTGAATCAAAACCTTTGGAAATCATAAAAAATTCAACACAGAGGAAGTTTTTGTATTGCAGACACATTAGGGAATGTATGGGCTTCACAAGGACCTTTGAAGTGAAGCTTTTGTCAACAATGATACCGTTTACTCAGACACTAAATAGCTTCATCCAAATCACCTTGAAGGACGATAAAATGCACAGTATCCTTCAACATTAAATGTCGATACGCCGAAAGTGTTTATAGTTAGCAGTCCAAATAGGCATCAAGGGCCTATCGAGATTATTGGCCGACCATATACAGAGTTTTAGGATGAGCTAGGAATCTAAGTAAATGTCCTTCCTCCCAACAGTTTCGTCGGTGGAATAAACCGGTTCCAATAAGATTATCGATGTTCGGATACCACAAGTCTGGTTAGAACTCCGACAGGCGGTGCCAAGCCCAAGAAAGACTTACAGTTTCAATATATTTGATGACCATAATAATATTATGGAGCTTATTTTACAGGACAATATAAATTTACTAAATTACTAAACATTTGCTTTCCAACATCAGTTCCAATCCCAGGGTTTGGATAAGCGACTCAAGATATGTATTCACGAATTTCAAATGAAAAATGACTTCTGTTTTTCCAAAACTTTGTGATGGATTCTTGAATTGTATGGGAAAATGCAATATCCACTTTAGGAGCCCTCCAAAAAAAGGGTACCTTCTATGCCCTATGGATTTTTCTATTGTCATGCAAGCTGGAGTCCCGAATCATACTATGTAAAGTGGTGAAGTTTTGAATTACTTATCCAAAAACTTTCAAGAGCTTGTTGGAAAAAATTAATGGATAGATAACCACCTGTTTGCCAGAGTCCTTAAAATCTCACAGTGTGCTAGAGCCAACATCATTAACCATCATATTTGAAAAGATTGATAAGCGCTTGAATGCTTACTTGGTTGAAATCTACATGAAGGAGATAGAAGCTTTTGTTGGGGCCGGAGGAAGAGGATTTCTTCAAATCGTGCATATGAAGGAAACTCCCCTGAACCAACTTGTAGGTTAGTTGCTTTGCCTCTTTGTCCGGGATCATGGCGATCTTCTGAAGTTGCTCTTGATCGATGTATTTCTTGCTTCGAACTAACCTGAAAATACAAAATAAATTATGTACAGAGAAATTGTGAAAGAGTTTGAAGAAAAGGGATGAGTCAGAGTATTTCCTCACTTTTAAGTTGTATCCAATATTCTGTATGTATGCTTGGTCTAATTTCCATTCAAAGTGCCTTGCGTTAATAGTAGTAACAACAACAGAAGAGGTGGAACAGACAGCAGCGATTCGTGTTGTGTTGTTATGACTTGGAGTTGAGGGCCAATGATGTGGAGGGCTTTCTTCATACTATCACATTTGTATTATCGTCTAGGCTGACTAGGTTTGCCAGATGGCTTCAAGGAGCACAATGAGAGGGCAAAATGGAGAGAGAGTAGGTAACAACCCCAAGTTGAGTTGTAAAATCAAGAACTATTGTGTGGAGAGGCCAATACCATCCCACGTATCACATCTCAGAGATTTATTAGTTCTATTGGTTAAAACGACAATTCATACGATTGACAATTGAGTTTTTCAAGAAGTGTTCAGTCTGTGTGAAAAGGAATTCACGTTGGTACCGGCATACAGGTATGTTCTTAAGAGTCGATTCTTTAATCAAAGACGAGTTTGTGAGTTTGTATCATTGCTGGACTGACAGATTGTGTGACACTCAGTTGTCTGCTATGCTTAGTAGACTGAGTAGTATCCTGCTGCATTGTCTGCTATACTTAGTAGAATGGTGACAGATAGTGTGAAACCAAGCATGATTGCATCCCAGACTGAGTAAAATCCTAGAGTGTTGTCTACTATACTGAGTAGAATCCAACAGGATTGCATGTTAGACAGTAAATCGATGAACAAAACACTCCTGCTGAACTGAGTAAAATGTATTAGCAGATGCTTATTTAGGATTGACTTCTAATACAGCACACTGGTTTACTAAAACTCAGGTTGGTACCAATAAGTAGATGGGGGGGGGGGGGGGGCATCACAGTTCAGGACCAGGTAGACCTACACGACTTGAACCCTTTTTCAGTTCCAGTTTTCACAATCAGGATCTCTCACAATGTCAGTGTTTGAACAGTATCGAAGATACCAACCTAAATATTCTAGCAGACTTGGTACCAAATCTGTGCTCTACGATGCTCTCGACAGTTGCAGACGTCAAACTTCTGAAGGCTTCGACAAAATTGACGTACACCGAGCCGCTGATACCTTCCCCAGTTCGTCTGATGAATTTGCACGAATCTTCGTCTGCAATCGAAATGCACATTCATAATCGTGTGGTAGAAAAATGGAGAGAAAAGGACATTCAGAGGAAAAGGTTAGTCATTTTGCTTCTTAGTCATTAAGAATAACGTCCGTTCAGTGTTGGAGCATAATATATAATATATGAACGTTCATCTTGACGATTTTCCATGTATTTATTTGTCTTCTTACCAAACCTTTAAGAACACGCTCCACGGCAAAAAGTGGAAATGTCAAATATGGTTAATGGCGAGATTATGTAGGGGCTGCCTACATCAATTCCACAGTCGACTGCACATGTGAGAAAATTGAAATACTAACGAAACAATCTACTCCATGTGAACATAATCTGATACTCAGGGAGTGATTTAATTATGTATAAGCACTGCCGTAAAATATTTGGATGGATACACCAGCTAATTACAGGATTCTTAAGACAATACCCTAAATTGAATACTAGCGAAATGTCACCTATGATTTTGATGTACTGATCGAGGTATTGCGTGAGATGCGGGCTCCTTTTTTCGGTTTCCTCTTTGATTTCAACAATTGGTACGGGATTGGATTGTGTAGCCCAAGCCTCAGTTCGAAGGTACATTTTCTTCAAGAGGATTTCCATGAATTTAGCAGCGTGACCATCAATTCGGTTTCTGATTGCTTCGATCATGATGTGGTCCCTGAGGAATGAAGGGGCGAAAATAAAGTCTCTATTACTGACCTTATAACTCGTATAAGGAATTGCAAGTGGTATTAAGTAGGCATTCAATCGTATTAGCACTACAGCGATTGGTTTCTTAATATTACTCTAGTTATTTTATTTTTACTAATAGAGGGGCTCTGTAAAACATTTGGGGGCCACACTTTTGGCTAATGGGGGAGCCAGCCGTTGGTAATGCATTTGAGGCCTATGATGTTGTCTAATGGGTACTAAAATGATTGACGCTCATTTCAAATAATATGAGCAATTCAAGTTCCCTCCACCGATGAGCTAACACTCCCCCTGAATGCGAGGTAAAGCCAACCAGTATTTACAATCATTACTTAATTTTATCATTTAAGTTTTGTATGACTACATACATTGTCTGTGAAGTTTGCTTGTGAGCACTCACCACATGAATCTAGTTTGTACGAGTAATAATTGTATGAGTGGATAAGCTATCTCAGCTAGGCAGGTAATTATTACCTGCCTAGCTGAGATAGCTTATCCACTACCATGTAATTAGTATTTAAAACTATTGGATACAATATTATTATGATTTCGTCGTGGCAAATAATGTTGAAGTTCGAGATGCAGCGCCCCCCTCGGCACAGATCCAAGATTTATGTACATTTCGTTTCTGCTTTCTTACTTTCATGGAATAAAAAAATAAATGCATTCACTCATCCAAGATCTCAACATACCGCATGTTCTGATGAAATTTGTCAAAGTTGCACCTCCAATAAATATCAGCATCTGGTGGCACGACGGGCTCGCCTTTCTCCATTTTGAGGAGAACGGAGGCGTCGATTTCAGGGAAACGGAATTGTTCAGTTTCCTCAACGATCAACCGGGGAACCCTTTCGTCGGCCTCCAGGCTGGGAAAAGGAACGTTCATCAGGTACTGCTTCACAACGAGTTGTCGAAAAGTGTCCCTCACACCTGTTATTTTATCATTATAGTTTTCTATCGCCCCTGCAAAGCGAAGAAATACTCGTGAGAAGAACAGTAAACTACGATTGAACAATAATTAAAAATCAAGATTCTAACAACTGTCGGAAGGAGCATCGTTATATCAAAACTTTGGTGTAGGTACACCCTTTCCTCGTTTCAAGAAATTCTTGTCACGCTTGTCATATCATATGTGTGACCTACCGGTTTGTATCTGATTCCATACCAATATAATCACTTTGCTAGCAGGAATACTTCCATACTTCAAAACCGTGTCGATGATTAACCGAAAAACAGCGCCGTACTTTTCGTTTATAATGGTCAAGTACCTGAAACATAAATCGACATAAAAATGAACCAAGGACTAATTATTATGGAACATTACTTCAGAGTGACTTGGATGTGGGCAGAGTAGTTGTGTGCTTCAGTGGAGGAGATAAATACTTGTGATGATAGTAAAATTGTATTGCACAACGACATGGGGTGTGGAAAACATTTAAAAAAGTAAAGAAAAATAAAACCACGACAACTGAGTTGTTTGCAAACAATTTTTTTCAAGATCTCAAAGGTGAAAGATACGGTTATTTTAATAATTCTAAATTTATGCCAAGATCGTTTGATTGTTATTTTGATATTATTGCTATTTTTCTGGCTCTGTATGTTGTTACATACAGAGCCATAAAAATAGAACCCTGTGGGGGTAGTTACCTACCTAAAAATGCCCTCAATAGGGGTGAAAACTATCTTTTATCAATAAAACGGTCACCTCAAAGTTGAATGTAGTTGTGTATTTATGAATTCAGGGAGCAGTAAAAATCAAGAAATGTCATCACCTAGGATACCGAAGGAGGAGTAGTATGTTGTCGGGAACTAATATGTACTCAGCAATAGAAGGGTTGTTTCCAGGTTCATACTTGACGAATCCATATTGTATTAAGATGCACAGCGATCTCTTGACCTAGAACATGAAAATAAATGTTCACAAACTCTAACAGAAAGGTAGACACGTGGAGATGGTCAGTGGGAAAAATTAATGGTCTATACTTCAGTGTATGAACTTGATCACACGATATCCAATATCCCCATCCATACCCAGAGTGCCCAGGTTGAGAGCAAATGTCAGAAAATAGCAGTGTTTCAATTTTTTACCTGGTAACGAAAGGCCTTGAACTACTTTTGAAGTTGTGAATGAATTTCAAGAACCAATCGATTAAATGCCTTGAAATGTCCCAATCTATATACGTGATAAAATACAAGACAAATCACAATGAGGGCATTCCCTTACCGATACTGGTACAGTTGCAGGGACTTAATTTATTGTAAGACTTTCTCACAAATCTACACATGGAATTCGTTACTGTAATTTAAAATTGCAATTGAAAAATGATCAAAACCCAACCTCCTACTTTGTCGTGAAATACAAAAGGAACTCACCAATGCAGGGGCCAAACCGCTGCCGGACAGAATGAGCTTGTACGTTTTAGGGCCATACCTCAGTTCCTTGTGTATAGCTTGAGCACCTTTGCCGAAATGCTCTTTGATGAGAAATGAACACAAATCCCCGTGGAGTTTACTCATTTTTGGGGGAGATGTAAACAACGGACTCACGCCACCACTGCACTGAAATATATTCACTTCATGATGCTAAGCAACATCAATATTGGTCGATGAACAATAGATTGGCATGAATAATATGGGTAGGTACTGTCAATATCCCGAATAAAGTTTATCGGTGTGAAATGAAAGAAATACAGTTTATCGGTGTGAAATGTCTTTAGAAAAGTACTATCCAGTGGATAGTATCCACGTCTGAGATAACGGTTCACTCTAACGTGACTGTAATTTTCAAGGCACTCTGACAACCACACAAGGGAAGATGACATGACATGATGAGGTGTGGAGAAGTGAGAAAAGAATGATGCGTGGAGGATGTGTATTTAGATACACTCATCATTATCCATCCCACGACTAATAAATTAAATAGCTAACCTAGTAAATAACATCAAACCTCAACTACTTTTCCTTAAAATACTTTTCCTTAATCTTCCAAACATAATGCGATATGTAGTTCCAACGGAATTTGAAAAACCGCGCCACGCTGAACAACCATTGATTCCACAGCCGCTCTAATTATGTCAATATTTTATTTACAACCTCTTCAATCCTATTCCTATGATAACTCTTTTTGCGGATACATGCAGATAAATGTAATTTTTTTTTTAATCCCACTAACAAATTTCTCTCATGCAAAAACCTCATGGTGACCACATGGTGACTTGATTCAAAAGTTAGCAGATCAATGCGCGGTGATTCCTCCTCACCCTTTTTCTAGCTGCCAGTGATCGCGCAGTCGACCGACCTCTTCGATTTTTCGGAAGTACAGGTATTTTAAGATTTCTTTCGTACTCATAATGTACTATTTTCACACTTACAATGTAACATTTCAATATGTACTGATTAACTCATTTCTGGGAGCTCTCAGAACCTAATTAATGAATTTTACTGTCATCTCACGTGCTGATAGTCCTTGACGAAAAACCCGTCGGTATCTCTGCGAACGCCTTTGCAATTTTAGCAGTTGTCGGTGTAAATGTATTTTCATCCAGACGTCAATATACAATATCTTGATCTACTAGTGTGGGATTAACGTCGATTAGTCCACACGTAATACTTCATAACGTTTCATTCGTGTTCCCTTTTGCAGACCCACGATTGTAGGCCAAGGTCAGGTCCGTTTTCTGCAAAATTCAATGACTAGTCAAGGGATAATCTTTCCATAGATACTCGTCCTAGTTTCCCTTATAAGTCCTTACGTATTCCATCTTATACACCTCGCTGTATTTTTTTGTTTGAATTCTCACACTGTATGAACCTCTTTGTTTTCTGTTCATTCCAGGTACTAATCCATACTCGAAGCCATGGGTGTTCCCGCTGGAGATGCTGAGAAAGGCAAGAAGGTAAATCCTCTATTAAATACATCATTTACAATAATATTTTTTCATTAGTTGAGTCAACCGTCAAAATGATGCAACTCTAACCAACGTTGCATGATATGCAATAATGAATACAGGTTACAGGTAGGTGGGCTTTGAGTGAATGTTGAGAATCATTCGATTCCTAATCAAAGTAGAATATTTTAATATATATCAAGTACTTCAGAATGCAGAAATTCAATAGAGCTTTACCAATTGGTTACATAACGGGATGTCGAATTTGGGCGTAGTGGTGATTCACGATTGTGTTACCTACATCTTCTTCAATTTCTCTTTTATTCGTCATGAAACTCTAATACGTACTAGATTCTACTGTTTTCTTCTCCAATATCCTCTAAAATATAATACGCATTGAATAGATTCATAAAGACAATTTTTACAAATCACCTTAACAACTCACACAATTGAAAACTAATGTGATTTCAGTTAACATTCCTCCTAACTCGAAATCATTTTGCACATCTTGACTACTGAAAAACTAAAGTTGTTTTCTATGAAAGTTCTCTAAATGCTATTATTGATGAAATGAGCACCCATCACCCATCAAGCTAACCATGACAGAGTTTGATATTCCACGAATCATTATAATATCGTAGTATCTGCATTGGAAAATGCCTTATACCAGTACATTATATGAGTCATTTCTTTAATATTGTTGTACTACTCTAAGAGAAATGTGCATTTCCAGTCGTTTAACGCCCAGGTATTTGTGATGTTATATTATATTAGAAGTTGTTGGACGCCACAAATATTTGACGTCATCTGGGCCTCTTGATTAATGATATGGTAATAATCGGTCTTTATACCGTTTTGCTGCTTGAATGAAATTTCAAAGTAACGTGGTACTCTAAATGACTATTCATTGATAAGTTACTCCTGAATTTTAAAACCTACTCTGCTCTCTGCCTTCCAAGCTTTTTGTTAAATTTATTAAATTCATTCATATCGGCTGATATGATTTAAAAAACCCCAATTGCGACCATTTTTTGCGCAATAAAACAATTTTTGATGAAAATTAGAAAAAATCTTTTATAAAAGATGTAAATGTACAAACTACACCTTAAATACCATTTTATATTAAATATAAGACATTTTCTTCCTCTCTCGCGTTTTTAGAGGCTTGTGGCCAACAAAAACTTTCATTTTACCAGTTGTTTTTATTCTTAAATTGCTGGTCTTCACACTTGTATTCTCTGTAATAATTATTGATATTTTGGCGGATACAAAATCGGAAAAGGTATATGTAGAATTCAAACCCCATTTCCTATTGTACGTTTTTTGGACTGAACAAATATTATGAGACCGTCAACCTTTGAGCCTGGTGGACGTCTAGTATTCACTAGTCTGCCGTACTATTGTGGAGATAATGAACCCACGTGATTTGAGTCAGATGAAGCGGTGACGTAGGCAGTCGACCTTCATCCGATCGACGGCCACGAGATAACCCACTGCCCGAGGTTCCTCCCGGTGCCAACGAGTCCTTGTTTAAATTCCGACCCACGTTAACTAATTCTCATTGGTAGAGGTTCCTTTAGAGGCCTTTGAATAGTAAAGCACTTTTGGCTGAGTTCTACTATCATAACGTAAAATAGGAACCACCATTTCACCTAAAAGCTCTTCAAATACCTATGACAAAGAAGTTGTATTCATGTTTCATTAATTAATTTTTATCAAAAAGTTGGTCCTTGAAATTCACTTACTAGGAAGTTACTAGGAATTTACTGTCCTTGATTTTATATCGGATTTAGAAAGAACTGCATTATGATATGAAAATTTAATGATCCTCCTGATTTTATTCTCTACTGTCTTTTTACCTTGAATATTAACATAATCGACGTTTTGACGGCCTAAACTCTGATCGGAATCACAAACGTTCATCTTACGAATGATGGCCACTTCACCAACCTCACTCAAGGGCAATCGCCTGCTC
Source organism: Stenodema calcarata (assembly GCA_963920205.1). NCBI lineage: Eukaryota > Metazoa > Arthropoda > Insecta > Hemiptera > Miridae > Stenodema > Stenodema calcarata. The sequence continues at coordinate 16,835,497 of OY986051.1, forward strand.
CCCTGCCGCTCAAATACGTAAACTCCTTGTTTATCATTCAATTACACTGTTCAAGTATCGGCTAATATTATAGGAACATGATTGAAAGTAGAACAAAAACTTTGCAAATCCTTATCATCTTTTCTGTATAGATCTCTAATTGATCGAATAATAATTATTATGAATTATTATCGAGTAGGGTAAAGTATTAATTAGCATTAATGATTATTGTTATTTATTAATAAAGATCATTAATTAACTCGAGGTCTTAAAAGTAGGACCATTGAACCGACAGGCTGCCTCACGATTCACCCTCATGTTGACGATTTTTGATCTACTACAACTTTGAGCCCTCGTTGTGAACGAACGGATGGTCTAAAAATTAAACACTTCTTGAATTCGGTGTGAACCCCTTCCTATTAGGCTTATGAAAAGTTGAAAAAAGAGGATCGTTGGGGTTGGTCCGAACTCGTAAGCACTACGCTAACTGGGCAAAGTGCCCAGTTACTGGACGGACGGATTTTTTTAAATTCGATCTTGAAACGTAAACCAGCAAATTTGAAGGGGGGAGTGGGACTCTTGGGTGATTCCAAAGCTTTATCCAAGACACTAAACCAAAATTGGTCAAGTCATCATCGGGATTTTGTCCCCCTTGGGTGTACATCCATTTTATTCAAAGAACAAGTATCAAGGCACACCTCATACTAACTTTTTTCTAAATTGGTGAGTTTTCAATATCCGCCGGTTTCCGGCCAAATGCGATGCGATTAAGTCCTTGGACAAATTTGTTCGAGAGGATTGTTATCTCAATTTTTAAGAGTGTGATTGCTCATTCCTAAACTGTAACTGCGATACTGCCGTCGTTTTTGATTATTTCATTTCTATATATGGGAATTCTATTCGTCCAAAACAAACAACTGGACGATGAGATCAAGTTACATCCTTGGGACAGATTCCGTTGGAGAGTTTCGTTATCTCAATGAGGAGTTTGGAGCGTTTAATTGTGGTGGTTAAGGACAGTCTAAAATCGATGTTGCTAATCTTCAATGTTATAATCTCCAATCCTCGGTCAACAGAGGGCGTGGAATAATTTGGAATGGGAGCCGGTTTTCAGGTTACTGGAATTTTTTGGTAGGCAATTACGTCAATTTGTCGACAGTAACATTAATAGCGAAGTGCTTCTTCTCTCATGCGAAGGGGCGTTATGCAACAATTATGTTACCTGACAAAGAAAATTCTAATTTTAAGACTGTATGAATTTCTGTGTGAATGTCTATGATCTGTAATAGCATGGACTCAAGTTCTTGTATATCATTAGATAACTATGTGACGCTTTCATGTTTGCAGGTCTTCGTCCAGAAATGCTCCCAGTGCCACACAGTGGAGAAAGGAGGCAAACATAAAGTTGGGCCCAACCTCAACGGTCTGATCGGGAGGAAGACCGGTCAAGCCCCAGGATTCTCCTACTCCGATGCCAACGTATCTAAAGGTAGCGAAACGTCTTTTGTCTCGGGTCCCGCCGGGATCAGTCCAATTGAAAGTCTACAGCATTCTGATTGAATAGTTCGACGTACTTACATGTGTAAAATTCACTTGTTTTTAAAAATTCTGACGCCGTTCTAAATCTTCACAGGAATCACCTGGAGTAAGGACACTCTCTTCGAGTACCTCGAGAACCCCAAGAAATACATCCCCGGCACCAAGATGGTGTTCGCCGGCATCAAGAAGCCCCAGGAACGGGCTGATCTCATCGCTTACCTCGAACAATCCACGAAGTAAAAAAAAAACGTTGTGTAGGAACGTGTGATGAAGAAGTTATTGTAGTGTACTTGGAAAAGATGAAAAATCCCTTAGAGGCGAAAGACTCAACTCCGGGGCCTCATCCTATACCGTGTGCCCTCGTGTTGTGTGTTCGAGTATTATTTCGTATACTGTAAATAATAAAAGTAAGGCTCTTTGATTCCACAATTGTTAAAGAAAGGAAACTAAATGACTTTGAAAAAGTCACCTCTTATTTATTGCTTGTACAATTTTGTTGTATATTTTACCAAAGTGTTGTTCATTTCACAAAAAACATTTTAAAAATCAAATGGGATTTTCTCAGAAAGCTGTTTTTTTTAAATGTCGCCTTCCTTACTCACTTCAATTAGTACTTACGTAATATCCTTGAATCACTTATCGTAACATTTATGAGGGAGATTCCAGTGGTCTTTTTTCGAAGAAAAGGAAGCTATTGTTCTCGGTCCAAGATTTTTAAAACTCGAAATTCAAAAAAAAAAATGTTATACCTACCATAATTCATCCTGGATTCACTAATACCAAAAATCATATGTCGGTATATAGGTACATTGCCGTTCGATTGCCAAGACATATTTTTTGTGCAAATTTGAACTTACGAGTATTATCTCAATTCTATCGAGTTATTGTCTGGAAAGACATAATATGATATAATATATCATATTCTATCTTATAGAACGGCTAGAATCAAGCCACTCTATGGGGGGGGGGGAAGTTATCCATAAATTCCAAAAATGATACATAAATTCAAATTTTAAAGGTTTTTCCGTTTTGGTTTATTATCTTCAATAATGAACCATTGGAATCGACCAGAGAAAAAATTGTTTTAACCTCAAAATTTGTTGGTTTATACGTTTCAAGATACGTAGATTCAGAAAATCGAATTTTGAAAAAAATTTGTCCGCGGAACTTAGCCTAGTTAGCGTTGTGCTAATTTACGAAATTTAGTTTACGGATTCGGACCGAACCCACAATGATCCTCGAAACTTTTCATAACCCTAGGTTTTGTTCAAAACGAATTTTGAAAAATTCAAATGGAACGGTATAGTTTTTAATTCATATAGTTTAATTTTTAGAATTTTCTAAGACCACCCGCAGCTTTGTAGGACCAGCCGTTCGTTCACAATGAGGGCTCGAAGTTGGAGCAGATCTAAAGTAATGAGGGTGAATCATACGGCAGCCTGCCGGGTCAATGATCATACTGCCCAGCTGATTCAAACAGCACATGGTTTCAGGTATCAAAATAATTAAGAAGAATTATTAATAATAATTTAGACTACCTACTTGATAATTCATAATAATAATTAATCTATCGTTTAGTGATCTGGGCAGAAGGGAGATCGGCAAAAAAGTTGAACCGTTGTGTCAAGAAGAGTTTTTCTCATTCCGTTCTCAAACTGGAGCACTTTGAAAGATGAGGGCAACGTGGTTGTAACTTCAGAAGATCTTCACGGTTTATCTGCTCTAATCTGATAACGGAATCAGATAATTAATATCTGACTTCACCATCGTGTTCAGCGTTGAAAAATCTATAAACCGCTGACGTGTTTCTTGGCAACAAGTGAAGAAATTTTCCATAAAACCAGTTATTTCTCCAAGTTCGCTTTATAGCCTTGCTGCATGACTGTATTTTGACTTTTCTGTTGATATTAAATTGCTTCATGGATCACTAAATGAAGTATGAATGGGCTAATCTTGATATTGGTCGAATAGTTGCAGATTCTACAATTAGAATCGGACTTGGCTGGCAGTCGTTGACATTTTTATGGAAACTTGGCTGCCTCAGCATTCATTGTTGGAGGGAGAGATGCAATCCGAGGCCAATAAAAAAAGGAAATAACCAAGGGTGTGTGACGAAGTTTGTGAGCTATGGCAACGAATCCCATGGTTCTTATTGTAGTCGACTTAGTTCTGGGTCTATTAACCGAAGCTTGGCATTCTCCAACCATTGGAAGAGAAGATTCGAGCAAAATTATAAATTCTTTACAAAATCCTTGTAAAACAGAAAAATCCATACTAGATTATTACTATCCTTTGGACGTGCTAAGTAGTAAAACTGCAGCTGTTAAGTTGCCATAAGTAGGCATGGACAGGAGCAAGAGACTGGCTGTCGTCATGCTAGAAGTTGGCATATTAAGCCAAATTCTAATATCACTACAACCAATCGCTTTTGTTGTAGTCTGTTTCTTTAGTATTGGGGCGAGCAGGCCGAAGGAGCAAAGGAGATAATGTTGCTGGAAGTGGAACCCTCCATACGCTACTTTCCCGAGATGTGGCAACGCCCAAGCTCCGCCAGTACCCGAGACCAAAACCCGTCTGTACTAAAGCAGTTAGAAACAGATTATAACATGACCATGAGAAAATGAGTGGTTCAGTTAGCGGTTTGTTTTTTGTAAACTTTATTGTTATAAATCGAGGGTCTCACGGCAACTTCCCACATTGTCATTTGGGCTACTTTTCAGCAGAGCCAAAAAACCATCTGCCAATGACTATGTTTACTGAGTAATTCAGTAAAATAAATCTTGAGATTTAGCGTTACCTAACTTATACTTAGTTAGATCGATCCGCCGGGGGAAGACGCTTCGAATGGTATGCATAACTCATTTTGGCCAAAAGTGACGATGTGGCCGTGAGACCCTCGAAATATGACATTGAAATTTTGTTGGTTACTGCATAGATTGTAGTAGGCCTGTAGACCTAATTTACAGTGATTTAGATTCGGAACGCTAAACTGAACACCTACGAATTGGTCAGAACTTATCAGTACCGAGTTGAACACATAACTTTGGAAACAAGAAATTTTGATATTCTTCAAGAGAGAAGGGTAGTAGAGGGACACTACAAAGAAATTGAGATTAGCAGCATCAATTTTTCTTGATTAGGTAACGTAGTGATTATCCTAGGGTCAGAACACATTATTCCTGATATCACTGGTTTTGGGGAAGGAAGACCGAACAATCGTACGGTTTCCAAATGGTTTCTTTCATTTTGATTATCGGCGTAGATAGCAACTCCTGACTAAAGTGGGAAATATTGTTAGCGATTCCAAAGCTGCAATTTTACGTTAACCAAAACACACTACTCGGTTGGAGCAACGATCAGGAATTTTAAGAAAGAAACCAGAGTTGTAACAAATGGTTCCATCAGATTTTGAGATTCTCCGACAGCCACGATTATTTTTAGAGATAAATTACGAGTTTGACCTCGTCTGGCTCGCATAACACGTAAAAACGTAATGGTGAGGGAAATCGATAAAATTGACTGGGGGTCTGGCCTATATAGCAATCACCTATGATCTTTTCTATCTAAGTTCACTGATGTACTCGAGTGGAAGTCTGAGATTCAAAAGAAGTTCGATAACAATCAAATGAATAGTATCGATGTTCATGAGTGTATAACGTGTAAAGGTACCACAATATTGGCGTGCGAAAATTCGTTTCCTTACAAGACTGATCCTAGTACTTCTGCAACCTTAGTAGACTCGAGCCAACAGTGACCAAGGAAAGAAGGTATGAAGTACAAATACTATGTACTTCGTAGAGCGAAGAAAGGAGCAATTACATACATACTACTCCTTTGATAACAGTAATCACAATTTTCGTAGGGAGAACACTCCTCAGTATGAAGACGTCGAAGTTCTCTGGGAAATAGTTCGGCGGCGTGAGGTTTGCCAAGGAATTAAGCTACAAGGCGGCAGAATATAAATTGAACGTCCAGGGATCTATAGGGCTGTAAACCGTAGGAATTGATAATTATCGTCATCAAGAGTAGAATGAAATGATTTCATATCACATCAATCTACTTAGGTACCTTCTAGCCGGCACAGAAAATCTCAAAAGTTAACAGAAAATCAGGTACGGTCGGGTGAGGAATAATTGTCACGTAACTATTTGAATAAAAAAGGTAAATTGTGAATAATTCGTCTGCATGGGGTTGGCGATACGCTTTCTGCCTGAGGCTAGCAAGGTCAATATTCGAACAACCGTATTATTTTTGACCCACTGAAACCAATGGGAACGTGGCCCGATGCCAATCTCTGAAAATAATCCACGCCTTGAATTTCGCAAGTGACTTTGAGAAGGTGCCAAATAGGACAAGCAAAACCTAAGGGTAAAGAGGGTGATCCTCTCGATGTTATTTGTCTTTGTGAATGAGGGGAGATGTTAAATGCATTTCTAATGGTTCTAATGAAGTAATTTGTGGGAATTGGATCACTAGGCAGAGTAACACAAGAAACGGATTCGAGTGGGGGAATATCACCTCTGACTTATCATTTTGCTGCACATTTAAAACATTGCGAAAAACTAATTTTCTTTCGTCCTATGGAAGAAGAGCACAGTTGTATTATGTTGATAGAAAACAGGTTAAGGATGGTATTACCTGAATCCAGGAGCAGTACAGTTCTAAGCAAGTAGCATGCCATGAGGTAAAATATCAAGAGTAAACTAGTTCTTGACATTCTATAGTGAGGTATAAGGACAAAGGGGAGTGGTAAGTAAACATGATGAGGCCTTCGGAATCATAACTGGATAACTGCATTTTTTCCAACAAAATATAGTCTTGAACATGTCTTCAACTGAGTCGACTGAATTTCAACCGTGTCGAATACAGCGATGATGACCGTATTAAATATACATTTTCAGTATCAAAATCGAATAAAAAATTGAATTTAAATAAAAATATCAGATAGTGAAATCACATTGGGGCAGTTGGGTGGGAATAAATAAAGATCTACCCAACGAATAGAATGTGTCCTAACGAAAAATTTAAAATGATTGTGAGCTTACTGAGGGCTCCGGATGCGTTTACATCATTCATGTAAAATGTGACAATCTGGAGTCGACTCCATTATGATTCTGAAGGCTTCAGATGTTAAAGGTGTTGAAAGTAATATACAATTATATTTTATTCAACATATTTTATTTAAAACGATAGGCCAGATAACGATTGAATGACAGACAACTTCTTAGGCACTTAGAGCCTTGAGTGTTGGAAAAAGTTGAATATTCTGATTTTTCTGAATAAATAGGACCACCACACACATCAGTCTTCAGGTAGTCCTTCAAGTGTACATAGAAACTTTTAAGATCAAAGTTTCAAAGTAATTCATAAACAAATGGTTAAATCGGGCATAATCACTAGTAGGATTACACAATCCTTGAACAAGAATCACAGCCGAAAATGTCAACTAGATGAAAGTCAAGAAGAGTCCAGGCGAAGCTGCACTTTGATATTGACTGCTGCTAGCTGAGTAATCAAATACCTGAAAATGTAGGGGATTTCTATCCTTTCGATGGTCCCTTGATCGGCGCATAAACGGCATTTGGCCGAGTAGTTGAGAGAGGTGTCTTTTCTCGTATTTTCAATTGCTAGAACTGGACCGAGTATCGTACCACAAGTTCTACAAATGAGCGCCTGCAAAATTCAATCAGACTTCAAGAATGGGAAGAATATAAGTTATGCTACACAAGCTTCAATTTTACTTGAAGCTAAAATAAATAAATAATATTTTACTTGAAAGATCAGATGAATCAAGGAATGGAGTCACCATGAACAAAGGAGTTGGGAAAGAAGTTTCCCCAGGCTGAAATGAATGGTTTCCTGAGTATCCCTGAAACCCGGGGAGGTTAGACAATTACGCCCACCCAGAGAGATTTTCTGGTCCGCTTTCACAGAGTCGGCCACGCTCTCAGCGGTGGAATCAAAAACACGGGAAGGAAACAACTTAGCAAACCATTACAAGTCAAAAAGTAAGGAGTTGGAAAATGTGGTGTTGGGGTTGCAATGCTACATAATTACAGTTGTAGGGATAATGTTCAAGGCATGTCTAATATAAATTGTCCTACCGTACAATTATTTTGATCATAACGTAGTTTATAAGTCGAACTTCAAGCAATAACTGGAAAAAATTGATGAAACACGAAAAACTCGAAAGATGATGGCAACCTTGAAAATTTTATATAGAATCGATCCCTGAAGTTATGTAGGTACCTAGTGTCTTTCAGCAACCAGAGAGAATATCCAAATTCGTGCCTCTATCACATCGAGTAGTAATAATTCCCCCAAAAAACACTGTTTTACACAACTTGTAAAAATCCACCTCCCAAATATCATTCTACAGCAGCCGGAAAAAGTTATGATATCCACATTCCCGCCTTGAAGAGATTTCCTACTACTTCACAACCGTACCCGTTTCGAAATCTCCCCTTGGCGCCATGGAGAGAAGATCGTTTATAATATTATACAAGCTAAAATTGTACAAAAAGCCTCCTTCAGTGTTATAGCTTTTCAAGATTCAACACAAATCTTAGAGAGCTGTAACATGGAAGAAGGTTTTGAAAATTTCAAGTCAATCGGTGAAGGTGGAGAGGCTGTAGTCTCGCCTGTCTGAACAAGGAGATCACGGTATGGGCGAAAAACAGGGTTTTTGATGTTATATAACTCGGCTTCCTTTAGACCTAGCTATTTGAAACATTCAGGGCTTTCGATTATCCTCGCCAAATTCCAAGTAGATCGGTGAAAAAGAAGCCGAGATATGGATACCAGAAAAACGCGTTTCGAGACGTACCGTTCGTTTTTCTCAACTTGTTTGCTTGGCGGGGAGGAACGCTACTGCGTTCCTAGATAGAATTGCATAATATAAGTTATGAATAATAATCCAAGTAACATTACCATTGATTTATCAGAGCAATGGAAGAGACGATCTTGAAGTAGGAAAGAAGCACCGTGGGATATGAGAGAATCTCGTTCCATCTCACCAAAACGGACACCACCTCCTCGTTTTCTACCTCCGACTGGCTGATGCGTTAACATATCTGTTGCACCAGTGCTCCTAACCTGTAGAAGAAAAGTACTTGTCATTGGTAAGAAGGTAGATAGTAGTAAAGCCAAAGTATGAGTTATGTTTATGATACCACTCAAAAGTTGAGGTGTATTCACGCAGGCTTGAATGCTACGGAATGAGAAAATGTTTACACTGTACATGCGATTGGTAACCAGTTAGGAACCTCTTCATTTGAGCAAGGTCGGATCCAGATTTTTTTGAGATTCATAACCTAACCTGATCTCACCAGGGTCAAGTTGCTGTGCGCACTAGATGAGTGAAATCAACTCCCACTCACTTATTATGTTCTTTGGAAGGACGTTAAAACGATATGTTACCTACTTGATCGTTGTTGACGACCACAAACCTCTTAGTTTATTCAAGATCAATTTTATAATGACGTTAATAACAAGTTATACCTTCCGATCATTACATGAGTACGTAATTATATAGTAGTAATTATATAATACATTCTCAATTCTTAGACTAGGAAAAAACGGTTTGAGAATGAACTTAAATTTAAATTAATAATAGAAAATTGTTAATATCTAGGATATTGAGTTACCCTGCTAAAATGTTTGTGGCCATTGGGCAATAAGGGAAGGCTACACCCAGAGAACTACTACAATATTGCCGATAATTGTTCAGACAGTTATCTCAATTGCTTGATCTTCTCTCATTTAATTTCTCTTTTCACCACTAATTTTGTTTTGCTTCACCCCCAACTTCAGGCCAAAAGCACTCCTGAAGTACATACAATCTGTCGGTTGGTACCTATAAGAATTCACGAACCTAACCTGCAATGGGCTTGAAAAAATGGTTGATAATGAAATAACAGCCGTCAATTAAGGATTCAGCAGGAGGTTTAATGTCCACTTACTTGCCACTTATCCGAAACCATGTGCCTTAGACGCTGGTAATATACAACTCCGAAAAATATGTTGGCCGTCATTTCACAACCATTGACGCCACTGTAGAGTCTTTCAGTGCCAAAGTAATTGTAACCACCTTAAAAAAAAAAAAAGTAGATATTCAAAGCAAAATTTAATCAGATATCAGCGGAATAAAATTGTCGAAAATTGTGTTTAGTGAATTCCTGGGGACTGAAATACAGTATCAAAATATGTAGAATGAAAGGATTTGATAAGGAGGGGAGGCTTAAGGTTCCGCCCCGTTTTGTCATTAAAGGGTCAGAGCAGCTTAATGGAACCTTAAGGTTCCGCCCCGATTACCTGCGGGCAGTTTGGAGTATCCTTAAGATTCCGCCCCGAGCCTATCTCTAGAAACCTTAAGATTCCACCCCTTTCCGAGAACATCTTCCCTGTGCATGGAAAACGCAGTTAGTAAAATATGGAAATGATATTTACCAATTTATTAACGAAATTTGTCAACAAAGGTTACGGGTTCAAACATTAATTTCGTCCACTTGACCTATATGGTCTATATACTAATACTAACCTATATTGATCTATATACTAATCAGTTGATAAGGGGATGTTTTTATTCCGCAACCCCGTCCACTTGATCTATATGTCCAACTAATCTATATGGTACTAATCAGTTGATTAGGGGAGGTTTTTATTCCGCAACCCTCAACATGGGAGATAAACAAACACGGAGGTGCGGAATCATAAGGTTCGGGTTCACCTGGCCCCTGATAGACCGGGCGGAGACTTAAGGTTACTCTAAGCCGATGGGATTAGTGAGGTGCTCAAATCCGTCGAGCTAATGACAACACGGGGCGGAATCTTAAGGCTCCCATAAGGAGCTAGATCGCATATTCGATTTTTCATAGTTGTTTAATTAAGTTACTCTGATAGTGGCTTATACTCGTACCATTAAAAGCCCTATTCCACCAATATACTCTGCAAATCTACACTCCTAACTCAGCCACCATATTTGTTCCACCATAATATTATTGCAGAACTAATTATAGGGTCCGAGCAACTCTACAACTCTACTTAAGAATAGTTGACTTTGTTCCACCAACAATTAATTTGAAGAGTGAGGGTCTTCATTGTTTTTGCAGAGTCCCCACCTGTATCTTCAAGTTGGAATTAGACGTTGTAACAGAGAAAATGTCTGTTCTTCGTTATTTCTCCTCAGAATGGAGGGACATGAACTTTCAGTAACCCTTTTAGGCTAAACACAATACAGATTGAGACCATATTTTTTGATGCCAAATACCAATGGAAGCCAATCTCTCATAGCAGAGAACGATGTACTAATATTTCTACGCTCATACAAGCGAGTAGAATCATCATTTAAGTAATGTTTCATGACATGGACTGGTGGCCAACAGACACATCAAAATTTGATATTGTTGATCCAGAGCTGCAGTCGTGGCAGCTATCTCTATCAATGTATGAGCGGTCTCCGAGAAAGTCTTTAACAATTTGTATTGCCATGACTTGTTGATCCCGTCAATAATCTGATCGCATACTCTTCCAGCTAACGAGGGACCAAAAGCACGCCTTCATATCGCTTATGAAATGTTTCACCTCCTCGTTGTCGCCTCTTGTCCCAAGCGAAAACTGTACTCTATCCGTCGTGACACTTCTAACATCACAATAAAAATTGTCAAACACCTCCACCAGCTCCGCGTATTGACAGTCACCTACCCGACGAGGTCTAAAAGAATCAACCAGCATTTTAAAAACCTACGCTCGAATCTTGGTAAGCAAAGCCATTCTCCTTTTCCTCTTCAACTCCAGCTCAAAACACTGGCGATAATACTCCCATTCTTCTTACTGGGTTTTGAACTGCCGAATTTGCAACTCGTGTTACGAGTAGGTGCGATCTTCTCCGTCTCCTCCACCTCGTGTTGGAGACTCATTCCTCCTGCCGTCGTGTTGACATCATTGCCCACTCTTTATCCTACGTCGCGACTTGTAACAACGTGGAACACGAGATGTGAGCAATAGAACAATGGTTATGTTATTGCGCCTTGATATACAAAGAAAGTTGTGAATAGTTATACAATTTCCCAGTTATTTATTCACCTGCGTGTAGAAGTTTGCCGAAATAATCAATAGCTGTGTCGTCTTCGGAAAATTCGAAGGGAGTAGCGTCGTGGACAAGACCATGAACAGAAGCTGATTTGCCTGCCATGCATTCGATCATCATAGCTGAAAAATGAAATAAAATAAAAAACCTGTTTTCTTCTGACATTTTTCTGTATTTTGCCATTTTACAGTATCCAACGCCAAAACCCCAATGGAGTCACTATTTATGGGTCCATTGTATATTGAATGATCATGACGCTACACCCTGAGTTCCTCCAATGATTGTATCTCCCACAGTCAAGTATGTAACAGGTCTGACTAAATTGATCAATAAATCATTTTTTAAAAAAATGAATAAATTTAAAAACATCATGGCGAGTGAAGATCAGACTTAGGTAATAATTAAACTAGGGTATCGATAACAGCTTCTAAATAAGGGTGCTCTTCGTGGAATTTCGAAGGTTTTGCTGTACCCTAGCGGTGTTAATATTGCAATTGTGTTCATTGAATTGTGCAGGTTTTGTTGTTACTAACCTATCGTCATACGAGATGGAAAACCGTGGGGGTTGAAAACAATGTCAGGCACAATACCGGATTCTGAGAAGGGCAGATCTTCGGTAGCTAGGGTTTGACTGCAAATACCTTTTTGACCGGCCCTGCTCGCAAACTTATCACCAATCATGGGGTTCCTCTGGAAAATCGTAGCATTTTTTATTGGTTACCAGCAATACTTGTTAATAAAACTCAATTGGAAACCAAAGTTTAGATGAATTCACACTCATCATCCACTCAAGTTGCAAATACAGTGTAGAAAGAAAATAACGAGAGGTTTACATTATAAATCATGAATCTCCACTTACAGGAATCCTGTACGTGATGATAGCTTTATTGAAGTCGAATCTTTTCGTGCTCTCAACACCACAAAGTTTGACTTGATCAACAACCATGTCTTCCCCGTGGTACTTTTTTGTGAGACATTTTCCACTCTCATGGTCATAGTAGCTGAAAAATTAAATCAATTACGTGACCAGTCATAGAAAGTGAGACCTGAAGTTCTGAAGTCTGTAAAAGTTCTGGCATCACCTATAGAACGGTTGATCCTCAGAAATTCTCTGTCCAGGATGGGGAAGTCCATCTGCTTGAAGGGATTTCACTGCATCAAGGTCAGAAGTGTCCAAAACAAAGTACGATTGGGCCTATAATCCAGATAACAATATATAACAGAAAATATTACATAGCAACAAATTCCAAATACCAACTACCTAATACGATAAATATTGAACAAAAATTCAATCCGACTCACGGACGTTAGCTCCACAATTTCACTCTTGATAACAGAACCATGAGCAAACCCTCTCTCTAATGACGACTTGTTTATTATCATCGCATCTTCCATATCGTAACCCTGAAAAAGAGACTGGTAAGTAATCTGCGAACGTTTGATCAGTACACGTTACACGAAAGCCTGCTTTCAATTCTGACGATTATTGGGGTTCGCATCGATTACCGTATACGAGATGACAGCTATAATGGCATTTGTCCCCATAGCAAAGTTGTCCATCCCTAACATATCGTAGTGTATAGGACGGAATAGAGGAGTGGACGGAGTTTGTAACCTGTACAACTTCGTTTCTGAGTTAACCATCCAGTTGTGGCAAGGGGTTCCCATAGTTTGTTTACCCATCTGCAACCACAAGAGAAAAACAAATCATGAACACGAGACTTCATGGACAGCGTTGGGACCTAATGCCTCTGGGCTGTTTCTTTCTTGGAAAACACAGTTGCAGTATCGTGATACATACAAGAACCAACATTCAATGATGCAACCAACCTGACATTGGTACATGTTCCTGGGACTCTGATTACAATCAGGCATCGGGATCATTGATGCTAAATTACTCATGAATGCTGTTTTTGATAGCTCTTGATGTGTTGTAATCTGAAATAACAAAACTCAGTCAGACAAATTGAAAATGCCATAAGGTATATTGAGGCGTTAGGTGAGTTTATTTGAAGAAAAAATAAATAAACATAAATCCTCACCCCACTGTGAGCTTCTTTCTGTGTGATGCAAACGTCCAGGTAAACCTGCTCAAATGTGCCTATCAACTCGACTTTTTTGACGGCCAAATTCAATACAGGTCTCATCATCCGAGCTGGGCCCGAGAACAGGAAGAGGCCAGGGTGTTGCCCTATAGTTTTGGAGAAAGGGACCAAAACTATCTCTAACGTGTTAGGCACCTGGACAAGATACCATTCCAAAATAACAGAAAGTATGTGAAGACTACATAAATACAAAAGAAAAAAAATGTTACTGAGTGCTCGAGTAGAATGTACAAAATGTGCTCAGAGTAGAAATCTTAGTATTCAGTATTTCGTTCATGATGACAAAATAAGTCTCTGTATTTCATCCAGATCCCATATCAGCCAATATCTAACGGGATGTGATAAAATCTAATACGTACCTTTGAGCCGTCTATCTTTAATATCCTCATTTTGTCGACGAGGCGTCCAGCTGATCTCTGAGGAACTTTCCCAACTACTCGTCCGTCCAGAATTGCTGTGTAACACTTTTCTTTACTTAGGAAGTTGGGCTCTTCGAGAGGGATCATACCCAATGATGCGAGAACTGCTGGCAGTTTGGCCATGAGCTCAGGATCTGCAGCTTTAGTTACCTGCATAGAGGAGACAAACATTACAACTGGTATAGACATATGTGATGAATAAAGCTGTTTTTTGGTTCAATTTCTTGCGATACTCGTTCAGCCCAACAAGCTCAGTTGGTGTGCTTCGTTAGCAGAAGTAAAGTTTAAATACGAAACTATTGAACCAATTTGTGTGACATTTTCTGGGCTTATGCGAGTTGAACTGCAATCTGAACACTTTGAGATTCCTAAAATCAGTTACAACTCACGTAATTAAATGAGTTTTATTTCATGGACTTGCGAAACAGCTTAACGAGGGATAAGCGCTCATGACTATCACTGCAACGGGGGCATTAGTAATGTCTGATATAATGCAAATATGAAACCCTTGTAAACCTACGTTATTTCCTTCAATATTGACTCGATTGCACTCAAATCCTTAAGGATTCAGAGTATGTACTAACAACGGATTGATCTTTTATTATACCTATCAACTTATTGTATACCACAATGTTATAAGTATGTGGAAGTTTCATAGCCCGCCCTATTGGGAAATTTTTTTTCGTCAGGCTGATCAATCAAGTGAACAAAAATCCAATGGGCGCATCTTCTTCTGGCTCTGTATAAGGTTATCATAACAAAATTGGCCAAATTCTGATTAATCCGAGCAAAATTGGTAAAAATTGAAAAAAAGCAACCTGGCAATCCTTTGTGAGATGGTTCAAGAGACCGCAGGGAGCTCCATCAGGAGTGTGGACAGGGCAGATGAACCCCCAAGCGTCAGGCAGCAGCTGGCGAGCTTCTGTTGTCCTCATCTCTTGGAAGAAGGCACCACGGTGAACAGCCTTGAAGTGGGACATGTATCTCATTCTGTTGATGTTTTCCGCAATAATAACGAGACCTGAAGTAAATCGTTAATGTCAATAAAATTTCATTCAAAACATCATTCAATGGTAAATCTCTAAAACCGACGAAGGAGGTGCATCTAATGTTTGCTGCACATAATGCAACGCTGATGCTTTTTGTATTAAATCCACAAAGTATTTCAATCACAAGAAAATGGTTAGGCACTCGAAAATGTATTTACCTTTATCTTGCATAAGACCCAGGCCGGATGAACTTGAAATGTTCCCTGTACTGAGGAAATTTGCCATTCCATTTTCTAGCCCCCCAACTTTTTTCGCTATATTTATTATCTGATCTGGAAGTAAATTCATCAAAAAAAGTGAGTATTCAATAGTTAACAATCCGCGACATAATAACAATCCAATTTTCAATGCTGCACAATTTCACTCACTGTATGTCATCTCAGATGAAGGGGGTTTCTTAGAGATGTCCCTTCTTAGGTGGCCTAACCATAATTGTAATTTCTCCTTGAGAATCTGGAATCATTACAACTTTTGGTTTATTATCTTCGATAATGAACCATTGGAATCGCCCAAAGAAAAAAATATTTTAACCCCCCCTCAAAATTTGTTGGTTTACGTTTCAAGATATTTACATTGCACGAAGACCACGAATTCTGTCCTATATCATCTTGTTGAAAAGACTAGAGTTGTTGATCTCTAGACTATTCCAACCATTGTTGATGTATAATTACAAAGCAACTTGGTGAACCATTAACCGATGTCCTAGTGGATTATAAATTCGTATTCAAAAACATACACGAGCGCAACCTAAACTGCATACAAATAAAAAAAAGTCATGACCATAATAAACACGAATTTCATTATATTTTTTAATTTTAGGGTGGGTGATTACTTGTAGGTAAAGGTGACCACCCAAGAGAAGTTCTTGCATCATAACGCCGTCAACCCCTTCAACCATGGTCTTATTTCCGACCAAGCTGAACAGTTTTTGAATCATGAATACCAAGCAGCGCCACTTATCTTCGTAATTGTCAAGATGGATTAAAAGGGCATATCTGCAACAGAGTACAATTGAATCAAGAAGTAACCACTGTCTCAACAATATAGTAGGTATGCCATACTACCAGAATTGTGAATTACCAAGACAAAGTTCTTACTTCAGCATAAAATGGCAAACATCTTCATTCGAAAAAGATGGTGGCAAAACGTATGCTAGCTTTATTTTAAACGTTTGACCCACGAAATCCCTCGCATCTTCTTGTGAATGAATATTTTCATGGTGTAACGAGCGCAGCATGTTCAGGACACAACTAAAATGCAGATAATGTCACATTATAATGAGTAGTGTAGGAAATAGGACCTTTCTGTTGTAAAGATCCATGCTTACTCATTACCATACTATTACACCAATTGTAATTTACTGTAAACGTAAAGCGTACCTTTTCATGTACAAATCGTCTTCATATCCTTCGACAATCTTCTTGAAGATGGCTTCATCTGATATATTCACCAAACACTTGATCATCAAAATCAATGGAGCGTAGTACATTGCTTTTTGGAAACTAAACATAATCCTGGCCGAGCCATCGTTGACGAAATGAAGAACGTTGTTCTGCATATAGAATAAAAGGAATAGTTGAAGATATCAACAAATCCAGAAACAATAACTGCACATTATAATTCGATAATAGGCCTAAATACTCACGGTTGCAGTTTGATCAAGTTTTACACAGCGAATCAAGACCCCAACATCACTAAATCCTCTTCCTCTACCCTTCCAGGTGTTCCTCTTCACGGCAATTGGGTAATTCCTCCTTGTCATCAACAGCATTCTTATGAGTTTCCCGTTACCTTTGACGATGAAGTATCCTCCCCATTCGTCAGCATGTTCTTGATGTTCAATGAGCTGGGCTGGATCCAACTTGGCCAGGTGGCAGAGCTCACTCTGAAATTGAGAAGAGAAAGCACTTGTAAGAGGAGCAAAGAAATTGTCAATCTCTTCAATACATAATCCTATTGGCTAATGCAGACATGGAACCCGGTAACACATGATACCACCCTTCGCAACACATCTGGCCCTTCGCCAGATTTACCTTGAGAGAAGATACTACACATCATGTTGATTTTGGTCTGAATGCCAATGATGAAAGCCAAACAGGCCAGACCTCTACGTCTAACCACTCGCAACTACCCATTCTTAAACCTAAATAATTGGTACTACATTGAAAACGCCTTCACTTGCGTATGTACCTTCACCATCACTGGTAGAACGCCAAGATCCTTTTCAAATGCGACTTTCCTGACGCCATCTAACTCCCATTCAACCTGGATGGTCATGCGACCGCCATAGGTGGATGCCCTTTGGCGACATTCAGTAGGCCAAATCAATGGATTACGGACACCCACGACGCCAGGAGGAACCATAGGTGGCTTCATTTCAGCGTTCTGGAAAGAAAACAATATTGCTGTATTAAATCGATCAAGCTAAGAAATTTGCTAATAGATCTCCCTAACCAATAGCTACTGGAATCCGCTAGTGGGGTGGGGGTGCCTTTGAGAATTTCCGCTTGAGGGATGAACACAGATACGAGGAAAGTGTGCTCTACAACTGTATCCAGGGCACCTCCTTTCACCTAAATTTATATTCAACTTCTTACCGCATTTTCAGGTACCCAGCCACTTTAAATATATTACCCCTAAAATATTCAGCAAGATGTACAGATTAGCCTTGTTGGTAAAATTCATTCAGTAACCAGTTCTTCAAGCCCATCTGGAATGCGTTTATTACAGTGGGTTATTAGTTGATCCAGGTTTGACTGTTGTATGCCGTTTTAAGAGCCCTCACTAATGGAATGTCAATGGCTGTTGAATACGTGGATATTGAACCGAGTTTTTATCCATAGATGTTAGCAGGTTCGATATTATCAAGGTTACAAAATTTTAGTAGTTGATGTTCAATTCTAGTCTTGAATAAGACACTTGTGAAAAATGCTACCTCCTTCCAGCCACGTCCTCAACTTCTACCCAACATTGACTCTAAGTATAATATAAATTATTCAAAAACTTGAATCAGCCATGATTCCGATTCATGATAAACAAAGATACACAACTCATGAACGCAAGATACACAAATCTGAACACCGACTTACACTGATCCAAAACTTGAGTAAGCGACCATCAACAACAAATTCTACTGGACGCACATCTGCAACAGCCAAGTCCAATCCTTCGTCCAGCATCCAGTTGAATGAGTCAATGTGTGGTTTTCCAAGTGATTCCAGAATCTGGAAAAACGCAAAACGTATCATCAGAAAACAACAGCAAAATTGACAACATTTGTCAAGTATTAAGTAAACAGCGGAGAGTCGACAAGTTGAGCACTTTGAATCTAATGGAATATAAACGGTTTAGTAGCATAGATTATATTGAAGCAAGATCCTCACGTCATTTCGGGAATGTGGAATTTCTCCCATACAAGTCAGATTCTTTAAAGAGATTTTGTTCGACATTCTGTATTTTTTGGGCAATATTATCCACACACGGATCCTGAAACAAAGAACGTATTTAATATTAGTTAACAAATAATTATTATCCTAATTCACAAAATTTGTTTAATAATAGTGATTCCGTTTCTCACGAAAAAGAAGGCTTGGACGGAGAAATGGTAGTGTATTAATAGAAATCGTCGACATTGGAGGTACTAGGTACTCAGTAGGTACATTTTTTTACCTAGAAATGTACTGGAATCAGAAAATACTGGAAATGTACTGGCTCAGTCTGGAATTTCCAGCTAGCTAATTCTCCACTATCGTCTGAACGTGGTTTTAAAAGAAAAACTGAAAGTGCGGATCATGGCGACCCTTCTTTTGGCATAATAGATAATTCAAAGATTGTGCACAAGAATAAATAATAATATTATTATTATGTTGTTTCACCAATTATACAAAACGTATCTATAACATGCACTTAACTTACCTACCGCAGTTCCTACGGCTACACTTATTCCGCAAAGACCAATTACTTATTCAGCAGATTGATAAAGCAACGACACAGTGCATCCATACCATACAAGGAATGTAATTTGTTCATAAATGGTACGCAAATTATAACTAAAAGTTTATTCTACTAGGAAAACTGTAACCCACAAATACCAGGTGCACACATGGGTATAACCCCGATAAACACGTGTTGCTGTACTTGTTTTACTTGTTAGTCGTGAGAAAGACTATTCCATGTTGACAGCGGAGTGTTGCTTGGTGGCCTTGGGGTGGGTGGTTGAAGAATGGTAACTACCGTTGTATCAAAAGCTATTTCATTAATGGCCTTTGTAATATTCACCTTTGTAATATTATCGACCTGACACGCATAGAATGCTAGTATGTTGGAACGCACCCAACTATTGAAGCCTCTCTGTGTTCTACCCTACTCACGGGAGTGATAATTTGGGAAGGCATCTGCAACAGTGATCACCATCCCATCATTATTAATTTTTATCAAAGCAGTGTCGCTAGTTAATTCCTTCAACAGGTTGTATAATTACATTATAGGTTTACAATCCATGTTACTTGTCATTAGAAAACAAGTTTGGTAAACCTGTGGATGATAAGGATATGAGCTAAATGTTGAGGAATCCCTATTTCATACCTTTTTCGTGTAGGCAATCAACAATGTTGCCAACCGTCTTAACGCACGATATTTTAGTGACAACTACGGTAATTTTGTGCTAAATCGAATCGTTCCTTTGCGTGTGTTGAGGTTTCGGAATGAGAACACTTTTCTTGTGAAGTGACTTTGTTTTTCGATTTCTTCAGTTTTCTTGTGCGCCGTATAAATTCACGTGGAAAAACTGCAATAAAACATGCCTAAGAATAAAGGTAAGTCGAATTGAATTGTTCCAAACGGTTTGTAGTATTGCTATTCACAGTTATTGCACCAACAAGCTTCATTATCGACCCCCTAACTCCCTTCCGTAGATTTGCGCAATTAGTCTCTATTGCCTTACTCATCCGTACTGTTTCCTATTTCTGCTATTTATAATTCTGACTTGGAAACCGATGTTTTTTCAATTCGTCATTTTTTGGTTAATTCGTTAAGATCTCTTTCCAAGTTTCGGGCAGTCAACACATGGGTCCTTGGAGTGGTTAACGATCAGTCACTAGATACTTAGGTAGATGGTTATCAAACTGTACCTTATGGGTTCACTATTTGGATTAACCTTACGGGATTTTACAACGAAGTATAAAGTATCTTACAAAGGCGCACTAGAAGTATAGAGTTTTCAAACCACACTGGATCCAATCTCAACTCGTAATGATAACTGAGTCACCCTGAAGTTGAGCTATAATTTGGAGGTTCTTTGACGTGATTGTGCTCATTAATGCAATCATTCTCCCTACAAGCATCATCCAATGTAGGTGCTTATGGAATTCTAATCTTTTACTTTTCCCAATCGTTAATCGACTTTTTCCAATGGGAGGGAGAATGTAGGTTATCGACTTTGCTTCAGACTGGCTCCCGCAATGTGTCGCAAAAACCCTTTGTTTCATCCCTTGTTTCAACAAATTGCCGATTGATAATGAATATAATATTAATTTTTTGGTTCGAGTTCGATTAAATTTTCGGCTTTTGCACTGTTCCATGAATATTTTATTACATACTTAGTATTTAATAAATTATTCATACTATGTATTACATTTCGTACAAAGATGTATTATGTGATTTAGGCATATCATATCTAATACTATTACAAACGCGTTACAGGTAAAGGAGGTAAGAACAGGAGAAGGGGAAAGAACGAGAATGAAACAGAGAAGCGTGAATTGGTGTTCAAAGAGGATGGGCAAGGTGAGTTTTCGATGCCCTCGTGTATTAATTAAAAATTGTCTAATAACTTGAGGGGCATAAAATATGTTTATACTCTAGTGTTTATTGAAGAGGCAACCTTTTGCACAAGCTTTGTTCACAGATCAGGTAACTTTGGAATTCACAAAATTCGACCTTGATCAGTTCGTAATGAGGAAATAGATTCTTTGAACTCATTTGTACGTTTCTTGATTGATATTCATTTCAGAATACGCTCAGGTCACCAAAATGCTAGGAAACGGTCGGTTGGAAGCTACATGTTTCGATGGTGTCAAACGTTTATGCCATATTCGAGGGAAACTTCGGAAAAAGGTTAGTCTTGAATTGGCTATGATAACTCCTTTAGCTTCGTATTTCAATGATTCAATGATTATGTTATAAAGTTCCCAATTCTAACGCAGAGTGTTTTTGGGAGATGAGATTCATAGGTTTGATTTCATCTGGGGCTGACAAGATCCCAACAGACCTACTTTTTAACAAGAAATATGATTCTTGCAGGTATGGATAAATCAGGGCGATATCATTCTCATCGGTCTTAGGGATTATCAGGACACTAAAGCTGACGTTATCCAGAAATATACTCCGGATGAGGCGCGCAATCTCAAAACTTACGGAGAGTTCCCAGAAACAGGTAAGAACGACTTTGAATGGTTACGTAGTATTCTAGAATGCTCTTCCAAATATTGCAGTAATTTCTGTTCAATGAAGCCTTGTGAATGTGTCTCCAATTGGTTCAATTATTTATTCTCAAATCCCACTTTATGGTTTCAGTTCGTATCAACGACACTGTCACGTTTTTGGAGGATGGATACGACGAAGATATCGAATTTGGTTATGAAGTTAGTGATGAAGGTGAAGGTGATGCTGTAGATGCTGTAAGTATTGATTGCATTTTTCATTTCTCGTCAGATTCATTGGTAGTATTACTGTTTTTTCCAGTCTATTTACACACTAATAATACTTGATATTCGCTTGTCTCGCAACGCATCATTATATAGTTTTTATCAAACGAAGGCGTTGAACCAGCCGAAATTCGGGACCGATCGCGTGCCTATTTCGGGGAAAATACACTTTCATGGCCACGAGTGATGGCTTGGTGCGCCGATTTCAAAGAAAGGCGTGAAAAAGTATCGAATTTGGGTCATCGAAGACGCCTTCGTTCCAGCATTACGCCCGACACCGTTGCAGCTGTTCGTGAGCTTATGGAAGGAGATCGTCGTTCAATGTGGCGGAAATCATTCAAGAAACCGGTATTATGTTTGAAGTGTACGCACCATCATCCGAAGCCACCTTCAATAAAGCGTTGAACAGCGTACTAACATCTTCCCTGATCACTAACATGCTGAAATTCGTAGCATTTGTAAGAATGCGTTGAGAGTGTGCAAGGATTTCCTGTTATTATCTTCCTTTCATGCTTCGATAGATACGCCTCATCTACAGCCCTTTGTATTTTTCTTATAATCGGTATCATCTATTGACTGATGAGCCGATAAAATGGTTATCTTCACACAAATGACTCAGAGTTTGTCAAAATCGCGGTTGTATCCCTATTATTAAGAAACGGATTTGAAAAAATCTCGTTAATTCTGATGTTTTTTTTGCAGATCTGATGTGGATAATTTGGGTCGACTTCACTGAATTCCTCAAGATTTCTGAACATATACACATTATATAAAACAAAATTTAATAAATTACAAGTTGAAATGATTCAAAATCAGATATTTTAGTTTCTGTCTATGCGCGTTTATCGGAAACTGAGAAATTGATTTTTCCCACCATGTGACGTTCGATAGTATTTATAAATATAATTATTATTACGATAATGTGGTGGTTTCTCGTACACTTTTTTAAATATAATAATTTATAGTAAATCAACAGTCATTAAGTTCAAGTATTGTGGTTTTACATAAGGGAAGGTTGTTTGTTTATATCCTTTTACAGTTTTATTCTAAGGATTGCTGTGTCAAGTCAAATTTGGAGTGCTTATACTTTTGTTCATTAAAAACGTTCTGACTACGAATAGCAAGATCTTAAAGGATGTAAATAATAAAAAATGTTGGCCCTAAACTAGATTATTGATTTCTAAATTGTAGTTTTCCCATAACAGTTTCTTATTTAAGAATACCTCATTTATTTCTGTAGATTCACAAAGTCGAGCTAAGCATTTTCATTCGATTCTACTGTCCTGTGCCACAATATTATTAAAGATGAAGATTAATGAGCTCTTAAGGCTTAGTTAGGATCATCACAATGAATTTCAGCCTCATGAGCTGAATACCATTCGGATATTGATGTAGTTGTGACGTGTGGATGAGTGTAACAATGATGATGTTAACAATCATCTAATTTTTATACAAGTTTATTTTTGTTTAAAGCTTGGAAGCAACTTAGCTTGTTGCTCCGTGTAATCTTCCACCAGAATTCATTGACCGACCATTTTGTAACCAGATGTCTAGTGTCCAGACCGCAGAGATGACTCCTTCAACCTGTGTAACCCCCTTTTATTTTGTCCTTTAGTATGCTGCCATAACGTTTTGTGGGTTTGAAAGCATTTCCTGACGTTGCGAACCCGCTTGAAGCCCTTCCTTTGGCGAGGAAAATCTTCGGCGGTCATGTCACTGTGGAAGTCCGCCGGTTCAGAGTAAAACTCGTCTCTAAACTTCCCTGAGACCCGTTTGAAATGCCTATTGGCGGCTTTCATCCGCTTATCTGCGTTTCTTGCTTTGTTCCGCTTCAGATTTATTAGAGGAGGGTGATCGATGTGACCTAAGAAATTCAAGTTTTTCTTGTCGTAGAAAGCTTCGTCATTTCTAGCTGGGACAAACCCCATAAATGGGTGATACGTAGCCTCTTCCCTGAGAGGTAATTTGGAAATGACTCTCACACCCTTATTAGTGAACATATGAGGCTCAACAGTCATTGGAGGACTCAAGATGTGCGACAATGAGCGTGAAACATTTCCTTGTTTCTTCTGAAATACATTTCTTGCTTCGTTATAGTCCTGAAAGTCTGATGAAACATTCAGATTTGCTTTAAGTTGTTGAGGAAAGACAGCAATGGATTCTGGAGCGTCTTGACTTCTTGGCAGATCGATCACTTCCACTGGATTGTAGAAATGGCCGTTTTTCATTATACTGTTGCCCTGGGTCTTACTAGGGACGTTGTTTTTGGCGTCATTAAATCCGTTTGCTTTTTCTACGACAACGACTACTCCACCTTTTCCATTGATCAACGCTCTTTCATTTTTACCTACACATACTTTATCAGCAATTCTTTCCACGTTTCCCATGGGCATGTTGATTGCAGAAAGAGACAGTAAATTCTCGTTGTGACCCTTGGATTTTGGTGGCTTAGGCTCATTACCAGCTGATTGTCGTCCTTTCATTTCATCTCTGTTATGCTTTCCAAAAAAGCCCTTTATGGCTGCTAACCCATGGGCTGGTTTCTCCGCGTTCAGATGGTTACCAGTTTTGTCCCTATTACCTACTTGATTGGAGATAGTCAGACCGTTCTTTTGAGACTCATCGTATACGAAATCGTTCGGATTATTGAATTCCTGCCAGTTTTCCGTTCCGCACTTCATGTTCTGGTATTCCATGTGTTGCTGATGGTTAATAGCATGCGCATCAAGATGATTTCCTGGATCAATGACAAAATCATTGTGATTCCCATTTACTCTGTCGAGCACATTAATTCCCCCTTCAATACTAGGTCTGCTACCATATTTATAATTATTGTGTTGTTGAACAGGTATGGGTTGTTCTCTGGCTGTGTTGTACCCGTAATTAAGTTGTGGACCACTGGGCATTGTGGCGTTGTTTTGTTTGAACACGTTGACTCCTAGATATGTGTTATTTGGAAGATTATGGGAATATATTGGTTGTTGATTAATAGAAGTTACGTCGTAGGATGAGTTAGAGTATGCATGCATCAGGTTAGGAGAATCAATTGCGTGGAAAAAATTGTTCGGTGGCTCGTACGTTAAATTTTGAGCGTTGTTCTGGTATTGACGAGGTTCCTGTGCTTTAGGGAGCACGATTTCATTTCTAGATGGAGGAAGAGCTGGTGGAGTTCTCATTTCGTACGTCATTGGATGCTGGTTTAGCCCATTATTAGGTAGTACATCCTGTGGTTTTTGAACCTGTGGATTGGAATACTGCCCATTAGAGTTTGCCATTTGGAGTACCTGAGGAACTGAGTTCGCTTGATTTCCGTCGAATTTCATCTTCATTTTCCGGTTATCCATTTGTTGTTGTCGAGAAGGTTGATCGTACTTGTTCACGTTCACCTGCTTCTGAGAGCCCTTCATAGCTTCAGCAGGTTTGTCGATTGGGGGAACAACGTAGCTTGGCCAGCTCTGCCCGACGTGGTAATTCTTGTCTGGTGTGAACTGCAATTGGTTTACGTTAGCTGTGGGTCGGTTTGGATCGTGAATGTACTCGTATTGACTGGGACTGTCAGGAGCGGTCTGCTCATTATGTTGAGCGGTTTGTTGTTGAGCACCGCCTTGGCTTGATATAAGCCACTGGTGATTCTGTTTTACTGCTACGTTCAAGTCGGTTGGTTGGCTAGGGCTCTGATTGGTTTTTGATGGTGGCGAAAGCTCTTGATACCTCCTATTGTCTTTGGCCACCCTGAACACTTGTTTATCATCAATAAGTTCGCTTGGAGAGAACTCCTGCTGGCCTTGTAGTGCAGCGACTCCTTGACCGTTGCTCATTCTTTTAGGACAAGGAATGTGAATGACTTCTTTGAACCTGTCCACATCTCCAGGCGGTGCTAAGCTGTTCGGTCGTGATATACTCATCCCATGTGGGACCAAACGGGCTGAGGATCGATACGTTAAGGCACGCTTGTGTTTCGTATCCTTGCAGTATGGTTGTTCATGGGTACTTCTGTGCTCGTCACCACGATATCTGTGATTCCTGTGACACAACGCAATCTGTATTAAGATACCTATGCAAGTTGGAATCTATATGTTAAGGTGAACTAAACCACTTTGACCCTTTTTAGCGAATTTTAATCAGGGTGCTCAATTTAGGTAACCACATTCAGCTTGTCCAATAACTGATTCCCATTCCGTACAGTTTTTAACATGGAACGTGTAGCCTCCTTATGACTTACACTTTAAGCACATAGGGCCGGGATCAGGTGAGTAGCTCCAAAAGCTAATTTCTATTCTATTCACTCTATGAAGCTGTAATTTGGTATGTAGCCTCCTTAGGACTTTAACTTGACAGCCCAGGCCCCGGATCAGCCGAGTGGCTAAAACATGTCCGTGCTAACAGAAATTTAGCCGTAAGGCTCAAAACGAATGGGGAAGGGGGGGTTGTCATGCTAGGAGAGAAAGCAGTACGAATGAATCTCGTTGTTTTTTAAACATAGGTGTGTAGTTACTAGATAAGTATGAGAGTCTGTGTTATAGAAGAGAGACAATGGGTTGGCCAAGATACTAGGGTACGCCTCTTACCCCAAGCAACATAGTTAGGGAGCTCGTTCCTCTCATACCACCTCACTGCACTCGTCGGTATTGTAAAATAAGTAACTTAGTGTTCATCGTTCTGCTTTGCAGAAGCTGCTCTTGAGATCCACCCAAAGTAGCTACCAGTTTCGATCATTCTGTAATGCTATGTTAAATTCTGTATTTTCATACTCGCAGTTACCCTCATGCCTAGTTGTCAAATAACCGAAGTTATTTTGTCATATTGACAGGTCTGGATTAGTGAGAAATATCTTTGTCGCACGGAAAGGGAGAGTAGGTAGAAGAATAAATACTGGTTTATAGCAATCGATGCAGGGCTCACCTGACATTTTCGAATGCAACTGTTTTCTTCGTAATCGCTACCACCATCAAATAAAATAAAGTTCTCTCGAATGACACCAACATTACAATTTTCATAGAACCATATCATAGAAATTGCAATATTTTGGAGGTGTTCATGGTTACTTCTTAAGATGCATAGCTGGATTTCTCTTGGCAATAGGTCATAATCATTGACAATGTGGTTTCTCTATTTTGAAATTGTTTAAAAATATTTAAAATGGTTACTCTTTTTGTGATATTATAGTGTTCCAATAATGTAAGGTATACATTCACAGAACTTGAGGTATTAGTCTCCCCCCCCCCCCCCTTGAAGGGCTTGACTATACTATGAAGTATGTAATAGGTTATTAACACTATGTAATGAGTTATAGGTGAAGATAGTAACAAAATGATTGTGATGAATGAAACATTGAGGTTCTACGGTTAACAGAGGAGCAACAATCTTGGGTTTACCTGGGACATTCGTGTTCATCCAGAGGTCGATGTGCAATTTTCGTTTCCATCAAGTTTGAGTTTGTCATCGGGTTCCGGTCGTGCAGGATACGTTTCTGCATACGTGCAGCGTTTCTGTACGATTCAGAGAGAATGTCCACCACAAATGGTATGCTGAGGTCGGCGTGCAATATTTTGGAGTTTTCTTCGATAAAACAGCCAATCTTCAGCTGAAACAGTTCACATATTTCTGGTGTTGATGGTGGGTTCGATGACGTCACGGTATGTAAGTCAGCATGAATTCACAGGACCACTTCCGATGCTCATGTCTATATTTTGTGTTGTATAGGTTGCTGCTGAAAATCTAATTACAATAATTGTAATTATTATAATTCATGTTTTTGAAAAAGGGTTGAATTCCGGGATATCTTTTATGGCGAAAATGTTGAAAGAAGTCGCTTCTACAATTTTTTGGATCGCTCAAAATTGCTTAAAAGGTCTAAGCCGTTAACTTCCTTAAATTTGTCACTTAAGCAATGCATGGTTTTCTTACATACATATTGGATACTTTTTTCCATATTTCATGTCGTAGATTGCATATTTTCCCTTCTAATTTTTTCAAGGTTCATTACTGGTTACTCTATAATATAGAGTATTTTTGTACATCTTGGATTTTTAGATTTTTGTTGTATCACCATGACATTTGAGCCAACCAAGCAAGACACTACCAACACAATCCAAGCAGTCATTACAATACTAAAACCAAATTTAACAAATACAAGGACGTCCGCTCGGACGTCCAAAACGGCAGTCTAATTGGGAGATGTCGGACGAAGGAATAAAATCGAAAGCCACACTTGGAACCAGAAGCGAATAAAATCAAATAATTTTTTAATTTGTCGTTGAAATAAAGAAAGAGCCACAATCCTGCTGCCTCACGATGGATGTCGGACCTGAGCCAAAGCTTGTGAGTTTAGCCTTGAGTAGCCTCTTCATATGAATACTTAATAGGACCAGTTTTTTCTGTGTGGTTTTTCTACTCGTAGAAAGAGTGTGTTAGGTGCAATAATTTCTGTTTTTTTCCAATTTGAAACAAACAAAAAATGACTTGCTATAACGAGGACCTTGCAAATACAAGGTATAATTAGTTTAATTCAT
Source organism: Stenodema calcarata (assembly GCA_963920205.1). Lineage (NCBI taxonomy): Eukaryota > Metazoa > Arthropoda > Insecta > Hemiptera > Miridae > Stenodema > Stenodema calcarata. The sequence continues at coordinate 16,863,891 of OY986051.1, forward strand.
TTTTTACATGATAAATTTAAGAGTATTAAATTCACTATGAAAGTTTTAGTACGGTGGATGTACAATATTTAATATAGATGTTAATCTCATCACTGGTCTAACATACCAAATAGACGTACACCAAATATGCACGTATCTACTGTTGTGCTGGAGCATTTTGAGGCAATAGTGAGGTTCTTGGGGGTCGCTAAACAGGCTCATTTGATCGGCATTTCGAGAATCCGGAATTTACATGTTGAGGCCAAATTCAACTCACAAAATGTGGACAACTTGTAAACACCTCGTGTTTTCAACCGCCCTGGCCTGTGGATGAGGATACGCCCTATGTCGTACGGTTGTAGCTGTTTTGTTCGTGGGTTGGGGTGCCTCCGGTTCAACTCCTAAGGCGGGAACAGAAGTCTGGGTCGCACGTTCGTCATAAGAACATGTAAACAATTTTAATAACTGAAGAAAGGGCTCTTGTAATAGAGAATCGTTTATTTCAGGGGCTACTGTTGTCGCTGACCGTGATGAATTTAGTCGCCATCGTCATTTGCATTTACGCCCCGTCGCCGAATGAAAGAAAGTCGTTTGATGATAAGAAGGCGGTTCTTATTTCCTTGAAAAAACGAGCCAAACGTTCATTGAATGGTGAAGTTGGAGCTGTAGTGGAAACCATTGACGTGAACACAGATAAAGATGACATAGAAGGCAGAGATATGGGCCAAATGATCATGATCCCCGATGTAGACCAAATAACAAAAGAAGAACATGATACGGAAGGCACCGTTGAAGAAATTTACTCAGAAGAGGAATCAGAGATTTTTGGAGTGATTGCAAAGCCTCCGACTGTTGAAAAATCGGAACTGGTAATGGTGAACGATCCTGTGGTACTCGAAGAAAATAAGAATAATCTTAATGTTATAACAATCAACAAAAACTTCGGCAACGATAGCTCAAAAGAAGGGAGTGAGACCTCCCTGAACGATTTGTGTGGACATGATGCTGAGATTAGGTACTTGCCCCAAGCCTTAGGAAAATCTGTTACAGCCGTGTTGACGAAATCATTTCAGCTGATTGATAATTTCAATACGAAGGTGGTTCCGGCACTGGAAAATTTCAACGAGCAAATATCCAAAACGGCTCACCTCGAAAGGAGCATGGACGCGAATGTCGTCGGGACATTAAATTCTTCTATATGCCCTGCTGTGATTCGTATGAGTGACAGTATTAATAAAATGCACGAAAAAATCAATCGCGTCACTGAAAAGATCCAACGCGCTAATGAGCCTAAAGAACGATCGGTCAGTTGTCAAGTCTCCGAGTCGCTTCTTGTAAAGTCGGTCCGTCACAAGAACTCATTCTTCAGCTCGATTCATCCTCGAAGTGAAGCGAAAATACTCAATTTGTTCGGTCATATAAGTTGCAAAATTATTTCAAGGCGAAAAGATAGACCTGTGAATACGCCTACTGTACAGTATTGGGCGAATCGTAAGAAGACCTTGATGAGAAAGTTCAAAACTCTACACTGCAAGAATTTACATTTGAAACCTGTCGATAGTTTGCCTCATGAAAGATGTAAAGTGTTAACAAATTGTTGTGATGTCGACGGACAATTAAGATATTTCGAGATTAGTCGTGAAGAAAATGTGAAGGAAAAACCAGCATCAAACGAGCCCTCTGAGGTTGTGGATGAAAGAAAAGTGGCAATAGAAGAAAATAGCGTCTCAGGGGAAATGGCAATTTCGAGTACGTGTAAACAAGAAGTCGCTCATGAAGAACCAACTGTTTCGTCATTCTCTTATTGTAGTGTAGGTCTGAGGACCCCTTCATTGCCTGTTCAGTTACCGTCTTATCTTAGTTCCTATGACGAATTCAGTACCAAGAGGAGTTCTGTAATCGACGACGAGTCATTGCCAGAATGCCAAAATCCCGCGTTTGGTGATGATGTGAACCATGAAAACGACGAACACTCGATATTGGCTGAGGAACGGATTCCACCTAGTTTTGTGGTGCCGGCAGATTCTAACAATCAAAACTCATCGTTCATAGCGGCGTCCGAATTCACGGATGAGAAAGAGGAAAGTCAAGGTCTTGCTGAAAATCACGACAATGTATTGAGCGATTGTGGTAAGTCGCTATACCTTTCAACGACAGCAAATACAATACAAAATTTGAGTGGTTCTATGACTAGCCAACGAAGCCTTCAAGATATTCTTGACAAGTTGGATCCCAATGCGGAAAGAAATACAGTCGAAAATCTATTTTTGCTGATATTGAAAATATTCGATACTTGGAGTGAATCCCAGCTCAGTGTCGTGCCTTCCAGAGCTATTAGTCGGCTTTCCTCCCCCAGTGACTCCACGTGTGTCTCTCTTTCAATGGGAAACAAACCGGCTGACCTATTTGAACATAGTATTGAAAGTGCCAATGAAATGTACGATTCAGCTCATTATTACAGCTGTGTGGACACGGTAGTTTCATGTGACGTTGACTACGTGAATGAAGAGTCAGATAATTGCCAGAACGAAGAAGAAATGGCAAACGAAGTGGTGAATGGTATCGTTGATGAAGCGCTATCAAGGACGACGGAATGCACTGAGATTGAGGTATTGAATCCACTTCCTAATACCTCTACTGCTGCTATTACATACAACGCAGAACGACAACCGAAGGCATTATTGTATAAAGAGCAGTATGGTATAGCTCGTACAATTACTGATGAGTGCACCGAAGCCGCTCTAAGCACCTCGGTCACAGGCGATGCTTATATTCAACCAAGTCCCACCGAGAGATCAGCAAATACAACGCAGAAAAACTCTACGATGGCTTTACGAGTGAGCAGTGAAGAATCGTTTTATAGTTGGACACAAGAAGGTTCCAGCGACGATTATTCGTACTATGAGTGTGATGGTTTGGTTGGTTCATTGGAACCAAGTGAGAAATCCTTGAAGAGAGGGAACTCGTTCAAACACAATTTGAGCAAACGCAATTTGATCAGAGAACAAGAAAAGTCCTTGCTTTTATGCCAAGAGGTAAAAGAAAGCACGTCTGATGGGCACAGCAGCACGGCTTACTACCTTAGCAGACCGTCAGGTTCGGCAGTGATATACAAATCGTCTTCTATCGAATCCTGGATGTTGAATTCCACCTCAGGCGATGGTGCGGAGATCTGGAACACCCACAGTGAGCTCAAATCCGAAGAGATGTCTGATTTGTCTTCTAGACCAATGTCCTTCACTATGGACGATACGTCCGACGGCGAATCCAATCACTCGTTTGCATCAGAGTCGTCGAAAGACTTCCAGATTAGAAGACAAAGGAGCTCGAGGGTTTTCAGCAAGTTGAAGAAAAAGAGACCGAAAACGCCCAAAACTACCATCAGTGCAGAAGCACCATCTCATGCTCAGTCTGATTACGGTTTGAAAGTGGCCGAATCCTTCATCAATCGAAACTCGTCTCTGAGTGATGAAAACTAAATTGACCAATAAACAATCCACGAGTTTTTTTTTTCATACTCAATATTGTGTTGTCTCACGAATTTTTCAAATTTGAGACCGCTACATGTGATGATTTAGGATATTCAGGAAACTTTCCAGTCAGTCGTAAAATTTCAATTCACAATGTTATTTTTATAACATAGCGTTCAAGCCCCAAACAGACGAAGTGACGTTCTCAAACTCCTACTGTTTCAGATTTGGCACGATTCTAATACCATAAACACCCTAATTTGACCATTTCCGTGACCTCCAAATTTGTTTACTACTCAATTGTTTAGTGCATGAGTTACTCAGTAGCCTATATAACCTTCACCCCAAATGAATTCTACTCGATTCAGAATAGAATTTTTCACTTTTTTTGTTTGTCTTTTCAGTGAAATGAGCCTACTCGTCAGCTTTACTCTAATGTTGCGCGTAAAACGAGCGTAAAAGCAGTTGAAATGAGGAAATTTTACAATACTATATGGGCTTAGAATCAAAATCAGCTGAATCCAAACCGAAAGTGCACATTTCTGAAGGTAGGTATGAGGGGCATACCGAAATGAACTCTATAATTATATGAACTCTATAACCTTAAGGTACCAAATTAGTGTGCTATTTTATGAAATTAAATGTCAATAAATTTTATTGATGCCGCCTCGATTGATAAGACTTATTACTTACTTACTCTTTTGGAAATTTACATTAAATGTTTAAATGTAAATTTTCTAATGTTTTTTTAGTCTCCTGAAAAATTTCAAAAAATGGATCCGGCAGGTTTTGATTCTAGATTTTCGTTTAGATTAGATTCGTCTTCTTTCTCTCAACTCTGTTATTAAATAATAGTTGGGACGATGTTGATATAATCGTTATGACATCGTTTAGGATAGTTCGATTGGATTCCTTCATGGATTTTCACCATTTTGATAAAATCAACAAATAGTAGGAACTATTTGAAAATACAGTTTTTTAAAAAACAGCTCAAACTACCGTTTTGAAAAGCAACTCAAACTTCTTCGCGCTTTTAGGGCAGGGTTTATCTCGTTTGACCATTCATCCAGGTGACCATTCGACTCCTCGTTTTGGCGCTTGTACTCTTTTGGAAAACTGCGCCACAATTCTAATAGTTCTAAATGTTCAATTTGTTATTTATATACCTAAATAAATTATATAAAATAAAATACAGCGGTGGTCTAGACGGAAGGGTGATCTGTACAGAAGGTCGAATCTTGGTCTGGGCGATGAGTCTGTCCCCAAACGAGTAGCTGTGTTCAGATCTATGACTTGAAACCTTTTTTTTTTTTTTTTTTTTTTTCGTTATAAAATTGACTTCTGTTGAAGTAGGGAGTCCTCTGGTCTCTTTCATTTTAATCTTCTGATGGGGCTGACTCGGCTATTATGGCTATGATGCTTAGCAGGCTGATGACAGTAATTACTCGGGGGGTGTCCAGGTCAGCATGCAGCCTCTCGAGTTGCGTATGTACGTAACGCAGTGCTCCTGAAATTATTCGCAATACTATTCTGCGTTACTTGTATTCTATTGGTATGCGATTTTGCCGCATGAGTAGCCCCAGTCTCTGATGAGTGAAGAAAACGCTTTGTTTCAGGTTTCTGAGCATCGGCTAAACGGTTATTGGAATTTGTTCTGCAACAGCAGTAGAGGAGGGTGGGTGTAAACTTCGTTCATTCATAGTGAAATATTTGGTAAAACAACTTCGTGTTTACTTGTCCCACCATTTTCGGTGGGTATTTTGCATAACATCATCCGACCATTCTAACGTTGGATTCACAGAAAACGAACCGTTTTCCGTTGGTAGCAACAAAAGAAATACTCAGTCGTTAGACTAATGGCCACGCGAAAAAAAGACAGCCAAAAAACAATCAATTTTTTTTTTTTGCTCTACGAACTTGACGATAATTATACACCTCGTTTTGTACGGGAAACCGTGCTCTCATTATTATAACGGTAAAAACCACTATAAATTGTTCTTGTCATTATGTGCAACTTTGTAAACTCAATGATCAACAAACAATACATTCGCGTTGAAGTTACAACCACAAGTGGAGATGTGGACAAGCATCCTACTCAGCCTCTGGCTTGTCCTTGCCTTATTCATGGCATAATACAACGTGACCCATTGATGATCTTTTTCCGACATGACTCAATGGTCTCTTAGTACAGATAATTGTCCGTTTCGAAGAAAGGAAGTCATCATGAGGTAAGTGTAGGTTCTACCTACGTACATTTACTGACCACCACTAACCTTCAGAGGAGGATTTGATTCATTTTCGCAAAGTAAGAATTAACGGAGTGAGACGCGAACTGCAATGGTGGAAAAATACGCGAAGCAAAGGTAGGGGATTTCCGAGGTTACTCGTCTCCGGTTGATCAAGCAAAGATTCAACAGCATTCAATTCTGATCGAAGTGAAGAAATTGGGACTTTACATCAAAACGCTGCAAAGTGTCTCAAAACAGTTTATATTGACAGTTCGTATTAGTACAGAAAATCAGTGCCCACATCCAGAGGTAGTTATGGAGGAGGCGGTTATTTAGCTCACCGGATTTCCTGGACCTTGTTTCAGTAGCCTCAAAAATTGGTCTTGCTCGACTCATCTTGGGGTTTTATCTTCCTGCATCGTCAATCTCATCTAAGAAGTGGTTATCTACCCACAAATTGCCACCGAGAAGTGCCCTGGAAAAATTTCGATTTCACAACATCATGAGTTTTACTCGAGGATATGATGTAAGTATTTATTCATGCTTATGTCGATAGTATTTATTGTTTGAAACTTAGGACCTAAAACAAAGTTGTTGTTTGTATTTACATATAGGTACCTACAATGCGATGATACAAAAAAAAAAAAAAAAAATGTGCGTTAAACTTCGTAAAAAATGGAGGGAAGGGAAATACCTCTAACCGCACATTGTATTCACTCCGTTCTCGAGATCTCATGAGAAAAAACATGTTTTTTCTATTTTAAACTCAATTTTCTTCACTTTACTCCATTCAATTTTAACATTTGACGAAGACTAGTTAAGGTAGGTACTATACTGCCGCCGTAAGTTAAAACCACCTATCTCCATTTTTTTCATGTCGAGACAAAAGCAGTTAAGTGAGGAAGGGAAGGGGGCCCAGATCATCAAAATGGAGATAGGATAAAGTCCTTTTTCGAACCTTTCCAATGGAGATAGGAAATTCTACCTTGGCAGAAAAGACGCGCCACGTCGAGATCTACGCAGCCATGTGCCCAACTCCAAAAACACCAAAATGGTCGATAGGGGACTTTATCTTAGCACGGCAGTATAGGCTCCGACTTTAGTTATTAGTGTAGGGGGGGGGGGGGGCTATAGGACACGGTGGTGGGCCTGGGCGGGGGTCATATTGTTTGGAATATGCTATATAAAGAAATATACATGAAAATGTATAGTTGAGACCACTTCCTCAAGCCCTTCCTGATCACAAAAAAGTGTTGTCATACAAAATACTTTAAACTAAAACATACAGAATTTTAATAGGGTTCCTTTCACGTTTAGGTGAGTTTATGAATTCAAATGATTAATCAAACATAACTTCAATTTTCTTTTAGACTACTATTTTTGCTCAAAATTTTGCTTTTGTATATACCGTTAGCTGTGACTTTATATTAATTTTATTCAATTTCAAGTTTTGCAACACAAACCATTTAGTAAATTGACAACTAATTAATTTTTAATCTCAGAAAAATGAATTAAATGCGTGGTTGTTGTTTAAACAGGTGGATACACGAATTTGTAATGCACTAATTTTGAACGAACCTTCGACTTATTTACTGTTCAGGGTCACTACTCCACTGATGACAAAACAACTTTAAATCGCCTAACTTTTTTTGCATAACTTGAATTTTCGGTCGAAGGATCAAGATAATCTCAAATTTGACCATACCGTTGAGAAGCTTATTGAAGACGTTTTCATGATATTTGCCAGTTTCAAGGATTTTTGTTAAGGTTTTCTGAATTTTTTTTCAAATTCGTCTATGTTATAGTCATTAGATGGTGCTTCTCAAGAATCTAAGTACACTAATCGTATAGAAAATGTAACGCTGATTCCGAAAAGGTAGTAAAAAGTTGAAGTTAAATGGAGTAAATTGGAGAAGTTCTACGCAAAATTTGTATTAATAGGGCCTATTCGTAGTGAAAGGTTGATGAAAGTTCAAGGGCGAAAATTTGCTCATCGGAGCAAGTTGTAGGTACGATTTGAACTTTTCGTCTTTGGGTTCTCACTTCTTGAAATACACACCTGGAAATATTATTCAAACTCAGCTTGAAATCTCAAGGTCGTTCCTGATTGGCACAACGAATCGATGAGCCAGAACAATGAGGAAACAGCACGAAAGAGCCCTTGACAGCGAAACCTGAGATCGCCCTTTATTTGAATGGGTCATTTCGAAAAGGGATCATGTCCAGCTGACCAAATTTTACAGGAGAGAAAAAAAACTGATTTACCTTGACCAGGATAAAGGTATGAGTCTGAAATTGCTACTGAATTATCTTCGAGCCCATTCAAGCTCACTCACCAGTTTTCATGACCTCTTCATTATTTACTCATTCGGAAAATTACTAATAAATTTCCTGAGATGATCCCTTTTCGAAATGAACGAAGGAAATTCCATAAATAAAGCACATTTTGCGGAAAATCTTTATTGAGGAAGAACTGTATATACCAAATATTAATGTATTCAATTCCGTATCAACATTTGGAAGTGGAAAAAAAAGAAAACTCGAAAAATTTCAATGTGAGACTTCTTCGCCCACCACTTTAGCTGTGGTTGTCGGCCATTTGAATAAATCATCATAAAAATGTCGATGGATATCAGGAATGTACTGATACAGTTTTTTCACGTCTTCCATTTTCTTGTAGTTGATGGGTATCTTGCTGGTGTATGCAGGTAGTGCTCTTGCATCGGGTATTTGCAGTCGTTCGTGGGGCTTTGGTTTGAGTAAGTTGAACTCTTGCTCCCCGAAAGTGGTATCCAAAAATTTCCGGCATATGACGATTCAGGGCCTGTCGCTGTTACACTCAAATTCATAAAATTTGTTGATTGCAAAATACTCTTTTTGTGCCTTTGGAACAGCTTTCCCCATGGACTTGAGGGACAACACTTTTTTTTTTTTGAAAAATGTCGGCCACCATTGTTGAAAATTGACAATGTCATTTGATCGAATTTCCTTCAAAGAAAACTTGTTTGTTTGAGAAGAACTAGTTATGAGGTCCTCGTACTCCTTGGGAGTATAAACGCGGTCATGACGACGGATTTTGCGTTTTACCAACGCGAAATTTCTATCGCAGTCGTTGAAAGAATGACCTCTTTGAGGAAAGTATATTTTCACGTTTGTAAATTTACCTGTCATAGTGAGGGCAAGAAGGTATTGAATCATGGTGTTGTTTGAAGCTGATGTCATGGTCACGTTCTGTGCCGCCTGTCCGTCCGAAAAGGGAACAACTCGGTGACTTGATCCCTTTTCGAAGTGACTACCTGATAGGTGACGTTAGAATGCCGTGGTAGACTAGAGGAAATGATCCCTTCTCACGCGGAATCGATGGAAAGACATAAGAAAACCCATAATAACGAAAAAAGTGCATTTCAGAAAAAAATGTAGATGATCCCTTTTCGAAATGACCCATTCATTTATAGCACCTGGTACCAGTCACACCGTCTACAATGCGGTAGGTTAGGATTGAGAGGGAAGGTGAACGTTTCGACTCGTTCAATAAATACCTACTATTCGGTAAACTGAAAATGCATTTGCATTTTTATTAATGATCATGGCCAGAAGACCAGTTCTGTTCTTTCTTACTGTTTGGCAATCTTGATTCAACAGTGATCTAAAGATTAGGATATGCTTGTAAAAGCACATCCTCAAGTGATCAAATGATGATTGTTCCTGGTCGAGAGACTACTGATTTCCTCCCATCATGATCAACACTGCAAACAACAAAAGTAGCAATAATGATACCAAACATCCAACCAAATTATTTATACCACCTGCTCAATTGAATTTGTTTCTGAGACCACTAAGGAGACCTCGATAATCCGGCACTCGATAATTTGGCAGACTCGATGGTTCGGCACTCGTAATGTTTGCGATTGTTCAGTGATTTATGGGTACAGTAGTATCGAAAGCTCTTTGAAGCATTCGGATCAATTTCTTTGGAAAGCTAAAGCATGTTCATGTTTAACGATTTTAGTCGTCAGGCTTAAAGGGACTGTGGCTTTTTGCATGTATTTTTCATGGTTTAAACAAAACAATTAACTAAGCAGATCTTCCCGTATGATTTGTCTACAATTTTCAAAGTGGTATTGATATCGATATCAATACCACGTGTCTGGCGTTCTAATGGAATTGACATGAGTTCTGAGGTTTGTCCCTTCAAAATTCGGTTCTGTTCGTCCAGTTATGAAGACATGTCCAGGCCTGACACGTTTGAGGGTACAGATATCGTTGGAATCCACTGGCACGTTCATCAGCGATCATCCACACACTCTACAAAAAATTTTCCACCAACGAAACCTACTTACCCTTCAGATTTTTGGGTCGCTGAATCCGAATCTGGGGTCGGTTTACCTTCATCAGGTCACGTTCAGGGTCATTTCAGGCAGTTTTGATGAAAACAGGAAATTCCAGCGACCCAAACAACTGAAGGGAGTAGATTTTGCTGGTGGAAACAAATTTTTGTTTGTGAGTTGCTGTGTAATCAAACATTTATGTTATAATTTCAATGCTTCAACACCAATTCTTCGAGATCATGGGGCCCCGAAATGTTCTAATGTTTCAGGATCACGTCCATAGCGCGACCCGTGACCTCTGAATCTATTCAACCATAATGTGAACCATGATGGGATCATGATATGGAACGTGGAAGGTAGGTAAATATAACGTGATCTCAGTAGTTCTATTTATCTCCCAGTCGTTTTGTTTGCCACGAACAAATATCAACATTTCACTTCGTATATAACTCAAATAATTTATATTTATGAAGACTAGATTTAATTTGCGAGTTACATTTCCTATTAAAATGCTCATATTTTATGTGGGGCCTCAATTAATTTCAGTACCTAGGTAGTTTGATTTTATGGCGTTAAGCCTTCCCACTAGATCCAATAATCTCTACGTTTGACGTGAAAAATAGAAACTTTTGACATGGAGGGGGGTAAGGGGCAGTTTTGTAGAAATATGGCAAAGTGTGACAATGTCACAATTTCTAAATTTTTCAGGAAGGCAATTTCAAAGTTCTGTCAGCCATCCAAAGTCCAAAAACGCATCAATATTATTTTTTCTTCGCTAGTTAAGTTCAGTAACCAGCTGCGGTTGACACATGTGGAGGTTTTCAATTTTAGCTCATAAATTGGATTCCAATTATTGGAACCAATTTTCCAAGCAGATTCCTGACATAAGTATGTGTTTTTGCCATTTTCCAAATGACTCCGTTTCTATTTTTGCCGATTAGCTGCAATAATATTGTAAAAAGATGGCAAAGTGTGATATTATCACACTTTGCCATCTTTTTACAGAGTTTATACAGGCTTTACCTCCAAGGCTGTCTGTTTCTGACTGAAGAAGGTCATATTTCGCTGTTTGGGTTAAGTGATTCATATGGTAAATACCTACCTACAAAGGGACCTCTGTGCGAAATCCCACCATCCAGTCAAGAGTTTTGCCTGAAAAATTGTCTCTTATCACAATCATCCCACCACAAACCTCACTCCATGTCTCTACCCTCCATCATCCCTCATTTTTGTTATACCTTTAGGGCCGTCAGGCCGGTATTGTATAAGCCCCAAACATCCTTTACAAACTTGGTATGCTTATATCTGCCAATAAAATTATTCTTGATTCTTGATTCTTGCGAAATCCCAAGTTTCTAGACCCAGCGGTTTGAACTGTTTTGTATTCAAAAGTTCAATTGCTTATGAAGAACGGTGATCGCGACTGCCATTCCGATTCCTGTAATGGTAATCGAAATTACGATTACTTTTTTCGATTAAATGTAATGGTAATGGTGATTCCATTACTTTTTTCAAACCAATTACTCGATTTCAAGAATGCTGCGTTCTTGCTATTCAAGGCACCTTGGTCGCATTGGTAAACCTTCGCTGTGCCTGTGGGCGAGGGGTTTGAATCTCTTCTGCATGGGTGGCATAATCTCTAATCATAGCACTTTCAAGGTCTCACTGTGTTCATATTCGTATTTTGGTTTATTATCGTCGATAATTTTGAATAGTGACGTGTTCATCACAAAACAGCCGTGATAAGTGATTCAGATTCTGTTTTCAGTTCACCTGTTTTAGAACCTTCCAGTAGATACCGTCGCCTCCTTAACTAAAAATGACTGTTCCAATTACGTCATGAATATGTTTTTAACGTTACCATCCGCAGCAGCTGGACGTCCACTTCATTGAAATTCGTTTTCAGACTCGTTAATTTTGTGATTTGGTTGATTTTCTCATTTCTTTCTTCGTTCCGCTTGAAGTTGAAATCTATTTGTCCAAAGTTGAAGTCCATTTGTCAAAAGATTAAATTTATCTGTCAATAGTTGAAATCTAGATTTCAACTATTGACAGATAAATTTAATCTTTTGACAAATGGACTTCAACTTTGGACAAATAGATTTCAACTTCAAGCGGAACGAAGAAAGAAATGAGAAAATCAACCAAATCACAAAATTAACGAGTCTGAAAACGAATTTCAATGAAGTGGACGTCCAGCTGCTGCGGATGGTAACGTTAAAAACATATTCATGACGTAATTGGAACAGTCATTTTTAGTTAAGGAGGCGACGGTATCTACTGGAAGGTTCTAAAACAGGTGAACTGAAAACAGAATCTGAATCACTTATCACGGCTGTTTTGTGATGAACACGTCACTATTCAAAATTATCGACGATAATAAACCAAAATACGAATATGAACACAGTGAGATATATAGCTATTTGTCGAAGGTTTAAATTTATCTGTCAAAAGTTTCAATTTATTTGTCAAAAGTTTAACTTAATGTGTCAACACTATACCTATATGAGGGAACATCAGACGGTCCGTGGGACCATGATCATTGCATGTTAGTGACTGTTATTTAGAGATAGGACACTCGTTCACATTGATGCAGTTTAGATTGAAAAAAATTGCGTAACTTATCCGGTTCCACCCTTTATTGTATAACCATCAGAAATTTCGTCCCACCACACGAGATAATTATCATTTTTTCGAAATTTTACATTCCAAACAGATAGTGCAGAATATCGATTTGATTATCCGGGGCTCATGAAACAATGGCTTCTTTTGTAAGAGATCTTATTAAAAATATACAACGAATAATAATTTCGGACAGGTATTTTACACGTAGGTATGCAACATTTTTTGCAATCGCACTGCTCTCAGATCGCCGCTCAAATCAAGGCGCATGAAACCGAACTCAATGCGCATGCGCCGAAGTATTGACGCCCCTCCCAACAGCAAGATAGAGCGGGCGGACGCAACCCCCGAACGTCGTCATTCGTCGATTTCATGTCGCCCGGTCCGCGGTCCCGTTCGCCACAATCGCCACGTACATCACTCGCTCGACTCGCGTGTACAAATGGGTTAACGCTTGCACCGTGACTTTCGTTAACCGCTCCGTATTAACCACCTGTCATTCCCACTCAACAAGACTCTATCGTACAAGCGAACTGTTGTATACAGGTGACAAATTCTCACTACTGGAGGACACTGCATCAGGCAGGTAAGGAACTCACGAACGGTTTCATTATCTTAACGTTATCATCAGCACATGCAGCGATTCTCAACAGGTTTCCATGGCCTGACATATTTTTCGCGATGGGTGACATTTTAAATCCAAAAGGTATTAAAAAAACTAATTGTTTTCGAGAGCTGTTCAAGGAGCCGTCGCTGGAATGACATTAGATTGGCACCGTTGTACAATGATAACCGTTCCATCATAATAACAAACTAATCGGTCTATCAAAACATTCGATCTTGATAATAATGAATGACGACTTAGGTACTTCCTCAAAAAAGGCGCAAGATATTTGATGTGCGCTTTATTACAACTCCACATTTTCCGTGTTTGATAGCTTATCAAAAACTATACTCATTTTGAATAGGTAACTCAAGTTTCGTACCTACTTTTCAATACAATAACAAGTTTAGTTTTGGGGAGAATATAATTATAATAATTATAAACGGCGAGAATCTTGAGGTTCGGTCGAAATATCCGCTTTAGGCCGACGTCTCGATTTATTTTTACCTACCTACAGCATCCTCGGGCTATAAACATACCTTCCTACTCATAGATACCTTAGATGTCATGTGTACATTTTGTGTCTCCACGTTTTAGCTGAAAATATGGAACTCACATGTCAAGGGCTCGCATGTAAAACTTGTGAAAATTACTTAGGTACTTCAACTGGAAAGTGATCCAATGGGCAAGAATTGACTAATGATCATAATTAAACTGACGTACCTAGTTCGCCGAATTGATTAGATAGTCGGATAAAGGTGAACTAAATCAATAATTAACTTGTATTAATAATTAACGGTACTTATTCATTATACGAAGGCCACTCGTTTCCACCGCGCGGATTGAGCTTATCATCTTGCTTAATTTATGCGTCCACTGAAAATATATGACGAGTTCTCTCTGTCCATGTATGTGTAGGGTAACGACCCCAGTAGTTGACACAACGATCTGGCTGCAACTTCAAAACTTTAATAATATAGTCGGCATGCAGCCGAAAGAATGTTGTGTAAAGAGTACCAACCTCGGTCTCTCTGCAGCGTTTCACATTTTTCTTTCCCTCCGTGCTAGTTATATTTTCCCTCAACTGTTGCACAAGGACCTATCAGAAAATGTTCAAAATAATGAATAATAATGGAGCGATAGCCAAAATAGTCAACCAACTTCTTCTCCCAGTAGTAGACACAGAATTTACAGTAATAGACACAGATGCAAATCAGTAGTAGACATAACAATAGTAAGTACGATAATCGTCCTTAAATTAATTTGATAGCATTTTTCTTCACATTTTTAATTTTCATTTCAATTCACATAGGATGATAGATAACTCGGCTTGAGTAAAAACATCAGTAATTACAAAATAGTTTTTGTTCCAACAAGAAACGTTCCAAGAAGTTTCGATAAAAACTAATGCCTGTGGGTAACTGTAGACAGTCTATTAGAACCTGATAGGTAGGTACCTACTCGTAATAGAACTTCCTAGGATCATGCGTTACTAAACTATATGGAGGTGAGACAAATGAAATAAATTAGGAAACAATACCGTTTGAGTACACAGCATCATTAAAACGAACGCGTTTTGTAAAGGTAAAACTCTTAAACTGGTAAAAAAAATTGGATATCTAAACAATATTAAAATTAAGGAAAAATTACTCGAAATAGATATTATCTAACTTTGGAATGCCAAAAGTTAGAAACGAGAAAACAAAACTTGGCACATCACATCACTCTATGTGATCTGTTGTTCATAATATGATCAATCATCAGAGTTAAATGCTCACTCGCTCGTTCGTTCACAGTTGCCAAGCACTCGCTTGCGCTCGCATCTCAAAAATTAAAGAAAACATCCCTCAAACAACAGATCACATAGAGTGATGTGATGTGCCAAGTTTTGTTTTCTCGTTTCTAACTTTTGGCATTCCAAAGTTAGATAATATCTATTTCGAGTAATTTTTCCTTAATTTTAATATTGTTTAGATATCCAATTTTTTTCACCAGTTTAAGAGTTTTACCTTTACAAAACGCGTTCGTTTTAATGATGCTGTGTACTGATACGGTATTGTTTCCTAATTTATTTCATTCGTCTCACCTCCATATAGTTTAGTAACGCATTGTAATAAACAATGTCACTATTACCAAGGACTGACATGGCTTCGGCTGTGTCGACTGGAAATGACAGAACCAAATATTTTGGCGTGGAGGTTGGAGAGAGGCAGGGTGTCCCCTCTCCCCTGTGCTGTTTTCAGTGTTCCTGAACGATTTGGCGGATGACTTGGCTGGTATAAGGGTTGGAGATCTGGATGTGAGGGTTCTCATGTATGCAGATGATTTAGTGGTGATAGCAGATGACCCTGGAGATCTGCAAGATAATATCGACATTCTGGAGGGCTACCGCAGCAAGTGGGGACTTGTTGAATCTGTCGAAGTCGAAAATCATGATATTCCAGAACGGTGGAAGACGACGCGCAACTGAGCATTGGAGTTTTGGTGGCAATGGGATTGAGATTGTGAATGCGTATACGTACCTGGGGGTGATTCTCACTCCCCGTCTCTCCTACACCATTCACTTTTCAAGCTCAGAGGAGAGCTGCTGCATCTAAATGGAAAACCGCATGCCACCGACCGATGCGAGGAGTGTTCCTTATGCAACACACACCAGAGGGAGGACGTGTTCCACTTCCTCTGCATCTGCCCAGTGCTGGCTGAATTTAGAAGAACATCTTTTGGAAGCCGCTACTTGGGCGTGAGGAGGCATTGGCTCTGCTGGATGGCGAGGGGTGGGGTGAGCTGGTGATTTTTGCAAACTAGCGTGGCGGTATAGGTCAATGATGGTGGCTGAATTTAATTTTTGATTTCGTAAACTTTGTGATTTTGTTCCAGTTTCTGTTCCCTTTCAAGTCTATTTATTTCCATTCATTATTCGGGGCCGACACTACCGACAGACGGTTTAATACCATGTTGCATTGTTTATTTTATAAGAATAAGAACAATTTCATTTGATTTATTTAATAAACGTTTTTCTTCTTCTTCTATTACCAAGGATAGTGTACAAATAACCAACCATAATACGTTGTTAAACCAGGTATCTACCATATGGGAGGATTGTCTACCCTGTTGAGTTAATACATTGCTATTTTGCTGTCAAAAAACATCTGCCATTGATAAGCTCAGTCTATGTTATGGTTGATTTTGACAGTATTTCATCATAATCAGTGAGATTTCAATGAAACGTTTGTATGGTAGACCCGCCCTAACGTTACACAACGTGATGTTATACTTGAAAAAGATTACGAAAAAAAAAGGTTAATTCCAGTTACATTATTACTCAATATATTGAGTAGTAAGTTATCGGGCAGCCATAATTAACATGCTATCTATCTAAACATTTATCCATGCATGTTACTTACTCATATTTGGTAAATGAGTGTTTTTTGAGCTTGGGAAGTAGTAAAAATTTATTTTTGTCCATTGAAATACAGAATACCTGGATATACAGAAGTCGTCGTTTTTACGAAATATATAAATTATCTGTGATTGTTCTGGAAATACAGGAAGGACAGAATCTCGATTGGATAGAGTGTTTTGGTCGGCGAGACACTCAAATATATTTTTTGAAGTGAGTTAGACGTGAATTGAAAAATTGCGAAGACCTTATAGAAAAATTGCGCACTAATCTATTTTGCCGCTTAATGTGAATATTATGAACTCTCGTACAGCCGAAATTGTCAGATAAAACGGAGGCCGCCAATGGTATTACGTAAGGCCAGTGTTGTCATCTCGACTTTTGAGCTGTGGGTGAAATTGTTATAATTGACGGAAACCCGTTGGATGCCCAACTCCTTGATAAAAACCCTCTCCGATTAACTCACGTTTAAAACGGTTGAGTTATGATAATGCCTTCGTTTGTCTAGGAACCTTAAGGTGATTCTTGAATGCTGAGGATTTCCAGAATGACGTGTCTAGTTACTCCGAATTTGGTTTCATTATAAAAAATGGTGATAATAATGACCCTGAAATGTATTTTCCCTTCTTGGAACGATGAATCATTATCTAATACGTGATCACTCCTGTAACGATAACTGCACACGTTGTCCAATTTATTTGCAAATACAGCACCAACTAATCTATAACAATCAGCGAAAAGTTATTTAATTGAGACAATTTAATTAGCGTTTGGGAAAGCCTCGGTCTTTTAATGATCACGATGATTAGCATCGTCAGTGTTTTGGATCCTAAATTGGGTGTACAAATAATAATTATTAGGAATCAGGGGCATATTGAATTGCTTCCGATCTGGTACGTATTATAGCACTAGGAAGCCTGATCGAGTCATCGAAGTCGTTTTATGACTGAATCGATCCGGCTCGGATTGTATAAAGCAACTCAAACAGACCCCGGTCTTAATGGTCACACGCTCGTTCTTCCAGAAGTGGGCCCCATTGCAAAGGGCACACAGTTCTGGAAATAGAACTATCCACGTATGCATTCAAATGTAAGGGACCGAGAACGATGTGCGGCGATGAATATGAATTGGTTAAGCCCCGGAGACCATGCTTTTTCTCTGGTGAAGGGTCGGAATGTGCGATATCAATAGGGTACAATCAAATTGACAGCTGCATTTGTCACAGATTGCTAACTCACGAAAGTGCTATTGATTAATAATTACATGGATAGGGATTTTCAATAAAATCATAAATAATACGACGGAACCAGTGCATACCCTCAGTATAATATTATTTGGCTCCTCTGAGCTGCAACCAACGTCCAGGGGCGCCCTTCTGGTTTTTTTTTGTTTACCTAAAAAAAGCAAAAATTGAAACAATGGAACCATCCGTGAATACAACTAGGTAATTCTAAATTTCACGTGTTATATTTTTCAGGCGTTTTCCCTGCTTCTCGCGCTAGGCCTTAATCTGGAGGCCCCCCCCCCCCTCCTAATCGAAATTCTGGCTACCTACATCATCAGCACTAATTCTCGATAATCTATACGTATCAAGAGGACAATTCCAGCGCTTTCGAAAAATCGACAACCCATTACTTTTTAAGACTAGCCACTCATTAAAACAAATATAAATGCATACTTTGCTTTGAAGTAGTGACATTATTTCTTATTATGATTACAGAATGTTGGAAGTGTCACGAACTGTGAGCGCACATTCGTGGATGCCAGAGTCCAGGAGCCGCCCACCGAGGAGCGGAGAAGCTCTCAAGGAGTATGCGTACAAACTCTGTAAAGACTACCTCCGTGGTGCTTGGCTAAACATTTCTGCCAGTGAAATCGTACTGAAGAAAGTTAGGTGAGTAGAATTGATGATATGATTTTTCAATTGGATGCATTCTCAGACTATGTAAGGGCTATTCAGAAGGTTTTGAAACAGCCACGTAATCCACTCAAATTTCTTACTAATATAGAAATTGCTCTTACTCCATCAGAAAACTCTTGTTTCCACCACATTTTTTATATTTATTTCCACCCCCAAAGACTACAGCAATGCAGATTGATGCAAAAAATGAGTGTTATCCTGTCCTAAGACATTTGAAGGGTACAGGCGAAGAAGGGTACGATTCCAAAAGTGGAAAATGTTTAGGAGAGCAAAAACTAACTTAACCATCTCATGATACGTTGCCAAGGTATGAAAAAAAATTATCAACTATTCCAAACCATCATGGAATGAAATCGTTTTTCACTAGTACCGGCCTACCATGTGAAACTACTCCCAGAAAGCCTCTAGAAGGCATTGAAACCTCAAAATCGATAAACAGTGGAATAATTCCATAATTATACCCTGTACCCTTCATTTATCTTAGTTGCCATATTATCGGTCTGGTATCGAAGATCTGACTTCAAGTTGGTGCCTAATCGGGTAACTGATGGGGTCACCAAGTTAGTCCCGCAGTTGGCCTTCACTCCTCGTAAAAGAAAAATTGCATTCCGGTCTGTAATCTTGCGAAGTCTTTAATTTGCGTCAGATGAAATACTTCAAGAGCTGAAGAGCTGGTTAAGGATGGCACTTGAAGCCTCATGAACGTTTAAATTGAGATTCAACCAACTTGAACTGAAAAAAGATGCATGAGTACGTACTTATGAACGTCAACATTACCGTTTCATTATTCGTTTCTCGTGCATTATTTTGCATATTTAAATAGCTGAAAACCGTGAAATATTAACGTTTATTCACATTCATGTCATGACCTCTTATCGCCTTTCCAGTCAGGTTGAGGAAAGTCGTGGTGTTTTATTGATAAGAACCCGATGTTCAGGCGGACCTCATTGATATAATATCAACTCCTTCGTCCAAGGTTGGAGAAAATACCAAACACGAATCACAAGGCATGTACATGTTTATAGAGTTGATATGACCTCATGTTACTGACCTAGATTAACTTTCTGTATCATTCCGGTGAAGGTGAATGCAAATCGCGCTCAGAATTTTTCAATGACGTCTCCATTTTAATATAACTTTGTCACACACAACAGACTTGGCTAACGTTGTGTGACTCTTGACAACAATTTCAGTTTCCTTGAAATGTATGACTGGAAAAGGGCGAACGTAGATCGGTGGTCGAGTTCTGTCCACTAGGCCAAAGGCTTCAACTTTGAAGCATTGGCCTTCGAAAGTTGCAATACAGCATAGTTCGTTTGTCAAGAAGAATAACACGTTCTCTAGGTCCATGTTATAGGTGGAACAGCTTACTTAGCTCATTTAGGCCTATAACAAGTGCTGGCAATAATTACTGGATGAATTATGGTATTATTGTCGTGGGCTATCTGGTAAATTATTCTAAGTTGTATGGTTACTGTGTATTAATGTGTATAAAATATAACATTCACAATGGCAAAGAGATTCCGGTTTGCAAAAAAACCGATTGCAGACGTTGCTCTTAGACCAAAAATCTTGACTCCATCAAGTTGGATGATCAACCCTTACAGAAATATTGCACAATGTTAAAACTACCGTGACTACTGACTAATCGATATTCATAAAAGGCAAAATCCATGCAGGAATGGATGCAAACACGAAGGCCTTTGGTATATTATACATTTAATGTAGCTCTTCGTTAGAATGAACCCAGACGTTTGTCACGCAAACTGTCCAATAGAAATTATTTAATTCCTTCTTTGAGTACAGTCACTGGTATCATAAATATCAAGTCCTCATTCCCAACAAGAAGCAACTATTAAAATTAACTAATGAAGTTAATTCTGAAAGAATTGTCTGTAAAAAGTATCTTTTATCTACGTGCCAAAGGACTGTGTTTTTGTAATAGTTGATCAGTAAATCCAAACTTTTAATATTCAATGACGAAATTGGCTTTAGTTCTAAAGATATCCCAGATTGTGTCAGCAATAACAAAACCATCATAGTAAATATTGCTGTTCTGGCAAGTGAGGCGTCCTATTATCGATTTTCCTGCTCTCAGTTAACGTGTATTCCGGCTGAGCCACGAAAATTCCTTCCACCTTGTCCGTTCATTTAACAATACAGTTACAGATAATATTAAACTGAGAATTATTCTGTTGTACTCGTGGATGCAAGAGATCAATGCCACATCAAACAGGGGAAAACCTTGTGAGACTCCTTATCGCTAGCCAATTCGATAACGACCTAGTTTACCAATTTCTCACAATTTGTCTTTTTGTTTTTCTGAGAAAAAAAAACACACACATAAGAACAAGTAGTTTTTGCTCGATGTCTGGTTCGTCTTTCTAGTTCTAAAACATTGTAGTTGAACGAATTCAATATATTGAATTTTTATGTTGCCAATGATGTCTGGAAAAGGTCAAAAAACTCGAGATGGATTTACATCATACGTGAAAATGCTCAATCAGTTTTTCTTTTGAATTTCCTTTTTTTTTTTTTCAAAATAACGGGTTTTATTAAATCGAAATTCGAAATCGGTTCATTCATTTGAGCGTATCAAATGAGTTCGCCTTGAACTTGTTTTCCAATTTCATTTCTAATGCCACAAATTAGTACAATAATCATGATATTAATACATAATAATAACAGAGGTGTACATGATTTGACGTATGGTTTGATGATTTCACGTTCCTCTTTTAACAGTGTTGAATGGTGACGGATAATTGCATCGAAGAACGTGTTGTATTGAATGGGTTGCTCCACAGAGGTCGTACCGGTGGATTTCCATGTTGAACGGCGAGGTTCATAACCTGAACTAACTTATATGGATTGCATTTTACAGACACAGTTAATTCTTTCTATTGCATATAGAGCGTTTAGGGAATCACTGACAATAACCGAATTTCTTACTCCTACTTGTACATGGCTGTTCGGCCCCCAGAGTTCACCTCTGGAGACCTCAGTTCAGAGACCTCAGCCCTAGTTCCCATTATTCCCGCTACTAGCGTCTTTCCAGTTTCTTCACCTCACTCCACACAACTTCCTCCATACCGACTTCCTCCACACCGACTCCATAACAATTGCCTTCATTTGCATTATTTACCGAATAAAGACAATTACACGATTTCCCCGACACACAATATTTCCAGATTATTATTTACCGAATTATAAATGCCAGTTGGGGTAGCATGCTGAGAGAAAGGGCAACAGATGAATTACCTTATGGATACTAATGAATATTAAGGTCGTGATGTGACCGCCATCTTGTCTCCCCTCCGAACGTCCATTCAGTCAGTCTAATCGCTTTACCAGTATAACTTCGTGCTCCCAAATTTCCTACATTTTCGAGTTGTATTTTCCAATAAAACTACCGATTTACCGACGCAAATTGTTTTGTGAATAATCCCGAGACTATCGTTCATGGTGCCGAAACCCTTTATACGGTAATTGTGCGTGAATTTCCGCGATTGCCGTCATGGAACCAGTTTCCCAACCCACAATGCCCGACGCGGGTTCTTTGTCTACCGATGCCCAATTGATTTACCAGAAGCTTCGCCTCGATGTGAGTACAGAAACGTTTGCCAATAACGCCCGATGGGTGATGGAGCATTTGGGATCTGACAAAATTCCGAAATCAGCTTACTCGATGCTCAAGTCTGTGGTATCAACCCTCATCTCGATAGATTCTATATCTGCGGCGGCCATGTGTCGACCATCTTTTCAACAACTTGAAAAATCAATTGCCCGACTCGATGATGTGATCAATAAGTTTCATTCCCTTGCTTTCTACGAGCATTTTCAACACGTCGTATTTTCGAGGGCCGTTCGGAGATACGTGGCTTTCCGGTTCGAAGACGCAAGGGCGACGTTTGAGGATTCTCTGGATGAAACACTCGATCTTCCCGACTTCAACAAACTCGGAACCCTACTACAAAAATTGGGACCTTCCCTGCAACGTTGGATTACGCCGCACATCTCAAATGGGACCCCATTTTCTCAAGTCTGGGATGAATTATTTGACGTCGTTGACAAAGCTGTATCATACCGCTCTCCCGCTTCCTCCCCTGTCCCTACCTCTAACCCATCTCGATTCGCTCGTTCCTCGCCCCAATCAGCCACACGTGAGCAACCAGTTTCCCCCTCCTTCCTACCATGCAAACCGATGAAACCTACACAGTACTCCCAGCCTACTCAACAACGGACGCCATCCAAACCGACTCGGAATTCAGCGCCTGCCTCGCATCGTCACGTAAGCCCACCTGTTATCTCTCAAGCCATGCTACCCTTCCCAGAACGGCATGTAAACTTTTTCCCGCGACACCTCAGTTTCCATTATACAGACACACACCACACCAATAAGGTTATTTTGCCTCGCTCCCGATTCATTACAGTAAATGTCCTTTTCCCCTATCGATTGCTATGTCTTCCTATACCTTCCTACATTCCAACTGCCACCTTTCGCCCCCGGGGTCCTCCCTTGGGGGGGGGAGGATGTTCGGCCCCCAGAGTTCACCTCTGGAGACCTCAGTTCAGAGACCTCAGCCCTAGTTCCCATTATTCCCGCTACTAGCGTCTTTCCAGTTTCTTCACCTCACTCCACACAACTTCCTCCATACCGACTTCCTCCACACCGACTCCATAACAATTGCCTTCATTTGCATTATTTACCGAATAAAGACAATTACACGATTTCCCCGACACACAATATTTCCAGATTATTATTTACCGAATTATAAATGCCAGTTGGGGTAGCATGCTGAGAGAAAGGGCAACAGATGAATTACCTTATGGATACTAATGAATATTAAGGTCGTGATGTGACCGCCATCTTGTCTCCCCTCCGAACGTCCATTCAGTCAGTCTAATCGCTTTACCAGTATAACTTCGTGCTCCCAAATTTCCTACATTTTCGAGTTGTATTTTCCAATAAAACTACCGATTTACCGACGCAATTGTTTTGTGAATAATCCCGAGACTATCGTTCAATGGCCAAATAGCAACTATTGAGCAAGGCCTTAAAATTTGGATCCCATCCTTCGCCCTCTTGAATCCGCCACTGTTTCAACGAGCAACCGGTTCGCACAACTAAACTCTTCTCTTCATCATCAATAATACGTGGAATTCGGGATTTCCCAATGGAATACGTACCGGTGTGAATTCGTCGAAGAATTTGGTTTTACATTATTTAAATATCCATTACGACTAATTAACGTTCCCTACTCTCTATTGAATCTCGTTAAAAGCTGAAACTGGTTGAATTTACATATCTGAGTGCTGGAAGGAATACTATTACCTTTAGGTATTTATTCGCTGAATATGACGGATCATCAATACTGCACCGTCCTCTCATAGTAGGTAATGTCGTTTTCTCTCTTTTTTGAAGCTAGGGTTCTTGAGCCCCTCTAATATTTCGCATATTACTACAATACACATACATAATTCGAATACACATACATAATGCGAAATTCCTCTCCCTCTCTGAGTATTAAAGCACGACGAAATTCGTTGATCGATGGGTAGGCGTCTAAAAAAAACCTTTTAGCATCTAAAATTGGGGCCCTCTGCGAATGGATGAGAGCGGCGTCAGGTGATTGGCAAAGCATCAAGGATTTTTGGCGTCACTGGTGAAAATGAACTGTTTGGAGGGTGCAGTCAGGAAGGCTCGTGAATTGGATTAGATCTGGACACATTTGACAGAAAGGTCATATCACAATATTATTTGCCAGGATCATATAATCGTTTAAGGGTTCTATGTCATTACATCAAGGTCTATGTCAATTTTCCAAGCGAATAAAGCTAGGACGACGTATTATGTCAGACAGCTGTTATAAAGTTGAAGACTAAAGATGAATCTAGATTTAAACCACTGACATCTATTAAACACGTCGATACGTCAGCGCTCTGGTTGAGGGTGTTAAAGACAGAAATGGATGACCCCTGACATTTACGGATTTCGTGAAAACCGCCCGTTTACTCCATCACCAACTTCATCGACGGGTCGATTGCCTCTTGAAAGATCAAAGTTGAAGAAGATCGAATGAACTTTGGCACCGTTTAATAAACGAAGGCGCCTTCCTGTGACTTGTGGGAAGGCGTATGCTTCGACGTACCCACTTACTAGTAACTTATAAGTATACTTGTACCACTGGCTGATGACCGCTCAATATCCTTCCTTGTGAGAAATCTGGCTGCGAAAAAGGCAACTAATTTTTAAATTCAGGACTTATTCTAGTCATAATATCGCACAATGTTCGAGATGTACCTACCTACGTTTGGGAAATCGACTTCAAAGTTTTTCATTATTTGAAATCCTTCCCCTGGCTCCAGAACCAGAAATAATCTCAACTTTATTTTTTATCGATAGGTAAAAGGCTCTAGTTTTTATTTATAAGGAGGGTTTCCGAATAGTGTAAGCTGAGGAAGGGGAAATCCCATAAATTTGGTAAAAAACGTTGCCTAACCCATAGGTTTCAGCAGTTGCGCCTGTTATAACGGACATACGAGGGACGATCAAAAAGTAAGAATACAAAACGTTTTGCGCAGCAGGAAAAAGTGTTTTCAAATGTGGCACCCCTGCGTTATGGCCAGGATCATTCTGAACAAAACAAGAGATCCCGCGATCAAGTGCGACCGTTAGTTTGATTTTGAGAGCATTTTGAAATGTGCGCTTCCGTGTACGTTCCCACCACCTCCGACCCCTGGCCAGCCCGATGCTGTGTGCGCGGTGTGATTCGTTTTCTTTCTGCTAAAGGTGAAAAACCAGCAGAAATCCATCGCCAGCTTGTTTCTGTTTATGGAGAGGAGGTAATGAACCGCAATAACGTAGCCAAATGGTGTAAGGAATTCAAAAGCGGGAGAACTGATGTTCATGACGGAAAAAGAAGTGGCCGTTCGTCTGTGGTGACTCCCGAGATCGTGGAAGCAATCAACAATTTGATTCTTGAGGATCCGTGACGAAGAGATGTGGACATTCATGAGCATGTTTCTGATCTCTTATATGGAACTGTGCAAAACATTATTTCAGAAACCCTTGGTTATCGCAAAACTCGATTTCGGGAGTTCGCTTGTTTCGTTCAGTATGATCCTGCCCATAACGCAGGGGTGCCACATTCGAAAACAAACATTTTGCTGCTGCGCAAAACGTTTTGTATTCTTTCTTTTTGATCGTCCCTCGTATTCGCACTTTGAAAGGGGCACAAGTTGACTAATCGGTGATTAGGAAGATGAGTGGGTAATATACTTTTTCATGAAACACCATTCAAAAAACAGTTCATTAAAATGATTCAAGAAAATCTCCTCATCCCAAAATGTTGTAAAAATAATTTTCCTATACCAAGGTACTAAAGTTGTTTATCCTAATTTTTAGAATAAATTGAAATTATTTTTAATCTTCAATCACAAGCCTCACTTTCAATGAAAGAGAGCGACGGCAGAAGGTAACCGCTCTGTAGGAACTCACGTTGTAATGCCAATCATCATTATTACTAAAAGCTGGACTAGCTAAGCGTAGGTAAATAATAAACTTAGGAACCTCATTAAATATCTTTAAAGTAAAAAATTACCTATGTTTGAAAACATCCTTAGACTTCAAGTCAAGAATTGGAGTACCCAGAGTTGAGCAAAATCTTAATCAGATATAAGATTATGATTTTTAATCATAGGAATATTTTTTTGTGATCATGGTAAGATTGAGATTAATCATAAGAATAAGATTATCATAGACATCAATAACAGTATCACAGACATATTTTGCACATTTGCGATATCTAAAGTTTGTTGGTTACTCCGGAGTTGCGAGGTGACGTCCTTAATGATCATAACCGTATTAGAAGAAGGTGGACTTGGCAGCTGATTCAGTAGAGCTTAAAGCCTTTAACAATGTTTGTATGCCTTGAATGGGTATCCTTGTAGACTCGGAATGCAAACAGATTTAGCGACTCGATCTAATTATAGCCAAATCACTCGTACGTTACGATTATTCCTACCAAGCGCCCTTCGATTACTCTGCCTTGACCTGGCAAGTCTAGTAATGCCTGTGGGGTTGTCCTTTCGTTATTTCCAACTCATCACGACACCTATCTTTGAATCTACCCACTCAAGCTCTTTGTACACTAAACGATGAAGAAGATTAGCTTAATAGCACTTGTGACAACGCAATTGTTGATTGTGATCTCTTGCAATATTTATATTCATCTGGTCGCAACGTAAGATTGACGGTCACTCTCCAATGCACCTATAACATACTCGTATTACATCATTCATGCTTGGGCTTATAAACAAGACTTTATATAATCATGACCAAATTATGTCGCGAAAGTAATTATCAAAATGAGAATCTATGAACGTTTTCCTTGTATAGCAGCGGTAGGGCCATTCATAGTAATGCAGCTATCGCAGTCGTTTTGTTTGCTTAAGATACGAGATTGTTTTGAGGTGGGTATTAATAAAAAAGAGATAATAATATATTATACTAGGAAAAGGACCAACTCACCGAGTGTCTTCATTTAATACAGAACGAGTTTCACTCTTCTGGTCATTCATTATGCACGCGCCACTCAGCTGGAGGGTTGGTGTGGTTTAGCATAATAATATGATCTAACTACATTTTTGTGAAAGGAATTTCTGGAAATTCACTTGCGTTATCTGTCGATCACAAAGTCGAATGATTCATTTGACTTTGTGGTCCTAATCACTTGGAACCTAATCGCGGAACCTATAAAGTTGATTACACTACTGATTGAGGTCCATAAAATCCAGTCTCCAGATAATGAAGAAATGCTGATAATACATTGACTGCTCTTCCAGCCATATTTCATCTGAACATATCCATTTTTTTTGGAGCCGTCAAAAGTTGAACGGACGTAACGAGCATTGTGGGGGGTCCGCGTAGTGCTTAATGATTTGCAGTGTCTGGAATCGGAGATGCTCAGGATTTAGAAAAGAGGTCGGCAAAGTGTGGCTCCGAAACCGCATGTGGCTCTTCGACCTCTTGAGTGCGGGATATCCTACGGGCTTGCCCGCCATACGAAATTGATTTGAACAAACTTTCATGGTTACTTTACTTTTTATTAATGAATAAGTCCTTAATAAATAATAATTGTCTAAATAACTTATTGAACGTTTAAAATGAATAATATTAAATAAAATGTCCTACAGTGATTCAAAAAAAGCAAGAAGAGTGAGTCGTCAATGAGGCGAGCATCAGCTTCAGCTTAATAAAAACCATGGTTTTCAGGAAGTAGAATAGGAGAAAAATAAATACAGTAGTACATCCATTGGTCACAGATTAATCGAGGTAAAAATCACGGTTAAGCCGCTGTTTAAAAAAAGAGACTGAAATGCATAATTCAGTGAAAGAAACAACGTTTTAATATGTAGACTAGCCTCACTTCAAGTGTAAAGTACATTTTACCAGCTTGTAAAAGAGTATCAATGAATGTCTTTTCGCTAGAACTGTTACGTTACTGTAACCAAAACATAAATCCAACCAAAAAACTCCTGTCTTATTAAAAGAAAAATCAGCCGGATCGGTCCACGGTTAATCCGCCCACGGTTAATCTAGGTTCTACAGTAATTGGAAATGAAGACATAATGAACACGTTCAGGTTGTCTTTTGGGTGCTATAGCAGCTTTTACTGAATGTCTATAAGTATGATGAAAGTTTATTTCATTTATAGACAGATATGGCTCTCAATTATTATTTAATCGTTTTAATTTGCATGTTTGGCTCTTTGGCAAATAAGTTTGCCGACCACTGTCTAGAACAGGGGTCTCCAAACTACGGCCCGAGGGCCACATCCGGCCCGCGGACAGATTTTGAAAACTCCTTTTAGAGAGCATTCTTTTTATAGCAAATTAAATTTAGTTTACTGAAGTATTCTAATTTTATGTTGAATAATTATTAATATGACATCTACATTGATATGGTCATGGGCTAACTACTCATAACATTGGCCCACCGGTAACAATGATAATATGGTTTTGGCCCTCGAAACTTACTGGAGTAATCAGTATGGCCCTAAGGCTGGAAAGTTTGGAGACCCCTGGTCTAGAAGATCATTATGTGCCTTTGATCCTCTGAAAACAACTGGAACTGAAATTTCAATGTAATTAATTTCCAAATACCTAAGAGGCTAGATCATGTTTAAGATCGTTCCCGAGATAATGGACGGCGTAGTGTACTGTAGCTGCCCGACCATTTCGCAAAAATCTTTTGTATCAAGAGATTAGTGGGCGGGATCACGCTGTTGTCAGCGTGATGTGTTCTCAACGTGAACCCAATGACCTACACCGATCCTAAACATTCACGAGAGATTTAAAAAGTTTGTACGGATTCCGGGGGTAAAAAAGGTCGAATCAGTTTAATTTTAACTGGATTCGTCGATCAGCTCGATCCTTAAGAATACATATTAAATATATACTCGGCAAAAAAGGAGACATCATTGGTTATAAAATCAATAAAATGGAAATTTTTTACATAAAACCAGCTATGTGCTTTTATAGTCGTGCTGCATGACCGTGGATATTTTTAATTCCTCGCAAGATTAAAATTACATATGAATTTAAAAAATATTTCTTTGAAAAATGATTTTTTTAAATTATTAAAACCCTCTATTAGTACCCTGTGTCTCGAAAGGTTAAAACCCCCGGAAAGTTTTGGAAGCCCCCAAACGAAATCCCGTGCTACACCACTGACTAGCCACTGATTTTTGGGCAGACAGACTGTTTCTTGACTATTTCGTCGTTCTCTTCATAAGGTGGCCAATATTCGGAATCAAATTCCCCGAAAAATGTTATCAGCGAGCACAATGGAACCAGGAAACAATGTCTATTTCATATTCGTCTGACAAGATGGTTATTTACATGTAAAATACGCGACTCTCTTGTTGTCCTTGGAGTCTTTACTCAAATAAACAGTTGAATGAGGCGAGATAAAATGTGGTCGGTAGCACATAATTTGCAACCAGCTAGAAACCTGCTGAAATGCCTACGGTCTGCCAGCTACTACGCATATAGACATCATTTATCGCACTCGATATTTCCTTTTTGTCGCAATTAGTGAAGTCAATTCACTAGTAATGACTTTTGTTCCACACACGTTTTCTTCTTGTGGGATATATCTATTCCGAAATATGTATATTTCGGCATTTAATTACGCCATCTTCAGTCATAATGAAATATAACATAGGACTTGACCCAAATATCCCAAGGCTCCCTATAATACAACTGTGATGATTCACAGTAATAAGCAGGGTGACATTCTTGTATGTTGGAAATGTTTTAATATGTTCGCGCCCTGGAACCTCTTTGATGGGAGGTTGTTGAGATCGATTCGGCATATTACAGCTGTACCCGCCGACATGCGCGAACAGTTATGAAAATTTATGATCTTACGCACGGTCGTTAAGGGATGGAAGGAAGGGAAACCTTTCTAAATGAACAGCGGCATGCCGTAATTCATTTGCGACTATTGACATAACTCTTGTGGTAGTGGTAGTTGGATCAGTTCAATGGCCTCTCCTTCAGATCAGCCTTTGTGCCTTTACCTATGTAAAATTACAGAAAACTAACGAATAAATATTCCATCGGTGTTTTTATACTAAATATCGGCCAATCCATTTAATCAGATTTTGGGTAACAGGATCTTTTTTAGATTGTTGAACATGGCAAAGATATTCAAGTAGTTCGATGACCTTTTTCATTTATTTTTATATTGAACCATTACTGTCTTGCTGTCGAATAGAAAGACATAAATAGGGTATGCCTTATTATTTATTTTCTGATTTTGGCACTCACTAAGGTGTTCATCGACGTATCGTCATTTTCCAAACTACTTCTTGGTTACAGAGCCGTTTCATCATTCAACCACAATATTCTACCGGTTCTGTTCGTCTTGTTTTCTCTGCGCGTCGCAATTACTTTATGCGGTTGGGATCTTGGAATCGATCCGAGGTCGTGTTGTGGGAATATCTTATAATATTATATCACAGGCAACTGCACAATTATCGATTCTGTCACGAAGAGGAAAACAATCACGAATATATGACTAAATGATGGTATAATATCCGAGTCCAATTCATTGGATCCGCGATTTACAACGCATTTTCAACGGATATTTACGCTAATCGGGATATTTATATGACTAAGAAATTCTTAAGAAGAATAAGTGAACTCATTTATTTATAATCTTTTACATAACAGATGGCTTCGGTAATGCGTATAAAACGTTGTGAATATCTAGGCGTAGTCGCTATACAGTAGTCTTTTACTGCTTTACTGCTTTTAGCAGCAATTTACTGCTTACATTAAAACTTATGATTTAATGTATGTGGCCACCGTCATAAATTTTATGACAATGGCCACATAGTGAGTGAACTACTTTTGACTTCATTAGACACATTCTTTCATTTGTGGTTTTCGTTTCGAAAAAAAGTGGGTAATTACATTTGAAATGATTGGTAATGTTTTTGACTGCTCCGTTTGTATATTCGTCACATAGTACATCAATGAAAAATTGTAACTTGAAAACGTCATCACTGAAGAGACATCACTGTCTGATTCTAAAGTGGCTCGTGATCAAGAGTCAACAGGTTATTTTACAATACGGATATATTATGCCAATTATCGTGGAGCGATCATCACTTGACATAAAAATGGCGAAGTTGGGTTGGAGTGAGCAAGGTGACAGTCCGGCGTGCCTTTGAGATAGGCTGATTAGATTTCTTCGACGCTCATTACTCGTAAACTAGGCACTCTTAAACTGTTTACATGTCATGCTCTCTACAAAATCATTCGATTTAACCAATTGTATTTGAAAGGTGAATAACAAAAGTTGGCAACAAAACCTCACAAGGGAGTTTTTTCCTTAGTGCCCAATTTCACCGGTCTATTTCTACTGTCAGAACTAGTGTGTTCGATCATTAGTAGAGACTGGAATTTGCATATTTTGCATATACACATGTGTTCAAAATGTCCATCTTCCACCATCCGTCTTCAAAATCTTCCATGTTTTACGTTTTGAGGGTACCGGAAGCGTTGGCGAGGTTTAAATTGCATATTTTGGTCGATTTTGCAGATTTTTGCATATAATTGCCATTCTTGCATATATTCAATTGATACGTTCTTCAACTCCTGGAATTTTTCATCATTCCAGCTACATTTTTTGTAAGTAACCCACTTCCGAAGTAAGAACGCTCAAATCCTCCGTGATGATTCATTAGACACTTTTTAGTATAATCAGACATACCAACCATCACCCGCATAGGTCGATAATTAGAATTTATGATTTTTTTTCGTCTATAAGCTTTTTTCAAGTGGCAGCCATCGGGGCCGAAGTGTCCACATTTTGAATGCAGGAGTCGAATCTCACCATATTTTGATCATAAGAAAATAATAGATTTTTCTAAGGGCTCTAAAGACGGTGGGTGACATTTTAGTGGGAAATGAGTGGAGAATCGATCCCCGAGTTTGATTGTTCCTTTTTTGGGCAACTGGTGGGTTTTGAGGTTCGGTTTCGTTCGATGAATAATAGTACTATTACTACTTGGTATCTATTCAATGAATAATAGTATCAAGTAGGATACAATCAAAGATCACTGATGAAACACATGTAAAACCACACTCATCACTTGCTTATGAGGTTCCACGGTTCTACCTCTGTACTACTCTCCAGACCAATATCGAGTGGATATTAAAGATTAAACTAGTGAATGATTCATTAAAGCAAAATAAAAACAAAAAATGCTAAAAACCACTTCAAAAACAATCAGTTTTGAGGAGAGATCGAATAACTCAATAATTGATTTAACCAACGTCTATTCCATATTCTCAGTATTCTGTGTTTTGTAAATCGTTTCAAATTTGATAAAATGTTTGTGTGTCGTTGTTGTTTATTTGGCGCGACTAAGTATGAGGTGTACGAATTAAATAAAACAAACCAAATTATCTTCTTAAAACTAATCATTGTCTGCTTAAGAAAGTGATTGTAAATAAAGGGGGTAATCGCAAAAATTCTCCTTAGACACTGTATTGTAGAACTGCGTCTTATTTAGATCTTGGTTTCTTGAGGCTCCCCTCCTGTGAATTGCGTTCCGCAAGAAGTATCTGAGTTGACAATAGAAACTTGCACTGGAGAGCAGTTTATTTCCACCGTGGGGGGAGTCATTTCCGTTCAATACACATGACGAAACTCGTTTATCCAAAGCGCTTCTCTGGGCGCTTATGGAGCATTTCACAGAGTTATCAGTTTCCGACACTATTTGTGTTTGTTTTGTAGCGTCAAGATGTAACGGAGATGTGTAATCATGGATGTTCGAAAAGATATTCATAGTAGTTTATCTTCGTTTTCTGTTTGATTGAGATTGCGTATCAGATTTTTTAGTAGAAATATCCTTATTGATTTCCAATGCTTAAAGAAACTCTGGTTCGTTTATTTCACGCGTGATTCGTGTTCCCCAAACCATAATCCCATACAACATCTGGCATTCCTTGTGGGGATTTGATCGGTTACGTCGCGATGGGTCTGCACGAAGAATACAACAGTCTGGAAGCAGAACGAGCGTAGCTGAAAAGAGTGTTTTCAGTTGCTGCAGGTAAAATTGAAGCTTGGGTACGAAAGTTTAATCATAACGTCACGATTACCGAGTCCGAATTCTTCAATAAATTGTCACCCCTCGTAGACAAACCAGAACGCCTGTTCAAAATTGACGAAAAGTTAAACGCGCATACCTATGATGTGTTCGAAGACGACGATAAGTTGTCCCAAGAATACTATAGGACCGAGTCCTATCGCGATAAGTGGATGCACTTGTTAGCAGTACGCAATTCCCTTGCAAAAGATTATGCGTGCAATTTTGAAGCTCTTGATTCAATCAGCGCCGGTTGCTGCAAAGGGGCCATGGATAACTGAGCTGCCGGAGATGGGGAGGGACCTGTGGACATCCTCATTGGGGCGGAAATTGCTGCACAACAACCAGGACACCTGTGGCACCTTGATCTGCTGCGAATTGAAGGCTCTTCTGAGACTCAAAATCGCGAAGAGCAAACCAAGCACGCCAGGAACTTCTTTGAACCTTGGTTCTTGGTTACCTTCCCCACCAGTTTTGCTGAGCCATTTTGGAATGACAAACAGAGCCTGACTAATAGTATGATCAAAAATTTGGGTTTGACAGGAGAATATTATGAGGTGTTTGAAGAATGGCAGAAGGAGGGGATAATAAAGAAGGTAAAAACGCTCAATCATGGCTTATACCGGGCCAGTAT
The DNA here is from genome assembly GCA_963920205.1 of Stenodema calcarata. NCBI lineage: Eukaryota > Metazoa > Arthropoda > Insecta > Hemiptera > Miridae > Stenodema > Stenodema calcarata. Next base: position 16,897,743 of record OY986051.1, read on the forward strand.
AAGGGAAGACAGCACAACAAGGATCAGGCCAGTTTTTGATGCATCTGCTTGGGTCGGTCTTGTTTTGGTGAAGGACGGCAAATTTAGAGTGGTAAAACTTCGAACGTCTGAACAATTCTCGTCAGGCCAATTCTATTATTGGACGTATTGATCCCTTGGAAGTCAACAACCAACCTGGGACACCCCTTCAACTCCCTGTGATCAAGAAGACAGCAGTTCGACTGTACCGCACAAAGAAATGTCTGATCCCTCGTCTTCGGTAAAGGCACTGATTTATTGGCTCCTTCACACTCGTCAAGGTGGGAGTGATGCGTCAAAGTGCAAAGACATCACAGAGATGCATAATCGTGGATGTTCATAATGTTAAATTCGTAGCAGATTATCTTCGTTTTCTCTCTGATTGAGATTGTGTTTCAGATTTGCAGTAGAAATATCCTTATTGATTTCCAACGAATACAGAAACTCTGGTTTGTTTATTTCACGTGTGATTCATGTTAGCCAAACCCTAATCCCATACAATATGCGTATTTCTTGTTCCAGTGGAGGTCTTAGCAATCTCCTGTACTACTGCTCGCTCCCGGAAGGCGTGGAGACGGTTCAGGGTGAACCCTCGCGCCTCCTCCTACGTCTATACGGCAACCTAAATGGATCGAGGGCCATTGAGACCCTGGTCACCGAGTCCGTCATCTTCACTCTGCTCTCTGAGTCTCAGAGAGGCCCGCGGCTTTATGGCGTCTTCTCGGGGGGTCGCCTCGAAGAATACATTCCGGTGAGTAGGGAATATTCCCCTAAATAACTGGGTTAGGCCATCTTCCGCCTCTTTTCAAGGCTGTCAGGCTAGCTCCAGGTATAGCAAGGTATAGCTTCAGGTCAAAATATGGCGACATGGATTGTTTCACCAAGAACTTTATTTCTTACCATAGGTAAAACTGTTCTACTTGACACTGATAACCCAATGCCCAGAATACATTAGGAGGTGTTTGGATGGTTGGTGAACAAGTGGATATAGGTTCTGGAAATCACTCTAAAACTACAATTTTACATGTTTAGAAACATTCCTCAATGTTCACACAACAAATTCCCAAAGTTGCACTCCAACTGGTCAAGTAGTTTTGAATGCTATGGACCCCCCCCCCCCCCCTCCCACTAACATCCTGATTGAAGTACCACTTGAAAGTACTCGTCGAGCTGAATCCAGAGACTACTTACAATCGGATTTACGTTCAACCGTTCAAAAGTTATCCTCATAGAAGTGATTATAACACGTTTTTTAGTAGTACGAGTATTTCATTCATAGCGTTTCAACGGTTGGGCAGATTTAAAAGTGGATTTTTCATAAACCTACCCAGATAAATTCTGCGTCAAATGGTACCAGCCGCAACTTTCTACGTTCAGCCGTTCTCAATTGATGGTCAGACAAACAGACAGACACGATTTTATTATATAGTGTAGATTACTGAATTTTAACACCCCTGCAGTATTTCCTCAATCATCATAAACGCCATGTATTTTTTCATCAGGCTAGGCCACTTCTCACGACGGAGTTGGCTGATCCTCACATAAGTGCTCTCATCGCCGACAAAATCGCGCAAATACACTTGATGGACGTACCGATCAACAAACAACCCAAATGGCTCTGGCATACAATGCAAGGGTAAGTGAAGTAAAAATCGATCAACCTCATATTTCTACGTCAATGAGTAACATTTTGGAGTAAGTAAAGTGAATCTATCTTCATCATAGGTGTCATTGAGGTACCTGGTCCTGTTACCACTTTCTTTTATTTCTATTGATTTTACAAATTGGAGTTATGACGTCAGTGGGCAAAAATAGGTTTGGTGGCCTTTATTACACTTTTCGAGCTGTTCTTTTGCTCTAGAGTACATTTCAAATTAATGCACATTTGATGGGTAAGGGAGAAGAACAAGGATTGTCACAATAATGGTTTTTCGAGAAATATCAGCTTTTATATTTTAAACGCAATAAAAATCAAATGTAATAATTACAATTATTAATTATTGTTACAGTAGAAACAAAAATTACACGATACCTATCAGATCTATTTGACATAATACAGAAATTTGAATGCAGAAAAATTATATCATCATTAATAATTAATGTTGATATAATTTTTCTGATAGGTGTCTGATAGGTGACATAATTATTATGTAATTTCAAGTGGCGAAAGTACCACTTCTACTGGAATAAAAGAAGGAATGTCCAGTTTTCACAGTAGCGCTTACTGCAGGAATGTAGCACTTTTAAGCCTTTGAGTGGGGTAAAGTCTCATAATAACGTTGATTATGAGGGTGACCAAATTTTTGTTCACAACTCAACCCGATTCCAAACACTCAAATGTTATTATAATATTTGTACTCAAATATTTTTATCATCTGATTATTGTTAAAGACAACAATGATAATTCGTGAACCACAGAGTAGTCTCGATCGAGGAAGGTTACAATAATTTTTGGACGTTTCTCATTCTTTCCGCTTGGCGTTTGGACACTCCTTGTTCTTTCCCCTTGAACTGAATCTTTCTTCGGCTCCGATTGAGACATATCTAATTTAGTGCTTTGGATTGCACGTTGTTAATTGCATTGATTTATACAGGTGGGTCAAACAGATTGAAGAGCTGATAGCCACCGACAACATCCAAGAAGATTCCCGAGAGATGATAAACACAATGAAGGCGCTGAATCTCTCAGACGAATTGATCTGGCTCAAGTAAGTTCCAGTGTACTTGTCCTTATGCTCTAAAAAACATCCTCAAACGAGCATCCGCATCCCCAAAAAATCTATATTCATGCCAATGTGTAGTTTTGGAATTAAGATAGTCGAGATAGATTGACGTTATTTTGACAGAGCTCAATAAGTTCACCTGGGCTCACCATTCACCATATTTTGGATTAAGTATTATAATACTTATATGAAAAGTTTTCTGCTCGTATTCAGGAGAAGATTGTAGAAAGCGCAAAGAGGAAACGAGATATCTACCACTCCAAGTCTCTATTTTACTTTTGTCCACTCTACAAACATTATCTAATCCAATGAACTTCCTTTGTTCCACGCGCAGAGAGTTCCTCGTGGGTATCAAATCTCCCGTCGTATTCTGCCACAACGATCTCCAAGAAGGAAACATCCTGATGAGGGAGCGCTCTCCTGTCAACATGAACATGACGAACGGTAATGAAACAGTCGACGCAGTAGCACCGGACAACAGCGACAGCCTTGTCGTTATAGACTTCGAGTACTGCTCTTACAACTACAGAGGATTTGATTTCGCAAATCACATCAACGAATGGTTCTACGACTACTCGAACCAGGAGCCACCGTATTTTTACAAGCTGGAAAACAACCAAGCGGAAACACACCACAAGGTACTCACCAAAAAATTAAGTTTTAAATTTCTGGAAGCCATCAATATTGTAACAATACCTGGTATCACGCTATTTGATTGGAGCCGTATATATTCCAATGGTATGAGGCTGAAATGTTATCTGTTTGTACTGCACTCGTAAGTTATAACGCCCACTGAGAGTCCGTCCAAGAATAGTCTCATTCATGTTGATTGAGCACTCCATAATGTGTGATAGTTGGGATTAGAATGAAGATAGTCCACCTGGATGTAGTGGAATATCAGAAATAAGAAAATCTGTTTCCACCGGGTGTAATTAAGTATAAAAATGCGCGGAAAATTTCTTTCAGGAAAAAGCAAAATTTAATAATAATTTATTAAAAATTGGTACTACCAAAGACAAAACCCAACACAATCAATTAAACACAAAGTAAGTCTAATTCAAATAAATACTTTAACAAAATAACTGCCACCACAAAGTGTTTGGGATGTACCACATCTAATGCCAAGGATTTGCCCACACGTTGGATTGATTAGTAATCATAAAACTGCTCAATAATGTTATGCTTTGAATGGCAGAATACCCCTTCCACAGTGAAAATAATATGTGGTGTTTGGAGTGGGGAGGAGGAACTACCTACCCCTCCCAGCACGTAGGGATAACAAAAATTCGGTCACGTGGTCATACCGCAAGACGGATTCTTTTGTTTGTAACAAAAATCATTCACCACTCGTTGGAAAGCTCTCGATTTAACGAACATTTTCCTGTTCACCATCACTCTGTGACTGTACAAATAGCAGAGCTATAGGTAATTTGGTGGCTGTAATTTGGTATGTGAAAACCAAATACCTTATAGAAATTTAGCCAATTCCCGTGGTGGTAGAGACTTGAAATTTGGCATGTAGTCTCCTTAGGACTTACGAGGGACGTCCGGAAAAAAAGGGGACAATTGTTGTAGGGGGTGATGGGGAATTTTTTTTCTCAAATTTGGCATACCTGCGTGTGGGGGAACTCCTAACGGTCACAACGAGCCCTCGCCCGTCTCAGTTCGTTCAAAAATGTCGTCGCAGGAGCCCGTTGCGTCAACCTCTGCACCGCTCCACCGCTCCACCTACCGAAGGTGCGAGATTCGGGCAGTGATCAAGTTCCTCACTTTGCGCCAAAATTCAGGTGCCGAAATTCATCGTCAGCTAATGGAAACCTATGGACCTGATGTGATGACACGTTCGAAGGTTTTCAAGTGGGTTAAGGAGTTTAAAGAAGGTCGCACAGACACGCACGATGAAGAAAGAAGTGGGAGGCCGTCTGTCGTGTCAGAAGAAGGGAGTGTTATTGGTTGATTTCATGGTCAGAGGGACCACCATCAACGCCGATGCCTATTGTGAAACCTTGAAAAAATTGAAGAAAAAAATTAAGGACAAAAGGAGGGGAATGCTGACTCGAGGCGTGACTCTCCTTCACGACAACGCCAGGCCCCACACCGCACGTGTGACCCAGGACCTCCTTGTGAGATTTGGATGGGATATCATTAACCACCCACCATATTCCCCTGACCTGGCGCCCTCGGATTTTCATCTCTTCACAAAACTGAAGGAGTTCCTGGGTGGAAAACGGTTTTCCAGCGACGAGGAGGTCAAGGAGTCTGTGGAGAAGTGGCTGTTCGAGGTGGAGCGGAGCGTCTATGACGAAGGCATAAAAAAGCTCGTGCCTAGGATGCAGAAGTGCGTGGAACTTGCTGGGGACTATGTTGAAAAATAAAGGACTAAATTTTGAACATATCCTGAAAATTTCATTAAAATATATGCATTTTTCTATTTTTAACAGCATTTGTCCCCTTTTTTTCCGGACGTCCCTCGTATATTTCACACAGCATCCTTAGGCTCATTAGGCTAATTTCTGTGCTATCCGTACTATGAAGATGTACTTTGGCATGTAGCCTCCTTAGGACTCCAACTGGATCAGCAGAGAGTCTAAAACATGTCCCATGCTTATAGAAGTTTAGCCGTAAGGCTCAAAACGAAAGGGGAAGGAGTCCAGGGGGCGCAGCGTCTCTTGGCGAGGCCCCCAGGGCCGAGTTTGACATCATAATCAAACAACATACAGTGGTAGCACCCTCTAATTTAAAGCCTAGTACCCTCTAGTACACCATGTTGCGCGATTTTCTATCGGTGGTCTCGATTTGAGTCATAGACATGGCCTATAGGCAGCGATATTTGTGCCTGTTTAATTATAATTTCAAGTGAAAGAAGAACGTTCAGTACTGCAATATTGAATAAATTAAGACCGGATGGATTTTTTCGGAATTTCTTCCCTGGGACGTATACTGATTATGAAGCATTGCTTCAGATGGTTGAAGGGAAAGTAATGAAACAGGATACACAATTTAGAGAAACCATCACAGCTTCTCTTAGACTAAAAGTCACACTGGAAATCCTAACAATATTGAAAATGGTGCCACAGATTGGGAGACATCAGACCTTCGACATCGACTTTTGGTCTCGCAACAGCTCTGTAGGCAGGTTTTGTTCTTCAGACATGTCAGCCTGAGACAACTCCTTCAATTCCTTCAACTTGTTTGTAAGGCACACGGAATGATGGGAGGTAGTATGTGCTCCTTGTACTCAATGCTGTTACAATCGTAGCAACACGGTAGACAGAAAAAACGGTTAGAGATGGGATAAATTCATGTCGAGTGGTACCAGCTAGAAGGTCTTGACCCCCTCATTGTCACTTAATTAAGACCATAAAATCTAATTTGAGTTACTAATTTATCCAGTTATACGAGGCTAGAGTAGAGTGTCCTGTGGCCAAATTTTCTGGAGCTTCAAACTTTTTCGCTTTGGACCCCTTAGTACGTCCTAGTTTGGAAGGGTACCCAAATTGACATAATGGAGATGTGATCATGACATTTTTTAACGATTTGTTAATCATTGACGCTGTACTGCTTCAGCAAAAGATGACATCAATAAACCTGTTTGTTTATTGTATACAGAATGTTATCGGTAGTTTTGATGTGGTTGAGAGGGTCCTGAGAGCCTCAAACCGTAATGAATATTCATAAAATGACTCCGATTGAAGACGAGTCCCGATGGTTGATCTCCGCGAAAATCCAATCAAGATATACGAAGCCTCATCCATCCGACCGTCCTTCCCCTTTTATAATATTCATAGTCCCGTCTTCGTCACCCGCATTTTCGAGGGTGACACCGTCATTACATTCTGACGTGTAGACAATGTTTTTGCGGTCAGAAGCCGCTCCATTATTCATAGCTCGTCCGTCGTTTTTCGAACTCTACTATACCGTTCAATATAGCGTCGGAATAATACGTGCCCGACTTTTGAAAGACAACAGATCATGCTGGGTTATCGTACTTTGATAGTCTGAAATTGACAACCAATTGCTCATGCATAATCAACATTCAGGTAGTTAGTCACAGGCATTTTCTCCAAGATTCATTGCGAAATACGTATGTGATGGATAAGGTGTCCAGAATATTGCCCTCCCTTGTGCATTTATGAGATTTTGTTTTGACTCCATGATAAACAGCGCATTGCGATTGTCTGGTTGAGTAGTTTGGGAGGAGAGTGAGAAGAGAGTGTCTGACATCATAAGCTTTAGTCTAAACTTATTATAAACTTATCCGCACCGGGATTTTTCAATTGATGCAATCCTTACCAAGCGGACACCCAATCATAATATTGACCATTGCAGGAACATTTGGTGAGAAGCTACCTGGCGGCCATCAAGAAATACCCAGAGTACAAGGAAAAACCGGAAGACAACGTTGAGTTCATGATGAGGGAAATCGAAGCCTTCACTTTGGCCTCCCACTTCTTCTGGGGCCTATGGAGTGTCCTCAACTCGTCCTCGGAAATCAATTTCGATTACTGGGTAAGATCTTAAGTATTGTGGGAATATGCAGGACAGATGACTGTCGACTCTGTGACTGTGAGCCAGAGACAGCGGAACACATACTCTGTAACTGTCCAGCGCTTTCATACAAAAGATTTAAGCACCTTGGTAAGGGCATCCTCAGTCCCTCCGAGGTTGCAAAAATCGATGACAACAGCCTGCTCCACTTCATCCGGGAGGAGGCTGTAAACCGTCTCCTCACTACCAATGTTGTAGTGTAGGAACAGGGGTACAGTGTCACAATAGACCCACTTCGAGGTCTACGTGACCAAAGGCATAAGCCTATCAAAGCCCCCAATCAAAAAAAAAAAAAAAAAAAAAAATCTTAAGTATTTAAAATAGTGGATTTGAACATTTAGATAGGAAAAATCTTTTTCTTCACAGCACCACCACGCAAAATTTAGTGGTGGTCAAAACTGATTCTTGCAGAGAAAACGTTCAAAATTAAGTGGTCTTTGTGATTATCTGAAGTACAGAGGTGACTACCAAGTGGAAATGTTGAGGGTTTTTTCCTTCCCGAGACCACTCAGGAGCAAGAAGACACTACCCTCCCGGAATCGGGCTGTAAAATAAATCTCAATCAACTATCTGGTCTCATTACCACCGCCCCAAATAAACCACTACTTTTCATCAATATTTCTTATTAAATAATTTTTTATTACAATTGATGTTCCACTAATCTCACATTCTCTTCATTATCCAGAGCTACGGTGAGTCGAGGTTTCAATCATACTACAACCAGAAGAACAAGATCCTCGCAGACCTCGATTTGACCAACGGATTGTAAAACCAACATCGCCGGATAAGTCTAACTGCATTTCTGTTGCCTTCCATTTTACATTCCAAATTCGCTTTTTCCTTCGTCTACCAAGTCGTCGTAACGTTTGAACCAATTATCGTTTTATTCCGAATACTATATTTCACGGCAGACGCCACACTCGTATTATATGATATCAACTAAAAATGAACTATTTTACATAAATGACAAATCAACTTGATGCGTCGGATGGAACTGCTCTGATTTCTTTGGGCCCAGTATTACAGGAAGATAGGCTGTTCGAATACTAGTTCTAGATCGATGTTACCTATCTATTGTATAGTGATATTTTAAACTTGAAATTGTATTTTATGATCACACAAATTTTAACAATTTAATGTATCTACCCACGTAATGGTGTAATAATATTTCACCGCTGCTGAATTTGATAGTAACTGACATGACGCTTTGTTAGATGAAATCGGTGGGTTTTCGGCAACTTAGTGATTCTGTGATGCTTGAAACATTGATGGGGGAAAAATTACTCAAGTGGGACGATATGCACGCTCGTGGGTTTAGATCCCAGAATAGACTTCAAATTGACTGCCTCGTCAGAAGCATCAGGCAGTTGGTGGCATAAATACCGGTCATAATAATATTATGACAATAAGGTTCTCAAATCGTTACTTTATGTTTCGTGAGAATTTACTTCGCCGAAGAATACATTGCTTTTCTCAACACCCACTGTCAAAAATATCATCCCCATGATGTACATGAAATTGTAATACTGGCAGTTGTTGAGGCTGTTAAGGCTTGAACGTTTGAAATAGAGTGAGATGAGCCGAAAAACAATTCATATCTTATCTCTTTTCTTAATCTGAATTTTACGACCACGTTCCTCTGTAACAACTTTGTTTTCCGATCTTTGTTGGGATGTTTCCGGTATTTCAGAATTTAACCCTCTGATTCAGTGGAAGTTCTTTTCAAGTCAATAAAAGTTTATGAGCTAACATCCACTAGTCTTCACACATCTAATCCTACAGAGTACAAGAAAAGGTAAATATTGTATCTGATGAAACGCAGACTGCATGAGTAGCGGACCTCTAAGAAAATACCGTACTATATACGCAGAAAACCCTTGTAATAATCAAGACCTTCCAACCTTTTTCGTATCGGAGCTCATACCCTCTCAGCGCAAAACCTGATGTAGATCAGGTGTATCGCCATCGTCAATAAAGACAAAATGGAAACAAGAAACTTTGATGAGTGCATGGAGAATGTAACATATTCACCCATCTATAACTAGTAACCTCTGCTATAGATAATTTGTAGTATTTTACACGCTTTTCCTCTTCAATTTTAAAAGTTTTCTACAAATATGATCAATTTCTCACCATTTAAATGCACATTATAAATAAATATTAGCTTCTGTAACGTGTATACGTTGAATCTCACATTAATAACGGTGTAGGCACACAATGATATAGTTTCTGTCAATTACAATAGCAACTCCGCAAGTAGTGTACTCGCAGCCGTGGTTTTTCCTAAGTTGACTAAGTAAGTCTAAAGTAAGAACTCTCATGTAATGAGCTTATATCAGTCTTTCAACTCTCGATACGTTAGTAGTCCTATTGCTTCTTGGGAAACGACTATATATCACTGTCGTAAACTTTGTTTTATACCTTGAGTGTGTATGATTCAATCCGCTAATGAACGATTCCCACCATAGTCTGATATTGTGAACTGAGAGCGAAAAGACATAAGTACCTAATGAAAGCTTTAATCTAAAGGAAGGCCTCTGTGGAGGTTGGTCAGAGTGCATCACCTAAATTAGCCTAAGGCGTAAAAAATACATTATTACTCTCCTTCCTATGGTGTTTATCAAGTAGTAATTAGTCGAATGTTGTAATTTTAAATTAATCAAAATAGAAGTAAACATATTATTTTAAGGTAATACTTGGTAGATTAGGGCACGTTGCTTACATAGCTGCCTAAGGACTTAATCGTGTTCTATGAAAGTGGAAATGAATTCGGTGATGGCCGTCGCTGGCGCATAAGACTTGAGGAGAAAGGTTGTTGTCGAAACTGTCGTTTCAATTTACGGAAGACATTGTGATAGAATTTGTGATATTCGAGAAGGACAGTTGACAGAGAGTAAGTAGTGCTTTTTGGCCGTATCAAGTCCATCGATAGCCCCCAACATGTTCTGTTAATCCCATTCCATTATAAGTATACCATTATTGTTTAGCATGATTATCTACTTTATGTCATGAAATTGTTAATTAAAGTGCTATAGTTCAATAAATAGAAGTCGTTTCATTTTCCTTAAAATTTGCTCCAAAATTTAAGGCTCAAATCTGACCTAATGTCGCAATACGATGAAAAATGTTGCATTTTTGTTTCTCCGAATATTTCCCAATTTTCTCAAAATCGACATTATCTCTCAAGAGTATACTCCCGAAATGACATCCCAAAATTAATTGAAATATACCGATTTTCATTGATATTTTTCCCCATTTTATCTCAAATTCCTTTCACTTGAACAGTGAGTACCTATTTTCGAATTTGAGATTTGTCTCCACTAATATTGACTATCCAAATCCACATGCGGATGTTCCAAAACATTGCTATGGACCTAATTAGTGATGTTTCGAAGTCTGTAAACTCAGTTTACCTCATTTTCTGGAAGAATAGCCGGATATGGCGTTCATTTGGAATAAAAAGTCAACATCGTGGTACCTAACAAAATAGTGCGATTCTAATTAATAAATGAGTATAATATACTCGGGTTCCTAACCCCCAAAAATGGGTGGGAATGTTTTGTTTTTGGTTTATTATCTTCGATAATGAACCATTGGAATCGCCCAAAGAAAAAAAAAATTTAACCCCCCCTCAAAATTTGTTGGTTTACGTTTCAAGATACGTAGATTCAGAAAATCGAATAAAAAAAAATCCGTCCGTCCGCCGTCCGCGCCACTTTGCCCAGTTAGCGTTGAGTTAAAATTACGAAATTTATTTTTATGGGTTTCGACCAACCCCACAATGGTCCTCGAAACTTTTCATAACCCTAGGTCAAGGGGAAGGGGTTCAAAACGAATTTTGAAAATTTGAAAATCTCATATCTCGAAAAATTCATATAGAACGGTATGTTTTTTATTTCATATTTAGATAGAGTTTGTTCCGTAGAATTTTTTAAGACCATCCGCAGCTTTGTACGACCAGCCGTTCGTTCACAATGAGGTTTCAAAGATTGTGCCTCACAACACGATCCTGTATCAAACTGTTGAAATACAGGTCCATTTTCATACTAACAAGCTCTTTGGAACATCATATGGCTTAAGTGATGTCGAGTTTGTTGTTCTGAGGTGCGTTTCGTGCTACGGAAATGAAGGTAATTTCGAATGTTTGTTGGTAGGTACTTCTTTTATAGAAAAATTATAACGACGTAGTATTAAAAACCTCAGAATTATATCGTATTAATTAATCATAATTAATAATAATAATAATTAATAATAAATACAAATGATTAATACCTAACAATAAATTATAATAATTTTCACTAGGTACTTGATAAAATTATTAATAATTAGTGATAATTGATAATAATAATTAATCTAACATTTAGGATCTAGACATTTAGACCTAGTGATCTAGACAGAAGGGTGATCTGTACAAAGAAGATAATGAACCGTTGTTTTTCGTTTTCACGAAGTATTTGGGTCGACAATTGCTCTTCTTGAAGGTCCATTCGAACTCAAATAAACACGTCGAGTCGATATGAAGTCAACTTTTTTTCGATTTCACGAAGTATTTGAGTCGACAATTGCTCTTCTTGAAGGTCCATTCGAACTCAAATAAACACCTCGAGTCGATATGAAGTCAACTTTTTTTCGTTTTCACGAAGTTTTTGAGTCGACAATTGCTCTTCTTGAAGGTCCATTCGAACTCAAATAAGCACGTCGAGTCGATGTGAAGTCAACTTTTTTTCGTTTTCACGAAGTATTTGAGTCGACAGTTGCTCTTCTTGAAGGTCCATTCGAACTCAAATAAGCACCTCGAGTCTATGTGAAGTCAACTTTTTTTCGTTTTCACGAAGTATTTGAGTCGACAATTGCTCTTCTTGAAGGTCCATTCGAACTCAAATAAGCACGTCGATTCGATATGATGTCAGCTTTTTTTCGTTTTCACGAAGTATTTGAGTCGGCAATTGCTCTTCTTGAAGGTCCATTCGAACTCAAATAAACACGTCGAGTCGATATGATGTCAAATTTTTCTCGTTTTCACGAAGTATTTGAGTCGACAATTGCTCTTCTTGAAGGTCCATTCGAACTCAAATAAGCACGTCGAGTCGATATGATGTCAACTTTTTTTCGTTTTCACGAAGTATTTGAGTCGACAATTGCTCTTCTTGAAGGTCCATTCGAACTCAAATAAACACGTCGAGTCGATATGATGTCAACTTTTTTTCGTTTTCACGAAGTATTTGAGTCGACAATTGCTCTTCTTGAAGGTCCATTCGAACTCAAATAAGCACGTCGAGTCAATGTGAAGTCAACTTTTTTTCGTTTTCACGAAGTATTTGAGTCGACAATTGCTCTTCTTGAAGGTCCATTCGAACTCAAGTAAACACGTCGAGTCGATGTGAAGTCAACTTTTTTTCGTTTTCACGAAGTATTTGAGTCGACAATTGCTCTTCTTGAAGGTCCATTCGAACACAAATAAGCACGTCGAGTCGATATGAAGTCAACTTTTTTTCGTTTTCACTAAGTATTTGAGTCGACAATTGCTCTTCTTGAAGGTCCATTCGAACTCAAATAAACACGTCGAGTCGATATGAAGTCAACTTATTTTCGTTTTCACGAAGTTTTTGAGTCGACAATTGCTCTTCTTGAAGGTCCATTCGAACTCAAATAAGCACGTCGAGTCGATATGAAGTCAACTTTTTTTCGTTTTCACGAAGTATTTGAGTCGACAATTGCTCTTCTTGAAGGTCCATTCGAACTCAAATAAACACGTCGAGTCAATATGAAGTCAACTTTTTTTCGTTTTCACGAAGTATTTGGGTCGACAATTGCTCTTCTTGAAGGTCCATTCGAACTCAAATAAGCACGTCGAGTCGATGTGAAGTCAACTTTTTTTCGTTTTCACGAAGTATTTGAGTCGACAGTTGCTCTTCTTGAAGGTCCATTCGAACTCAAATAAGCACGTCGAGTCTATGTGAAGTCAACTTTTTTTCGTTTTCACGAAGTATTTGAGTCGACAATTGCTCTTCTTGAAGGTCCATTCGAACTCAAATAAGCACGTCGAGTCGATATGATGTCAGCTTTTTTTCGTTTTCACGAAGTATTTGAGTCGGCAATTGCTCTTCTTGAAGGTCCATTCGAACTCAAATAAACACGTCGTGTCGATATGATGTCAAATTTTTCTCGTTTTCACGAAGTATTTGAGTCGACAATTGCTCTTCTTGAAGGTCCATTCGAACTCAAATAAGCACGTCGAGTCGATATGATGTCAACTTTTTTTCGTTTTCACGAAGTATTTGAGTCGACAATTGCTCTTCTTGAAGGTCCATTCGAACTCAAATAAACACGTCGAGTCGATATGATGTCAACTTTTTTTCGTTTTCACGAAGTATTTGAGTCGACAATTGCTCTTCTTGAAGGTCCATTCGAACTCAAATAAGCACGTCGAGTCAATGTGAAGTCAACTTTTTTTCGTTTTCACGAAGTATTTGAGTCGACAATTGCTCTTCTTGAATGTCCATTCGAACTCAAGTAAACACGTCGAGTCGATGTGAAGTCAACTTTTTTTCGTTTTCACGAAGTATTTGAGTCGACAATTGCTCTTCTTGAAGGTCCATTCGAACTCAAATAAGCACGTCGAGTCGATATGAAGTCAACTTTTTTTCGTTTTCACGAAGTATTTGAGTCGTCAGTTGCTCTTCTTGAAGGTCCATTCGAACTCAAATAAGCACGTCGAGTCGATGTGAAGTCAACTTTTTTTCGTTTTCACGAAGTATTTGAGTCGACAATTGCTCTTCTTGAAGGTCCATTCGAACTCAAATAAACACGTCGAGTTGATATGAAGTCAACTTTTTTTCGTTTTCACGAAGTATTTGAGTCGACAATTGCTCTTCTTGAAGGTCCATTCGAACTCAAATAAACACGTCGAGTCGATATGAAGTCAACTTTTTTTCGTTTTCACGAAGTATTTGAGTCGACAATTGCTCTTCTTGAAGGTCCATTCGAACTCAAATAAACACGTCGAGTCGATATGAAGTCAACTTTTTTTCGTTTTCACGAAGAATTTGAGTCGACAATTGCTCTTCTTGAAGGTCCATTCGAACTCAAATAAACACGTCGAGTTGATATGAAGTCAACTTTTTTTCGTTTTGACGAAGTATTTGAGTCGACAATTGCTCTTCTTGAAGGTCCATTCGAACTCAAATAAACACGTCGAGTCGATATGAAGTCAACTTTTTTTCGTTTTCACGAAGTATTTGAGTCGACAATTGCTCTTCTTGAAGGTCCATTCGAACTCAAATAAACCCCTCGAGTCGATATGAAGTCAACTTTTTTCTCGTCAACTCGGTTTCTCATTGCAAACCTGTTCATTGTGTACCCAAGATCCTTCCCTATAAGACCTGGCAGCGGGAAATATTATTCAACATGGTTTGATAAGGGAAAAACAAGTTTTGTAAAAAATCCCAATGCTCTAGGTAGTAGTCGATACCAGTGACCAACATTTTCTTCAGTAGTCGACATGGTTTTGCACTAGTAGTCGACCTACATGTGTTAGAAGTCGACAGTATCACTAGAGTCAGTAGTGGACAGGTTTCGTCATTCCATCGTTTTCGAATTTTACGACATCTAGATAAAATACATTCAACTGTGAATCGGAACTTGAAAATAGATTATTAAAGTAGTTATCGGACTTTTTATTTGCAAACAGCTCATTATCAGTCTCAAATTGCAATAAGTACTTAAGTAAAAAGGTATGAAAACTATAGTCGAAAACTCATTGTCAGAAAATTGACATTACAGTTGGGCTTAGGTACCTATTTACATATTTTTTTTGACATTTTCATGTCTTTGCTTTGTCACATAAACTGAAACGGGAAAAATTTGTTCCCTTGATTCACCCTTTCCCTCAGATCACGTCAGAACACAAGCGACCGGCGGGCCATTACGTCAGAGCCTATGACGCACGAGCGTATGACGTAAGACGGCTGGCAGGAGGCCAACAAGTACGTCAGAGCCTATGACGCACGAGCGTATGACGTAAGACGGCTGGCAGGAGGCCAACAAGTACGTCAGAGCCTATGACGCACGAGCGTATGACGTAAGACGGCTGGCAGGAAGCCAACAAGTACGTCAGAGCCTAACGCACGAGCGTATGACGTAAGACGGCTGGCAGGAGGCCAACAAGTACGTCAGAGCCTATGACGCACGAGCGTATGACGTAAGACGGCTGGCAGGAAGCCAACAAGTACGTCAGAGCCTAACGCACGAGCGTATGACGTAAGACGGCTGGCAGGAGGCCAACAAGTACGTCAGAGCCTATGACGCACGAGCGTATGACGTAAGACGGCTGGCAGGAGGCTAACTAGTGCGTCAGAGCCTATGACGCACGAGCGTATGACGTAAGACGGCTGGCAGGAGGCCAACAAGTACGTCAGAGCCTATGACGCACGAGCGTATGACGTAATACGGCTGGCAGGAGGGCAACTAGTGCGTCATACGACGAGACCTTTTATGTCTCTGCGCCCCCTCCCACACCCACACCGCGTACCTCGTACTTCATTTTGGTTTATTATCTTCGATAATGAACCATTGGAATCGCCCAAAGAAAAAAAAATTTTAACCCCCCCCCCCCCCCTCAAAATTTGTTGGTTTACGTTTCAAGATACGTAGAAAGAAAATCGAATAAAAAAAAACCCGTCCGTCCGCCGTACGCCGTCCGCGGCACTTTGCCCAGTTAGCGTTGAGTTAAAATTACGAAATTTTTTTTATGGGTTTCGACCAACCCCACAATGGTCCTCGAAACTTTTCATAACCCTAGGTCAAGGGGAAGGGGTTCAAAACGAATTTTGGTACGACATGGTATGAGTATGGTATGGTATATTATTGTATGTATGATTTAGTATAGTACAGTACGGTATGATAGGAAAGAAATGGTATGAGTACGGTGAGAATATGGTATGGTGCCGATTTGCAACACAGTCTGGTATAGACAGAAGGGTGATCTGCTCAAGGAAGATAATAAACCGTTGTGTCAAGAATTTGCAGAGTTTTTTAACGTGTTTTTAGACTAAACTTTTCACCTAAAATTGAAAAAAATTGAAGGAATTACGCTTTGCAAGGGTTTGAAAATATCATAAATATAATTTCATGTAGCATTTTTCTAACCAAATCCTTTTGGTGACATTCAGAATACATCCCTAGATTTTTGTATTATTTAATGAGTACTTAATTTAAGTAGGGATTGTTAATTTTGATTCCGGATTCAGACTCTTGGCCAAAATGTGTTAAGGACTACGGAAAATGGATTTATGTACTTAGCCCTGAGTTTGGTTACCAAGTAGGAAATACCATGAAATCTTTGCTGGTAACCGTATTCTCTCTACTATGTGCTTCCCCAATTCCGCAAAATAATATTATGTTTTATGTTTTTATAATAATATTATGTTATGCAAAATAATATTATGTTTTGTGAAATTGGAGAAGCTCATTAATTCCGCAAAATAATATTATGTTTTATGTTTTTATAATAATATTATGTTATGCAAAATAATATTATGTTTTGTGAAATTGGAGAAGCTCATTATTATAATATAATATAATAATAATATAATATAATAATATAATATAATATAATAATAATAATTATAATATAATAATAATTACACAATATTATTGTGTAAAATTAGTATTTTACATAAATATTACACTATTAATAGGTGTGTAATATTATTTTCGCATAGGTACATAGTGAACCGGCTACTTGCAGGTGGAAGGAGATGCTGTATGGTGGACAGCATGAAAATGTTCAGGTTTAGTAGGAAAATCTCAGTAGTGCCATGTCCGACGCTGACTGCCTTACCTACTGTCTGGGCAGCAATGGAATAGAAGAACCAATATGAGGACATCATAATAGCTGGAAAGGACATTGATTCGAACTAAATCACTCGCGACGAAATCGTGGAAACCCATGTTAACGAAAACAAGAGTAGGTATTTGAAAAAATCGTCTATTTCCACTGAAATATGAGTACCTACACCGTTAGTATTGTACATAAGTAGTATTGTTTTGTTTCTGACGATGGTTTAATCAAAATCAAAATTTGGTATTTATCGGAGGGCTTCAAAGTTGCAGAAGTCTGTGGTTCAAAAACATGAAAATGTTTTCACTTTGGCCTCCCCGCGGTGTTGTAACATCCTCCATGGAGTAGGCAGTGTAGCACTTCAGGTGTACACAAATATCCCACTCAAAGCGGGTTGTGTGGCGAGACTGGGTGACCTTCACATTCTTATCAATCTATCGAATTCGGCTCGGATGGGATATCGGTGTAATGTCGATACTGGTGTAATCTCGATGTATCGATGCCGCGATAGTATTGATGCGAAGTATTTACTCGGGTTTTCTGTTTACCGACACTATGTTAGTACCTATATTATTACGTGTCGACGGTATGGTAGTAGGTATATTATTTTCCATCACCCTTCTCTCAGTTGGTCCCATAAAACTTTGAAATAATTGGAGTAAGTAATGAGAAAAATATTGTAACAAGTTCCAACAAGTTTTCCAACTGAATCACTGGCTGATTCGTGGGTGCTCGTCAATCAAAAATTGTTTCAATATCGATATCTCTCAATCTACATTCCTATCGATTCACCTGAAAGTCCAATGTTGATATCAAAATACCGTCACATATCGATATATCACCCCTGTGTGTTTGCCTGTCGAGACGGATTTTCGTCGGTTGTCGCATGATCTTCGGCTAGCTAACCCATCATCACTATAATCCGTTTCGAAGTGCTTCCGGCTTGTTTTATTTCGCGATTAGCTTAGTAAGTAATTACCTTGAATATCCCGATCATCGAAGGCTTTCCAATCTTGACTTTTCGTTGCAGTGTACTGCCTAAGTTCCAACTTGGTGGTCACCAAGTAGAATCACTAGGATTTACAGAGGTCCACACATTTGTTGATTGAATCAATTGAATCCGGTCGTCTCAATCTCAAAGGAGCCGGGTGAGGCCATTTATAAGGTAAGACGAAATACCATTTACTCGTCACCCCTCGCCTCCCTGAATTTCTATTCTTGTTGCCGAAGGACAAAAAATCATTTTTAGTATCATTTGGAATGGTTCCCTAAACCTTGCTTTTATTTACATTTCATTTTTTTCGCTTCACTGTCGATTTCTTACCTCGTTTGATTCTATGAACTTTTTCGTCGATTTCACTCCAAATGGTTTCTTCAGTTTTTCACCTTGAAGAACTGCGCACTGAGATACAACTACCTAATCACTTCAGTTTGAAGTAGGTATGTCGATTATAGTACGAGTATAATATTATATTAGAGTATGGAAAAAGAGACAGCTGTCCAAGAGCTTGGCAAGGAAGATACGCATTGAATCGAATCATTTTAAATGTCGCTATAATCAAATTGCCTTCAATATAATAGGAAAAAATGGGACTCAATTCCAAAGTTAATGAAAATTTGAAGGGTCGTTAGGGGATGATAGAGGCGGAGTTTTCGAATACGAGGTCCTTCAGCTCTTTATGAATGTCAAAATCGCCTATCATTGAGTCAAAGACTGTGACGAACAATTGCGGCTGAACGGCTGGACCGATTTCATTGTTAGAAATGCCACCCAACGCGGAATTCAATATTAGTACTTGTACGCCTCCTACAGAAAACGTCACTCGTTCCTTTTTTTAATTAATATTGAATTCCGCGTTGGGTGGCATTTCTAACAATGAAATCGGTCCAGCCGTTCAGCCGCAATTGTTCGTCACAGTCTTTGACTCAATGATAGGCGATTTTGACATTCATAAAGAGCTGAAGGACCTCGTATTCGAAAACTCCGCCTCTATCATCCCCTAACGACCCTTCAAATTTTCATTAACTTTGGAATTGAGTCCCATTTTTTCCTATTATATTGAAGGCAATTTGATTATAGCGACTTGATTATAGCGTCGTACTTTTTCAGTTTTTCGCGTATAACTCGATAAGTTTATCGAGTTATACGCGAAAAACTGAAAAAGTACGACAATTGAGCGGTACCCCCCCCCCTCCCCCCCTCACTCATAAACAGCTCACGGTCCTCGTAATCGAAAATTCAGCAAAGATACCCTCTACCATCACCTTCCAAAAAACCCTCAAATTTTCATTACCTTTGGAATTGATTCCACGTAGAATGTACTAAGTACAAGTACAAGTACAAGTACAAGTACAAGTCTTGTACTTTGCCAGGTAAAACGTTTGGGTGCTCTGGCCAATCAAAATTATATTTTAAAATTTGCTTATGTTCGTGATGGTATACAATAATAATTATTATTGTTACAATTACAATTATTGTATGAATTATTCTACTAAAATTCGTTAGTTCACCCACATGTGACTGGTTTCGGTTAACTGCCGTTTCTTAGAGAACCGCTGGGCCTGCGGATACCCGACTCTTCACAAAACACATAATATTATTTCACAAAATAGGTCACCATTTTGACAGTTTTGGAAATGAATCCATTTCATGATATAAAATACAGTACGTACTATAATATATTTAATAATATATTTACTTAATATATTATGAAACTTTTGAGTTCAGGAAATCAGCTACCTAAATGACTATAAACTAGAAAATGGATGTAACCTCGAAATGTAAATGGATATGAAAATGTAATTCCGGAAATATAATTCATGTGAATAATCATTTATTGAAGCCGTAATAAATGAGTTAACAACTGGGTTCTTCCTAAATATTAACGATTCTCCAACAAATTGTGCTAACATTAATCACAGCTGTAATTTCTGTGGAAGAGTCCTTTGCTTTGTTATGAATGAAAATACATTTTGCCAGAGTTAGAAATAGATTTAATCGTTTGATTACATATGACGGTTTGTTTGCAGAAAAAAAACCAGGAATATAGATAGATTCTTTTGATTCAACTCGTATCTGTTCCTCACGTCACTGGGAATAGCTTGTTTAATCATATTCTTGGCTAAGAGAATCATCGAGAACCCCCGATTACGAAAATCACATGCCATTACTGTTATTCGTCCGGACTGTCGATCGTATAAATATCTGGAGGTACCTACGCATCTAGAAATATATATATAGGCTGAATTTTCCAGGACTTCCCAAGTCCATTTAAAGGCTTTGGATAAATCTATGCCAACTTGAAAGCTCCTGTCAAAATCAACTCATTCTGCTGATGGTTTCAATTCAATAATTTTTAAATCTTTAAAGTATCTGACCTCGTCTTTTCCCCGACATTTGACGAAACTTAGCAATCACGTGCCGCCCATGATCCTAGCGTCACAGACCGTTGAAATTTTGAAAACGCCACAGCTAGGTAGAACGGTTCAGTTCTTTACATACATACATTTAAATAGATTTTGATTTAAATTTCTCTTTCAAGATGACTCTGAGCGTTGTACGGCCAGCTGTTCACAACTGCACAATACCAGCAGTAAACCATACAGTAAACTCTCCTGACCAATTTTCACACTCTGGGTCAGCCAATTCAGTTTTTTGCTCTGAGATATTTTTCCTGTCTGCAGAAAGAAGGGGATTTCGAATATTCGTTGATAGGTGCTTGATATGAATTACTGCCGATGTAGGTAAGTAGGTAAAAGTAATAATTGACGAAATCATCTCTAATCACCGCCTACATCCCACTAAAGCCCCATATCTGGTCTCCTACTCGAACGAACACTCAATATTTCACCTCATTCCTCAAATTTTTCGCGTGGTAATGAGAATTACTTGGATATTGCATACAGAAAAGTGATCGGGCGTTTCGGATGATACTCTTCAACAGCATCAGTATGGTTGTCAGTTGCGTTGGATCCCATTGCTTCATAACTTAGGTACCGTTGTTTGTTTACTAATTCTCCTGATTTTGGTTTATTATCTTCGATAATGAACCATTGGAATTGACTATAGAAAATGTTTTGAAACAACGAATTTTGAAGTTTTGAACAATTCATATTGAACTGTAGTTTTTTGTAGTGATTAGAATAGTGTTTAATTTTTAGAATTTTTAAAGACCTTCCGGATCTTTGTACGACCTGCCGTTCGTCCTCAATGAAGGCTCAAAGTTGGAGAAGATCGAAAGTCGTGAACATCAGTGTGAATCATCGGTAGCATGACGGGTCAATGTTCTTACTGGCCCAGCTCATTCGAACATCACACGGTTTTGAGATATCGAGTTAATAAACAATAATAATTGGTAGTAATCAATAATAATTCATAATATTTAATAATAATTGTTAATAACTAACAGCAATAGGGAATTTGCGTCGTTTTTTTTAAATCATTTTTAGAATAACGCAAATGATGGTCAGCTGGCTGAAAAGTCTTCCCAAAAATGTAGCGAATTTAAAGAAGCTAGGAATCCCTGGTTAGTCCAAAAATCTTATCTCCATCTTATTGGATAATTAACCCTTACAGAAATATTGCCATGAATACTGACTAATTGATATTCATAAAAGGCAAAGTCAATGCAGGAATGGATGCTAACACGAAGGCCCATGAGCTATTATAAAATTTATAATTTTAATGTAATGTAGGTACCTAGCTCTTCGTCAGAATTCACCCAAACGTTTGTCACGCAAGCCATTCAATAGAAATGTACCAATGCATCGTTCTTTGATGGGAGCGACTCTACTTCGCCAGAAGTATCAACTACTCACTACTGTCTAAGCGTTTTGATACGATTCAGAGTTTTCAACTTAGGTGTTGCGGAAATTTGGAAAATGAAGTTGTGTAGGTATTCGTTGTGGATATTCTTCAATAGATCTTCCGTTTTTTAACGAATCACGCACTGGGGAGTCAGAATACATGAAACAACGATTGGATATAGCTCGTGGGTGTTCTCAAATCGTGCTAAAGTAGAATCTGTGTGTTCCAGTCCCATTGCTGCTCACCTTCTTCATTCATTGCCGAATCTATGACACGCATGCGTGGTCCGTGATTATATTGTATTCTGTACCACTAATTCAACTGTGAAGATCCGTTATTATTTAGCCACGAGTCATTATATAACCGTTCACGCTTGTCTCTTTAGCGTAGCTCCGCCTCCTACAACGACAACAGGCCACGAGGAGGCCGGACTCCCGGGTTTCTCTGCAGGGGGAACGCGACAGCCTTGGACTCTCAATCATTCTAACTCTCGATAGTCAACGAGTGACACCCCGTAGACCGAATTCCGTCTTTGGGGTCTGGTGCGAGCCGAAGGAGGAAAATGTCCAACAAAGCCAGCAGACGATTCTACCGGGTGGACAGCGGCTGCGATCTGTCCAGGTTATTGGACAGGGGGTACAGCGCCGCCCTGAGCAATCGCTGGACCTTCGAGGTCGCCTGGGAAGTCGCCAACAAAGGTAAACAACAACAACTGAGTTATTTTTATATCAAGCTCCACGTGCCCCTCAAGTACACATTTTCCTGTATCGCTGGTGGTGGCGCCTTGCAAATAATACGGATTTCCTGTTTATAAATAGTCAAACTGCGGGGTTTTTGAAGTTATGTGCCTCTGGAGGGTGGTCCTCAATCTAGAAAAGACGAAAAAATGAAGAAATTTAAGGAATTCATTCACTGATTCAAACTTCTGAATTTTGGCCGGATGTTATTTTAAATTGGTCATTGCCCTAATCCTATTCCCTGTCTTCCAACTTTCATGTGACATTAATTTACATTTCTTGGAGATCTTTATTACGAGATCTTATTACCTTTATTTTCAGTTGCCAAAATTCCTTGGCAAACTAGATCGTATCTGCTACCGTATCGTATCTGCACCTATTTAGATTGTATTATTGAAAAATAATCCAGTCTGGATTTTGTGTGTCGTGTAGTTTGTGCAGTTCATAATATTTTGCTGTTTATACCATTTCCTCCTTGGCTGAAAAACCTTTGTCTATTTGGAGGTTCGTAGGAGGTTGTAAAGAAAAGGAAAAGTTTTTCCGAGCTTTCGGCTTTAATAAGCCATTTTCAGGGCTGCAACATATAATGACATGTAGGTATATGCCGCAGCCCTGAAGATGGCTTATTAAAGCCG
Organism: Stenodema calcarata; assembly: GCA_963920205.1. NCBI lineage: Eukaryota > Metazoa > Arthropoda > Insecta > Hemiptera > Miridae > Stenodema > Stenodema calcarata. The sequence goes on from OY986051.1 coordinate 16,921,052, forward strand.
AAAGCTCGGAAAAACTTCTCCTTTTCTTTACAAACTCCTACAACCCTCCAAATAGACAAAGGTTCATAATATTGGCAGCACCACTTTTCTCTCATCGGGGAGTTATTCCCTAACGCCCAGTTCATTATGTTTTCATCAATATTTTAAAATTAAAAACCAAAAGTGCGTCCTGATCATAAACAATGCATCCATTTTTGTGTTTTGAGGTATGAAAGAGTCATTGGTCGTGACATGCTGCATTACCCTATCAAACCTGAAGAAGTTAACTTCTACCTCAATAAGTTAGGAGTCCCTTGGCTCCCTAAGTGAATCCCTACGGGTCCTTTTGATAGTTTGGATGGTACACCGCTAACCTACTGGCAATTTTTGCAGTAGGTAATTCTTCCGTTTTTACCAACAGGAATTGACTGAAGGGACGTTTGAACAAAAAACACCGACTGCCAAACACTGGTTCAGCGTTTCAATTCAAGAATTCAGACGAATCTTCCACTTTTTTCATTCCAAAACTATGAGGTCCTTATACATACTTACATGGTACTTGGAGTATCTGTCATGGACCTGAAACCAAAGTTGTTTATACATATCTTAATTAATCCTGATTGAATTCCACGCTGGTCTAGTTTTGGTATGTTCATTTAGCTCCAGTGTATCTTGAGGGCTTGTTTTATAATATAGTGTAACTAAAAAATGATTGTAGTATGCATGGTTGGCATTCCTTAAGGTTCAAAAAGACACTACAGTTGCTAGTAAACCCTCCATGGCCATATCCCTTGTGATAGGTGCGTGTCCTTTGGTATTTTGTGTAACAATACATGAGGTTTCGTAGCTGTTAAATGTGTGAATGGACAGAATCCAAACCACGCTGTTACGTGATTAGACGATGAAAAGAATCATTGTGTAGGCGTTTAAGAAAATCCCCTACTTAGTACGACCAAGGTACTCTACTTACAAATCTGTACAATTAGTAATTGATTTTTTATTAAATAGGAATTAATTACACTGGCTAACAAAAAAGGTTTTGTTTGGAGCAGAGGAGAAGAGGGTTGGTGTAGGGGGTTTTCAGTGTGCTGAATCCAAATCTGAAACCTTAGGTTTGGGTTTTTTGTACTTTGTCAACTCTACCGCTGTGTTCCGCGGTAGAAGATAGTTAAAATTCAGCACACTTAAAACCCCCAACGACAACCCTCATCTCTGCACCAATCAACGCCTTTTTTTGTCCAGTGTAATAGAACAGATTTCAATCACAATCTGAAATCTGTTACCTGCATTATGCAAGTTATTTGAAATCTCTCCACTGAGTGCTTGCTCCTCCGGCATAACTTCGCAGTAGGCCTTAGCCGTAAATTTTAAAACGTTCGAATAATAACCGGTTTCCGGAGCGGACGTTGTTCGCTAGATCGCTTTTACATGTTCCCAAGCGCTGACTCTCTAAACAATAATGCCATGTTGCACCATTTGTTGCCTGTGGTTTATACGTGAAAGCAGAATTTTTAAAGGATTGCAGGGAAGTTGAAAATACACCAATGCAGAGTCGATTTCTTGTTGCCGCCCACAATTGGTACTTACAGTTAATTTACACTTGAATGTTTTCAATTACCACAGTTCTTTGCTCTGAGCTGAAATTTGGAGTCGACACACGTTGGTACGGAGAGCCACAATTATCATTCGCGGATTTCACTAGGTCGAACGTACCTAATTTTGTTCTCATGTACCTACTCTCTTTGTTACCTGTCTCACTGTTGACTAACCTGTACTCGTGAATTTCTTCAAACTAGTTACAATATCACGCGTTGTTGATGATTCGATCTGAACTTTTAACGAAAACAATTTTGGCCATTTTAATCTCATTTCGGGCGTGGAGCGATCGTTTCAATGCTAAGGTTGAGAGCCGTTCAACCTTTCAATTGAAATTCTAATAAAACCCGAGGGGCTCAAGGCCGTGATAATGAGGCGATTGAGGCCGAGGCAGATAATCCATTCTTGCTGGCCGTAACGCCGTTGGTTTAACAAATCTAATAAAGTTGCCATTCGGTAAAATCCCTTTAGTAGTTAATAATGAAAAATTGCTCTTCTTTAACACAATTCATTTTTTTCCAGTAACTCTTATTCATTTTTCTCCGAAACCCTAAAAAATGAAAATGAATTGAAATGAATTTGACAAAGATAAAAAAAAATAATAGTGTGAACGGGCGAAAAATCAGTTTCCCTGATGGGCCAAAAAGTCAGTTCTTGATCGTATAAAGTAAAGTAGTCTACCTATCACATAACTTACAGTAGTCTATCGCTAGTCCGGCAGATATCAGACTTAGCGATTATGTTGGATTAGTGGATTTTTTAAATAAACTATATTTAGCAGAAAAATAGCTTTTATTGCACAAATGATACATAAACATGCTCTTACATATTTTCAATTAGGTACCTACATATTATACTTATAATATACGCAACGTAAAGAAAACTAAAGGAATTAAAAAAGAGTTGTTAGGAAATAGAGAAAATGTTCGTTACGAAAACGAATAGGTACAACACACGTAGCAGAAAAACATTAAGATAGTTTAGTGAATAAAAGAGTCCATATTTTGCCTTTTAGCTTTGAAAGAAGCTTTGACAGCTCTGTCTTGCATGCGTTTCATCGTTAGCAGTTCTTTTGCCGGCACCTCTTTGTCTTCAGCCCATTTGATAGCGATGTTGAAGGCGTCGATAGCGTTGCTTCCGGCTCCTCTTCCACCTCTGGTCCAATGGCTTCTCCAATTTCGTCATCCGATGACGTCATTTGATGATTCTCCTGTGCATCACTCACGTCCTCGGTTGTTAACACCTCACCACCGCTCTATTGGGTTCGCATGGGTTCTTGCAACGCTGGTAGCTCGGCTTGAATGTTGTCGTCCTGGTCGTTTTCTGAGGAACCTTCACTGTCTTCTTTTCGTTGGTTATACACTTCCAGAAGCTTCATGTCAGGCCATAACTTAATGGGTTTAATGGGGTGGGCTTCACTTGGTGCGTTGCTGCAAAATGAAGGTGCGTTGGCCTGTTCCAATGCGGACTGTTGCGGCGGGTACGTTGAAGGGGGAAGGCAGAACCCGAAGAATCCAATGTAGCGGCTCACAAGTTGCATGCCAACGTCCGTTGTATACCTGTCGATGGATCGTGACAAGCTAATTGAAGAGAGTGTTCCAACGCATAGTCTGTCTCCAGGCTAACATGCACGAACATGCAAGTTTTCACCCACCCTTTCTATAAATAGCCGGATCACTGGAGGCCCCTGGAAAAGCGCTGGGCCGGATTATAGAGGGACTACTGTACCTAATAATTAATCATCTTAATACAGAAGAAAAACATAAGTAGTAACCTTCAGAACTGTAGAATAACAGGCCTTCGATTAGTTGGAAGTTGTAACGCCCGTTGAAGAATAAAAAGGCAATGAGGCAGTTGTTCTTACTGCAGGAAAGACTAAATGACACTGATTCTGAAATCTAGTTACAATTTAATGAGCAGGATGAGTAAAACTTTTCTCTTTCGTGATCTGTTTATCTGGCAGGTGTGCTCTTGGAATTTCTTGCATGTAGCAACGCGCAGTAAGATTGTCTGACAAAGTCATCAGGATTCAAAGTTGTGTAGTAAGCACTACCCCATGCGGCTAGGCCACATTAATCGATGAGATACTCCCTAACTCCCCTCTAAATTCTCATCTTCTGTTTCAGTTGGTGGAATATACACAGTTATTCGATCTAAAGCTTATGTATCGACCGAAGAATTGGGTGACCAGTACGTTCTCTTTGGACCTTACAAAGAAGCCTGTGCGCGGACGGAAGTTGAAGAAGCCGAATTCCCTCTTGGCGGCCCCCTACAGGTTGCCGTTTCGCGCATGCGCGAACAAGGTTTCCAGGTGTGTATCACTATAGACTCACATAAAGATCACATGAATCGCTTAGTAATGAAGTGTTTTTTTATTTATGTTACAATTAGATCAGTTAAGGTGGAGACGTTAGGTGTGAGGCTTATAGAATTGTGACCCACCTAACTGGAATAATTAGAGTTTGTGAAGTTTATTTATACTTAATTATGTTGAAAAATCTCCATGAGGCTCCGAAATGGGGAATGTTCCTTCCAAGTCTTCTTTCTGGGACTTGGTTCTTGAATATACACTCCCGATTACTTTGAATAGTTTTATTACCAACGTAAGCTCCTCCAGTATAACAACTGCCCTTCCAACATGGCCTCCTCTCCTACGTATTCCACATCCCCCACCACACAACTGGTGATCGTAACTCGTGCTCTCTGGCGACGGTCCCTCCAAACAGGGGTTGGGATCTTTAGTCCATCCAGATCAGTATCCCACAACTATATCTTGAGGTCAGTTCATCTAGGAGCGAGGGCGAACTACAACCTGACTCTAGACGCCGAGAAAGGCTGGAAAAGTCCTCTAGTGGACTAAGTGCTGCTTAGTAGCGTTGCTCCCTACAGCCTGAACTTTTGAACCAATCATGATGGCATTTTCAATCATTTATGTGCGAATTAGATGTGTGATCGTTTATGAAGCGATCCAAGAACTGTATCTTAGCCAGAATCACAGTTTGATACTAGAATCCGTACTTGTGTCCTTGCGTCTAATATCAGCCAGTAAGGAATCTGATACTACAGAATTAGGATCACTATGGTTATGTTGAAGTCTCAACCGTGTATAAGACCTGAGGTTGTTGGATCGAGCATGATAAAGAGCCTTTGAACTAAGACAAATTTAAAACTATACTCTGACTTTGAGGGAGTCTTCGCCTTTTATTAATTTATTAGGGATTTGCTACCTGGTAGGACATAGTTTTTGACCAATGGCATTTTCTAGCAGAATGGCTCTGGTCTCATTAAGGCGTGGTGGGCATATGTGTTCCTCTTGTACCTCTTATTTTTTCGACTTGCTTGTTGTTTTACTTATAAGTAAAGAAACTCACATTTATTGCTGTTTTTGTAGCTTCATACAGGGACGTGGCTAGTCGACGGTAACCCGCAAGTAATTTTGTTTGACATTGGAGCAGCATCGTGGAGGTTGGATGGTTACAAGCAGGAGCTTTGGGAAGCCACACATTGCGGTATCCCTCACCAGGACATCGAAGCCAACGATGCAGTGATATTGGGCTACCAAGTAGCTCACTTCATTGGAGAGGTCAGTCCCTTTGTATAGAGCTGTATGCTATTACTACTTGAAAAGAAATTTGGGGCTGTTATTTGAGGGCTTGTAATATTTCACCATTAGATTCTTCTTGTGAATAGATCCTGACATTGGCACATCTATTGCTTTTGTTTTACATAGTTCAAGAAAGCTGCTGAAGAGTCCTCGTCCGTACCTCCCAAGATCCTTGCTCATTTCCACGAGTGGCAGGCGGGTGTTGGCCTCATAGCGACCAGAACTCGAAAAATTGATATTGCCACTGTGTTCACGACTCACGCGACTTTACTCGGCCGATACCTCTGTGCTGGAAAGTTGGATTTCTACAACAATTTGAGTAATGTAAGTTAATACGATTTAACTAAAATATAATGTAGGACTATGAAATTTCCCCTAAAAACAGTTAGTCATTGAACTATTTTTTGGTTGTACTCGTATAAAGTGGGGAAACATCATTTGTTGCTACGTTTTGGGTGAATTAGGTAGCATCTCATCAGAATCAACCGTTTAATGGGTTATTCTGTACTCCAATTTATTTGATTTCATTATGTGGCATTTAGACAACGAGTGACGCTCTTTTTGGGTGAGGCTGTGTATTAAGTATCAGTGTTTTCCAGTGTGTGAATTTCAAGTCTAGCTGTGTAGCGTAGTTTTTGAACAAATATATGTATGGAAATGTTAACTAGTGGGGAACTATTTTTACTTGAGATTTTCTGTCGTTTGTCCCTGAATGAATTGTATAGAATTCTCTGACATATAAAGCTATATCCGCACCAAAAATGTCCCAAATTTTCCAGTTCAACGTGGACGAAGAGGCCGGAAAACGGCAGATCTACCACCGGTACTGTCTCGAGCGGGCTGGCTCCCACCTCGCGCACGTCTTCACTACTGTTTCTGAAATCACGGGCCTCGAAGCTCAGCACTTGCTGAAATGCAAAGCCGACGTGATCACTCCAAACGGCCTAAACGTCATTAAATTCTCTGCACTCCACGAGTTCCAAAACCTTCATGCCCTTGCTAAGGAAAAGATCAATGAGTTTGTCAGGGGGCATTTTTACGGGTGAGTATTCCAATTCTACTCGTGTTGAAATATCATTCACTGCAGATGTAGCTAAGTGAAATTAAGTTTTCTCTCACAGTTCGTTTTCACTGGTTGATCACGATGTTACATTTCTCTTTGCCTCACTCACATTTGCTTTTCAGACATTATGACTTTGATTTGGATAAAACCTTGTACTTTTTTACTGCTGGCCGTTACGAATTCAATAATAAAGGAGCAGACATATTTATAGAGAGTTTGGCACGATTAAACCATTATTTGAAGGTAAATGCTCCTTTCACCTAACGTGATGGTTGCTCACTAATCTGCTGGATATGAGGAAATTTGACTAATACCTGTGATCCTCTTCTAATCGTGGTTTCCGGCTGTTGCTCCAGATTGCTTTTGTCCTGGGGAATTTCATGTCAGTTTCTGAAGTGGTTGTTACTGCATGGTTATCCCACCTTCATGCCCTAAACAACTTCACCATCAATCTTGTTGCAACACGCTGATATTGACATTAGGGATGGCATATCGATTTCAGACCACCGTCATTTTGACATAAATATTGAATAAAACAAACGCAAAATAAAGAACTAATTTTTTTTTATTGGCAAAATGGAAAACCCATTCCGAAACGTCGGTACTGAAAAGTTAGGTTTAATGTTCGTCAATTTACAATTTTTTTAATGAAAATCCTTTGAATCTGGTGTCTGCACAAAACTTGACCCCTATCAATAACGACCCCAAAATCCTTGAATTCATCGACCTACTAAATGACTATCACCAGATAATCGATATTGTATGTTTAATACTCGTTTGGAGACCAACATTACTCCACCGATATCCATCCCTCACAGATATTAACCCTTCAAGGACTTGATTGGTGTACTTGAGCCTACAGACGTTCAGAATTGACCCGTCCATCCTGTACGTCCTTAAGCTAGGTACTTTTGTCTGATTTCGTAACTTGAGCATGAGCTGTACTAACACTAATATTTATTAATCGAATTTATTGGGAATTGATATTGATTTTCAAATTTTAATGCATTTGCTACTGTCAGACTAATCCTAATGCGACCTAATAATGTGTCATAAAGTAACTTATTGTGATTTTATTAGTACGTCTTTCAGGAGTTCTTAATCAAATGACCTTCAATAATTTTGTGAAGTACCTACATTATTTTGCGCGGAGAAGTGAGTCGGAGGTTTGCTAGTTAACAAGACTACTAACAAGACAAGACATGGGGGATTGCATGGCTCCACCCAAGGGCTTATAATATAATATATATTATATCATTGTAGCAGTGTTTTGTAAAAAATATTACCATGCTTGACTCCGTTTCATTACTTTTACAACAATTCTATTTAATAACATTTATTATATTTTTTTCCTTCAAATTATCACTTACACTTATGCCTTCAGGGGAGGGGACTTCGTGGGGTCAGGCAAAATCAAGTATTACAAATCTAGTATACTAGTCATACAGTATTTAGTAATACTAGTCATTTGATTTGTGATTCAAAGTCACCATCAGAGGTAGGTAGCTGTAGGTAACTGTGTGATCATGAGCAGGCGATTCAAATGTTCAATTGATTGTTTTACTGTTGATTACATATTTTGTTATTCTTAATAAATGTTTTCATAATTCAAATTCTACCTACATTTTCCACGCTACGTTCCTGGTAAATATCAATGAGGAATGTACCATTTGTCTTATCGTATCATATCAATTTCATATACCATATTAGTGACTCAAGCAATATGGTTCTGTTCATGGTTCTTACATTACGTACTTTCAGGTTGTGACTAGGAATGTGTGAAAGTGGTTAACTGTTTCATTGTTGCAGGACGCCTATTTTTCATAGCTAAACAGCATAGAATTTCACTGTGATATCGTCAGACATTTTAAATATAAAACTCGCTTAAAGTGTACTAAAATTGATTTTTCTTATAATTTGTAGGAATCACATTCTCAAATGACCGTCGTCGCTTTCCTAATCTTCCCAGCCAAATGCAACAACTTCAATGTCGAAAGTCTTAGAGGTCATGCTGTCACGAAAAGTTTAAGAGAAACCTTGAACGAAATCCAGTCGAAAATGGGAAAGAGGATGTACGAAATATGTCTGAGGTGCGTAGTGTTCCAATTATTACGATTACTTAGTCTTGAAAAGCATTTGTCTTGTATTTGGTTCACCCAAAACGACCAACTTTGTTTTATGACTTGACGTTTTGAGGGCATACGTGCTCATTAGACCATCAGAAATCGCGGTACAGGTTTTGGTGCCACAGTGGATGCAGGGCACAAATTCAGTAAATAGCTAATGAGAAATTCCAGTCAATAAACAATTTTATTTTAAAGTTCCTTGCCTAATGTTTACGAAAATTTGGTCCATTCGCCGGTAAAATGTTCACAAAAATCTAGGAAGACAAATGAAAATCGGTAGTTTGAAAAACAGGCCAGGCAGGCGTGTGATATCAGGGGATGAGAGCCTGAAGATACAATAATATAAAGCTATGTATGCATAAAGCATCCATGCAAGCCCTGTGGCGTGGAAGGTTCAATCCATGTTCCCCAAACCCCTAGCACCGCAGGTTATCTACGCTTTATTTTTGTGTTCATTCTGAGGACTAAATCCAATAAAAAAAAGTCAGCGTTTTTCCATAATCCAGTAATTAAATGCGTGATAACTCGAGAGCTTTCCCCACGAATGTTGAAATATTTCTGTCCTATGAAAACTAGAGAAGTTTCATTTCCCCTTGGGTTGTACGTGAAAATCATAAGAAAACATTTCGTGAAAATCGTAAGAAAACACATCGCCGTCTCACAAAAGCGAGACACTTATTGTCAGCTCAAGGAATTGCCCATTGTGGGACCTATGACCGGAAATGTTGAGTATTCTCGTATTCAGGAATTCGCTATGTAGGTTTTGGTTTATTTAGTGGGCATACAGTGAAATTCATTAACCATTTTTGGCTCCACTGATGTCAGTACAACAAAATACAAGTATGTCAGTATACAACTTCACTACTTGATACCTAAATATCCTATAGCACTAACGGTCTCTTGAATAGTCTTGTACAATAATCGCCACGTCCATTATTGTCTTTCAGTGGAAGGATGCCCAACGAGGATGAGCTCTTGACAAAAGAAGACAAAGTGAGATTGAAAAGGTGTTTGTTTGCTCTGCAACGACATGGTTTGCCACCAGTAACTACTCATAACGTTATTGATGATTGGAACGACCCTGTACTTGCTTCCTTCCGACGCTGTCAGCTTTTCAATACAGTTCACGACAGAGTCAAGGTGATTTACTACGTGTTTGTATCTGAACACATGACCTGGTTGGAGCCATCACTAGTTGTTAGGGTGGAGTCATTAGTGCATTTTGAAAACAAATCGAATTTGAAATTAAGGGCGCTCTTGTCATCTTATAACAATACCTACTCTAATTGCAGGTGGTGTTCCACCCAGAATTCCTCAGTTCGACCAACCCTCTATTCGGTTTGGACTATGAAGAATTCGTAAGAGGATGCCATTTGGGAGTATTCCCTAGTTACTACGAGCCCTGGGGCTACACACCGGCAGAATGTACTGTCATGGGCATTCCTTCTATCACTACCAATCTCTCTGGTAAGTACACTGGTTACGTTTTGGTTACCTTCTGGTTGCTGTCTTAGAAATGTCCATGCTATTCATAAGATCGTTCTTCCCATCCTCTGTTTCCGGTACCGAACGGTTTTAGAATTGAAATTAATTCATTGAAATTGAAATTTTACTAAATTTCATTAAATGTAGTGTCGTTCCAACCAAGCAGAACCAGTAATTTGAATTGTCATAACAAATGAGAATTAGACGGCATACGTACTGTGGCAGGTTTTAGTCATCACATAACTGGCTGAAACCGTCCATCCGTCCGTCTACAGCTAATTTCTATGTTATTCACACTATGAAGGTGTAATTTGGCCTCCTTAGGACTTGACTTGACGCTTCCCAGGCCCCGGATCAGCTGAGTAGCTTCTACAGCTAATGTCTACGCTATTCACACTATGAAGCTGTAATTTTGTATGTAGCCTCCTTAGGACTTTAAATTGACGCTGCCCATGCCATGGATCAGCTCCTACAGCAAATTTCATGGGTATTATATTTTATTTCAAGAATGAGTCATATACCAGAAGCCTATCTCATTCGGTCACCAGCATTTGGTCCTAATCAGAGAACAGTGTCTGTGCTTAGTGGAAATTTAACGACTATTTAATTACAAACTAAGCTAATACCCGCCAGATGTAATCGCCCATTTATTTAATTATACAAAATATAGACAAAATCAGGGAGAACTAACGGAATCGTCGGCATATTGGGTGAAGGCAACCTTTCATTTTCCCCCTTGTGTGATTATAAAATAGTTTATTTATCCTTGAAAGGAGTAAAATCAGGCATATTCTAACTCCTCATGTCATTTGAGAGTAATTTTCAAATGGTTTTGGATAATTGGGTTATGACACCTCTTGATAATTCTCGTGCCTTTGGTACTTGCTTTAATATAACCTACTAAGCCACCTGTTGTACTCATCTCTAGTAGTGTTGATGTTATCATTGATGAACGTCATTGTTTTGTCCTTCAGGTTTTGGATGTTTCATGGAGGAACAAATTGCCGATCCCATGTCGTACGGTATTTACATCGTCGACAGAAGGAACGTTGGCGTGGAAGACTCTGTGAAACAGTTGGCCAAGTATATGTACGACTTCACCAAGCTAAGTCGGCGGCAGAGAATCATCCAAAGGAACAGGACGGAACGTCTCAGTGACCTCTTGGACTGGAGGAACTTGGGAGTTGTTAGTTTAACATTGACCTAGTACAACTATACTGATACGACCAATGAGACCGTGTATATTGATACTGCTACCTGCAGCCTAACTGTATATTGTGCATTTTTTTCTGATGTTTCCAGTATTATAGACAAGCCCGACAGAAAGCCCTGCAGGCCGTTTACTCAGACATTCCGTCCCTCGAGGAAGAAGACGGCAAGAGAGGATTCAACTACCCCCGTCCGTTCTCTGAACCACCATCGCCCTTCTCAAGTCGTTTCAACACTCCATCCGGGTCTCGCCACGGTAGTGACGACGAAGATGAAGTGGACGAAGAGAAAGAGGCAAGTACTCGTACAAGGAGATCTTTGGTTAATTTGCCCATTTTCGTGGACCTGAAAATTCATACAAGACTTGGTTCTGTTACAGCTCGCAGAGTTGAAAGCTCGCAACTAGTTCAATCCACTCTACTTAAGGCCAAGGAAATTAGGAAGACTGATTCTGCAATTACATTTACATGGTCGTGAACTTCAGGAAATCTCTCATCACGTTAGTCGCTTTAAGAATTTTGTCGTTTGTTTTCCAGTAATATTAGATACCTAGTAGGTGGTTTACCTCGGCTCTTTTGTCTTTAGCAATATCACTATTCTGCCATAGAAAGTACTTGTGCCATTTAATCTTGCCATTTTTTCGGGTTTATTACTCAAAGTCTGCGACAACTTTGTCTGAATTGTATTTCTAGTCTGCTAAGTTCCTTGTTACTGTGCCAGTTCCACAATTTGGATTACCTTGATGGTATAAATTATTGTTATTTCCCAGTGAGATTATTGTAGGTTTAGTCAGCTCACTATTCGAATAAGCACTAACTGTACAATACAAGGAAGAATCTGAAGGTAGAAAACACACCTGACGTGGACTAGGAATAACACCATGGATACAAAACTTTGTATCACCCCTATATTTGTGTACCCGTGAATATTACACTCGAATTTTATTTTACTTAGAAATGTTAGTTCAACCAACAAAAATTGAGAGCATGTATGAGATTTTAGTTTATTTTGTCATAGCAAAATAAAGATCTCCATCACTATATCATTTATCCTTAATCACCTTAGGTGCATTTGCACAGTGAGTAATTACGGTTAAGGGATGCATGACCACAAGTTACTGTTTAGATTCAGCTTTACTTTCTTTCAAGTACTGATTAATCATGTGTTTTGGATGTTCTGTCTGTAAAGCACGGTGAGCCTTTGCAGTTGTGTACGGTACAGCTTCTTGGACTTTGGGTACGTCCGTTTTCTGTTTATGGACTGACGATGCTCTTTTAGCAGCTGTTATCTGAAAATAATGTTGGATATGTATTATCCCCATGAATTGAAATGATGAATCAATGTTGCAATTAGAAAAATCCTAGCATTAGAAGGAAAGTGTGGCACAAGCTTCTTACGCCATCACAGAAAACAAATATATTACAGGTCATTCATGCAAACGATTAGTGACTCAAATGGCAAAACAAAATGAAATAGAGTTGATTCCATTACCAACCAACTCCGAATATGAATTGATTGTAGATAGCTCAACCTGAGGGATAACCTCATCAGATAACCCTTATCCTTGAACAAATTTGTTCATGTTTATTTGAAACATAATTGCGGCCTGCATGTAAGAATCTAATTGTACCGATCATCGACTCACTTTATCGTATATCTTTGTATGGTTAAGGCCGTACACTCTCTGGGGGAAGTTGTCAACTGCCTCCTGCAAATGAAGAAAACAGATTGGAAAGGTTCAATGGATTCCTCATACACAAAAAACTGAGATCAAAATTCAAGTCCTATTGAACAAATCTCACAGATCCGCCACATCTTCCTCACACAAATTTACCAATTATTGGTGAATCCAAGATTGGTTATTTTAAATAAATAACTAACTTTTAAATAATTAACTAATAACTAAATATAAATAACTTATTTATATTTTAAATTCGAGAAGAAAATTCTATCAAAGAAGATTAGTGACGAAATGATATAGGGGAGCCTTAGACCACATGGATGCAATTAAAAAATTAGAACAGAAAATGTAGCTGTTTACAGAATTTCACGTTTGTACATCCGCAAATTTCGGCGGAATTCATTAGATAATTCTCCAAACGAAATGCAATTTTGAGCGCATTCCCACCAGTACCTATTACTGAAGATCTTGCCATTTGCACAATTTTACGTTCTTGCACAGAATCGTGATAAAAATCAGGATCCTAACCCGCACAATCCCTGAAACTTGCATCAGTTCAACAGTCGGAACCATGTCTGTGACGCCGATAGACCACAGATCGACAGTAATAATATGTTATATTATAACAGTTATTTTACTACGTTCTAATTGAACGCAGTAACTAAAAAATAAATAAATACATAGAAAAATAAATAAATACATTTTCTTGTCTGAAATCAAATTTAGTTACTAAATTTGATTTCAGACAAGAAAATGTATTTATTCATTTTTTAATTACTGCGTTCAATTAGAACGTAGTAAACATAAATTGTACCTCTTGCGACTGTTCCATGTCGAAAGCGCATTCAGGCCCTTCATCAGGCCCTTTATCAGCTTTAGCCAACAGCTCCTGTACTTCGGCCAACCGTTTCATAGTTTTGTCTGAAAATTACAATAATTGATTGATTTGGGAAACCACACAGAACCAACCCTTTCCAAATCCCTCCTGAGTTTCCCTCACAATGCTCCCGATGGAAAATAATAAAAGTAGGCTGATTAAAAAGTTAATGTTAACACCTAACACCTCTATAATATCGTTACAAAAGCGCCAAATTGATTTTTTTGGTAATTTTTTGTAGTTAGTGCACTTTTGGGTGCCCCGAGATGGGCACACCATGGCAGAATTACGTGAATCCACTGGATTTTTTGAAAAATAATGAATTTGTTTCTCGTATAGATGCAGATCTGCATAAGATTATGCACGAAAACGAAAATGACCAAAAAAGTAGATTGGTGTGGTGATAACGATATTGTAATTTAAAACTGTGTATTCTGATCTTCGAATAAGGTCAGATGGCATGCAGAAGGATACATATAACAGTACACTGATCAATAGATTTGCCACTATTTGAACAGATCCATAAAGATGGCGCACGATTTCACATTCAAAAACATCCATTTCAATCAATGACGAACCTTCGACGAAATTAATTCGTGGTACTTCTCCCATCAACTTCAATTTAGAGATCTCGTGGCGCAAGCTAAAACCGGCATCTGTCAGAAATTCTTCTAAGCCCTCGGGCCGTGGATTCGCTTTACAAACGAACAGCACGTTTACAAGCTGAAAATCCGAAGTGACAGCCACCTTGAAAAAAAAAAAAAGAAAAGTCAATCAACGAGGACCAATAGGCGTTAGGTAACAAAATATAAGTAACGGAAATCAATCGTAATTGTCACCTTGTTAATTTCAATTCCCAGACCTTCGATTGAATGCGCCATACTTCCTGTCGCAAGCACTTCTGTTATGTTTTTCATGAAAAGTTTATTAAGAACAGACATTCTCCGGTGGTTGACAGGACGGGATGCGGTAATACCACCGGGCGTCGGTCTATCTGAACCATCAAAGTTGTAAAACTTCCTGCAAAAGGAAGACGAAATGCTTGCAAACAACATAGAGGATGTGAGATTGGTACACGGCGGGCGAAATTGAAATAAATGTGTGGTCTAGGTGATTTACCGGCGTTGATATGATCAAAAATACAAGATACGACAAAGTCGATCGAATCAAACTATCAAAGACTCAAGTAAGACTTGAAGGTGGAGAGGCTGTGTTGAGGGTGTAGCCTTGACTGTCTGAACAAGAAGGTAAAGGCGAAAAACGGGGTTTTTGAAGTTATAACTCGGCTCCCTTTAGACCTAGCGACTGGAAACATTCAGGGCTTTCTATTATCCACACCGAGAAGAGCCAATTTCAAGTTGATCAGTCAAAAAGAAGCGGAGATATGGATGCCTGAAAAATATGGATTCCAGTAAACACACTCGTCAGTAGTATGTTTTCTAGTAATAGGTAAGTTTCTTCCTAGGTTTTGGTTACTGCAAGAATGTGCAGATGTCAGCAGCATCAGACGTTAGATGTTCAGGTTGGTTTAGTTTACATTAGCTAAATATCTTATATACATTAATTTCAACATGATTGATCATGTAAGAAATATTTTTCCATAGATTCGTTAAGTAATTGGAGCACCACCATCAGGCAGAACTTACGAATTATGGCCATGGGCACAACACGCAACCGGGAACTTGGCCACAACAAAATAAAACGAGCCATAAAGAGTCATAAAACGAGCCATTAAAACGAAAAATATAATATCCGGTAGGGGATAGTTGAAGATAGCTGGTAAGTACTCACGCTCGAGTTTTGTTGCGACCCATAAGTTTATTCATAAACCTGGCTTCACGAGAGTGGTTAGCGGTAAATAAAATAGGATTTAAAGAAAATTTACGAGCTAATGTTCCATTTGAAACAAGTTTATGGAGAGACGTCAAGAGCCTTGAGGGAGGTGAAGACATCATAATAATGGCCATGATTTGAGGGTGTTGATCGTTGAGCACAAAAAATTAGCACATTTAAGTTGGGGTTCAAATCATGGGATACAGACAGAATTATACTACTTTCACACCAACAACAATGGTATTAATTATTAACGTATCGACTTGTACTTGATATGAACCATTTATCGTCCGTAAACAAAATGATAACTTATCACTGATAATACTTATCAGCAATGTTGACCACATTCGATTTTCGGGTCCCACTTACCGTGAAAAATTAAAGTGATTGATTAATTAATTACCTAACTATTTTAGTTTAGCTACTCTCTTATTCGATAGTACCTATCTAATAAATACTTCACACGATACTTCCCTTCATGTCCAATGTTACATCCCATTGAGAAGAGATGAGAAGATGGCTATTATTCCACGGTTACATGCTACAGGAATCGATTTATAATGAAGAAGAAGAAGAAAATCATTGATAAGAACGTTTCCAGTGTCCGATGACTGATAACACAAGTATCATCGTACTATCAGTAGGTTCTTAGCTGAGTTGAATTATTCAATTCATGGCCCTTTAGTTGTATTACACAATACTCTTAGAAACATCTTTCATAAATTGTTCAGGAGATAATTATTTTACTGTTGCGGTTAATCGTGTAGAGGTGAAGAAATCTCTACGGCCTCCAATTTCGAATAGATTTTTTCACTATTAGCGAAGACCTCAAGTTTCAGTGGATCTGTCAAGATGAGTGGCGGTTCTCCGCTTATTTACATGTCGTCTTTGGGATTCCGACTTTGCATAGATACTTTAACTCATCCACTTGAATATGCGAAGTTCTTGATTCAGGTATGTACCTAGTAATTGAAGCTTTTTTTTTCGCCATAAACGGGCGGTTGAGGTGACTGTGACTACTGTGACTGTCGACGTTTAGTAGTTTCTTATACCTATACCTAGTTATATAACTCGGCGGGATCATGCACCTGTAGGATGATGTACCTGTCTGTATTGTCTTCTAGTCGAATGAGATCTTCGTAGTGTAGCACCAAACGGTCTTAACGCGAAATAAGTGATGAATCCATTTTATTCAATCAAACCTTCATTTTTTGGACCACTTTCAGATTGGTCATGAACCTCTTCCTCCTTACCCGACCAGGACCATTTTCGGACGACCAATCATGGGGCTTCCGAATTGCTTCAAATACGGTAACGACGCATACCTATTACAGATCAATTCATTGTCCATTAGCCCGAGTAATTATTGTGTTTTAATTGTATTATCAAAATTCTCAGTTCAGTATATAAAGAAAATGGATGGGCTTAGTGGCTGCTTTCGGGGGTGTGTCCCTAAATTGATGGGACGCACTATCGGCTCCATCGTGGCCAAAAATGCTGTCAGCTACTTGGAACCGGCGAAGGACGTTAGCCTAACTGAAGATGAAAAACCTACGCCGATAGAGATCTCAGAAGACGACAAGTGAGTCGACAACTAGAGGCCATATCGAGGTTGTATGGAATTTGGAGAAAATGACAACAATTCACTTGAATTAATTTCCCGTCCATTAATTTCAATTTATTATTGCAGAGTACCAGTGTTTCTATCAACTTTGGCGAAAGACATAACTGGTAGAACTTGTCTGGTGTTCGTCAGCCACCCATTTCTCGTCATATCTAATCGAATGATGGCCCAATTCGTTGGAGGTGAAGACACGTACAGGTGGGAGAACTAAACCATTGTTTTAATGAAGTTATCATAAAAATTGGCAGAACATTAATTTAGCCAAATCCAAGATTTTTGTGTTTAAAAAATACGGAGGAAGACTTTCGAAAAAGGAGCGGTGGAATAAAAAACGGAGGTATATGATGAGAGAGTTTATTTCTACGAAAAACAATGAGTACAATTGTTAAATCGATTTCGACGATTAGGTCATCATCAGTAACAAACATGAACCAATACTAGACAGAACCAATCGATACCAAGAATCTAGGAAACCAGAATGTTGATATTTTGTATTGATACCACTTATGATATTGATGGGCCTAGAACGGTTTAGTGGAGATACCATAATGGGCTACAGTTCTCTATTAGAATGGCATGAGGTCCTTCATGGAACAACTGTTCTCCCCTACCATAAATTAGGTATACTTTGTGAACTTGAATTACCTTCTACTATGGGTAGGCAACCCCGCAGGCGTAGATACGCCCTGGCAAGGCTTTAGCTGCGCCTGTGAACCGATCTGAACATCTGAATTTTGAAGAAATATTAACGTTCTATAACTAATAAACAAACTGTATCTCAAACTAAACCAATAATTTCGGAGTGCATTAAATAGAATCTATACGTATACAATCTCTGCGTTCTATAAATTATAAACCAACGCAAACGATAAACAAGTACACACCTCGCTTGCTGGACAACAACCTTAGCGACTGTTTGCAAGCTGCAATCACGAACTATGGACTTCAAGCAATTAGTAACCAGCGAAATCCAGTGCCGGATTTCACTCTGACTCACCGTAATTTTTACCGAGAAAAAAAAATATTTGTTTTTCAAATACAGGCTGAATTTATTATATTACTTTCGAAGGAATTTATTATATTACTTGCCATTTTCGCTATTATTTTGCCCTTTAATATTTATTTTATAAAATAAATGTACCTACCCAAAAAAGAACCACTTTTTAAATGGAGGGGGATGCGCCCAGCGAATTGACCTTAACTGTCTTCAGCGGCCCTGTCGAGCGCAAGGTTGCCAACCCCTGTTCTACAGTATAGTATGTTCTCTTATGAAGGTTTCCAAAATATTTACCAGTTACGGTTAACCTTATTTAATTTACCATTTACACGTTTTGAACATTTTTTTTTTTTTTTTTTCACAGCGGAATTCTCTCGTCGATTGGTGAAATATACCGAGAGCAGGGGATTTTAGGATTTTTCAGTGGAGTCATGCCCCGGTGGATTGGTGATCTCATCTACCTTACCCTCTCATCTCTATGCATCTACGGGCTTAGTAGTTACCTGGTTGCCGACAACGAATTGAGATCAATCACTACGCCACTTGTTCAGGTAAGGTATCATCTCTTTAGATTAAGGTCATTAAGGTCTCGTATTCGAAAATTGCATCCTTACAATACAATGCCTCTGTTTGAAAAATTGGAGATGTCAGTTTTATTGAAATATCTCTAACCAAATCAACAACACGTTCCTCCCTGAAAGTACTTGTAACAACATAATGCTCGCCAAATATGCGTCTGATCATTATCCTGGGGGTCGCATTCTACGAGTATATGGAAATATTAAATGTAAGATTTGTGGCTCATTCTGAGGTGTGTATTACCTCCAAAATTCTACTGTCCTCCAGATTGCTTACATTGAAACCTATCGGATTGGTTGACATATGTCAACCAATGCAATAGGTGGTAACTAGAGCTCGGATCGATATGCACTTTATAACCTCACAATATGCATTTAAAACCTTAAAAATATGCATGAATGTGCACTTAAGTATATTATATGCACGTATCCCAAATATATTCATTGAAATATTTATTTATCCCTAATATATCAAGCCGTATAATATATCTTTTGAATAGTGCTTTGTAAATAAATCACAATGCGAGTAAAACTACTAAAAAATTGAGGTCATTTGTAGGGAAGACCGGAGAATACGCAAGAATAACCACAAAAAATAGAATCACTTAATGGTTATAATTGCAATAAAAATGATTCTGTAATTAATTAAAATAATCAACAGTATTAGCTAAATAGGTACGAATGAATTCGTTTGTACAATCAATATCTCCTCCAAATGGCCTGCTATGCCTTGAGCCTGTGACTGACCTCGTATTCTCAAAAGGTTTTGGATAGGTACCTTCCTTGAAGATACACGTGACGAGAAGCGTGAAAATTTCTTTCAAAAACTAGAATATGTTAAAAAACGCCAAAAGTATACAGTTATAATATATTATGCACTTACACCCTAAATATGCACTTATATGTACAAATGACCTGAACATGCAAAAATATGCATTTTAAATTTGAATTTAAAGTAGTCTACAAGCACCCAACCATCATAGTTCGTGGAGAAAAATCATTTTGGGCAGTAAAAAGCAAAAGCAAAATCCAAGCTAACATAACATGTGATATGCTTATGGGCGATATCAAAAAATTACTAGTGCCTTAAATTAGTTGGCCAAAAACTTAGATTCTATGGGTCAATATAACAGGCGTCATATCATCTTAATTTCAAAAATTATTGGAACTATCAATTTCGGACTCTAGACCAAACTGGAGAAATCGTCCTTTTTACTGATGGCTCTATGATGGATGGGAGGTCTGGCATCTGGGCTTACGCGCTACTGTATACCAGGCAGAACAACATGCGATCGATCGAGGTCATGAGGAGGAGAATCAGGAGGAAGGTACTCATATTCTTGAACAGCCAGGCAGCACTGAAGGCCCTAGCAGCGACCGAACCAGGTCAAGACTGGTTAAAGAAGGCTGGGAGGCACTGAACTGCCTGGAGCAGAGGACAAAGTCACCCTGATGTGGGTACTGGCGAGCAGATGGCGGCGAGAGAAGGGTCCTCAACAGTATGTGTGGGGCCAAAGCCAGTCCTGGGCATAGCCAAATGCTTGGTTAAAAACGTCTATTGAGGAAGGCCCAGGTTTCGGGAAGTTGACCTTGTAGGAGATGGAGCTCAGAAGCACTGGAGCTGCCAAGGAGGAAAATAAGTCTCCTGGTGGGGATGTGACTGAGCATGGGTGCTTCTGCAAACATTTACACAGAATCGAAGTATACACGGGATATCCGTTGTGCTGACTTTGTGGAGAGGATGAAACGACACCTCACCTCCTCTTTGAGCGCCCAGCTCTTGAAGCTCGACGATACTGAATCCTCAGGTCAATAGTATCAGAAGAGATCTTGTCGGTAAACGGCCTGGTAGAAGGGATCATCAATCTGTTTGGGGGTGTGGACGACCCAGAGCCCCAGGTTTCACTGCGGCGGATGTGGAGTGGTCCCATCTTGAGTCCCTGCCAATCTATCTATATTGAATCTTCAGGTCTTATCCCTTGGAAAAAACCTTCCTATTAATTTACTGGGCCCTAATATCTAATGGTAGATGATACAGAAAGGTTTCAGACAGTTCAATATCAAGTTATTGTTTCAGTTTGTTACCAGCCCACTGGTTTATCAATTCAGCGTGGTTTCGTCGTGCATGTCAATCAACAACAGCGGGTAAGTACTAAGTAGGAATATTAACTATTCTACTAGTTTGTTATTACCTATTGCTATTTTACCATATTAGCTACAAATGAAACTAGACTGAAACTTATCATCAAACCCTCTCATTGGTAGAAGCTTCTAGAATGCCCAAGCATGACAATTCGATTATGCTTTTTGCTCTCTGTTGGCAGTTTGCAAGCCGGAATACCACCCAATATGCCTATCTACAGAAGTTGGTGGAGCTGCCGCCAACACTTGTCAATGAGCGGTCAGCTCAACCGTGGTTCTAGTATGATCATCAGGTACTACATTGAACCACCAGCCGGAGCGAAAGCATTAGTATCGTACTGAAGCGTCACAAACCTTCGACTTGTATCATGATTCCTACTGAGGTTTCTATCAATAATCCTTCGCTTAGAAGTAGTTATACAGCAGTTATACTTTTACGAGTAATGTTGATCGTGTAAATAGAAACATAAATAATACTATCTCAAATAACACTTGACTTTAAATTCAATAGAATTTGTGGGACTTCGAACTCCAGTTGATCTACATAACACTCTAGTCCATAAATGTTATTGTTTTTTTCTGGTCTCTATGATTGTAAAGGGCTGCATATAGGGATTATTCAATTTCTTGGACTGACTGATAGTAATTTGTACTCGTAAAGGTTTCTAATTTGAATTATAAATTTTTTCACAGGCCCTTGTTTGATTGACTACAATCCCTTTCCTATTACAGCGCCAGTAATACACCAGTAGGTACACTATTGTGATTTCACATACATTTAAACCCGTATTTTCTCACTATACGGTTGTATGGGATGTAGCAAAATGTTAGCATGACTCGAACAATCAGCGCCAATCTAGGAACGCGGTAGCAAACAAGTTGAGAAGAACGAACGGTGCCGAGTGTATGTTTACCGGACGTCACGTAACGCGTTTTTCAGTTATCCATACCTCAGCTCCTATTTGACCGATCAACTTGAAATTTGGTGTGAATGATAGAAAGCCCTGAAAGTTTCAGGTCGTTAGGTCTAAAGGGGGCAGAGTTATACCTATAAGTTTTTCGCCCTTACCTTGTTCTCCTTCTTCAGACAGGCAAGGCTACAGCCTCTCCACCTTCACAGATTGATTTGAAATTTCGCACAGAGCTTCGTTTCAGCTTGAGACAGAGCCTTTTAAAAGATTTAACCCATTATCTCAACCCAAGAAAATTTAAGGAACGAAAAACTGAAATTGGTGCCCATCAACCTGAAATTTGGTTATTGTTTTTTTTTTAAGCTCTTTAGGCTGGGGTAAAACTTGTCTATGAAGTAGATATGATTAGCCAGAGGCCTTTCACTGTTTGTGGTGAATTAGTCGCCACATCCTCATAACGATAATAGCTCTCGCTATATTTAGCATTTTGGCGGCCTTCTACGATAAGCAGGAGTATTCTCAACATCACAGCGTACAGGGCGGGTGATTTCGGGAATTAAATTAAAATTGATCGAAGAGCAAGTACGGGTTTTATTGAAATATGTAGATGAAATCGTGGTAAAACGCATTCGATTCATACAGCACTTCATTCATTCCACTCAAGAAAACGAATTTAGTCAACTATAAGTAGTAAAATTACTACTAAACTTCAACTACCAGTTTGGCGAGATGCTTAAAATTCACAGCAGGTAAAATCTTTGTCACCATCCCAGTAGCTACTGTACACTGATTTTCCCTAATAGTGAAACACTGTCCAGGATTCATAGGCATTTTTTTCAGAAGTGTCAGCCGAACTGTGCTATGTTCACCAGGCATGATCATGGAAGCGCCTACTAAATCGATACGACACGCAAGATTCCAAGTGTTGGAGAACAGAAGTTGGATGTACTTGGAGGTGACGGGTCTAAACCTGCCGCCTTCAGCACGGCTCAAGAAATAGATGGTAGCTTCATAAGAATTGGAGAGTTCCTGACTACCAGCAAGTACCAGCTGCATCCCTCGTTCGACCAAATTGCCTTTAATGGATCTGAGAAGGACTCCAACGTTGTCACCAGCTTTGGCTTCGTTGACGGACTTTTTAAAAACTTGAATGTCAGAAACGACAGTGTTCTGTAGGACACCGAAACCCTGGAGTTCAGCTTCGTCTCCTTTCCGTATTGTTCCCCTTTTTAAGGTTCCAACGACGACAGTCCCTCGCCCTGTAACGGTGAACGAATTGTCCACAGGAAGAATGAAAGGAGAAGTAACATCTCTAGTAGGAGTTGGTATGTAAGAATCCAGAGCATCCAACAACCTCCATATACTAGGCTCTCCCAACTCACCCTTAGACCCATTCAGTGTCATCAAAGCTGAACCAAATATAACAGGCGACTCCTCTCCTTGAAAACCAAAATCCGTCAGTAACTCTCTCACTTCCAAGTCGACCAATTCCATTACTTCCTTATCCACTTCATCACATTTATTTACGTACACGACGATCTTTTCAACACCAACTTGCCTTGCAACTAAAAGGTGTTCCCTGGTTTGAGGCATGGGACCTTCTGAAGCAGCTACGACTAAAATGGCACCATCCATCTGCGAAGCTCCGGATATCATGTTCTTGATGTAATCAGCATGTCCAGGGCAATCCGTATGAGCGTAGTGCCTCTTTTTCGAACTGTATTCTATATGAGCGACATTTATCGTGATTCCCCGAGCTTTCTCTTCAGGAGCTTTGTCGATATTGTCATACGACACGAAGCTTGCTAGACCGACTTCGGACGTAACTTTTGTTAATGCAGCAGTCAACGTAGTCTTCCCATGATCAACATGCCCGATCGTCCCGACGTTGCAGTGCGTCTGGGCTTCATGTGGTTTCTCCGAATAAAACCTACAGAAACACGTATTACCAATCACCTCATTTGACCGGTTCCTGCGAGACACGATCGACTGGGATGACAGAAATAATGATGATCCGTATGAGAACTTACTTGATGTGACTTCCCACTGAGGCAAACGAGTATTTACTTTTTCTCTCAAACACTGGTGAAATTTTCTGCCCGGGCTCTGACGACAATGTTGACGACCACTTTCAGATAACAGTTTGAAACTGGCTAAACGATTACAATAAACCCTAGAATTCATAATTACGAAAACTGTAGACTGATTACCATTGTTAGCGAAATAAGAGAATGACAAATAAAATTAAAGACAGAAAAAAATCAATGATCCTTATTTAACCCAAATAATGACGATATTTGAATAATGATAAGAGACCCTGCTGATAAGCTTGGTCCAAGGTGGTGGTGGTGGTGGTTTTCAAGTGGCTTTTATGCTTATTGCTCCAGTGAGTTTACAGTTTGACTATGTTTACTTCGGACTTCTTTTTTGTACTTCAGTGAGTATTTCAGAAGCGCGGAGGTCAGAATTCTGTACCGCTGCGAAATCGTAAACGCCTTTTTATTCCGATCAGGAATGTGAACTGGAGAACTCAAAGGTACTGGTGATCCTCCACGATACTCAACCTTCTCTACAACATGAACACAGATGGGAGGAGGAAGAAGAAGAAGATCCCCCCCCTCTCACTCACGCAAATTATTGTTAAAAGTGATAAGAGGTCTGAGATCGGTGCTAAATAAGTTATACCTATTTGGTGTAAATTAAAAAGTATTTTTGGCAAGTATTTTATTTTTGAATTGAAATTTCTTGTAAACGTTGCGTAGTGGTCTTCGACTCCGGAAAAGAACTTGGTTTAGTATATCACAGAATCAGATGATGCACAAGTGACACTGGTGTTGAACTTGTATGGTTCATGTGCTTTGAAAAGGTGAATATTTATTTGGTTTGATAAGTAAATAAAGATAAGTAAGTGCGTTTTATATTACTTAAGGCTTTTATGACGTGAGGTACTAGCGATAACCTTAATCGGTGTCCTAGTGCAAGGGGTGCTCTCTTCACACCGTCTTGGGTTTCGGTTTTCGAATCTAGTGGAATCCGGAACCAAACATCTCAGTAAGGAAAGTAAGGAAAGTAAGGAAAGTAAGGAAAGTAAGTATTTTTCCCGTTGCATGTATCAACTTTGTTACGTCTCAGTGTGGAAACTTTGTATCTACACCAACAGATCCCTCTCTGAAGCTTATCGGACACCCATGTGCATAATTCAAAAATGCGATTTATTTACCTAGTAGAACTTGGACGATAAATGATGTTAATAACATAATATATTATATTGTGTTACTTAATGTTTTTCAGGGATATTGATAACGAGCTTATTAATTCTTCTAATTTAAAATGAGACCAACACAAGCCTTACTACAACAGCATGCGGGGCGGATGTTCCGAGCTCATTGGAAATTACAGAGACAGAGAAAGATCCTCGACAATGGTGCCCTCAAATCCCTGAATGAACGGGGCATCCAGGTAGAAGATCCTCTAGATGTAATCAGCGATAAGGTCGTCCGTTCTCGGTGAGTATAGTTCAGTATACTTGGTGCTTAATGTGATGAACGTTTGAGTTTAACCATAGTTTAACCTAAATACTTACTTTTTACTCGATAACCATTTGAATTCAAGCCTACAAAATTGTTTTTTGCCAGACCAATTCTCTATTGTTTAAGGCAGGGAATCTTCATTTTAGGGATGGGTATCGAACTACAAAACATTGATTACTGGCAATCGATTAATTCACTAAAGAAATCGTTTAATCGATGCTACAATTAATCAACAACTTCTGGAAGAGAAAAAAAAATCAAATTGTTGTCGAATTTCTTCTTGAAATGTAGCTACTAGATATCGAGGACGTGTTAACGGTGGCAATTAATCGACAACTTTTAGTAAAAATCAAACTTTACATTGTAAAAGATTAATATTTGATACCAAAGGTAAAAACATGAAAATATTATCTTCTTTAGGTTATTTTCATGTTTATATGTAGGTAATTGTAATTATAATTTATGTTTAGGTTATTTTTATGTTTCAGTATAAATATTATTTATTTAAATTACACTGAATTAGTGCAATGAGTGTCAGGTGCATAATCAAGGCCTCCGTTTTTCATATGGAACATTTTTTAGCCCCCCTCTCACCCGACGTCAATTCCCACGGGTGTAGAGAGATGAAATATGGCATGTAGCCTCCTTAAGACTTACACGTAATGCAGCATAGGGCTGGGATCAGCTGAGAGGCTCCTAAAGCTAATTTCTTTGCTATTCACTCTATGAAGCTGTCCTTAGGACTTTAACCTGAAGCTGCCCAGACCCCGGATCAGCTGAGTGGCTCTTGAAGTAATTTCTCTGCTATGGCGAGGCCCGCAGGGCCGAGTTTTTCTATTTGTATTGGCTGTGGTGTATTGAAGAAAAATTGATCCAACTAGCGCATGAATACTCCGTGTCCTACAACACCAGTCGTCCTCAAAATGATAAAACCAAATTCTAATAAGAGAGTTGGGTTTTTGTGCATTGCTTCTTCGAAATCATTGGTGAAACGTTTTTGGACCATTCTCTTGTCAGCACAAATACCCTATCAGTTCCTCTCTGCTAAATAGGTAGTCACTTTTCCATAGCGTATTACATAATAATCTACATGATGGGACAAGTTTTCACGAGGTTATATTCGCCTAACTACGCCTCACTTCGTCACTTAGCTTACGAATCTGCTATCTAATGAGCCCGGGTAACTGTGTCCGCAGCTCGATGTGAGCTCTAGTTTAGTCTTTAATTTGTTGACGAAAAGTTCAAGTTTATAAACAACACAGGAAGAAGACATTACTAAATGATGGCCGTTACTTTTGTACAGATCGCACGTCAAGCCGTTGCCTTTTATGGAAGTTCCAAGCGCTGTTGAGCTCGTTCAGCATCTCAACTTCGACGATTCGAACGTCCTGGTGGCTGGTCTGGATCAAGCCAAACTCTTCTCTAATTCCATAGAAATCCACTCTGAATCATTGAACTTGACCGCCGTGGATTCTGAATTCTCAAGGCATGATTTAGTGAAGAGGTCAGTTCCTACTTGTTGCCTTGTGAATAATAAAATGAATTTCACAGGTTTCCCACTCAATATGTCTCAATCGCTATCTTACTTTGGAATTCAGCGCCTGCCCGCATCTAGACCGTAAATCAGTAAATCACTCGCAATGAAGGGTGATTCAGCCTTTGCACATCACTTGAATGAATTCAATCATAGCTTCAATTTTGATCTTCCAGACAGGCAACTTATTGAGCTCCCTCGTTTTTGCCTGAAGCATGTTGGATGTACTTGAAAAATTCGATATGATTAAGAGTAATAGATTATGGCAATCTTTGAATGATGTTATTCCGTCAAGTTTTTGCGTTATGTAATTTAATTTCTATAATATCTTGGCTCCGACCACTCTTCAACTAATAAAATATACAATTTTTTCCAAGACTCTTGCCTTGTTTGCCTGTTGAGTTTTTCCCATCCAAGAGAAGTGGATGGGGAAGTTCGTTGGAATACAAGTGCCAAAGTCTTTAGCTCCCACACCTCTCTATAAACCTACAGAGTAGGGCGGCATAACTTCCTTATTTGGTAATAAATTAAAACAAGAAGTATTCAAGATATCTGTATATATACATATGAAGACAACAGGGGAAGAACGTGTTCTTTCTGTTTTTCCGAACTCTAAACTTTGTTCCCATTATGGTGTATCTGTAGGTGCATCAAGTCATCTTTACTGTACGACGCCTACCAGGAGAAACTCCCCAAGCGCAATGATCCTGATAGACCCGCTTGGAACTTCCCCCGAGATTATGGAATAACCGACCGTCGAAGGAAGTAAGAAACCATGAAGTCCCAGAGCTATGACTAGGAGTCCATTACTCTATGTCCTGTTGTATAGTACGGCCATAGAGTATGTAACGTGTATTGCCAGCGATATTCATTTAAAAAGAAATTACTTGAAAAAAACTTCAAAAACGCCGAGCGCAGATTGAATGAAGCCGAGAAAATCAAGGTGACCGTTTGACGTCACAAAATAGACGAAATCCTCGGTTGGAGCGCTGAAATCCTGTGGTCTTTTTCTAAGACGGCCAGCTTCTCTAAATTCCCTAAATTGTTGGGAAGACTTTTCAGGCAGCTGGCCATCATTTTCGTTATTCTCCTAGCTTCTTCTTTCGAAAAAAATGAAAAATAAAATAAAATAAATCGACGCACATTCCCCAATTGCATATATTTGTCCTCACTATTGTGTTAAACACAAAAAGTCTAAATACATTGTAGAGTGTAGGCTACAATTATGAATATTTTGAAAATGAATACAATACTCTCATTTGAAAGGTTTGCTGTGACATCCAGTTTTACGTACCTGCATGGAAGTACCTTCACCATTAGATCATACGTTTATTTCATAATATTATTGTAAAGCTGTCATATCAGCATGTCTCATAGTTACTCCCCTCTGCTTGATCCCTATCTTAATGATTGATAGTCAATCGAATTTGATTATTCAGTCAAACGAAACCTTCTACCAATCAAAAGAAACCTTTATTCAAATGAAACGCTTCATTTTGATCCTTTGCCATGCATGTGCTAAGAAGAGAGAAAAAGGAGATTTTCACTGTTTTTTTACTTGGAAATTACTACAAAAGTAATTTACTCGGAAATTAATCCCAGAAAACTTGGCATTGATATTTTTAAATACCCTATTGGCGCTTCTCACGAGCACAAGGTTGCGACATTAGGTACTTCGATGTCCATGTGTTTGACGAAGGAGATTACGATGAGTTTCATTTGATTCATATGGGGTTTTATTTGGTTGGAAAAATGTTTCATTTGACCGTAAAATGCTATGTAATAATCATGTCCAGTTTTGATAGAATTCTAATTGAAAAACGGTCTTCCTCTTCAGCCTTCTGCTCTGCAACAGAATGGTCCAACTCTGTTCGTCTCTCAACCCACAACTGTTGGATCACAGAAGGACTCTCTCTGATGCCACTTTCAAAGTGCCTTTGGAGAGAGATGGGGAAAAAGTCCTTCTGACTCTGAGGGCAGACATTCTTCTTACCTCCAGCGAAGAACTTGAGGCTCCCTCTGCATCTATTGATGTCAACGTGAACAAAAAAGACCAAGACGTCCCAAACCTCCATCCTCTTCTCTCTACGATTTCTATGACTAAGGAAATAACACCTGTGGATGAGCTAACAGATATCTTACGTAAATAATATTTTATTATATTATTAAGATTTTTATTATTAATATAATATTCTATTTTATTATGTTATATTATTACCTTGTTTCATCATATTAATAATCTTAATTGTGAAAGGTCGTGAAAAAGCTTAATAAACTACTCGGGAATGATTTTTATGAATGCCATATTCAAGAATATATTTGAATGATGAATTTTCAGCTTTAATCGATTTTGATCCATAAAATATCTATCTTCGCACAAGGGTAATTCCTCAATAAATTTTGAAATATCAACACAAAATATTTACAGTAACTTACAATATCTTCGAACGGGAAGTAAAATAGCGAATGGAGGAGGCTCTTAGTAAATATGAAGGACGCTCTTATACAGTTGGATTTTCCTGAAAACTACAAGTTTTCCGCGAAATCTGCTTTTTGAAAACCCAATTTTGGGAAATCGTGTCTTTGAAAACATTAAGATTTGAAAATTCTCATATAAACAAGTGGGCTCTGTAGTATTTGGCTCTCTCAAAATATAAATAAAGAAGGAAAATAAAAAGGTCTTTGTCATCCACCGCTTTTATGTTTCTTCCCTACTGTTTCAGCTTTTGGCGATGGATTCAGTAAATGTAACATTCACACTGCCGTTGTCCACTTCAATTCCACTGAAACCGCCAATATTCACGATTTGGATGTCACGCGTGAGCAATTCCTTAGCAGATCCTTGATGAAGGCGTACGCATTTGCATTGGGCGAAGCAAGGCGTCGTTATGGAGTGAGTTGACCAGCTTTTTTTATTACCTTTGGGGTGGCATTGCAGATTAGTTCGAGTTAGAAGGGATCATTTTATTATTTTTGAAATGAGTCAGTTTAAAACAGGTTATCCACATCTTAGGGCGTTTTCCTGAAGAATCCAACAATGTTGTACGAGGACTCTATTAGGTACTATTTTAGGTACTATAATCCAGGCCTGCGCAATACCTAATATTCTTGAAAAATTCGAAGAGCCAAATTGCAGAAATGTTTGTACTATCTGCTCGTGTAAGGCTTGTCTGTTTTTCTTTTAAAATGCTTATTTGTTACTTAATTTTTTAAGCTTACTGGTAAAGTGTTAATAAACTCGAATGATAACGATAAACCACCAAATACAACGGAAATAGGGTCTCTACTCTGACGTGGCATCGGCTCTGTGGACTGGGAATGGCAGAACCAAATATTTTGGCGTGGAGGTTGGAGAGTGGCAGGGTGTCCCCTCTCCCCTGAGCTGTTCTCGGCATTTCTGAACGATTTGGCGGATAAGTTACTCACGGTATAAAGGTTGGAAATCTGGATGTGAGGGTTCTCATATATGCAGACGATTTAGTGAAGATAGCAGACGACCCTGGAGATCTGCAAGACAATATCGATATTCTGGAGGGCTACTGCAGCAAATGGGGATTTCAGCTGAATCTGTCAGATTCGAAAATCATAATTTTCCAGAATGGAGGAAGACGACGCGCAACTGAGTATTGGACTTTTGGAGGCAGTGAGATTGTGAATGCACATACGTACTTGGGGGTGGTTCTCACACCTCGTCTCTCCTACGCCAAACACAGCAGAAGGCCCACTCAGCAAAGTTTGCCCTCAATAACGTATGGGGAACTCTTTTCCTCTGAAAGCCAAGATGGGTGTGTTCCATGCTGCAGTCCGTTCAGTCTTGTGCTACGCAGCGCTGCTAAGGATTTTGGGACAGAGGGATACAGCTGATGCTTATCAGGAGGCTGTTCAATTTGCCGAGGTTTGCTGCAGGCTACATTCCACCCGGAAACTGGATTAGAGCCGGTCTCGGCCTTCACGCTCGAGGCCCATCTCGGGTACCTGCAGAGGGTGGCTCTTCTTCCGGATATGAGTCTCCCAAAGGTCGTTGCAAAGGAGGTTATAGATAGGAGAGTCTCTTGGGCCCAACACTTGGATCGTCTCTCCATTGAGTTTCACGTTCAAAACGAATTGGTTTCTTTGAGAGGAGACTTGATTAAGGCGCAGGCTGGTAGCCTTCTAGAGAAGTTAAAAGAATCTAAACGTAAGCAGTTCTGGATGAGAGCCCTAGATTCTGAAAGATTCACGCTCTACAGAGAACTGGATCCTTTAGTAAAGTCCCTCAGTGAAGTGAGAGGAGAGCTGCTACACCTCAACGGAAAAACGTCTGCCACCGACCGATGCGAGGAGTGTTCCTTGTGCTTAACTCACCAGAGAGAGGACTTGCTTCATTTCCTTCGCGTCTGCCCAGTGCTGGCTGAATTTAGAAGGGCAGCTTTCAGAAGGTCGCTACTTGGGCATGATTCTCTTCCAGGTTTTGTTCCTTTTCTTTCGGGTAAGCATTTAATAATTATTATTCGGGGCCTTCACTACCGACAGACGGTTCAATACCATGTTGTATTGTTCATTTTATGAGAATAAGAATAATTTTATGTGATTTAGTTAATAAACGTTTCTCTTCTTCTTTAATGGAAATAGAAGAAAAATTTCTTTCACAATGAATTACGCTATTTCAAATTATGCTTCAGCTGATTGGTGAGACACGAATTCCGGGTGATGCATTCAATGAACTATTTTTACTATATTTTTGCTATAGAAACCTTTTTGCTGTCCGTCTATTGACTAATTGTATACCATATTCATTTCAAATTCAGAGAAAGAATAACAGAATAGTGTTCAAACCATTGTCAGTATTTTCATCCATGTAGCTGATCGTCGTTTCTTTACAGTCCAACACCGATACTCTGCCCCGCCCAGTGACTGTTCAATGCGTTCACACAGACGCCAAAGACTTCCACTTCTCAATTCTCCAGCTGAATACAGTGAAAGACAGCACGGAGACGGACGAGCGCAATTTCTATTGGTCGCTTCCTGTATTGAGTCTCTACGAGTCGTGTGATTATTCCTCTGCCAAACCCATCATTGAAGGATACAATCCTGCTGTATTCAACACCCTTCTTGCCTTCATTCGCAATAATTGATTCGCCTTTGTTAAAAATTTCTTAGTCAATAAAACATAATTTTTGTTCCCTTTACACGATGAAGTTATTCTCCTTGTCATTCAAGGTAAACTGCACAGTGGTTCATGTACAGCCGTTTAAATGAAAAACAGCTTTTGGCTTTATCTGGGCGTCCCCGGTTAGGTCCGCCTGCAATGCTGCCCACTCTCAGGCGCCAATTCTTCAAGTACTTACCGCCTTCTCCAATTCATCTCTCCTTCCAAAAAGGGTTGTGGAGGGTTCGAGAGATGACCATAATATTATGTCACTTCGGATGAACAGTCCACCAAATTACTAATGTTCTCCTACTCGGTAGACCTCTGCCAAAAACAGTTGGATTTCGATTGTTCAAGGACCTAAATGAAGAACAATATTGTGTAAAATAAGAAGTATATTTGCTCACATTTGGATAGTCGAGATCTTTTTTTTCACTTGACACTGATAAAATGAGTGAATGATGAATACCAAGTGTACCAAACGCTTGTAAATACTTGACGCATGCTCTAATGGTATAAAATCATTTGCAGCAAAAAATGGGCATGTGACCAAAACTAATGTATAAAGGTATTTCATATCACCAATAGAGATATTGAAAACTGGCGAATTATCATTCATTTGCAAGTGCTCAACACTTGAAAATATACTAAGCAGGTACTAGTCATCAGTTCATTGATTCGGTATGCCGGCACTGATTTGGCTCTCAATCCCACATTCGTCCTCTCCACGCAGTACCTTGAAGTATCCATTGTCACCCCAATCGGTGTTCCATGAGTTGGCAATGAGCCAATAAGGAGTGCCCTCTTCCTCTCCCCAGCCTAGAATCCTGATGGCGTGACCTCCCAAGCCCTTACCAGCCTTGTGCTGGTAAACCCCTATAAATCGTAAGAGGAACTATTGATATAGGTTTAGTCTGAATGGCTGGTTCAAATTTTACTGTGCACCTATTAAAACAAGCCTACTGACCATCACAGGCTTCAAGCATGGAGTTAGTATGGGAGGAGAGTTACCAGAGTTTGGGAAGCAGGGAGGTTGGTGTGGTAACGAGGTGAGTGTCATGAGAATGAAGGCTGGGGTTTTGGTCCAGTTGCGCTTGTAAGCTCCATGGTGAAAGCAATAGAAGTTCATCATCCTTGTGTAGCAAGGATTCTAGTGGGTAGGGGGATACATTCTCCTCCTATACACCCTCCATGGTTACTAGGAGATTGATATACATACATAAGTACTATGGATATATACCTAGATTTCAATTTGGATACAAATGTGAGAGTTACCTGATTTGTATTGCAGAAAATCTTCAAAAACAGAGAAAGCCCCTTCTACTGGCCCGTTGGTGTAGATTTCTTGTTTAATTCTCTCTTGGTCGTTCTCAATCGAATATGACTCTTTTCCTGTAATCATTACAGACCATCCTGTTATTTATTCGTTACTTAAGCTTTGCAGCCTACTGCACGAAGTAATTTATGACTTACAAGGGTTTCCTTGAAGAGGTTGGGTAGGGAATGATCCCTGAAACTTTTCATTATCCTTGTTCAAAATAGGTTTGTTAAATAATATATAATATATATATTATGGTGATGTATTCTCTCCAAGAGACATACCATAATGCAGGTCCTGCTTGTATCCCAACTTGTATCCGTCTCTGCATTTGTGTTCGCATTTGGGAGTTCTACCTCCTTCACCTTCACAGGTAGGTCTGGTTCCGTTGGTATGATGCTCACAGGGAGCAATCTCGTATGGTTGGCAACCCTGAAAATGCGTTTATAAAGAACTCGAATGCTTTTCAGAATACGGGCGGAACAAAGGAATGTGACGTTTCCTACAGAATTATTCAGTTTTGAGGTTAATTTTTATCAGTATACACCAAAATTGTCTATCGGCATAGTGCATTTCGATAAAATGTTCTTTTACCTGGTTGCTACCATAGCTGCCTCCTGATACAATTCCGTGTGACACCCAGTACCTCCAAGCCGCTCCTAAGAAACCTCCATTGCATCCGAAGCCGCAAGTGTGACAGCAGGCAACCAAATTGTCTGAAGACAGCCTTACGTTGACTTTCCCCTTGGAATGAATGCAGTGTCTGTCTGACATGGCCTCAACCGCTCCAAACGCCTGACAAGGATTAAGTACATACATGCTTGTTCAACACAATAACCACCTAGATTGTTACATGTTTAAAGTTCATCAGATCTGGAAGTAAACAATTCCGGAGGCATTCCTTCCTTTCGTTTGGGTTTCCTTCTATACAATATGCAAAATTCATACCCAACAGCTTCCGCACGAGCCTTGGTCGCGAATCTCAGTTATGGTGGGGCAGTCAGGCCAAGCTGTCCTAGCGTCGAACTCACGAGGCACAGCAAAATTCATCAATGAGTTATCCATCTTCTTCCGAGGAAGGATGTACTTCTTAGTGTCCTCATTCACTCCCATCAATCCTCTGAGGAACTTTCGGTCCGTGTCTTTGTGGAAGTTTCTTCCTGCCTATAAGATTTTGAATTTGAGTACATGGTATGAAGTACAATTGAGATGTGTAAGATGAAGACAGGTACACAGGTAGAAAAATGACATTTTTCGACTTGCCTTCCACGTGGTGTTGAGGGAATTTATGTAATCGATGAATTCATCAGACAGGGGGTCGAGAGGAGGCTGATACATGGAGGATGCAGCCACAACGCATCCTGCTACCAGTAAAAACACCGCTTCCTTCATTACGAATGAGCTCCTGTAATTGAGACATTGAACAAATTAGCTAATGGTATTAGACGTACACATATGTATTGTGTATTGGGTTTCGTACTTGGTGTACAGTCTGAGACTCGTCTCAAGAACCTCCGACTGAGGGAATAGTAAGAGATAATTCTGACAAAAGAGGATCAGACCATACCAATGGAACCGGAACACATTTTTGGGCACACATAAGATTGTGTTTATTGATAAGTCTCTGTCTTGGTTGCTTCCATCCACAAAAGATGAGCAATCAGACAACAGACTTCCGTCAGTTCTGCGAGAAGAAAATCTAGGACGCGAACACGTCATGTGCTATTGTGATGCAGTAGGAACAAGACATGATCCCCTGCTCAACATAAAGCAGTGGCGAAGTGGTTGGGGGGGGGGGATAGATCTGATTTTCAAATTTCGTCAAGTAAGATGCCCTGTTTGTTAGGTGTACTGAAGTAGACTCTTCATAACTGCCCAACAAGGCAGTTACAGATCTCTCACATCAAATGCCTTAGCCACTGCTAGATTAAGGGACTGCCCTAAAATATGTTTACACACGCCGTTATTAATCCCTGCCATGGCACTGACCTCTTAATTAAGACCGGCTTAATTAATCAACCTACTCTCCGAACCCTTAGAAATGTTATGAAAGAATGATTCCTGAACGCGGAGTTTACTCCAGTAAACCTCGCAAAATCGCTCTCGTGAAACTTGCAAAAATCTCTGGGAGGGATCTATCCCCCTCGTCACCCCCAACGCTACTGGTAGTCGGTGGTAGTGCTATGACCACCAAGACTAAATAAACAAAAATCGATTCCTCATAAATTATCTCAACTATGGCACATAAAACGTATTTTTTACTGGCGCCGGCGCCCTAACCAGATCTAGATACTGTCATAAAAGATCAAATATCGTCATTACAGTAAACGTTTAGGTACTTACTCATGTGAGCAATTTTGGTCAAAGAGACGTGGACTTGTAAGTCTGTAAAACCAACATCCAAACTATACCTACGTAATGTGTTGCAAGACGTAGGTCGAAGTGATATTTAACCGCCCCGAAACCTTTCGATTTAATTTCCATAAATTCAAGATAATCATATTTTCAGCTCACCGAATCACTGGAGTCCCCAATAATCAGTCTCAAACAGTCTGGCCGTTATAAACGTCAAGTTCACCAAGATATTGTTCAAGAAAGATGAATGTACTCTCGAAAACGTTTGTGGTCAGCGATTGACGTTTCAAACCGAAGCGACGGTAATGAGGAAACGAGTTTCGAGCCTCTCACGATCAACTGGGGAGGGAGAACTTCGGTGACTCAGTCGAAGAGAACGTTTCTAAGATGCTGCCAGATGGCCAAGAATCTGCTTTCCCTATCTGTACCGGCGCGGATAGTGGGTCTAATGGTGATTTCGAATGCGATAGGTGCCAATATGTGAGGAGAGGAAATGAAGGCAAAGAACGCTATGATTGTTCCTTAGAAATGCGTCTACAGAAAATTTGTCGAGCATAAATTCTTTCCAAGAATTATTAAATTTGTTTCTTTTCAAATTATAATGAGGCTAATTCTGACAAAAGGTTCTTCTACCTCAAGTTTTCGACTTTTTAAACTCTGATTTGTTCATCAATCTCTCTTCGCCTCTTTGAGCGAATTTTCGAAGAAACGGAAGCTATTGTTCTCGGTCCAAAAGTTTTAAAACTAGAATTTCCGAAAACATTGTATACTAAAATCCGTTCTAGACTATCCTGAAATCACTGCCATCTTAGTCAGCAAGCTCTCTTGTATATTGTCGACAAGAAAATTTTTATTTCTAGAAAAACTTTCTACTTCTGCATTTGGAAAATGACTAATATTATCTGCATAAAATCAACTAAGTCTTTCGAACATGGACGCTCTTTACATAAGAAACATATCCAGAAGATCACGCTTCCAAGAGAATGTTTAAAACGTTTTTACTACATCAGGATTTTGAATAATTTCTATGTCCTCAGTCTTTATCCTCTCACAAGCAGTGTCTCCAATTTGCCTCAAGTTTGTTAGTCAATTAAATTTCCATAGAAATTTGTACTCTGCTTCTAGCCGTTTTAGGAACGCGCATCACAGTACGCGATAAACTACCATAAATTACTAGTACTTGAATTTTACCACGCAGCTAAGGTCAGATAATCGAATACTGTTTGGGGCGGTATGAACGACGTTTACCAAAAGTCACTCTTTTACGAACTTGAGTAAATTTCGTATTATTTTTTACTGCACTCATATAAAAACAGTTATTGAAGGTACATAGGTACCCAACTTCTACGTTTCACGTTTCAAGTGGTGTTAAAGGAAACATCACTGGAACAACTCAGAAAAGTCGTATTGTTTAGAACAGATATTGCAAAATAACAAAGAATTGGGAAATACCTAATATCTATTCTTACCTCGACAGGAAAAATCCGTTGGTGTTCTGCCTAAGAGTGGAGCGACCCTTATCAAATCTTGTACTGGAACGGAAAATTCTGTATCTAACAACGGGCGCCTGAGCAAACAAGATATGGATAACCCGGGTCGAAGGTTAGGGGGATATCGTCCTTTTAATCCGTCCTTACAAGAGAAATAAAGAAACATTATTTTGCTGAGTAAGACACCGTAACATGTTGTGGATTGAGGTAATCGGGTTTTATTGATGAACGTCGATTCCATATCAAGTATCACTGGTGATTATGCTTGGCTGGGAAACTAACCGTTAAGATCTTTTATATAATATTCATATTATGACATTGAATAATTATTGTTCATCATAAACTGGACCACCATGAGAAACCATTAATGAAACGCCATGGGATAAGTGCAATTTGTCATATGGTTAGTAAGTAAATCATTATAAAATAGCCTAGGGGGAACGGGTACTAGTAAAACTATAATACTACTTGTCAGAGAATTCGAGGCCAAACCCATGAAATGGTTGTTCAGACCTCAGTACTGTCATAATCATGGGACAGATCACGAGTTGGACGAACGTTCATAGCCATAACACAAGCGGCAGCCAAGACCAGGGGCGGATCCAAACTTTGATTTCATAATCTAACCTAATTTGTTTTGCAATTTTATTCTTTCTATCGTATATATACGACAGAAAGAATAAAATTGCTATATATAGAGCTTTTAGGGAATCAATGACAATAACTCAATTTCTACCTAACTCCTGCTTGTACATCAGTAACATAGCTAGGAATTTCGTTCGGGAGGTACCCAAAAGCAGGGGGGTTTGGGAGTACCCCCCGGGAAAATTTTGACAAATACGGTACTGAATCGGATGTTTTAAAATAATTGTAGAACTTTTCATAATACAGAAAAACTTCATTTTTCAAAGAATTTTCGAAGAAAAGGAAGCTATTGGTTTCGGTCCAAAAATTTTAAAACTCGAATTTCCGCAAATTTTTTGTATAAATTCGTTTCAGACCATCCTGAATTCACTGCCAAAAGACTCCCCCTTAGAATTGAGATAAAAAGTTCAAATTTACGCAAAAAATCTGTCTTGGCAATCGAAAGGCTATAAGTTCGTAGATGGCAGAATCGGACCACTCTAAGGGGGATTTAGGGGAATTTTTCTTAAATTCCAAAAATGAAACTTTCTGACAAAGGGGGGTTGTCCGGGCTTGACCCCCTTTGAATCCGCCATTGGCCAAGACAGAAGTTGTCATTAGCCGTAAGCCAATAAGGGATGAAGGTGTAGAGGTTTGGAGCAAACCGGCTGGGAGATATTTGGGAGTCGTGTTGGACACAGATCGTTTTCTATGTATTTTTTTAAATTTTATATGTAGGTAAATAATATGTACCTAGTATATAATTTTACCATCCTTCCAAATTTGAACGTAATAGGTGGGTGGAAGTCGATTTCACTCATCAAGTGCGACCCAGGTGAGGTCAGGTCAAATGGAGTGAAATGCCGCCAACCGTATATTTTTATTTTTATCTCAATCCGTCACCGACGTACCACCAGGTTTTCTCCACTTTATTTCATTCAGTTTTAACTTTTGACCACATTTTCGGAATCATCGTCAAATGTTGCTTTGATTCGTGAGTGTACTTTGATTCTTGTAACATACCGTTGAAAAGCTAATTTAATGAAGAGGTTTTCATGAGATTTGCCAGTTTCCAGGATTTTTCTCGGAAGGGTAGTAACGATCTAAAGAGATTTAGAATTTTTTCAAATTCTTCTCGTATGTTCACGTTCTTCTAAGGTCATTAGATGGCAATTCTTAACTATCAAAGTAAACTAATTTAACGCCAATTTACAGCAAATACGCAAGTACAGCAAATTTAACGATAATTGAATAAAGTGGAGAAATTTGAGTTTAAAGGAGAAAAACATGGTTATTCTGAAAAAACCTGTGAAAAATCATATCTTGAGAACGGATTGTGATAAAAATATGCGGTTAGCGATATTTTACCCCCTTTTTTTTAAATGAAGATTCACGGGAAATGTTTGCATCACTCTGTATAACACAAACTGCACGAGCTTGTGGGGTACCGCATAATAATGCCATCACGTATAAGATTCCTCATAATCTCTGGATGTACAAAATGAAGGAAAACGTGTAATTATAAATTTGAAGTAGCCAATAATCCTAGATCTTCCAATTTCATATTGCCTTCAGAAGAAAATGAATAAACCAAAGATGTTCTATAGTTTGTTATATCCAATTTACCGGTAATATGGTCATAAGTGTGATATTTACAAGTTGTTATGAATTCAACATAGATATAGAGGAAAAGATATTCCGAATGATATTTTATATTGACAAATTGTTTTGAATTCTAAGTCCGTGGATGATTTTTTACTGATGTTTTCAGTTGACTTGATTGTTTCATCGTCATGGCCGCACCTAGTCGCTTTGAAGATCAAGTTAAGTGGAGATTTACTCGCTGTTTAAATGATATCGTCATAAAAGGCCGTAAGTTTTTTCTTGCCATTCGATTGCTCTTCGATGCCTGGATTCCAATATGAGCTATGCATCTACGTATTGCGGTTATAGTATAACCTTGGTCCTTTCAAGTCGCTTGATCTATGTGGTCGTCTGGGCCAAATTTAAATGCCCGAATTAGACATGCCTCGAAAATGCTGAGGCCGGATTTTTGCCTTCCGATACCTTCCGGCGATTTTTTGAACGTTTTTTGCTCACATAACCGCGTTAGGGCGTCCTGAATCCAAACCTAGATTTTAACATTTTTGATAGGTATGTATACGTGTGTCATTCTGAAGATTTCTGATTTTGGTCGAACGACGAAAAATGCACATTTTTGCATTATTTATGTGAAATAAGACCAAATACCTAATTTAAAAAAATAGATTTGGATATAATATTATTGATATATTACAATAATTGTAGATAATAATAAATAATTATTATTTATGGACCGATCAGTAATTACTGATAGTCCCAAGAGCACAATTAGGGTACGTATAGAAAAGTGTCGTATGTCAATTATGTCAGAAGGTTTCAATGCCTCCATGCCCTAACCAAACATCTTGATAGATGGGGCCCATCGTTTCAATCACCATCCACCTACATATTTCAATCCATCACCCACAGATATTCCCTCAGGTTGGGCTAACCCCGGAAATTGAATCACCTTGTAATTACATTTCAACCGCAGTTCACGTAAAATCTCAGCCTCTTACGGTCGATTATCAACTCGGAAAAACGCCCCGTAACTTGATGGGAAATTAAAAGGTTATGGGCGCCGGCTCCCCGGGGATGGGGCGAAGGCGGGTGGCGTGACCACACTGCGGATCCAGAATTAAGAGATATTTCTTTTTTATTGTCCCTCATCAATCACAGATGTGAGGGAAGGATAACGAAAATCTTTGTAAGGATTTCCTTCACGCCTCCTGTCGTTAGCCCTAATGGTTTCCGCATATAAAACAACTGTAAAAGGGGTGAACTGTACCGTAATAAAGTATATTTTATATTATACCGTCGAATGGTAGGTAATATTTCTTTTAGATTTGTGCAATTCCAACACCCTCTAAAACCGATACTACCGAAGAGGCCTTCTCTAAAGCCACCAATATTTGGATACTTAAACTTGGCGTTGGTTAAACAATTATACCTCGATGATAAAAAATGGTTTCACAAATTAAAACTTCACCAAGGGCCTGAACGGGGTAAGCCATTCCTGCAAGAACCAAAATTGATGAGCTCCCAAATGAAATTTCTACTCGCATTTCGAGTTTCAGATATCAAGGGACGTATTTGGGAACCATCTGTAAGGGGACGGTTCAGGTAATCACGATTGAAATTTCCCAACACTACAATCCAAAGCTGATCCTTGAAACTTTTCATAACCCTAGGTCAATAGGAAGGGGTTCAAAATAAAGTTCGACATTTTGAAAATGTTATATCTCGAAAATTTCAAAGGAAATTGTTCAAATTTGAATATAAATTATAGTATTTTATATAATATACTTAGTAGGTTCAAGAAAAACTACGTGCTTTGTATTACTTTGCATGTTAATATAAATTAATTCTAAATAGTTAATTGTCAATATGAATATTCAAATCATTCGGAGATTACCACCTGGTCAGCTATTCGAACAATATTTTAGTCCATTCTTCCACCTTTTTATAATGGTTCTAGGACTAACAAAGATATTGTACACAAAACAGCGATCTTGACAGAAAGGTGATCTGTACAGAAGATAATAACCCATTGTTCAAAAATTTCAGCGGTTTTTTGAGAGGGAGCAAAGAAGGCACACACATTAACAAATTGACTCATTAATTGTTTCATTAATAAATTGACTATGACTGTGGTGTAACGCTTGAAGTAATACACTTAAAAGCTTATTCAAACCGATCAATACAAGGGAATAGTGTGTTATCTTTGATCAACTATTAGTAAGGCAGGGAGAAATAGGGATATGCGGGATGCCTCCAATTTGGCTCCGTGTTTGATCTTCCTGTGATCGAAAATTGACTGCAAGATTCAGGAAGGGTGTGAAGGCGTCCTCATCAGTCGTTTGAAGGCTTAACGTTTTCGGTTACTGCCTGTGATACTGTTGATCCTTAGGAGTGAAACCTTACAAAGGCCTCCATGAATTTAATAATATGGATGTAATCTGCCCAACAGTAGCGATCACTGAATTGTGTGATAGTGATGTTATCGGGTTGTGTAGTTTTGCTAATCATTATTAGATAGGCGATGATTCATCTTTCAAAACTGACGTACCCTATTTTTGCTCATCCTAGGCAGGCATAGTACTTCTTCTCATTCAATCTATTTCTGGTACTTATTCTCATTAAATCTACTTTTACCCACGCGTTGTAACTCACATGTACATATTTATTCCATTTGTTACAGTTGCTGCTACGGCGTTTAGTATTCTTGGAACAAAAATGTTCTTCAAGAATCGTGGTATGTTATTAGTACATAATTAATTAGAGAAAATGTGATTACATTGGTTACGTGTTTTTATAATGTAGTATTTTCTGTACTTTGTGAGCAAAACTTGTGAATCATAATAAACACCTGTGATATTCTTTTAGTGTCGACGAAGGGAGCGACCATGGCTGGATTTGGAATAGCGATCGGAATGTCGTATCAAAATTGCGAGAGGGAAATGCAGCTTGCTCTCACAACTCCATGCGATAAAACGGTACATGATTAATTTCAGTATCATATATTATTGAAATAATATATCATCTAATGTGGATTGTAGTGTAGGGTGTATCGTGGTTTTGGTATATAGTCCAAACGATTTTAAATTGTTTTAAAAACAATTTTATTTGAATTTTAAAGGCGCGACGAGTTTTAACTTGATACCAAAAAGTTAAGTAGGTCAAAACGAATTTCATTTCGCCTAACCATTTTCTCTCCACGAAAAATGGTTCTGTATTGATGATTTGTGGGTCCTCGTGGGTCAAGTCAGAAGTGCTGATTTTTCCCATGTGTACTATTTTCGGCACATACATAGTTGCTCAACAAAATATTCAAGCTATCATCTCATTTACGGCCCCGCAACCGAAATAATCCGAAATCAGTTCTGAGTACGATTGAAGTTTTTCTTGATCTGACAAACAGCAATGTACAACATAAAAATCTTTATGAATTATGCATGTAAGTTGTTCCTCAATTCAATTGGAGTGTTGATGTTGACCAACTCGAACACATTTTACCTCATCACTCCAATTATTTTATACAGTTATGGGGCAGAACCGTGTTCTATACAAGATCTATAGAAAATGATAACCGCATGAATGATGAGCCGAATGAACTTGTAGCGTTTTCTACTTCGGGGATAGAGATTATTAAAACAAGTCCAGCTAACTCACATCCCCGCCTGGGATTCGGAGTCGACAACAAAGGGTATTTCAATTTGCCTGGAAGGGACATACTACATACCCTGGTGTAAAGGTCCCCAGCCAAACTCCCTGGTTCGTCGGATGAGGCAATTTCTCGCCGAACAGAGACTATTGAGACCTCCTAAATGAGACGGTGTGCGAGGTTACCTTGTTAAAGGTTCAATATCAGCTTGTTCTTAGAGCGAGGGCTGTATTAAAGCCTGAGAACGGGTTACTTCAGGAATTGGCTACAGCCCCGAAGGTCACATTTAAATTGTTTTTCAGAAGGGCGGAACTCCGTTTCACCGATACCAGGAAATAATTTAGTATTGATTTACACAATCAATCTTCGAGTTACTGTGTGAATAGTAGCCACATTCAGAAACGATAGTGGGTTAACTCATCCAATCATCAAACCCCCATTTGTTATGAAGGGTCGTCGGCCTAAATGAACGAAACATCATTTTATGAAATGATTTGACGAAGATTTCTCGATGCACGGTGATACTCTATAGAAGCGTTCAGACTCTGACAGAAAAACCACAAGGGTAATGTGGATGAATAATGATTTTTGATAACACCATTCATATAGATAGCCAGATAACACTGGCCAACAAAAAAGGTGTTGAATAGTGCAGAGGAGATAAGGGTTCATGTTGGGATTTTTCGGTGCTGAATCCAAATCGAAAACCGGTTTCTCGCCATCAGGTCTAGTTTTTGAGATATAGCTCATATACCTTTTTTCTAGCTACGTTAGTGTGTTGATAAGTTTACTTCAAAAAATCCTGGTTAATTTTTCACTTTGAATCCCTCTTTCTATGATTCTTGAGATGCAGAA
The DNA here is from genome assembly GCA_963920205.1 of Stenodema calcarata. Classification (NCBI taxonomy): domain Eukaryota; kingdom Metazoa; phylum Arthropoda; class Insecta; order Hemiptera; family Miridae; genus Stenodema; species Stenodema calcarata. The sequence goes on from OY986051.1 coordinate 16,964,836, forward strand.
TTCGAATTTGAAATCCGACTGTAGTTATGTTCTTCCATTCCACAAAAAACAGCTGTCAAGTTGACAAAGTACACAGAAAAATCCCAGACAACACTGATTTATGCTTTTTTAAATGCACTTTTTTGAAAAAAACTACGGTAGATAGAAAAAATCTAGTTCCGAATTCGGATTCAGCGTGAAAAATCCTGTAAGAATTTCCTTCTTTTATTGATAAAACCTATAAAATAAGCCACTAGTAAATTTACATCCGATTCAGGAACACAAAAGTTGGTTACTGGTTCAATGTGTTGATTTAATTAATTGATCAATATACTATGATGAACATACATTTCTTATCTTCCAATTAATTAAATTAAATCAAAATGTTGAACCAATAACTTCTGTGTTCCTCAATCCTCACCCAAATCAACAAATTGAACGTATCACATAAAAATTTATTAGCGGCTTTCTTTTATAGATTTTACCAATAAAAAAGAGAACTCTTTACAGGATTCTTCATGCTGAATCTGAATTTGGAACCAAATGTTTTCTATCTGCCGTAGTGTTTTCAAAAAATGCGTTTAAAAAAAGTATAAGACAGTGTGGTTAGGGATTTTTGTGTGTACTCACTTTTTCAACTTTACCGCTGTTTTCCGTGGAATGGAAGAAGATAACTAAAGTCGGATTTCAAATTCGGATTCTGTACCATGAAAACAATAGAGAGAGTGATTGAAAGTGTAAAATTAACTGGGATTTTTGAAGTACAAAAACGACAAAATTGAATTACAAGATTGTTTGGTGCAGAGGGTTGGAGTTGGGAATTTAGTTATATAATTTGCTTTAAAAAATTTCTCGCAAAAACTATTTAGTACCTAATCTATTGCAGGTTATTTGGAAGTATTGAAACACTTGAAGTTATGTTTCAGTTCTTACCTTTTCTATCTTCGTAATAGGAGGAATCTGATCAAGGAGCTACTTGTGAGCCCCAATCAGTTTACCCACCGTACAGGTGGACTTACGAAATGATGTACAGGTGGACTTACGAAATGATTGTTTTTCTCAGAGAAAGAAGAAAGTGAAGGGCGAAGATGACTGTCTCGATTTAGAGAGCGATAAAAAAGTTGAAAACATGTCGAGTGATGAAAATGACAAAGGTGAACCGCCAGAGGAATTGGAAAACGACAAAAAGAAGAAACCAGTGGATTTGAAGAACGCGAAATCGAAGAAAACAGAAGAATCGAAGGAGGAGGCTGCTTCGAAGGACGGCAAAGCAAAGAAGATTGAGGGAAAAAAATAAAATCACAAAAGCTGACGAAGATAAGGCTCAAAACCCTATTGACTTGAAAAAAATGAAGGATGAAATGTGATGTTAACTCTTGTCAACTCATAATAAAAATTGTCAGTCAATAAATTGCCAGTTTTCATGAACACGTAGGTTTTTGAACACACTAGGTTTTCCATCCCTTTGAGCTCCGGTTCTGAAAAATGAGCTTTGGGAATCGACCAAGGAGAAAAATTTGAAAAAATTATTTCTGTCAGAGAAGCTCCAACACTTGAGACATGTCAAATTCCGGGTACAGGTCTAGTGCCGGTAGGTATGAACTCATTACACTGCTCTAGTGAATTGCTTCTTTTTTCTTTCTATTCTTCGAGTTTCCCCATAAGAAAAAGTCACTTTGGATAGCCGCGGGTCATTTATTTCCTTACTGCGCCAATTTCGAAGGTTTCCCCAGATTTATTCCTCGGGGCCCAATCGTCTGTGCGACCCCAAACACAGCTGGCGTGACTATTAAAGGCCTAGAGAACTGCGTACGGCAATAAAAGGACCTTGGGAACCACAGGAAAAGCAGTTGGGCCTTCAAGAAGGTTTTGCGATGAGAATGCAAGAAGAAAGGCGGGATGAAGAGGGGGAAGAAGGGCTGTGGGTGAGACCGGAGGAGAGATTGAAGGATATTGGAGGCGGGTTTATTTACATGTTGAAAAAGAGAAAAAAAAGATTGAGGTTTTCTGGATATAGACATTTGTCGGGAACCCCTTCTTATACAAGGCAACCACTCCTCACCCCAGCTATTTTCTTGGTATGGCGACTTATTCTTTGTCCATTTCTGTCATTCTACATCTTCTGAGATCGTCCGTTTTCATATTTTCGATTACCCCGAAGTATCAAATTTGGAGATATGACTATTGTAGCCAATGAGCGATATGATAAAAGGAAAATTTAGAATTAGGTTCTATTCTGTTTCTATTAAGCCACCTTAAGACTCACTTTCATAGCGACGCCTTTTAAATGGCTCTCTGGCATCCTTCAGTTTTTGGATGATAATGTACGTAGGTAATGGTAAAATTAAGCTACTAAGGACGAACGAATTGTGTCAGAATTCTATAATTTAGAAATCCTTGTAGTCCATCCACTTTTTCATTACCCAATCCTTGGCATGGACAGAAGATTTGAAGTAAATCATGCCAAAAGCTGCGACGTAAGGTGCGATGTAGATTACACCTTTATCCACAACGTAACTCATCGTCTTGAAGGCGTAGAGCGGCGTCAAGAGTAGGAAAAATACCCAGAAGTTGAAGTAGATGAAATCGTTGAGGACGTTGCACACTCTAAGGTACCTTTGGCCGTTATTTAGATCACTATCGCTGGAGAAATACGAGAGGTGATTATAATGCCGAATGAGGGTTTAATGTATCACTGATCAATAAATATTGAAAAAAGAATATTAGAAATCCCAGTATCTATTATACGGATGGGATTTATAATAGTTCTCAAAATTCATTTAATGATCTTGAGCTAATCAATAGTGACCGCACATTGAATTGTGTCAACTTTTCCGACATGAACGCAGTTCACGTAGTTGTTTTTACTAGTTCATCACTGACTTGTAGTACAAGAATTAGGTATCAGTCAATAATAGGTTTTCTAGCCTCAGTACTGTGTTTGAATACCTTCTGGACCTATCGATATGTTCACGAGATTCAATCTTCTTCCTCAAGCTGGTGAACACATTATCCTCCAGCATTGCTCAGGATTCAAATTTACAGAGATTTTCGATAGAACAAACAACTATTCCTGATGTCAATTAAGTATTTGCCCTGGATACCTGTGGGATTCACAACTGTAGTTGGACTCTCACGAAAGCAACGAGTATTAATATTTAGAAAAAAGGATTATAATGGAGATAAAAACCACCAATTACACTCGAGTGCACCCTGAAAAATCGTCATCGACAAAGAAAACAAAAATTTGAACCCCCTCCCCCTTCATTTGTGGTTTTACGTTTCAAGATACGTAGAATTACAACAGTTGTAGTTACTATGCTATTGGTACCTCTGCTCATGAGCAACGTCATAGCATAGGTTTGACCACTTAATTTAAGAGCTGTTTTATCTGAAACATCCTTGAGTTTAAACATCCCTCTCAGATTGAATTGCTTCTATGGTACCAAATTTCCAATATTGGGTATCGTATACAATGATACTGATACTGATAGTGATGCAGATTGTGTGTTGTATGGAAATCGCCTCTTAATTACAAAAAAAAAAAACAAAAAAAAAAAAAAAAAAAACGAATAAACCGAAAACTCGGTCACATTGGAATCACTAGATCAAAACTTCATGTACGCTCGTTGGTAAGGAATAGATCAAGATATCCAACACAAAATCCAGACAAGTATAATTGTTCAATTCTCACAAAATAGACAGGCAATGAAGTTCAGGTCGTGGGAGCGTATTCATATTGATTTGCCTGAAACACATAAAGTAAAAATATTTGTTATTCTTGATGATTATTCTAAATGAGTAGAGTGTTTTTCATAAGGAATTTTTGGGGTATGACTTCATTTTGAACCTCTTCCTATTAACTCAGGGTTATGAAAAGTTTCAAGGATCATCTTCGGTCTAATCCAGAATTTTCGGACAATCTAACTGGGTACAGTGGCACGGGCGGCGGACGGACGGATTTTGATTGAATTCGATTTTCTGATTCTACGCATCTTGAAACAAAAACCCTCAAGTTTTGAGGGTAGGTTAAACTTTTTTTCGTGGTCGATGCTACTCGTGTTATTGAAAATATTATATGAAAATGGTCATTTTGGTGTAAGGAGACAATTTGGGTAATTAATGGGGAAGCAGAATTCAAAAAAAGCTGTTGGTTCCGACTCATCTCACACTTTTGAAACGTATCAACCCGTTCAACGTTCAGCCCTAATGCACGCGCCAAATGATTGAGAGCCACCGGGGAAAATAATGAAAACCGTGGAGATGGAAGACTGTTGGGCACTTGGCTTTGCGCTATACGTTTTCTCCCGCCGCTTTAATTTCCAGTGGAATGGACAGCTGCAATCCCACTTAGCGGCGAGAGTAGCAATAATGGGATCTGTGGTCCATTGTGGCCGTACCGAGTTTTCATTAGCTAAGTAATAAAACCAATCTCTGCTCCAGGCCAATTATTCCTGTTGGCCTTTGAATAAATAGGTACCCTAATTCCGGATCTCCAAGTACATTCCTACTACCTACCTGTTTAAAACGGGAAGGGTTGAAATAAATTAGATGAAGGGGTTGTTCGTGTTTCCAATAGTTCAAGGAATTTAAGCCTGACTTAACTTTTATTAACACTCGTTGGTGAGCACGTATTCTTCTAACCTCCAATAATTGTAGGGACAATTAATTAATTTTGGGTCTACGAAAGTAGGGGAAACTTCCGATTTTCTTTTGGGAACTAAAAACCTCTCGTGTATTCTTTTCTCTTAGTGGAACCTTTGGAATCAACCAAAAATAATTTGTCCAAGAACTCGAAGTTAGAACCCGAAAAACATCATCAACATCAGAGTGAATCAATCAGTAAAAAGTTTGGTGCATTTATATACTGCGAACACCTACCTAATTCAAACTACGCGTGGTTATTTGATATAGAGTTTTTTGAGGTTTTGAGATAGGTACTTATATTCTCTATGATACCTACTTACCTATTATTCGTGTCAATGGAAAGAGGGTAATTTCGGGTATTGGTTGTTAGGTAAGTATCAATGTTCTTAATGTACTCCATCTTAATATTGATGTTCTTCATATCTACGATGGTGGTAGGGGCCAGTTTATAGGACCACCATTGAGCTAGTTACCGACTGCTCTGGTAACCAACTTGAACGAACGCTCAATATTTCACTTCATTACTCAAGAAAATAATTCTGAAAAATAATATCTAATAATGATTTTGAAAATTTCATTTAGTTTTTCATAATTCAAAGTGTAATATTAGTGTTATAAGTTTATTTCCAAATATGGACTGAAGTTTTGATTTATGTTTTTGGTTTATATCTGTTCATGTTTTTAATGATTTAATAATTCTATCTGCATGGCTGTATTTACTATAAAATGCCGAAAACAAAACTCAAACCCTAATTTTTGACCACGTCAACTGGTGTTTGTGGCTCCGATGAATATAATCTCACCCTCGTAGTTACCATAATATTGCGTAATTAGTGGAACAGTTAAGGTTATTCATGTGTAGGTATATATCAAGAAACTTACAAGCGCTGCTAATGTTTCCTTAATGGATACATTAAAAATTTTTCTGTATCGATAACTGTTTTGTGTTCTGACATTGTCAATTGTTACGAATGTTGCTTGGACAATGTGTGTCCTTTATATCCTTGGACTGCGTGCTCATAACTCTACGAAAGAATGGTCGTAATGAGCCAAAATATTGAGGGTAGGTCTGAGTTGGTCCCCAGATGGACCACATGAATTTCATCTCAAATTATCGCAGGATCATATAGCGAAGGATTTCAAGATGAAGAGTAAAAAGAAGAGGAGATAGCCAAGCGGTGTGACTTTTCCCCTTTCAAGACGACACTCGAGAGGCTCCATCGCAGCATTATAGCACTGTGTTATACTCACTACCGTCATTATCCGTCGACTTCCCATCACTTCCGGTGAATAGGTACTTCAGATCGGGGCGACCGAATAAAAGTAAAAGCTACCCCCCAACAACCCCTATTTTTCTTTCGATCCCTCTGGTCCACAATACTCGTTTTTTTTCTTCGGGACGTAAAAAAAGTTGAAATATTTACTAACGCCGTAAAAATAAAAACTCCGACCTCTTAAAGGTTGAGGAACCGTGTAGAAACTGAGGAAAGAAAAAGAAGTGGAGGACCTTTATCAGACTCTTCAGAAAAGGCGTTTTTATACCTTTAAAAGAGAGAAGCGAATTCCAAGGCCGCGTTTAGGGGTAGAAGTGCTTAAAGATTGATGGGTTTTCGCTGAAGAATGCAAGGGTCCTCTCAAGACTGTTTCTTATGAGTTTACTCCCTCGCTACGCCCTACGGACATGTCGCGATCGCTATACCGTAGGTAGAACGTAGACAACTTGGGGTCTGTTCAGAAGTTTTAAAAAGCGTTCTCCAGGAATTGGGAACTTTTTGGAGGAATCCCTCGTTTCCCAAGGAGTTTCTCTCTTGCGAGGATGTTATCTCGGCGACAAGGCGGGAAACAGGAGACGACCTACGGAGCCGGCAATTATCTTGAAGTTCCACGTAATGTGACAAGTTTCGGAAGAGACTGGTCGACCGTTATCCAGTTTTGAAAACTTCTTTCTTCGTTTGTATCCTCCGGAGGTTTTACGGGGGATGTTACTGTGTGAAATTAATGAGCCATTCTATCTAGCGCCATTGATTAACGTGGAGGGGAACAAGAGATTTCACGCCTTTACGTATTTACCAAGTACCTATTAATTAGTACGATCCAGTCCATTAGTGGAGTAGAGTTACTCCACACTGACTTCCAATGCTCCAATGACGATGTAACGATGGTTTCTGATGGAACGTTATATATTTAATACTTCCGTTCCCCACGCTGTCGTTTCAACAGCTGATATAATATTGGAAAATCAATCACCAAGTAACATTCATCATCACATGCGAACTAATGGGGAATAAAGTGTTATGGGACTCAAAACGATATTTTATCTGAAACGAACAGATTAGGGACTAGATTGAGCGAAAACCCCAAAGTGAGCTGCAATTATTTTCCTCGCCACTCTCTAAGTTGGGTAAAGAATTTCGAACCCCGGAATTTTAATTCGCCTCGCTGGACACTACAGAGACACAATTGTACACAAACATTTGTCATCGCCGATCCGAATCTTTCAATTAGTCTCAAAACCAGGGCCGAAAAATGAAATAACGTGTTTATAGTGTAGCTATTATTCCCAGCTATTAACCGTCGTACACTTGTAGCTATTATTTACTGTTCCTGTTCAGCAACGCTCCACTGTAGTATCAAACTAACTATCATGCAATTCTGAAATATCCACATTTTTCGAGTTCTCGTCCAGAATTACAGACACACCCTCCATGAATTCCATCCGGTTATAATGACCCCCTCTCGCCAATTACCCGAATCAGTCATTAGGATACACGAATAACTTAAACGAAAACATTATCAGCGAATGTTATTTTTCTTCCGATTTTCTCCTACAGAAAACGGCCAACCCCTTCATTTTACGATATGATTATAGGCCACATCGACCTAGAAGGATAGCCAACCCCTGCCCTAAAGAAATTGCGCTCATGATATACCCCGCAACAGTGGTTTGGTCACGGAACGGAATCCGGTTTATCGATCCTTTCTGATTACCTTCGCCCTCGTCCAACGAGATGAATTTTTATCCAATTTGTTTATCATAGCTTCGTGAAAAGTTCGTCATCGTCCCGCGTGATTTTCATAATTTGCCAATTTCTGAGAGTCTGTTTACTATTCGGATGTCTGAATAATTTTTCAATAACTCACACACTCGACAGAAAGAAGGTAAGGTAACTCAAACAACAGTTGGTACATAATCTACAACCGCTTTTGGATGGTCTAAGAAATTGACGAGACGAAATAGAAAAGTAGTTTCGTGAAACATGTACCAATGCACATAAGCCAAATGAATTTGCACACTTCTTTCCGAATCGTCACAAATTTTAAACTAAGTAGGTACCATCTATTAGAGCAAGTTTCTGTTGTTGTTGTTGATTGGGAAGATTTGTATCACAGTAGTCTGTGTGTTTGTTCGTAAAGAAACTTCAACAATGACATTATCATCCCACCCAAGATGAAGAAGAGACTTGGTCGATTTGAAGTTGAACGAGTGGTTAGGTGACTGAGTAAACGGAGCAGACTAAGCTTCCAAGGTTCGTCGCGTAGTAGCCCATTCGCCGTTCCGAACGTATATGCGGAAATCTTTCGAAGAAACATAGAAGGCAGACTGTTACGGGAGAGCGTCATGACAATTCGTTCCTTCAGCTCCTTCAGTTTGGAAATAGGGAAAGAAGCTGTAAAGACGTACTTTAATGCCAGCGACGCAGGGAGGTCCTTTGTGTTTTTCGGTAAAAAGACCTGCACGGGTTATTAGCAGCTGAGAGCGCGCTCAATTTGGCGGAAAAGACAAAAGGAGATGTGCATGTTGCCCTGGATTACTTTGTGTCGTTCGGTCCGCTTCCTCCTCTACCATGCTCTGTGAATTACTTCTTTTTGTTGCTACATTCGCTGTTTCTTAGAGCAGGAACCCACACTCAGAGGGAACACGCATTGATTAGTTTCAACCACTAGGTCACACATCTTGGATTGGGCTAACTTCCCATAAATTATCAGGAGGTCTTTCACCCAGATAGGCTTTTGTAGGCACGGAACAAAATAGACCCAAAATGGCCGCTTGAATAAAACGCTGCTCAAATTCTTCCACAACAGTTGATTATTTCTTACAACCAATCGCACTGTTCTGAATGCAGCACTGCTTGCTCCAGAACAAAAGTGATCCTTGCAAATTGAATTCCTCAAACTAAAAACATATTTGGAGCAATGAGGGGAAATATTGATGTATCGGCAATAATTTATCTCAAGAAGTGCCTACAACAAATAAAGAAAATTGCCAAGGAAAAGGATGGATTTAATTTTAAATTTGTCCTTTTCCTTTGGAATTTTTTTACCATTATTTTACAATTTTTCATTACAATTATTGTAAACCAGCACTATGGGGAGGATAAACTAGTTTTTTCTCGGTCGATTCTAATGGTTTGTAATTGAAAATAATTCATTAATTATATTATGCCCATTTTATATGAAGTTCTGAACCAAATGAGTCTAACCAGTGAGTCTTTTGGTTAAATACCAACGAGTGTGTGGTATTTGAAGCTTTCTGTTTACGATAGGTTCAATATTTTTTGCAGTGAAACAACGTTTTTCTGTAAGAAAAAAAAAGCTATTAGATCCATCCAATGAAGTTCCTATGTCCTCAAATCAGTCGAAATAAGCAACATGCTATCCAGTGAGTTATTCACCTTTAAATTATGTTCATCTCTGGTTCGCTCAATACTTGCCTCCTCCCCTGCCACTTTTAATTAAATATTATACCTGTACTCTGCCTCTCTCTCATTTGCCAATATTGTTCAATTTATTTTCATCATTGTTTTCCTAGTAGTAAGTTCGTTTTTCTTTTTTTCTCATCTGCATCTGTAGTTGAAAGAACTTTCTACGAGAAAGCATAAAGGCTTTATTCAGCAAAACGTTGCATACAAATTGAAATGGGAATTTATGAGGGACGGATATGGTAGTTGCGACGACAACAAGAATAACACACGAGCGGAGGCTATAATAATTATCTCACTGTACATTTTAATTTCCTTTGTAATTGGGCTTGCCCGTACCTACTTCCAAAAATAAATAAATAAGACCAAATGAGTTGATCTCTTGAAACACTTGAAATTTTAGGTTAGAACAGGTTGGTACCTTTCAATTTAAGTCCACTGGGGCATAAATTCTTCGGCATCTCTCATTCTATAGCAGAGTGCTTTAGGGGGTGTAGCATGATTGTATACCTGTTCAGGCGAAACAGGCTGTTCATTGGCTAATTCATATTCATATCTGGTTGCTGCAGCCGAGAAACGCCGGTTGCGTATGTTGGCGACTGAGGCCGCGAACGGTAGTGTCTATAATTCACACGTTAATTAGTGGACATAGCTAGGGCTTCTAAGCATCCTTCGCAGAGGCTCTTAAATCATTCACTGCAGTATCATGCGCCTCGTCTGCTACCCTTCGCTGCACCTGTAATATGCGTAAACAAGGTCTCTCTCTGCCTCCCTAGCCCAGCGCTCTTCCACTTCCAACTGGCACGAGGATCGGTGCTTTGCCACTGGGGAACTAATAATAACTACGTACACCTCCATTCATGGTTCTGGTGGACGTGGTACATCGACAATGATTTGTAAGTGGAGTAAATACACGTATGTGGAACAGAGTAGCTAACAAGGGGGTATTTTTCTGATTGAAAAATAAAAGGTGCAATGTTTCAAAGGTATTTCACAGATGTCACTTTCATCAATCACTTCATATTCAATTTTAATTATCAAATATAGAGTGATTGTTTCTTAAATAAATTAAAGTAATTATTAGAAGTAATTATTAAAATCAAAAGTTGTTAACGTATAGCCTATCGCATCTTGGGCTGCCAGGCATTGTGATTTAGCCAGGACTGGTCTGCCATGGGAGATGGTATACCATATAGCTATAGCTGTGCACACTTTCGTGGAACGAATGTTGGGTTGAAGGGGAAGAAGAAGATGAATAAGATAATTTTCAAAATATCTGACGTTGATTAGAGAACGCAGGATTGAATATAATATTTTTGTAATGTGCACTGCATGGTACATGATAGATTGTGTCAATGTAGATGTAGAAGACAGCCTGAGAAGGGTTGAAGGTTATGACCAGGATCAACATCAATATTGGAAGCGGGTGGCAACTGACCGGACTCGTCTCTGGGATCGAAAATGATACAAGCTGCAATGGGATTGATACCCGAGAGAGAAATGTTTACAAAAAGAACCAACTTTGTGTGTGTCGACTGGTGGTAGGGCGGGCGTGGGGACTGCGGCCGGCTGGAGGGAAAACGTAACCTACACTGAGATTTCCCAGGAGTGCCTCCGAGATTCTATTATACCCAGAGTCAACGCTCATAGGGGAGGACAAGGGACTTAACTGCTTCTATCGCCCAGTCCTTAGTCCCGTCCATTACCTGGGGCCGGGATTTGAGGACGGCGCTTCAAAATGAAAACAGGCGAGAGGGAGAAGAGTATTTGACGGCACGTCCCAGTCCCAGTTGCAGTGCAAACAACAGGTGCATATGAAAACTACGAGGACAGAGTTGAGTAAACATATTTTATATATTACTCCGCACTGCAAGACGACCGAGTCTACCAATTCATTAAACTACAATAATTTAGTTATTTCATCAGAAGAAAGATTTGTTTGACTATTAACTTATAGTGTTGAATGGCTATCAAGAGGAGCGGGTTAAATCCCAAATATGGCGTAAGATGTCGGCAACTTACCACATCCAAATGCATTAATAATATAATTTATAATTCAGCATTTGCATCCAGGAGGAAGAGTAGCTTTTCTAGAAGCTTTACGATGAACATAGCTGATATACCAGCAATTCACAACTGGTCGAAGTTATCAGTTATACCTGGTTAGGCTTACCTTATATCAAATATATAGCAAATTTTGCTCGAATGTAATAGGTAGTAGTGACAAAGTAGAACTGTGTTAACATTAGTGTCTGCATGTTATTGAGGGACCTGTCATAATATGACAGGTGCAAAATATTTTTATATGGTTGTATCTCGTTTTGATCGTTGCGATCGAGTGGAACGTTTAGGTTTCAATTCCTGGAGAAATAGTTCGCCTCCTACTCGTATAATCTATTTTAATAGTTTAATTAATTCCTCATTAAATCCTTGGGAATGAAAACCTCAATTTTTCATTCAATCGCAACGATCAAAACGAGAGACCACATAAGAAATATTTTGATTAATATGTATCTACCGTATTTTTTAACATTTTGTTGGACAAAATTGGTAAAATCATGATTTATGAAGAGATAAAAATAAAGATGAAATAACGTTCGAGTTTATAATATAATCGATATTTACATCGATATCGATATTTATATCGATATTTATAATATAAAGTATGTGAGGACTCGAGTTTTCTGGCCAAATGTGTAGGGAGTCCAGAGAGGTTTAAAGAGTGAAAACGATTTTAGGGATCAAATTCAATTATAGCTTTAGATTTGTTTTCAAAATAGACAATTTTTTAGGTTTCAATTCCTACTCCATTTCCGCCCTAAAGTAAAGTACCTATGTTGGATGTACTTGAAAAATTCGAACAAGTTAAGACTGATAGGCCATGGTTGATTGATACAAGTGCGTACCTCATGTCCCGATAATCGAACAAAACGATTGTCGAACGCTGGGAGTCATTTGAATGCTCAATTTTTTACAATTTTTGCTGAACATGTTCGATATGTGATGATAGGTAGATAGATAAGAGGGTTACTATGAGTAAAGCAGCTCGACCTAATTTCGAAAATATCTATTGCGCCCTCCCCGTAATTAGAGCTCCTCTGTGAGCTCCAGTTGTTTTACCAACTTCCAGAGGCTATTAAGATTCCTCATGTAGATTTCTTGGTCAGGGTCCTTCACGGTGGCATAGGACGTGTTCTGTCGTTTTCTCCTCTTCGAGGCAGAACCGGCCACCCTGATCCTGCAGAGATGCTTGCGAAGTCGGCAGTGTCCAGTCAGCAGGCCTACCGTTAGCCTCAACAAGGTGCGGCTGAGGTTTAGTAGGTCTGCAGTGGCGTCATGCGAAGGTACTTTTATGAATTTGTGGATCTATTCCATGCGGCTTGGTTTTCTGATAGCAACCACTCTTTTATGGTGCTGTTATGATAAGTTGTAACGGTTGATTATTTCTTGAATGGGAGGTAAAAATGCCTGATGAATAATTAAAAAAAGCAATTTAAACAAAATGGTACAAGTGAATAATATTCACTTTCATATTATGAAACAAGTGGTGATTGTTACTAGGCTTGTTTACGTCATAAAAACCACCCAAAATCGTTACTTATCACGTTTGTGTTTTTCCACAGTAAAGTTTTGATGAGAGGCAGAGCATGTGGTTTTGAGGAGTGGTAGGAAGGATTTCCCATTGGCGATCACCGTCTGGACAGCCCCTTTGGGTCAGTATCTAATTCAATCTCCATGCAAATTCAACTTACCTTTAGGTTCCCACTCGGAGCAGGAGAGAGAAAAAAGGTCTTTCCTATTTTACCTTCACATAATCAACTCGGGAGTGAACCAAATCACCTTTAATCCTTGCTCTGCGTTCTCAGGTTCTTCCTTTTCGTTTTTTTAAAAACCTTCTCGCCTACGAAACTAGTTTACGACTTTCAGTAAAACACAATTCTGCCATGGCTGCCTTGGGTATCTGCTACATAGGTTGCAATTGTACTGCCCCCGCAATTCCTCCAGTAATCCTTCCAACAAATTTCGTGACATTATCAATATGAAAATAAAAACGATTGAGAAATCTAGGAACGCGGTAGCGTTCCGCCCCGCCAATCAAAGAAGTTGAGAAAACGAACGATGCCGAGTGCATGTTTACCGGACGTCACGAAACGCGTTTTCGAGGTATCCATATCTCGGCTCCTATTTGACCGATCAACTTGAAAATTAGTGTGGGTCTTCTTTGAGTGTATATTAGAAAGCCCTGAAAGTTTCAAATCGATAGGTCTAAAGGGAGCCGAGCTACATAACTTCAAAACCCCGGTTTTTCGGCCTTAGATTGTTCTTCTCCTTCTCCTTCTTCTTCTCCTTGTTCAGACAGGCAAGGCTGGAGCCTCTCCACGTTGACCGATTGACTTGAAATTTTGCACAGAGCTTCATTTAACCTTGAGAAAGAGCCTTATATAAGATTTAACCCATTATCTCAACCCAAAAAAGTTTTAGAAACAAAAGAACAGAAACCTTAGGAAAATTCTGTCCACTTTGACGAGTATACAGCCTGGGTACAAGGACCAATCGACTTGAATTTTTTTACATACCTTCTTTATAGCATGGCTCAGTGCCATTTGAACGAAATAAGCAATTATCTCAACCCAAAAAAAATTAGGGACAAAAAAACTGAAATTTAGGGTAATTAAGGCTAATTATGGCCATATCTCGGCTCCTAGTAGACCGATCAACTTGAAATTTGGTATGGATCTTTTTGGTGTGGATAATAGAAAGCCCTGAAAGTTTCAAGTTGCTAGGTCTAAAGGGAGCCGAGTTATATAACTTCAAAAACCAATTACCATGTTTTTCTACTTTTTTCAGTCGGTCAAGGCTACAGCCTCTCCACCTTCACCGATTGACTTGAAATTTTGCACGGAGCTTCGTTTCAAGTGTAGCAAGTGCCTTTTGAAAGATTCAAGTCGATATCTTTAAGGGAGCCGAGTTATATAACTTCAAAAACCCGGTTTTTCACCCTTACCTGTTCTTCTTCTCCTTAATCAGTTAGGCATTTCCACCTTCACGGATTGACTTGAAATTTTGCACAGAGCTTCGTTTCAACATCAGACAGTGCCTTTTGAAAGGTTTAACCCATGATCTCAACCCAAAAACTTTTAGAAACAAAAAACTGAAATTTAGGCTAATTTTGGCAACTTTGACAAGTCTACAGCCTGGGTAAAAGGACCAATCGACTTGGAATTTTGCATAGACCTTCTTTATAAAATGACCCACTTCAACAACAAAAAGATGTGATATCCCCCCAAAAAACACTCCGTGTAAAAATCACCCCGCCTCGCAAATATCATTCTTCAGAGGCCGGAAAAAGTTATGATATGCACTTTCCCCGCCCGCCCTTTTCCTCATTAAGGAGCTAAGTATAATGAAAAGCTTAACCACTTCACAAGCACCGTACCCCTTTCGAAATCTCCCCTTGGCGCTATTGCGAGACGTTTTTATTACTTCTACAAGCAACTAATACTTGTATAAAACGTTAACCACCATCAAGTATTAGTTGCTTGTAGAAGTAATAAAAACGTCTCGCAATAGCGCCAAGGGGAGATTTCGAAAGGGGTACGGTGCTTGTGAAGTGGTTAAGCTTTTCATTATACTTAGCTCCTTAATGAGGAAAAGGGCGGGCGGGGAAAGTGCATATCATAACTTTTTCCGGCCTCTGAAGAATGATATTTGCGAGGCGGGGTGATTTTTACACGGAGTGTTTTTTGGGGGGATCTGGAATACATCATACCAATCCGCTTTGAGAAATGTAGACCAGTTGGATAAAAAAAGTAGAAAATGGGCTGTTGAAAATATAACAACCCGAAGGCTTATTGCGTGTCACGAGATCGGTGATTACTAATTTGAAGAACAAATAGTTCACTACCAAAATTTAAACTTAGTTTAATTACATATCCTACAAATCCCATCAAGCTTATGAATTTTTTCGTTCATGATTCTTAATCATTCTTACTTGGACTAAGCAGCTGAAGTGACGTACCTAATCAGCTAGAATGTCAATGAGCCCCAAGAATCCTTGCAGACTCTTTTATGTAGGTACGGAAAATGGTTTATCAAATTGGACCAAATGTACATGTAATAACCTATAATATTTTCAAACTTCCTGTAACGCGAAGGCAGAGTGCGACTTATCATAATTTAATGATCACCTGTATTACAAGAATCTGAATAAACTACCCTCTGACGTAAAACATTAATATTTGATGTCTCGGATTAAATCCCCCTCCTAAGATGGCTGCCCTGAATGTTTAAGAAGATTACTCTTGTCGCCCCAACGCTACAAGAGATAGAGAGGAGAGATGTGGAGAGATGTGGAGAGATGTCTTTCCTTGACCTTAGCTTTTTGATGGATCTTATAAGATCTTTGGATGAAATGTTGGAATTCTCAACCATATTTGATATTTTCTGACAAACGTAATGGGCAATGTATAGGTAAATGTTGAAAATTCGCTCTTCTTCTGTACTCCCTCGCGGATCGACTGAAATTCATAAAAAAGGAAAACAAACAAATCTTGGGTGGCACCAATACATGTCAAACTCCTGCGGAGGTTGGGAGACCCTCTCCCACTTCTTCGAGTGGCGGTCGCAAACGGATGCGTGTAAATTAATGTTTAATAATGTGGGGAATTCGTAAGATAATTAGAAATAGGATGCTGATGTGTAAGACGACTCGCACACGGGTTGTTTGACACAAAATACTCGATCATAGTACTAGTTGAGAAAAGACGAAAAACTATACTTCCAATGTATTCTTGTATCAATTTGTCGAACTTCCCTATTGTCTAGAATCTAGAGGTTTCAACGTTTGAAATCAGTATTATTGAATCAGTACCTAATTGGCCATTAAAGGTAAACATTGGTCACTCTGTTTCCGTTGATATAGATATCGGAACGTGGCAGCAAAAATAAACATTTTTAGTAATATAGTGCAAAATATGTAATATATAAAACTCCAAGTTTATCTGTTGGTTCTCTATAGACGGCCGAACGCTAGTTCAAGTTCGGAAGCGCTACCGAAATTCAACAAACTGAAAGACTAGTACTTAAATGAAACGCAAACAATCTGCACACAATTTTTAGCAGAAGTTTATTGTGTGTAGTGGCAGGGGCGTTGACCCTACGATTGATCTTCAAATCACTTACACGGCTGGAACAAAAAGGATAGTATCAGATCATATTATGAATTGATCGCATTTTGGATGGACAATATTATTAGTTACTAGACTAACATAACCTAGAATGATGACATTGTCAATGATTGGAAAATATTTTCTTGTTTCTAGATACTAAGGATATGCTGCCTCACTAAGCTTAATTGCAGTAAACGCCACCAAGCAGATTCTGACATAGAGAGACGTACTGCATTCTAGCTATGTAAATCGATGAAGAAGTGGATATACTGCAGAACCAAAACTTTAACACCTTAATTTAGAGTTGTCGGACTGCATTCTAGGTTTGCTAGGTGATAGAAAACGTGTCAACGACCGCAAAGGATATGCTGCCTCACTAAGCTTAATTGCGGTATACGCCACCAAACAGATTCTGACATAGAGAGACGTACTGCATTCTAGCCATGTAAATCGATGAAGAAGTGGATATACTGACACCTTAATTTAGAGTTGTCGGACTTCATTCTAGGTTTGCTAGGTGATAGAAAACGTGTCAACGACCCCAATAAGCTATCTAACTCATTTTGGCCGGAAAGTGAATATACTGCATTTTAGCGTGGTAGGGCAATGTATGTTAATTATCCATATTACGAGTATGTTGCAACGTAACAGCTGTGTTAAGCCATATATTATATATAATGGTCTGCATACGTTTCATGCTGACATGTACTTGTGTTGGGTGTTAGTTCCGAGCGACAGTCTTAAAATATTTTTTGTCAATATGACTGTCTTGTACAACCAATAGGATGAGGACAATAGAAACCAGTTTGTCAAACACTGCTTCGGCGTATGTAAACTAGTGGTCCGAAACAAAATAGACTAATCGAAATTCATCGGATACTTAGCCAGCTCGACTCGGAGACTGGCAGTAAAGTGAGTTAACCGTCGAGCCCAAGAGGCAATCGACCGGTGTTGAAAGAAGGATGGAGAATGCCAATGAGCGCCAAAGGAGATTGGCAGTCAATGAGCCCTCTCGACAACTTTAACAAAAAGGTTATTGCCTCTACCTCGATAAAACATGCCCTGAAGGGCCCACTTGAAGCCGTCTAGGAGTTGGGACATCAAATAAACTCTTGTAACCGGGACTCTGAACTGTGACTTCAAATATTTTACACACCTTGAACAAATGACAACTGTTTTCAAAGCAGTAGTTCCTAATACTGCGGAGCTAACTTGAAACGGTCCATCTCCATTTTACACTCCTCACCTAAGCAACCCCTCCGGACGGTGTGAGGGTAAAACGTCGTTGGCAATATCCAGGCATCAATTTTGGAAGATTTTTGTTCTATTCTTGTGATGCGGATATGACGACTAATTCGTCACATTCGAAATTAGGAGGGAAAGTGGGGTCGTTCAACAAATTGTGCCCTTATTTGATCTAGTAATTAAAATTGTTTTCCTCGGACGACAATGTCTCATCTTGTAGTAGAAACAAGATGTAATTCAAAAATCCCCAGAAAGGAACCAGAGAAATTTAAATTTTTCCCTTGATGGGAAGAACAATAGATCATGGATATGTCTAGTACCTACTTACTGCTTACAACTACCAAATAATCAATAGTAGGTTTACCTACCATGTAGTGCCTTCTTTTTACATTATTAGTTCATTATGGTTACTTCATTGTGGTTACTTATTTTTCTTCATGCGACATAAAAGATGTACCAGGCTGAGACTGAATGAACCTATTCACTTTTTGGTCCAATTGCCGTTTATGATATTTTTGTGAACGCTCAGTAGACATTCTAGTTTGTTTTCCTCTAGGCATTTTATTAATCACTTTTAACTATCCTATTAACTATGTTTTAGATTTACCTACCTTATAAGCTACGTAATCTGTAGCTTATAAGATTATTATGTAGGTTCTTGAGGGGATACCCGGCTGAAGCAAAATTGATGTCGAGGAGTCGTTCTATACTTGGCTGAGACTTCTAATTGAATGAAGTTTCTGATACCTACTCCTTATTTCATTTGATTATTGTCATTAAACGACAAAGTAAGAAATTCTAACAGCGTCATTCGGTCGAGTTGGAAATCGTTAATAGAAACCTATGCATTCAAGTTTCTGCCAAAAGCAAATCTTGTTTATAGTCCCATCAAATTAGTTTAGGAAAGTAGCCAGGTGCGTAAGGAGGGAAAAATTGGTAGATTGAGATGTGTACATTTTTCACGTAAATCAAGAGCTTTCCAACGAGCGAACGATTTCTTCGCGATGAAAATGGCGGAAGTTATGCACCCCGAACTAAACCTGTTCTGCCTACCTAACCTTATACTTCCAACTAGAGATAACGAAAATCCCTACCTAGCCACCTACTTATTGATAGAAGGGTAGCAAATATCCAAAGAAACCAAATTTACCGTTCTAGACTCATAAATTTATCCAGAACGGTTTTTCGGTCGGCCACGAATGTTTGTCGAGCATCCCTATTTCATGCGATTTTTGTTGTATTCATGCATTGCGGGAGGTCTGTCGATATTAATCCTAGAAAGTAGATGAACTAGCTATCACTCACCTTATACTTCTCTCGACGAAACAGCTCGAAGTATAATCCAATGGCACATCACTAACACTCGCGTTTTGTATCGAAATGCCCATACCTACACTGAACCGTTGCTATCGAGTTTCATTCCGACATCGCGAACACCCCGGAACTCACGATTCAATTCGAAAGTGGTGGAAGACCAAAAGGAGTTGAATCCGTCGATATCTTGATGCAAAATCAAAATATCGCGGCAGCGGTCGGGAAACTGATACTACGCAGTTACCCGTTCCAGTATCAGATAAGCCTCGAGATAAGCACTGCCGACTTGATCAGCCACTAAATATTTTTCCCCAAAGTAAAATTATTTCGTACATAAAGTGTACAATTCAGCTAATTAAAATTAATCTTATAGAAAGTATTACATTCATGTTGAAGAGTTTTGAAATCAATATTAACCTTTTTCTTACATTTATGTTTTTTTGTTTATCCAAAGGTGCTGATAAGTAACCTGGTAAACCTTCTCCATGTGAACTAAAGGGGTATGTAGGTATTATCTTACTAATGCACACTGATAAGATTGATTAGAATTCGACTTCTTATCAGTATTTGATAAGATTAATTATAATTAGCTGAATTGTAAAAAGTGTACAAAGTGTACCTACAATTCTGCTAATTAAAATTAATGTTATCGTATTCTGATGAGAAGTCGAATTCAAATTAATCTTATCAGTGTGTATCCTTATGATGATACCTACAAATCCCCGTAGTTCACATGGAGAAGGTTTACCAGGTTTCTTATCGGCACCTTTGGTTGATCAAAACAAAATGTAAGAAAAAGGTTAATATTGATTTCAAAACTCTTCAACATGAATGTAACACTTTCTATAAGATTAATTTTAATTAGCTGAATTGTACACTTTATGTACGAAATAATTTTACTTTGGGGAAAAATATTTAGTGGCTGATCAAGTCGGCAGTGCTTATCTTGAGGCTTATCTGATACTGGAATGGGTAACTGCGTAGTATCAGTTTCCCGACCGCAACCGCTGCTGTGCCTTCTGTGACTGCTGTGTTTTCTGTTTGCATCAAGATATCGACGGATTCAACTCTTTTTGGTCTTTCACCACTTTCGAATTGAATCGTGAGTTTCGGGGTGTTCGCGATGTCGGAATGAAACTCGATAGCAACGGTTCAGTGTAGGTATGGGCATTTCGATACAAAACGCGTGTGTTGGTGATGTGCCATTGGATTATACTTTGAGCTGTTTCGTCGATAGAAGTATAAGGTGAGTGATAGCTAGTTCATCTACTTTCTAGGATTAATATCGACAGACCTCCCGCAATGCATGAATACAACAAAATTCGCATGAAGTAGGGATGGTCGATCAGCATCCGTGGCCGACCGAAAAACCGTTCCAGATAAATTCATGAGCCTAGAACGGTACATTTGGTTTCTTTGGATATTTGCTACCCTTTTATCAATAAATAGGTAGGTAGGGATTCCCGTTATCTCTAGTTGTATAAGTTTAGGTAGGTAGAACAGGTTAAATACGGCGTTCAGTCGTTTTTGTTATATACCTATAGGTACCACATAGGCGATAACATCAATATTATAAAGATACTTAGGTTGATGAACGACACATAGTAATTTCGTTGGTTGATAGGTGGTTCAGGATGGACGTGTAATGACCTAATCCGATCGGAAGGTAGGAAACCATTTCCTGAATTCCGTAGTCACGAGGCGCCACAAAAATAGATCATCTTTGGGGTAAGATCAGCTCTATGTTGATCGCTAGGATTAAGTAAATGAAAAGTTAAGGAGTTATTAGTTATCGTGTTACAACTTCTGGTTTTCCGGTTTTTCAACAGGATGGTAAGTAATACCGCTCGTAAATCAGATGGTTATATCAACGAAATTATTGTTATTATAATTATTAATTACTTCTGTCCGAGCAGTCCATACGGTGTATGATCAACTACATACTCCAAACCGGGTATCCAAATCTACTCCAATACCCACATAATGACGTTAGTTCGTAGTTGGAACATTTCAACTAATAATTACAGCAACTCTTCTATACTTATAGGTAGTCCTCGTACCTACTAAGCAATCATAGTATCCCTCGATCAATTCGCGTTGATTTACATTTATTTTTCACATAAATCAACAGCTTTCCAACGAGTGGCGAAGAAAATTGCGGAAGTTACATCTCCCTACCAACGGGTAGGTTGTAGGTACGTGAAAATCGACCGAAATAGAGATGTGCATTCTTTTCGTGTTACATTTCCACAGGAATGTCAAAGGTATTGCCCACAAATGGTCCCGTAGCCAATTATCCATTATATTCCTTTGGTTTTTCAATCCGAGATTGATTGAAACAAGATAATATTGCAGAGGCGTTTGCCGTAAGATGTTTCATTTAAATATCCAGTACCGCATTCGGCACAACACCCAACAAGGCCAATTTGGTGCGTTGGAACACATCAGACTTGCAGATGCCGATTTGAACGTAACAAAATTTGAGTCAAAATAAGTTTTCAGAACCGTCTGCCTTCCTTCCACGTCGTGAATTGCTCTCAATGATGCTTTCATGTCAATGTTAATAATAAACTCTGAAAGTCATTTCATCAAAATGTTCAACTGAGATACTTGTTCGGCCCTTGTGAGGCCTCAGTTTCCTTCCTCCATGCGCCTTGGCTCTCCCTTATTCCATGACCCAGTTAGTTCCGTAGCCCACTAGCGCCCCGACCATTCACTATACTATACATTACCACCGAATAACAACACTAATACTATTCACCCGACACATAATATTTCCAGATTATTATTTACCGAATTATAAATGCCAGTTGGGGTAACATGCTGAGAAAACGGGCAATGAAGTACCTACATATAAATTACATTGCAAAACTGCGTCGTGTGACGCCATTTTGGTTTCCCCCCCGAACGACCATTCAGTCTAATTGCCCTCAGCCGTATTGTATTCGCTCCCCGTTTTCTTTATCTTTGTTTCACTTTTACCTAATAAAGTACCGATTTTACCGACATCCGCCTGTGTATTCAGTTCGCCTAGTAATGCTCTACATGGTGCCGAAACTCGTTTGACCGGTAATCGCGCGTTTATTCCGGTTTTTAATTTCGTTCGGTATTTCGTTTGTCAGTGTTCCTCTCCGCGATTGCCAATATGGCCGAACAACCACCGGTTTCCCTAATTCCCGACACCGACGTGTCCCGCAACGAGGACCAGCTGATCAACCTCAAATTATGTCTGGAGGTAAGTACCGACGCCTTCGATGACAATGCACGATGGTTGATTGATCATTTGGGGGCGGATAAAATACCGAAATCTGCTCACTCCGCACTCGAATCGATAAATATGATCCTCGTCACAATCGATTCGATGAGTGACGTCACTATGCCTACAACATCCGCCCGACAAACTACGAAGTCACTTGCCCGCATTGACCAAATGATGGAGGATTTCCGCTCATTTACGCTCGACAAACACTTCAAACATAAAGTATTCTCCCGAGCGGTACGTAAATATGTCGTTTACCGACTTGAAAGTGCCAGAGCTGCCTTTGAGGAAGCTCAACCGGAGCCACCGATTAAATCAGCGCAAAAAACGCCATGTACTTCATCCCGATTTGATTCACTCAAAACCTGTGCCCTCCTACTCCCCACAGTACCAACCTATACAGGTAATGTACTCGAGTTTGCGCAATTTTCGCAAATATTTAACGACTCTATTCTTTCCCTCGACTTGCCCGACGTCAACAAACTACGTTCGTTGCAGCAAAAATTGAGTTCATCGCTACAACAATGGATCGCCCCTCACATTTCGAATGGTACTCCATTTGACCAAGTCTGGAATGAGTTGGTGTCAGCCCATTCGAATCCCTACAAGGTTGCAATGGCCCAATTGGACAAAAGGGATCTCTTACAACCCTTTACCGACGACCGACCCGAAATACTGCATAGCTTTATTCAAGCCGTACGCGGATATGAAATGGCCGTACACTCTATCAAGACCGACAACATAGTGGACCTAATGATCTACCACCAAGCAGTAAAGTGTATGCCGCTTTCGCTACACAAATCGTTTTTTGACGAAAATATCTCACAGAATGAGAACCTCCCGACAACAGCTGCCCTACTTGACTTCCTTCGTTCCCGTGAACAACGCAATCAAGTACTAACTCGGAATGTACAATCATCAAATCGAGACCAATCTACAACTCATTCTTCCGTCCACAAGCAAAATTATTCACACGATCCGGCTCCAAAACCATTTCCAAAATCCCTCCAAAACCGATTTCCGAGGTCAGTACCAAAACCAAAAATCCATGGTCCATCCCGAAATTGCCCTTACTGTAACTGCCGGCATTTTTTGTATCGTTGTCCGGAGTTTCTCCAGTTACGCTACACCGACCGGGTGAGCTTTGTGAATATCACCGGAGAATGCATGAACTGTCTCAACGGAACGCATCCAATCGCCAACTGCAGCTCGCCGAGGGTGTGTTCTAAGTGCTCCCGACGTCATCACTACTTTTTACATAATTTTGGCAACCCAAACGATCTGATCCCCGACAGCGTCATTGATAAAGCTGTCTCATACCGATCTCCTCCTTCCTCTCCTACTAGTACATCCCATCTACCTCGTTTCTCCCAATCACCACCCAAAGCCGTTCACCGTCCCCAAAAAGTTTCACCCGTCCTTCAACCAAACTACCCAATTAAGCCTCCAAGGTACCCTCAACGATTCCAGGAACGGAAACCATCGTCAGCGAAGCAACCCAAGACATCTGCCCCATGCGGTCACGTAAGCCCTATTGTTACTTCTCGAAGTTTGGATGATGAACGATTTTCCTCAGAACTGGATTTGCCAGTTTCACATTCAGGTTCGGTAACACCACCCTTATTCCGCCCCATGGCTAATGCGCGCAGTCACTCTTATTACAATCGACCATCATCCGAGCCCATGTTGCCCTTACCTAAAATGCATCCTAAAAATTTGCCGCGACAACACAGCTTTCATTCTACCAACACACATCACAACCATAGTTCACGCCCGAATGGCCAATTTTCAGGTACAACATGCCCAATTGGCCAAAACAAACAACAATATTGACGGTATCCACTCCCAACTGCTACACCGCCCCTACTGCCTTCACAAATTGCTAAAAGACGATTCCTCAACTCCCGACTAAATCATAACCATTCCAAGAATATTACACAACTGAAACAAATTCCAAAATCATGTCTTTCAGCTCCTCGGGGTTTTTCCCTTGTTCCAACGGCTTCTGTACGAATATCTTCAAATGGGGCAAATGCCGGTGCAGTTGGGAGTAGTATTTTGGATTCAGGGAGTGATTCCAATTTAATATCTCTTGAATTCGCCAAATTGGCCGGACTAACGATAAGGCCATCCTCATTCCGCATCCATGGGGTGGGGGGCTCTGTTGTGGACAGAGTTTATGGTATGGCCTCCGGTATGATACACTTTCCAAAATTCCGAAAACACCACTTTTGTCCAAAATATACCTCCTTCATAGTGTTGGACAACCCAAGTTCCCCATCACCGACGTATTCCTTCCCGATTACCCGCTGGCCAGAAGTTTCCAAACTTACATTGGCTGATCCCAATTTTAACAACCGTCACAAAATTGATATTATATTCAGCGGTGCAATTTTGGACGATATTTCCTTTAACGTAGACCCAATCGTATTTGACGATTCTCCTAAATTTACCAGAACAAAATTTGGATGGATAGCTAGTGGTTTTATCAGTTTCCCAAGGAAGAAACGAGTTACGTTTCACCATTCTGTAAAAAATAATGAACGACTTCCCGTTAACTTCCCTAGTGAACATAAAAAGAGTAGAAACAATGTTCCCCTAAATAAACTTTCCAAAATCCCTGACTTAACCGCCCCTTCGGAGGCGGACAAGCAGTTAACTTTGACACTTTCACTCTCCCCTAAACCTCAGCGACTTCCTAGAAAATTGGTTAATAGAACACCTCCCGATTCAGCTATCTGTAGAAAAGTTACTTCCCAAGCGTTTACCAACTATTTTACGCTGAGGTCCCATCCCGAAAAACCCAACACCATTTCTCCTACAACCCTGTTCAAAAAGGATTCTCCACTCGACCATCTTATTGATAGTAAGGCGTTTTCAACTCCGTTACGCTTTCATCTTCAGACTACCACACAACCAACTTCCGACTGTCAACTACCAAAAACCCCTCAATTTGGGGACAATATTTCTCAACACCCACTCTCCAACTCTCATGTAAAAGCGGCTTCCAGAACTTCGAATTCCCAATTGGCAGAGTTGTTGGAAAGAATGTATAGAATTGAAGATTTTGACGAACCGACCAAGCAAACTCCGGATGAGCTGGAGGCTGAACAAATCTTTCAGAACACTATTTCTCGACTTCCTGATGGAAGATTTTCCGTCGATTTACCACTTAAACTGGCCCCATCTCTTCTAGGGCCTTCCAGAAAATTGGCTATGTCCCGATTTTTTGGACTGGAAGCCAAACTTTCCAAAAACCCGACACTAAAAGCTGCCTATAAATCATTTATGGAGGAATATATTTCCCTAGGACATATGTCCCCGGTTCCGCCGCCAGCCCATCACCAAATTTGCTATTACATTCCTCATCACGCTGTAACCAAAAAGGACGACCCTCCAGAAAAAATCAGGGTAGTCTTCAATGCCAGCCAAAAAACCCCCGGTGGTTTCTCATTAAATGACATATTACATGTTGGTCCCCGATTACAACTTGGGATGGATGATGTTCTTACCAGGTTCCGTTTTCATAAATACGCCATTACGGCTGATATCAAACAAATGTTCCGGCAGATTCTTCATTCCCAACACTCCAGAGACCTGTTACGAGTTTGTTGGCGATCAAATCCCAACTGTCAAATACAAGATTTCCAATTAAATACAGTAACTTATGGAACTGCCTCTGCACCTTTCCTGGCCTGTCGTGTGCTACAGGAATTAGCCAATTTGGCCCCTCCTCATCTAGAGGATGCTGCCCGAATTCTCAAAACTACTACTTACGTAGATGATTTGTTTTTTGGCGCTGACACAAAGCAGCAAGCACTCGAACTACGTGAGCAACTTATCAGGCTTCTTCACTCAGCCCAGTTCCAGCTAAGAAAATGGGCAGCAAATGACCCAACCCTCCTTCATGGGATCCCAAATGATCACATTTTGCCAAGTGCCCAATTTCTTGAATTCAGTTCCGACAATGATGCTACTCTCAAAGTCCTAGGTCTACGCTGGGACAACATTTCCGATTCTTTTTCCTATAAAGTCACCCCACTCCCGAACGTTCGCACAAAACGCGAACTGGCATCCCAAATTGGCCAAATTTATGATCCATTGGGATGGATTTTACCTGTGGCCGTACTAGCCCGAATTCTACAGAGATCAGTGGTCCAATCCAAACTTGGTTGGGATCAACTTCTGTCCCAAGAGATTCGAGAGAGTTGGGCCAAATTTGCAGCCAACTTGCCATCACTACAACACGTTTCGATTCCCAGACATGTTCCAATCCTTAACTCCCGATTTTGGATTGCTGGGTTCTCTGATGCTTCCGAACTTGCATATGCTGCCGTTATTTATGCTGTGGCTCAAGTAGGGGACAAGTTTACTGTAAGGCTGCTCACGGCTCGTGCCCGAATAGCTCCACTGAAAGTGGAATCCTTACCTCGCCTAGAATTATTGGCTTCCGAACTCTTAGCGAAATCCCTTCAAAAATTGTCTCCTCAATTACCAGAATTATCTATTGACCGAATTTTTGCTTTTTCCGACTCCACCATCGCCCTTTCTTGGCTTACAGCGGACCCAGCACCGACTTGGAAGGTGTTTGTGGGCAATAGGGTGGCCCAAACTCTCAAACACATACCCTCTTCAAGATGGTTCCATGTTCCTTCCGCCCAAAACCCAGCAGATATTGCTTCCAGGGGACTGGCGCCTCAGCTGCTCCCAGATTGCCAATTTTGGTGGGGAGGTCCTTCCTGGCTAGCCTCACATCCAAACACGTGGACTCTCAAACGGGTTCGCCCTGACCTGTCAGACCCAACAGTGCTTTTGGAAAAACGTGCGGGACAAGTACGTGCCACATCCACAGCCACTGAACCTACCAATTTATTACCGACTTTGGAAACAAAATTTTCCTCCTTCTCGACATTGCAAGCAGTAGTAGCTTGGTGCCTCCGGTTCCGGAACAATTCCGATAAAACAAAATCCCCAATATCAGGCCCCCTTACCGCTACCGAATTAAACCTAGCCAGCACTGCTTTGGTACGAAGAGCACAGCGTGCAGCACTCAGTAATGAACTACTCGATGCCTCCCTTGACCGACCAAAACTCAGACTCTCCAAAGTTCTGGGTTTGTTTGTTGATACTGATGGGGTTCTACGAGTTGGTGGGCGACTCCGTCATTCAAACTTCCCTGCTTTTACCAAACATCCGGCCCTACTACCTCAAAAACACCCCCTCACTGACCTTATCATTGACAGGGCCCATGAGGACTGCCTCCATGTGGGACCCAAGGCGACATATGCTTACCTTCTACACCGATACTGGATAATAAACGGTCGAAATGTTGTCCAAAGAAGACTCTCGGGGTGCCCCCGATGTTTTTCCATATCCCCCAAACCTTTCAAGCCGGAAATGGGGCAGCTCCCAGCGGACCGACTTTCCTTAATTCACCCATTCAACCAGGTAGGGTTGGATTATGCAGGCCCAATAAAAGTCTCCATTACTGGCACGCGGGGGTCCCGCGTGGTCGACGCTTACATCTGCCTGTTTGTTTGTCTCAGTACAAAAGCTGTTCACCTGGAGTCTGTGTTAGACCTCAGTACGGATGGCTTCCTCCAAGCTTATGACCGCTTTGTAAGCCGTAGGGGCTATCCTGCTGTTGTATGGTCGGACAACGGCCGAAATTTCCTTGGTGCCTCCAACTACCTAAGGAAACTGAAAGCTATCATCGCTGACCCCCATCATTCCGATGAACTGTCCAGACATACTGCCCGACAGGGTACAGTGTGGAAATTCATTCCACCTCTTGCACCAAATTTTGGAGGACTATGGGAGGCCGCAGTCAAATCTGCCAAGCGACTCCTCAAACTTCAACTTCTCAATCAATTGCCGACTCTCCTTACCTTCCAGACTATTTTGACCAAAATCGAAGCAATATTGAACTCACGGCCTCTAACGGCACTATCTGCATCTCCATTGGATATCGACGTTTTGACTCCGGCGCATTTCCTGATACACCGACCAATCACAGCACCTCCCCTCGCTCCCGATGACTCCCCAGCGTCGTTCTCTCCCAAATGGAAGTTAGTCCAACATGTTACCGACACATTTTGGAAGCGCTGGACCAATGAATACCTGTTGACCCTACAGCAGGCCGAGAAATGGAACACCCCACAACGACATGCCGCAGTTGGAGACATTGTTCTCCTCCTCGACGACAACCTTCCGCCTCTCCAATGGTCCTTAGGGCGCATTACCGAGGTGTTTCCAGGTATTGATGGTACGCCCAGGGTGGCTGACGTCGCCACTACCAGTGGCCTAAAACGACGACCTGTCACAAAACTCTGCCCCTTACCTTCCCAACACTAACTTCAACCAAACCCTCAACTGTTCCCAAACTCTCTCCTACACCTCTATACCGTGCCACAGCCTATACCTCCGCCCCCGGGGTGATTCTCTGGGGGGGGAGGATGTTCGGCCCTTGTGAGGCCTCAGTTTCCTTCCTCCATGCGCCTTGGCTCTCCCTTATTCCATGACCCAGTTAGTTCCGTAGCCCACTAGCGCCCCGACCATTCACTATACTATACATTACCACCGAATAACAACACTAATACTATTCACCCGACACATAATATTTCCAGATTATTATTTACCGAATTATAAATGCCAGTTGGGGTAACATGCTGAGAAAACGGGCAATGAAGTACCTACATATAAATTACATTGCAAAACTGCGTCGTGTGACGCCATTTTGGTTTCCCCCCCGAACGACCATTCAGTCTAATTGCCCTCAGCCGTATTGTATTCGCTCCCCGTTTTCTTTATCTTTGTTTCACTTTTACCTAATAAAGTACCGATTTTACCGACATCCGCCTGTGTATTCAGTTCGCCTAGTAATGCTCTACAATACTAGAGGGTAAATGTAGGCACTCCTGAATAAACCTGGGCACTTTGAGATTTGGATTTTCTCAGTACCGGGGAGTTTGCAAAGAAAAAAAAAGAAAAAAAAACAGGCAATGAATATATATAGCTCAATTCCACGGACGAAATAAAAGGTGAAAGCGATGCCGACGAGTGGAAAATGAAACCAGATGACTTGGGAATGCGGGGAGGTTGGTGCTAATGGGAAGGACGGGGGTTCGAATATAACATTAATGACGCAATAAATATTATATGGAACTGATGTATATAACATGGCCTCAATGAAAGAAACATGTTCAACTATGAATATAACATGTGTGTACCTCCGACCAATTGAGGTACTTCCTCCTGTGACGTCGGCGTCTTTTACGTTTGTCGCTGAGAGCGTGGCTGAACTCCCTTTTGCAGTATTCGGAGGCGAGGCCCAAACCCATGCCGAGTCCCATGATAATCGGCCAAGTTTTCTTCTTGCAAGTGAAACGGCTGGCTGTTGAAATGTGCGAAAAAATAATGATTGATGGAGATCTCACTTACCTATTGAGAATGTTTCTTCAGTTCTGCTGTACAGGGGGGTATAATTGATAAGCGGTCAATAAGTGCCCACTGCACTTCAAAGAAATAAATATTTTTAAAAACCCACATTCATGAAGCATGGATATTAAGAGCGAATTTTCGAAGAAACAACAGGTTTTATGTTAAATATCTCCATTTTACTGGTTTTATACCCGCAATATTGCCGTGTAACACCCCAGTTAATAGAGTTTTCAACGCCGAACATGATGGTGAAGTCAGAATTGCGATATCTTATTTCGTTAGATTAGAGCATATGAAGCGTGAAGAGCATCTCAAGTAAAAGCCACGCATCTCCATCTTCAAGTGCTTCAGTTTGAGAACGGAATAAGATATCGCAATTCGGATTTCACTATCGTGTTGAGCATTACAAAAAA
Organism: Stenodema calcarata; assembly: GCA_963920205.1. Classification (NCBI taxonomy): domain Eukaryota; kingdom Metazoa; phylum Arthropoda; class Insecta; order Hemiptera; family Miridae; genus Stenodema; species Stenodema calcarata. Next base: position 16,995,002 of record OY986051.1, read on the forward strand.
CCTTCAAAATGAGTTGTCACTTGTCAGAATGTTTCATTTTGGGAATTTATGGGTAATCCCCCACCCCCCCATTCCCAAAACCCCATTTAGAATGGGCGGCCCATCTACATCTACGGACTTAGCCTTCTGATGCCAGATTTTTTGTGTAAATTTGAACTTTTTATCTCAATTCTATCGAACGTTATCGTCCGGAATGACACATATATAAATAAAGAAATATGCTTACATACAGCGCATATGAAGCGTGTACGTATGATTTTTGGTGTCTTTTGGCAGTTAATTCAAGATGGCCTGGAACGGATTTCGGTATGAAAATTCGCTAAAACATTGGGGGTGACTAAAACAAGGACCGTGACTTCCTGGAAGCTGTCAGTACATGTAATTTTTTACAATCGCTCATACTTACAGTAATACGCAGTTTTACGACAAAGACATTATCACCATCATTCCAACATTTTACGAATTGCGTAAAACGTAAGGACAATGAGTCGATTTATGAAGAAGACAAGGAATTTCAAAAACAAGGAATTGGTCAGAACACGGATTCAGAATGCTTCATAGGGGACTTATATCGGAATAGTTTTCAAAAAATTATCAACTATAGGTAGAAACCAATGACTGCCGTTTCAAGTTCTATCTTGATTTTATTGTATTCACATGACATTGAATGGGTACCTAATACATTGTATTATTCAGCAACTAATACGACTTCAGGGCTCCCTCCGATTTGATATACTCGGAAGTAATGTATGAATTCAACGAATAATTACATTTTCCGTAGGGTGATGTCAAACCATCAAATACCAACGTCTAAGAACTATTTTGTAAGCAATCCTGGTCGATATGGTCAAACCAGAAGTACTTGATTGTCTTGCTTGTGTGTTATAAATAGTTCACACTAAGTCTTCATTATCAAATTCGGTTTCATGCGTCGTTCTAATTGTACCTCATTCTTCTATTACTACGATCAGTACCTATAAGAGATCTGTTCCTGTAGCACAAAGGAATGTTCCAGAGGAAGGTGGGAGCTACATTTTTTGTTCAAGTTGTCAATAGGAAAAGGGATCCAATTATGACCGTCCACACAGGACTTAAGTATAAACTCAGTGTTCTTTCCATCGAGAGGGTTCAACGTATATATTTTTCCAGTGAATAGAAGAACGCAATTTATTTCATGAATAGAGGGATTTTCCGCTCTATCAAGGTAACTCGGTGTGTTGTTGTCCTTTTAGTTTTCATCCCGAGCAGGCATATCGACGAAAATACACATAAGAGGGAATGTGAAATAAAAGAAAATTGTACTCTTTTGAGGAAGATTCTGGGGTTACAAGAGTGTGTTTCGTATTGTTAGTTGTGCCATTGAATGTGCCAATATGGGATGATTGTAAGGGTTACCTCTCCCGTTGATGACGATTCAGGTTCCCAGCCGCTAGGAATTTACAGTCGTAATGAGCTGCAATGATACTACTAGTTACGGGTTGATATCCTTATAAAGGTCATTAAATCCCTTATCAAAATGCCTTATTCGTGGGAATTAACAGGATCTGACAAAATATTATTTAAGAGCCTATTTGTACGTCATTATTATTTCACCCAACCATTAGTTAATTATTTTCATTAAGTAGTATAATACAATACTATACCGTACGTATAACATATGAAAATAATACGTCCACTACTTTTCTGAAGACTATGAAAACGTTTCATAACCCCAAGTTAGGAGTTGGAGTAGGAAGAAGGGAGGACAAGAATTTCACTCGTCAAGCAGGACCAGTTATCTGTACACAATTGGGTAGAACTCCAAAAACCGTAGTCAACATGAGTGTGAATCAAATAGTAAATATAATTTTCGTGATTCTGGATAGGCACAAGTAAAAAGTTTTTACTAAAAACCAATAAACTATACGGATATATTTTAATTATAAATAATTGATATAATTTTTAGTTGGTGATTTATGAAATAATTATTATTTCAGGCCAGCCCGGAATTGAGATGGAAAAGCTGGCGGGAGCATTTCACCCTCACTCGGAAAGGAACATCTGGTCAACTTCTCGAACCAACGCATTACTTTAATTTTTCCAAATATTTTTTTCCAATTTTTTCAAATAGTTATAGGTCTTACAAGGTAAATGTGTACGGAGAATTGATTTAGGCAGAAGGGTGTGATCGGTTGGGAAGATAATAAGATAGTATATTATACTATTGTGGAAGAATTTGCAGAGTTTTTCTTCTTTTTTTTTGACAGAAGTGTTAATTACTCGAATTTCCGTCTCTAACGTCCCCAACATTGCGTCCCTAACTCTAACATAGAACTATACCTGTATCAACGTAAATTCGACGAAAGAATATCAAAACGATCTAAAAATGTTTTTGTTGAAAATATTTCCTGTTCTTCAATTTTCCTCTGGACTGCTCTCCCAATTACACTACAGGCGTTCAACCGCACGAATTTCAATTCGAATGACCAATCGACTAAATGGAGCATAACAGCTCGTATTCCTGCTGTAGGTGACATTGATAACAGCTCGCTATTCAGCGACATTCAATTTTGGGGACGATAACCGTATTTCATTGGAAAAAAGCCTGGGTTGAGAAAGGGCGAGGGAAAATAAATCACATGGCCTAACAAGATAATTTAGATACCTACCCACCTGCCTAAAAACTCATCCAACTAAAACTAAAATAATCAATAGCCAGGATAAGGTGATTTTTCTTAAAAACGACCATGTATCAGACTAGATAATTTAGATACCTACCCACCTGCCTAAAAACTCATCTAACTAAAAGTAATCTGATACGGCAATTTTTCTTAAAAGCGACCATGTTTCAGGCTGCAATCACGGTTTAATCAAGTCCAATAAAAAACAACTGACATCACCACGTTATTCAGTGTTGAAAAATGATGAAACTTAATGTGCCACACTGGGGGTTTTCCGTATTATCGAAATTACGAACATACGCGGTTAGTCCAACTTTGGGCGCTGCTGGACGGTCTTGGGTGCCGAAGGAAAGGTAGTCGAAGTAAAAAGTTCATGATATTTAACGTATAATCCGAATCTGCAATAAAAAAGGGGAGTTCCCTGTTTAAAAACAAAGTTGACATGCGTAACCTGCATGTGCGCGCACGAAAATGTGATCGTTGAATTCTTTGTAAAAGACGTTACTTGGATGTTTTTTGCTATCTCTCTTTATATCGAAATAAAAAGGGTGGTACGTTCATTAAGAACCACCCTGTATAACAAATAATAAACCGTTGACAGTTCGCGGCGTTTTTTCGCTTACAATGTCGTTTCCTTTGAAAATTCGATGATATCAAAACCAGTGCAATGAAGATGGAAAAGTGCAAATTCTTGGCCCAATGGTATATTATGTTCTTTGTACGTATCACCCTTCTGTCTTGATCACTAAATGATAGATTTATTATTATGAACAAGAATTAACTATTAATAATAATTATCAAGTAGTGTAAATTATTATTAATTATCGTTAATGATTAATAATCATTGTTAGATATTACTAATTTAGTATTTATTATTAATAGTAATCGATAATTAATTATCAGGAGGAACATTGAACCGACAGGCTGGTGCATGATTCACCCTCATGTTGACGACTTTCGGGCTGCTACAACTTTGAGCCCTCATTGTGAACGAACGGTTGGTCGTACATAGCTGCGGATGGGTTTAAAACATTCTAAAACTAAACTCTATTCAAATGTGAACTAAAACTGAACTATATGGTTCCATTCAAGTTTTTCGAGATATGCATTATTCAAAATTTCCTTATTCGTTTTGCACCAAAACTTCTTGGGGGGGTGTCAGAGACTCCAATGGTTCATTATCGAAGATAATAAACCAAAATATACCTACCTTCTGAGGGACAAGAATGGGTTTTATCGAACCACTCAGCGTGAAATTCGTATGCCGCTATTAGGTTTATGAGACTGGAAAGAGCGATTAAAGTATCATTGGGATAAGGGAAAGAAGAGATATAGAGTGGTTCCGGTCGAGGGGAAGGGAAGAAGGGGATAAAATTGCCTCCAAGTGAAGCAATATTTACAGCCCGCCTGGAAAATGGCCTGGAATAAGTAAGAATTGTTTAAGGTTTGGCGCTTTGTCTTGCACTCCTCCTCGTCCCCAACCCAAGCACCATCCGCTGCTAACTCTAGTCGCCCAGGAGGGGCCAAGTAGGTTAAGTGCCTGTAGTCCAATATCCCGGACTTTGCTTAATCCCCCCTCCCTCGCAATATAGTTTACGGAGGTTTACTCTAAATAGCTCTGTAGCGGGGTCTTGAAAAAAAAAAAAAAAAAAAGTTTCGCTCTTGTCCCGAGTTCAAACTGCCAACTTTACTTGTTTATTCAAGTGAATATACAAGAAGTTACATTTACCACATTCTTGAAGGGAAAAACTTCCAATTAATAGTACACTATAGCATAATATGCCGCATGAAGCGATCAGCCAATTTCTCAAGCAGCGTACCGACTCGATTCTGCCTTAATTTTCTCTTCTCCAATACTCTACAGCCACAACATCGAGTTTCGTGTATTAAAAAATGCACGAAGAATAAAACCGTCATACCTATCTTGAATGTTAGTTCAAAACTCGGTTCACTATTCCCGGATTCAAAGTGATTCTCCCCATGGCGAATGTAATAATTTTCATATTAATAACAAAATAAGTAGACCACCAATTTCAAGAGTTTCCTCTCCGTCGATTTACCGTTGAACATTATGCACCGAAAATGGAAGAACTTCTTTGGACTTATTCCTATTACCTTGTTCTGATAGACATTGTCTACTCCCAACTCAAATAACCCCAGATTATTAGCTATATTTACGAGTTTTAGTACGAGCTATATTAGCTCGTACAACACCACTCAATACTAGGGACAAGTGTTACACAGAAATCATAGTAGCGGCCAATATGTATATGTACCTTCATAATTTTGTTTGTGTGTTTCCAGTATATTTTTCCGCACCCTGTCATTAAAGATCCGGTAAAGTACAAGATTAAATGAAACTAAACTATTATATTAATAAAAAATAACGTACCTTCGCAATTACCTTGGGAAATGCGCTAACAGCAGGAGCAGAATACATCCATAAACTGCTTTCTCAACAACTAGTCTAAGTTTCAATCCTATAATCCTAACTCTTTTCCAACTCACGTGTCAGAATTTCGTCTGGTTGTGGGGCTTATAAAACCGTTTACATTCTCTGAATGCTTCAGAAACAAACATAATTCAACGCAAAACCCCGCTCGAGCAGCGGCTCGCTTGCCCGATAAACCATCTCAAAATGATTTAATTCTCAACTTTCGCATCCTTCGTTATACCATAGAAGTTGTGCCTCCGAACACTTCCCTTTCCCGTTGTACCTCATTTTCAGTTAGGTTAACCGCGTCACACACTCGCACACACACCGCCTGTAAAAACAACAACTAAAAGTTCATGTTGAAACGGGTTTAAAGCCCCAAAGACAAATAAAGTTAACAAGTTGCCGACCGTAAACCTTAACCCTCCTTTTACTCTTTTCAGAAATTATGGCATCTTTGAAGTGGGAGGCGAAAGGCTGTCTCGACTCTGTGAAAATTATGATCTCCGTAGCGCAAATACACGTGGGCCAAAACAATTATTCCAAAGAAAATTTAATTATCTTTTAATTTAAGCTTCAAAATGTCCCTGTTCTTGGTTTTGACTCAAATTCCCGAATTAATTTGTAAAAGTTTTATCTCAACCTGGTCAGGGTGTCGTTTATTCCGTTTGCGGTGTTAATTTCAGAATGCCCTTCGTCTTGTGGGAGGGAGTGGGTGCCAGTTGGATTATTCTTCGTTCTAAAGTTGTTTCGCGGATGAGCGGTGGCAGAACGAATTAAAGAATAAATTTGGTACTCAACTCGATTGAACTTGGTACTCAACTTGACCCCAAGAGTTGAGCTGTAAACAAAACCAACTTCTTCTAACACAATTACGTTTGCTAGTGGCTGTATAATCAAGTAATCAAGCCATATTATCGCAAACTTAATAATCACCGTATTACAAAACATCAAAGGGGTGGCGGTGAGTTGATTTTGCTGAGTTCTTTGAAGTCTCTGAGCCAAAAGTATAAGCGGAAATCGGTAGTAGGTAAGTAGTTAAGAACAGGTTATTGGATGGTTCATTCACGGGGAAAATGAGAGTAATAACACCGAAATTTCTAATCACACGAGAAACATTTCTGGTCATGCAGCAAGACCTAATTGACTGAATTTACCAAAAAAATGTACTCGAACTACTTCCAACCGAAAACAAAAAATCCATTTCGTGACGGAAAATTCGCTAAAAATTACAATTTTAATTTCTTCATGTAAACAATGTCAACATAACATGAGCATGCGACCAGCAGACCTATTTCAGCGTAATTAGTGACGTGCGATACCTATCGGTGCTAGTAAAGCATCTAATATTTTCTTTCGATACATACCAAGTAATTTTGGTATCAAATATTTCTTTCGATACCAGTACTGGCATCGAATATTTTTGGTAGTATTGCAGAAAGTACTCAAATCAAATGGAATTGTATCTCATACTTTCTTCTAGCTTATTCATACTCTACCGTGCCAACGGAGCAGATTTTCATATGGATTTACTTACTCCATTTGATAACTGAACAGTCGTTACACGTTTCCCCACCTGCATTCTTGGATATCCACTCCTAGGATCACGTGGGTTTCAGGTTTTATGGTAGGCAATACTGTTCATAATTCTGTGTACGCCTCGCACTTTCGCTGATTGACAAGAATTTCAAAATTCACGGCAACTAAAGATTTATGATGAATCAACTGATTCTTGTTGTTATCACTTATGTATGGATAAAAATAATTTAGCTGAATGTAGGTAGAAGCTACGAAAAATTTCCTTTCAATACCAAGCGTTTCCGCTGTCATATCTCCTCACACCTCTCTTACCTACTTCCATAATAATTATTAATTATTAATATACACGCATTGAATACCTACTTCCTGCAGTATCGGGTATTCAAGTACATATTCAAATGGAAATTGAGCTAAAATTAAAACATAGGTATTCGAGTAATGTCGAACATTTCTTTCAATATCTGGTTGGTTCAACAATATTCAACAATATTTTATTTTTCAAAACATTAAATTGTCATATAAGTTCATAGGCATACTATCAAAATAAACTTTAGAATAATATTAGGATAGCTAAATCCATTCAAGTTCAACGCCTCGAAAAAGTACTCATTTGAGTACTCAGGAATATCAAATATTTTCTTCCGATACTTAAGTGGTATCGAATATTCCTTTCGATACCAGTATCGAGTACTGGTATCGATACTTTTCTGGTATCGCACGTCACTAAGCGTAGTGTTCATTGTAGGGAGCAGCTGATTCAAATTTATTGTAAGTTTGAGAAATACAAAACCCTTTTCCCCCGATCTGAGTCATGACTCCGGAACCCCTTTTGAGTTTTGCTTTTGGCTAAATATTTGATTTGATGAGTTAAACTTACGTTTTGTAAGGAACTTCGCTACGAACCAGCCCGACAATAGACCAGCAGCTGAAACCAAAATAACACTTTTAGTAGATGGTCGAAGTACGTAACGGGAGCTTGGTGGTTGCATTGATAATTTTTGTGATATTTACCAGAACATTTCTTGAGAGCTGCTTTAGAACTTGTCCTGTAATCAGGTCGTACCCCGGTCTTGTACTATACAATCTTGTGCGATGCTACTCGTGTAGCTTGCCATAGTCCAAAATTGGGTGCAGTTCTATTTCACCAACTTTGGACGTTCGGCGCAAAATTTGTTTTTTGTGTGGCTTGTAATTAGGGTTGCCAACCGTACTTTATTTAGAAGTATTGTACTTCTTTTTGATGATTTGTACTTTGAACTTTAGTAAGTTCAAAAAGTACGCTAAAATACTTTTTTTCGTCATCGGGCTCATTTCTGGGCCAAATTTGACATTTCAACTATTCAAAATTTTCTAGGGCACCAATTTAAAAGTTTACCTAGCCCTTAAAATCGAGAAATAACCATCTGATCTCCTTCTTGAATGCACACTCAAGCTCATCATTCCAATTTTGTATAGAACTATGGGAATCTCAAAATCCAGCAGTTTATAAAGTGACTTGTGAAAAATAATGTTGGTTGATCGAAAAACAGATATCAAGGAGGCGGCTTTGACAACATTAACGTGAGAACAAATTCGTACGTTCGAGGAATTTACGGTTCTTGCGTGTTGCGAAGACAATAAGATAACTGGGATCAAAGGTGGAAGGACCATTGTGGTTTCGTTTGTTTTGGTATTGTTCAAATCGCCTCTGAGTGGCCCTACCAGAGAGTGGTTCCTCGAAAACATAACTACTAGGTAGTACCTAAGGTTTTCATAACTACTAGTACCTAATAAATAAGGTTTAGACGCTTGTTCGATGTCACCGCAGTTTCCCTTACCAAATCAGTGTACTAATATGTTGAGCCGAGGAATTCAAAACTTTCTTTTGGACCGTATTTTTTTTTTCAATAATTTTCTAAAAAGTACTTCTTTTCTCCGAATAAAAGTTGGCAACCCTACTTGTAATAATTATTACAAGCCACAAAACAGTCAAATTCATACTATAATAATATAAATTATTTATATTATTGATTCATTCGTCTTTTATATACGAGTAAGATTGAACTCGTAAATGAATTATTGGGTTGGCACGGAATTGAGTTGACAAGACCCTTACTGAGCTAGTTAGAGACAATGTCTCTAACTAGCTCAGTAAGGGTCATATCGTCATTATCATCATTATCGTCAGCGATATCGTTATACTGATATCGTCATTATTATAAACTTCAAACTTGATCGAGTTTGGTCGAGTTGAAAGGGTCTTTTATCTAAATCTGTTGGTATGGATTACGTTCGCACTCCACTCTTCTGTATTTCAACACCCTTTGATCGGTAAATGAGATGAAAATCGAGGTATTTTTCCCAACATGAAAGAAACTCCCTGAAGAACAATGGAGGGGGGGGGGTGGGGGTGCACCGGATGTTTTTCGCTCAACTGAACATCAGCGAAAGTGAAGGGCGTAGCAAGAAGGGAACGGACTTAAAACACATTCTCGACACCTTTCTCATGTAGATAAGAACGATACTCTCGGGTTATTTCTTGGAGCGGAAATCCACTTTTTAGTGTGTCGAAATTGCGGTGTTGACCTTTTGTTACGCGATGATTGAGGTATTTCGTAGAAGTGATGATGTGACCCTCCTGCGAAATATCTCAAACTCTAATGTTCTAATGTTAGTGCACGGAAAACGCAGATAAAGGCTAAACGAACCCTCTAACGGGAGGGTATGTCGGAATACACTACTTTTCATTTCTCTGCCGTTGGAATTAATCAAACAGATCTAACCGCCTGACTACAGACAACATTCTGTTAACAGAACCTAAACTTCTGTTAACAGAACCCAAATTTGGGTCAGAATGAACATACTAGTCGTTCTTGACTTCCATCAATTGGTATAATCGACTACACATTCCATAGATAACTATTATTTGTACTCACGGGGATGTCTAATTAACAAAAAGCGCAGTAAAATAATCGGCAAAACGGCGGCTATTAACTAGTGCCAAAAACAGAGTTAATATTATGGTACTGGTTATTTAATGTGATTTACACATTGGAAGCATTACTAAAAAGTTATAGAAATTTAACTACCTAGTATGTATTCTACATACTGAGGCACTGTCTAGACTCCAAATCGCTCATATACTCGTTCAAATTAATCTCTGTTCAATGTGTACTAGGATTTGGTATTCTGGTCTGAAGGGGTGGGGGGTGGCAACTCCTAGCATCTCTATTACAGCTAGCCTTTTGCATTGAGGATTTTGCCTGTCCCTACGCTAAATTGTCATTCCCTGAGTCGCTCTAAGCTTAAGAAAGCTGTATTCTTGTGGCTAATAGGCAAAGGCACACTGGAGTGTGGAAACCTGTTCTCAAGTACAGTATATTTCTCAAGTGTATTTACGAGGCTTGATTCGATGAATTTTTTCCCTCCGAATGAGTTTATATAACTAGAATTTGTGTATTTATTTGCTTCTTTTCTTTGATTACTACTCTTGACTTACTTTCTTTCATGTAATTTGTAAGTATCTCTGACTCCCTCACCCAGAGCGGTACTGTGTAACTTGCGGTGAAAAGTTCCAGTAACTTCCTTTCTGTGCTTTAGTCGGTTATTTCAAGTCATGTGTCTTAACATGTGATGAGCGATTTTTCATTTCATTTTCACTTAATTTCAGATAGGTACGTTGGTATTAATATTGTGATTACCTAACATCTATAATATAATATAACATCTATAACATCTATAACATCTATGTAGAGCATTACTAGGCGAACTGAATACACAGGCGGATGTCGGTAAAATCGGTACTTTATTAGGTAAAAGTGAAACAAAGATAAAGAAAACGGGGAGCGAATACAATACGGCTGAGGGCAATTAGACTGAATGGTCGTTCGGGGGGGAAACCAAAATGGCGTCACACGACGCAGTTTTGCAATGTAATTTATATGTAGGTACTTCATTGCCCGTTTTCTCAGCATGTTACCCCAACTGGCATTTATAATTCGGTAAATAATAATCTGGAAATATTATGTGTCGGGTGAATAGTATTAGTGTTGTTATTCGGTGGTAATGTATAGTATAGTGAATGGTCGGGGCGCTAGTGGGCTACGGAACTAACTGGGTCATGGAATAAGGGAGAGCCAAGGCGCATGGAGGAAGGAAACTGAGGCCTCACAAGGGCCGAACAATCTATAATATATCTATGTATATTATACATGTGTAAATCTAGATTTTTTTTTTTTTTTAATTCAGAACAACTTTTAGTAAACATAATTACTTTCTAGTTTTGACAATTATATAGTTTTCTTTGTATAAATACAATGGCACGTGCTTAAAGGTAATTGCCCAGCGGCAGTCCTTTCTAGTCATTAATGCAGATATAGAATTTTATAAATCTAGATACGAATCATAAATCCAAGGATATCACGGACCTGACTTTCTGAATAAAGCTACTCCACAGTGTTCTTTCCATATCCATTCGATGTGTAGCTCTGGGTAATAATGTTGTTCACCGTGCGGGATGTAGAATTCGGTATCGTCCGCCAAAAGTATTTTTATCAATCTTAACCACGTTCGGAGAGTGATTTCAGGCATTCTAGCATTTTTGACGGAACCTCAAGTAATATATTTCCAAAACACATTCCCGAAACACGCGATCATACGGAACCGCAGCACAAAAATAATCATTTTGGTTACGGGCGTCTACAATAAAACCGAAAACTATGCTAATGATAGGGAATTTTGAGACGGCACCTATGTTTATATGTATCCTATGTTCAGTGAAGCGTCATGGAATAACAATATTTGAATATTTGCAATAACAATATTTGAAATTATTTCGAAAGATCCGTTTAAGATCAGTGAGATTTGTAAAATTTATAAAAACTGTGGTTTTTACCAAAACTTGCATGGGGCTGGAAATAAAATAAAATTGAACTACCAGAACTACACAAAATGATTATGGCCACTACCACTTAGTGGAATCTTATTGTTTTAACCATCAACTAGGTTTAGTCACTAACCATGTGGATTCACAGCTTCCATTCCAACTGGTGCTATTACACTATACTAAGTAGCAAGTTAATAGTTAACGTCTATTACATACGTAAGACACATCCAGGTGCTCTTTCGTGGCGCATGCATTATTAAAAACAACCGGTGTATTAGGTAAGTAACGAATTAAATAGATGAAAGTATTTTAACATAAAAGAAACAATTTGAAAGGAAAAATAGTATAGAATAAAAAATAATCTGAGTAATTGATGTAGGCACAATATAATATAATACATAAATTATATAATATATAATAATACACAATTATATGTTTTTATTTGACAATTGTACGAGGTACACCTAATCATCCTGTGTCTTTCTATAATCATCGTTTATTATAAATTTATTATAAATGTAATTTTATACAAATTAAGGTAGGTTTATTATAGAGTAGATTGTAGTAGATTATAGTAGATTATACAAACTGACGAAGATTCTCCAGTGATAAACATTAGTAACTTTTAGGACCTCTGTAGAACCTAGTCGGCGTGATCAGACAGCGCTTCCAAAATGTCAAACTTAGGTATTGATTGATTAATGATAAAGAGAGGGCTGAAATAAACTAAACAACGTTTAGTTCATGTAATAATTCAAACTTTCGTGCAACAATGAACAAACCTGTTTTCCAAAGCAGTGTGTTCTTACATTCTTCCCACACCTGATCGACTTTATTCTCTTGGAAGCAATGACCGCTGCCCTTCACAACGGAACACATCCCGGGTTCTTCATCAGACTTAACTTCCATTACGAGCCTACCGGTTTAATCTAATGAATTCCCATAAGTCAAACGGTAAACTTGATTATATCCAGAATAATACTACAATTTCTCGTAGTATTAAGTGTCGCAATTAATTTAGTTCGGCGGAATAATTTCGTGTGTCGAGTACCGTCTCAAAGATAGAAATGAAGAGCTTAGTACCTGTTTGAAATTGCATGTGTTCCCATAACTACGTTGATAACTACGTGTTTGAAGAACTACGAGACGATATTATTGGGGTAATAATATTTTCCCCAACAACAGAAAGCTTTCATACGAACCTGTCATCTTAAATTTCTATTTTGATTAATCAAATATTTTTACTGTGAAAACATTACAAGTAGGTACTAGTACCTCGCACGTCAATTGACCATGTATGCTTCACATGAATGATGGACAACGTGAAAATGATGATAGCATCTTCCATAAATTGCTAAGTTCATTTATGTAATCAATGAGCCAACCTGTTCCTCTCTTGTTCCCTACCTGTTGCATCAATGAACTGGTTAAACTTTTATATTCCCCCCCCCCCCACTTAATCCTATCTTCATCCCTAACTGCCACATCGTCTACAACCCTTCAAGTATTTCGAATGCTCCAGATATTTCACATTCCGACGTTCTAACTGATTGACTAATCTTGATCCAACCACCTTTTCGCGTTTGACAGGAAGGGTCGACGGGTCTGCTCGCACCCTTTATGCGAGCTTCATATAACTACTTCCTGTAATGAATAGCAACCAAACAAGCAGTAATCACAATCGTGCCAGAAATAACCATAATCGTGCCATAAATAACCATAATCGTGCTTTTTTGTTGCTGAAGAAAGCAACACCATTTTATCCACTTCCTCCCGTCATCCCCCTTACCTTGTTAATACAACCAAGCCACTAAAGCCAGTAATATAACTTGAATACATATAAAGCTTACTGGTTTTCCAAAAATGATCTTTCACGCAGTAGCCCATGAACATGGACATGTGGTCTTCAGGCATGCATAAAGGAGAACAAGTGTTGCAATCCATTCTTCAATCTTCCTGTTCAAACTGTCTTCCGGAAACGAGTGTGTTCTGCTTAACGGAAATTTACTTTTCAACGTTTTTGACAATATTAACACAAAACATTAGCGACCATCCTAGAATGATTGAATTTTTAATGACAAGATAAATTATTGAACATGGATTCGGTTGGTTTAAAACATGTTTGGGGAAATTTAATAACAGTGTGCGAACATTTTAGATCAAAAATGAGGCGAAAATGACCTTGACGTAGTTTATGAAAATATTTCCACTTTTTGCAACCTCCCTTCGACGACCCACTGTTATAGGTGAGAACAATGTTTCAAAATAAAATAGACAGGTAATCAAATTTAAATATAGGACTTGAACCCGAAAGCACATTTAAAGTCAGTGAATTATCCATGTAAACTTATACTGGTGACTTATACCTAATTCTCTTTCGCTGACAAAGGAATAAATGATTCAGAACAACAGTTTTATTTGGTTGGTAGCTTTACTCAGTCTTTGAAATGTTTGAAAATCACAAATCATAGGGTCTAATACATTCTTAGAGTTCTGTTTGGAGTAGTCTGAGGGTAACCTTCCATTTTCTTGTAGGGTTTCCCAGATTCCTAACAAATGATGCATTGACCGTCACTTGCAGGACCGTCATTGAATGAAGTAGTGAGCACCTTCTCCCTATGGATAGTAACGAACTTGATTTATGGTTGATTTATGGTTATTTGTATTGTGCTATAGGAATGGTATAGTTAAAAAATAATACTGGACCCCTCTTCACCAGGAGTATGGCACATAATACGTTTGATCTTGCCCTAGGATTCTGATGAAATGCAAATTTTGAGGTAATTTAGGGACTAATCCGTATGGAGTTGCAGAGGGAATTTGATTTTGAGACAAACATTTTTCAGCTCAAGGCTGGTCAAACCAGGACCGCGGTAGACTCGAGAGCAAGAATCAAGTTATCAGAGTAATAAAGGGACACGGGTAAATAAATCAAGCCCACTGACCTTATCAGAACTGATAAATAGGAGCCTACCGGCTTCGTGCACATATTTCCTGGGACAGTATCGACGGTGATACTAACGGAAATAGGTAGGAAAATTTCCGGCGGTTGTATGACTGATCGAAAGGAACCCTCACTACAAATAGCTGAGGTCCTCGGGGTCACGTATAATATAGGCTCCGCTCTTATCAAAAGGCTTGAATTTATTTATGGGGCATCTGAGAGCGGTTTAGTTAAGGTATTCAGGGGAAAAGGAGATGGTTACGCAAGGTATCGACCAGAGGGAGAAGAGACGCAACGTACTTGAAACACAATATCACTATATCAGTCACTGGGCTTTCTCATGCCTTCAGCTGTATCGGTTACTCCCCAGATAAGTGGTTCGCCTTATCAACTTCTTTAACATTCCAGCGTTGTTTGCCTGGTAAACATAAAGTGTCTTGATAATATTGCAAAAATAAATCTTCGGCAACCTAATAATATTGTTTGGAATATACACCGCTCTTCTCCTAACTCTCTGTAACTGGATTATACATTGTTGATCGTAATAGTTACCTTCACACCACTGGAATGCAGAAATGCGACAGGATTCGGTGGGATTTAACTAATAGTTAAAATCATTAATCCCACACTCACCAACACAATAACAATGAGTGATGTATCATTGACCAACTCAGCGGGAGTTGATGAGTTGAAGAACAAACATTGGAAACTCACGAGAAAAATACTTAAATTTTCCACAAGGGTTTATTATTTCGTCTGTTCTGTACATAATGTCTTTGAGTGCCATAACTATATAAACAAATTGAAGTAATAAGGCACGAGTAAAATAATATTATTGTGTGTTCTTTCGTGAAGGTAATCAGATGATCATCACCGAGTGTTGGAGGTGGAATGGCCAGTAACTAGTTCAGTGATGGTCTCTTCAGTTTTCCAACTTGATTATGGCTGACCTAGCAAATGAAATAATTATATAAATTAATAATTTAAAATTATAATTTTATGTATTAACTAATAATTAGTTATAATCTATATAATTATACAATTATTGTATAATTATATAGATTATAACAGAATTATTTCATTTTTATTTGCACTGCCGACGTAGGTAATAATAATAATGTTTTATTTACTATTTATGCCCTGGAATGTCAAAAGGTATTCTTTGGACAGAACATGAGTATGACTGGTTTCCCTCAAAACCCCTGGACAACTCACTAGTTCGCTTGAAAGAAATTAATGCTGGTTTGCTCTTGTACTTGTGAGTGACCTAGACCAGAGATTCTTAACCTGTGGTCCGCGGATGAATGAATTTTAATCTTGGATCTAGACGAAAATCTACCGAAATTGTTTTAATCAACATGCAACTGCTCCATTCTAAATTTTTTTTTGGCGGTTCTTAAGCAGAATCGTGTTGACCACCCTCGTCTGTAGACAGATTAGTACGCGCCTAAAAGTTAGTTCGGCTATCTTCCTTTAGTTTCAGCGCTTGAATTTACCATCATATGACAATTGGAGCAAATTCTATCAAATTCGAACACATAATAATATTATGTTACTATTAATTACGTTATCAATTACAAAAATTAGATAATATTTATTTATGTGCCTTTTGGTCAAGAAAATATTTGTATAATAGACACATAAATAAATATTATCTAATTTTTGTAATAAATAGATCAATTATTGATAACGAAATTAATAGTATAATTTTCATAGCTTCATTTTGGAAGCATACTTCTGGGGCCAATTGATTTTACATCGATATCCAATTTCTGTTACATGGGTCATGTATAACATGACTTGTGAATGGCTGCAAAAAAAAAAAAAAAAAAAAAGAAATTGTCTTGGATCATTAAATATTAAAAATGACCTAGGTATGGCCTTCCTACTATGTGACTGTAGTGGAAATATTAATTCTGTCGTATGTGGTCCGCATTGGATCCTGGAAGGGTACGAGGTGATACTCAGTAGTGAAAAGGTTGAGAACCCATGACCTGGACTTATTAAAATTATGTGATGTTATTCAGACTTATTTGGATTGTAGATTAGTTTTCCACCAGCGATGTGTTATGTGATCAAGACCCCTAAGGTCCTTCCTCGATGAAAAGTGGCCCATTGATTAAAATCGCTAAGATTCTCAACATGGTGATATGCATGACATGGTCATGTTTCGCTTAGCAATAAAGCCAGCTTACATTTATTATGGGCCACGTTCTATACGTTCCAGATATCCTCCGTTCCAATTCCTTCAATTAGAACCGCTATTCGATTCCACGCTCAGCGAAAGCACGTAGGTACGGCAATATCGCGACCGCCAGGGAAGTAAACGTGCTAAAGCCCTCTGCAATAATTAATCGAGGCGATTCTTCCCTCTCTGAAGAGTTTCTCTTAATGGACGTCCATTTGTAAAGAACCTTCCTTAGCGTCACAAACTCGAAGTAATTGAAGTATCAATCTGTAGGTATTAGTTCCTACCAGTAACAAGATCTAAGCCGGCAAACTGGCAACGCGCTCTTGCAACCTGAACGTTTAGATTGAAACGAAGTTCTAACCCTCACGACGTTTCATCGAGACTTTATCAACCCTGTCTCTTCTTCTACAAAGTGCTTCTGTACTCTTAGGCTAAAGGCTAGTCTCGGATCGACAGAAAAAGAGAGGGGAGTGTACACTGTACACTGTACAGAGGGAAAAACCAACGTTGGGCGGAGTGAAAGGGATTGAAGAACAAAAGGTAAATAAATGAGGTATAATGTAATTTACGGTAAAACGATTTGTTCCTTTTTCATGAAGTTTTTCTTTCGAATAATGTTTCCGTCGTTTGTGGGCTTATTGTTCTTCAGCAATAAACTTGAGATAAAATGTTGCACCTGTAAACTAGTTAAAATAGTTACTTTTCAGAGGATTAGTCCTTCCGTATAACAATAACAATTCGAGCTCAAACTCTTTGCATTAAGGCGAACTACCCTAGTACAGAATCTGATATTCGGACGCGACGTCGGAATCCTAGTAGGCCATAATGGCTTTCAATGATTGAAAGGCCCACCACTTCAGCAGTGTGACCACTTCGTCACACTACTCCCACATTGTAAGATACCACGATGCGGTACGATGCAAGTTCGACACATTAGTTTTGTTGTTGTAGGTTTGTGAGTTAATGCTGGGGATCGACGTTTTTTTACGGCAATAATTGATGTCTAAAGAAAAATTAAACATGAAAAATGTATTAATTTACGTAAAAAAGGCGGAAAAAAGGGATTGAGTGACAACTTAACAAACAATTTACTTCATTCCGAATATTTATTGTTTATAATTTATTATTTACGGTGCCTCATGCAAAAAATGAGAGGCGAAAAAAAACCTCTCCGTGGGAACAGAGGAGGCGATTGCTTGAATGCTTAAGCATTAAATTTGAACATTTAAGCAATCCAGGTTAATGTAAAGGTTTACTGTTTGCCGATCCCGAAAAGTGGCAGATGAAGAAACGAATTTCGCACACGTCAATGAGCTTCAGCTATATTGGAACTCCCCACTAAAAAAATTCAACAAAAGGTCTTGGCATTTTGGATTTTAATGAAGGATACATAACCTAACCTTTATGATGTAGTAAAATTTAATACTATAATTTGTGATGTAGTATTTAATACCACATCATAAAGGTTAGGTTATGTATCCTTCATTAAAATCCAAAGCGCCAAGACCTTTTGTTGAATTTTTTTAGTGGGGAGTTCCAATATAGCTGAAG
This sequence comes from Stenodema calcarata, assembly GCA_963920205.1. Taxonomy (NCBI): domain Eukaryota; kingdom Metazoa; phylum Arthropoda; class Insecta; order Hemiptera; family Miridae; genus Stenodema; species Stenodema calcarata. Next base: position 17,013,185 of record OY986051.1, read on the forward strand.
TTCATTGACGTTTATTTATTTATTTATTTATTTATTGGCATATGAAGAAAAAAAATATATAAGAAAAGAAATACAAACACTTGTAAAATAAACATACGCCTGCCAGTTAAAAAGTTCAAAGGAACTTGTGTAAACTGGCAGAGCCCAAAAATCATCCAGCCGGTAGAGCACTGCACAATGTCATCAATTCAGAAAGGAAGAAAGTCAAAGTTCACAGAATAAGCTATTGAGAGAAAAAAATACATTTTGATAATAAAAACTTCTTAAAATGTTTCACACTGGTAAAATCCATAGGGTTAACATTATTATAGTAAAAGAATTTAATGGCCTGCACAAAAGAGCTCCGATTATAAAATTCAGGTGACACGTATATTAGTGACGTGATATTAGGTGACGTGTGCGAAATTAGTTTCTTCATCTGCCACTTTTCGGTATCGGTAAACGGTAAACCTTACGTTAACCTGGACTTGTACGGTTACATTAGACGTGGTGGTGCTTTTTGGAGTCAACCGTGACTGACATGAAAAATATGCTAGAAATATAAGCTGCTAGAACAATACGAGTAAAATAAGAAATGATGTAGTGGGTAAGTAGTTCCTAGTAAGTCTCAGAAATAATGCAATTACAAAACGTAAAATAGGTTTTTGAGTAGATGTAGGTATTTTGGGGGAAATTAAGAAACATAGATGTCTGGAAAAAACAACGGAGGAAAAACATCGATGTTTAATGAAAAACATCGAGTATTCAACACCCATCTCCAGTTAATACAAAACATCCAGTATATAATGCATCCGAGGGATATGCTTCTTTAGAGCACTGTGGGATTCGGGATTCATTAGTCTGGTAATCTGATAGGGATATGTACTGAATAAGGCTTCTGGTTAGAACAACGGCTTGACGTTGGATGTCTTCGTAATCTTACCATTGAATCGGAGCTGGGCTCATGATTAATACCTATATAATGTTGATAGACTGAAAAGAGAAATCAGCAAAGATATTTGCTGACGACACAGAAATCATCTGTTATTCCAAAAATTCTCATGTTTTAGTAAAGTTGGGGTGCCAAATTTTGAATATAAGTAGTTCTCGAACTTGGAAGGATCAAAATTATTTGTGCCTCAATATTGATGAAACTTCAGTTGTTAGATTTACAGGAAACTCACGAAAGGAATTCTCAGTGGACGAAGTAATTAAACTTCATTATTATAGCTGCTGTGGGAATGATCTTTGTGGGTGCCCACCCATTCCATTTCCTCAAACTTGTAAATATCCCGGAGAGTTCTTGCATTCAGCATTTGGAAGGAGCTATGATAGTCGCATATCTGTCTTGTAGTTTTCCCACAATTACTATGAAAGGTACGTAAATTAGATCACTAGTTCTATAGCGTGGGATCTTGGAAAATTATAACGCAAATATTCCTATTGTGAGTTATTGGATTAAAATCTGGAGTTTTTCGAAGTATCAAATGAACTCAAAGTGAGTAATGTATGCGTATGAGCGACAGTATGCGTTGACGTCAAGGAGTGGACCGCGTGACACGTATAATATCCGGTATCTGTCCCGCATCGCCTGTCCCTTATTATTGTCGTGGGCTCAGAATCCAAGCAGCAGTTCTTGACAGGGAAGAAAGGGAAAGAGATCTCTAGCGTAGGCGATGGGTTGGAAGTGTCCTGGTTAGAACAGAGAGCGCTCTGGTTCGAGATGGGGGAGGTGGAAGACAAACAGATTACAACAACTGGTGAAACAAGATCTAAGCTCCTCCGGCCTTTGCACCCCTCCCCGGCCGCCTTTTACAACTCAGACCGTCCATTTCCACGGCAAACAAAGACAGACGTGGTCAAACGTGATGCGAATCTTCAGCGCGCATTGCGATAAAGTCTCCCTTCGCCGCCGCCTCATCCCACTTCTCCATTCTCTGCTTTGCTGCTGTCACTTCCCACCAAACAACAAGTCTTCCAACAATAACTTGCCTCTTACTCTCAAAGAAAGTGCTAATACCCTGGTTTTGCGAGTTTTTCTGTTTTGTGACAGAGGTTGCTAAAGTAGAAGAAGCGTTGAGATCACTTCAAGTTGGTGAATGAACATGTAGCATTTACAAATCAAATTCACCCTTTTTCAAACCAATTTCACCTTTTTACAAATCAAATTAACCCTATTACAAGTAAAGTTCACCCTTTTTGGGCAATGCAAGCAATACTTTTAGGGATGACACAATATTTCAACATATCGATACATCCACTTTGCGATATGTCGCTAGCAAGATATCGACATCATAAAAATGTCGGACGTAAAAATCGATGTATCGACATATTATATAGTATTTGTAAATGAACATTGATAACTATTAAATTTCTCAAAACTGATTAAAATGTTCCAGTTAGTTAATTTTGTCATTTAATTCAAGTCACTGTGCATTGCAGGGGCTGAAAAAAAAAAAACTGATAATGAGTGTCTCCACTACATGCAGATACAGTAGTAATGGATGCGTACTAAACTACAGCTTCATAATACTGTAATTATCTGTTTAGCTAATATTTCCAATGAGCCCATTAATCTCTACCTGAAATTTAACTCCTGGATATTAGTATCCTGAAGTGTGGAAGTATGCCGTGTTGCCGAAAATGCGGGGTGGGAATTAACCCCAATAAATCGACATTGGTGACCTTCACCCTTAGGCGAGGCACCTGCGCCAATGTCCATATGTCAGGCGAAATTATACCCCATAAGCCAGAAGTACCTGGGACTGATTTTGGAACGCCGACTTACCTCCAGGCCACACGTTAAACGCGTAGCGAACGAGATGAAGCTGCGTGTATACCAGCTTTGGCCAATGTTAAACCCTAAATCAAAGCTGGATCTGGCAAACAAGAAGTTGCTATACACGTCGCTTATCGAACTGGTTTGGGCGTACGGATGCGAACTCAGGGGCTCGGCATGTGCCATGGCACGTGCCAGGTGCACCTCAGTGAAAAAAATTCCAATCCAGCAAAACGATAGTACGGCTAATTTGTGGCGCACCTTGGTTTGTAAGGAACGATGTGCTCCACTACGATTTGGGAATTGGGACGGTGACCATATAAACCCAGAAATTACGCTCATTGTTGGGCCAGTGAAGGTTAAGAAGAAGAGTCCTGAGGGACGACGCACCCACTCTGCTGGACTAGGACTTCATCCCCCAAAGTACCCTGAACAAGACAAAGCACCCCTAAAAACATCTATTATTATACCCCGCCCTGGAGGTACAAATTGTGGAATAAATAATAATAATAAATTGATTGGCGAGAGCGAAATTTAACTTAATCCACTGTTGATTTGTTTCTGTTTCCTAATATAAAAAAAATACATATATAACGAGAGAAATATGACGAGTTGTACAATCAGAAACTAGAGGTAAACTCTTTTGAGAGGGTTGACGTGATTTATAAAACAAAAAAGGCCTTGCCAAAGTTTGGTGGAACATCCCTTGAAGCTGTTATAAGATTTCAATTTTCGGCGTACACCCCCCTCCGTCCATCGCATCTACTCTACCCATCATTTCTTTTTTAAGAGTTTAAACTCCTTGCCACAACCCTCTGCTCACCTCCTGCTCTCCTTCTGTATATTTCCATAAAATTTCATTAGAGAGGCGGGAAAGATGGCAGCAGCAGGGAGGGGCTTCAGGGTTTTTCTCTTGAGGGACGACGGGCGGGCGCGTTGGGGAGTTTGGTGGGTAACAGATGAGACCAGACCCCTCTTCACCATTACTTAGAAACTTGTTCAACTGGTGACCAAGTTTGCTCGGGGGCTTTTGCTATCTTGGAGTGCGCTAACCTCGGGTGTTATCTCCTTCCTTCGGCCCCAAACGCCCAGCCTTTTCAACCCTGTCGGCCAATGTATGACTCGGGTGTGTAAATGGATAAAACAGGGGGGTGGATTATCGGATTGCGGTTTCATTCAATTACACTAGTTTACAACATTTTGTTCATTTCTGGTCGATTAAGTGTTTTGGGGTGCTGAATCCAAACCCAAGGTCCGTTTATTGTTTATTATCTTCGATAATGAACCTTTCGAATCGCCCAAGACACAAGCCAATGAATTGATTGAAAGTGATAATACAAAAGGTATTCATTTTAATCTTTTTAGCAGTCTATACGTAAAATGTCACATAAAATCTCAATGCAACCATTCTAACCAATGAGATATTATCAGAGCTCTTTCAGCGGGGCCATGGAATTGGCTCGTAGATGACGTGAAAACTGACAAACCCCCCTGTGAGTTATTAACACTTAACCGACTTTTTATGGTCCCTTATTTTTCCACCGGCATTACTTGAGTGCTCCCACCAATTATACCTCGATTTGTGATCTGAGAATTGCACGGTGACCAAGAGGGTTATAACGGGAAAGTTAAGAGCGTGATAGAAAGCCAAGTGGCATTTTCTGAAGAAGTGTCAACGCCATCCCGAATATGTGCTCTAACCTTAAGCAGACCTTTCGGCGGTTAATAACTGTTCCAAACCTCTTACAGTTCCACATCTACTCGCATTCCCCTATCAATATAAGGTTCACTGCGTTTCAATCCCTATCCATACAATTAATTTATCCTCGTTCATTCCCAAATCCTCCAAGGGGCTAATGAATGAGTGATATAGATAAACTACTTTTCGACCAATGTAAATAATTGCAGCCTTCCTGCCCCAATTATTCAAATCGTTTCAACTCAGTGTTGAGGGGGTTCAGCAATAAACCGGAAGTTCCAGTTCCGCTCTTTATCTATCTTACTCATCCCCACTATAACCCTCTCTCTCTCCTACTCCCTAATTGCACTCTTCCCTCTTCCCACCCTCTTCTCTTCTAATGGGAAAGGCCAAGTTTTAAACTAATGATACAGGATTGACAAATTCCTTAACAGTTGTAGGGGAAACTTTCGGCCATTAGTCACTGGGTGAGACGTGCTCCTCGCCCTCTTAGATTAGTCCCCGCGCGCCAGCTTCCCTCCCGCAACCCCCTAATTTAATAGCTGAACCGATTTTTCAAAAAAAAAAAACTTCGGTCGGATTTAACTTACCTTTGAGCTGTCGCCCCTAATCTCTTAGTCCTTCAGATAGTGAGTAGCAGTTCATTATTCGCAGCTGTCTCCCCAATGATTGTGATAGCTTTCCCTTCAGGGCCTCTCTTCAAACACTCAGCATTTTCCCAACATTACTTTTATTTCAGTAAATCTCATTAAATCGAATTTGTTTGCTCATTCTTTCGTTGCAAATCGTGTGAAGGAATGTCAGTGTCTTCATAGTTGAATGGTTTAGGTCCCCATCATTAACTTGATTCTGTAGAAGATACGAGGAAACAAGTGAAAAATTAATCAGAGAATTGACAGAGGCATCTCCTTTTGGTTATTTTGCAATAAATTTGTAATTAGGTAGGTACAAAACCTTGGGTATTCGGAGTCAATGATCCTGGTTCCTTCCAAATATCCAATCACAATTCCATATCCATTTTCACAAGCTACCAAAATTCTCATTTTCGGGGGCTCAAGGTCCAAGCTTTCCCAAAATACCAACTTTGTTGGGGTGTTGAGTCCAATGGTTCTTTTTTTAGCAACGTCGAAGAAATGAGGAAGGGAAACTGCCAGAGATCCTGGACCTTGAATGGTAGATAAGCCCTAAACATTTATTTTCCTTTGGTTTCTGAGTCCACAGTTTCTGAAGTAGTTCAGCTTCTGAAATTGGGGTTTTCCCATATGTTCCCATTCATTTTGCATATTTCCCATGTCATAATATCAGCCCGACCAGCGTATCGAATAATTTTTGTTCAGGAGTGACGGTGAAAACCTCCTAAATTCGGCCGATTACCAATTTCGAAAGAATATAGCAATAATAACAAAAGAACAGTTTAAAGTGAACCACCAATTCACCTCTAAATTGCTATCCCCTCCCCCTTCCCCCTCGCACACTTGCATCTGGTCCACCAATTGCGATAGATATTCCCGTCCGGCTCTTATTGGCCACTCAAGGGAAAAGCAACTTGTCATACAAAAACTCGAGGGCTTCAAAAGCCTACTGCAAAAAAAGGACTCGAGCAGAATAACATGGAAAGGACCATCGATCTTCGCCCGCCTCGTCATCTGTATTGACAGAGTTGAAAGTTTTCACGTGATAGGTATAAGTAGGAAAATAAGAAGGAGCGCTGAAGATCTTTCGAGCCGGTAAACTTGTATACATTGAGCAAACCTGCTGTAAACTTCCTGACAACTCGCCCAACTTGGGGTGGGCTTTTGAGTTTTTTTGTCCTCCCCCCTTTTTTCCTTCAATCATGACGAGGCTAAGGGGAGGTTTTTCCTGCACTACTTTGAATGTCTCGATTCTCAATACTTTGAACTGTATACTCTGTGAATTGCTTTGCCACTGGACGGGACATTGGAATTGAAGAGATTGCCCAGGTTCTACAATGCAGGACACGTAAACTAACAGGACAGGCATCACGCCATGATCGATGATGATTAATAGGTGTATTTTTAGAAAATTAAATTCGTTCAAATCATTAGAAACGGAACTAGAAAACTGTAATATTATTAAACATTCCAGTTGTAGCCATCGGTCCGTTAGGCGAGGAAAAAAGAAACAAGCCATTGGGTAAACAGAGCAGAAACAACATGTACAGCTAACAATGTCATTAGACGGCAACTTGTTGTCGATAATAATGAGGTCCATTGTTAGTGAGTTTTGTTTCGAGTATTGTTCAGCTTTCAACACTCTTTTGCAGGTAAATTCCAGTTTTGGAATAGAATGACTCATCAAACAGTAATTTCTGCCCTTTAAAGGAAATAATCTCTTCCAATTTCATCTAACGACGAGCAGAGACGAACGGGTGGATGGATGGAACCGCTTTCGAAAGCACTCTGATAATTCGTTTCATTGGAGAGCCGTAGTTTCCCTCTCGTTATAAATTCAATACACAGGGGTGACAATGCCCTCCATTCTGAATGGTCAATCTCCTCGTTACTTTAAAAATGCCAAGACCGGTTACTGGAAATGGATGGGCGTTAGTGGTTGGATTGGTTAGAATCCAAGTTATGGTGATTCGTATTGGTATCCTAAAAATAAGGGATGAACGATGGTTACCTACCCTACTCTCATCCTACACATCATTCAGGAGAGGGAGACTCAATTGGCTTTCCTGAGGGTTGCAAATGTTAATCCACAGGAGCCATTTGAAAACTATGAACGGGGTTTCTAAGATGTTCTTCGATGAAGAAATTTTACTACACATTTTCCTAACTTGTCTACTTCTAATTAATGAATAGGTAGGTAAGTTGCAACAGAACAGAAATGGCCCGGTGCGACCTTTGCGCATGATCGGTAAGTGGTAATGTTACAAGATAGGAGCAGCTCATAAGAGATCCTTATTACTAGAAGAGAATTATATCACTCCAAGAAGTATATGATCAGCCTAAGAATATGATTATATGACGATCAGAATATGATTATATGATGATCAGAATATGATTATATCAGCCCAAGATCCCAAGTATGCGAAGCAGTACCTAAATGATCAGTTTGTGTCCAGGGATACCTGAATGGGCTTTTCCTGAATCTCGACTATGGGAAGTCGTTGCTGCCCTTACAACCTGAAGAAGTTGCTGATTGGTTGAGGAACTCACCGTTTTTAAAAGCCAAACACTAAATTATATTGATTGAAAAATATTTCCAGTTACCTATTATGAATATTGTTGAGAATCAACACAATGTGTTGATTAAGATCCACATGTCATGTGGATCCTAAGATCATCATCGAGATACACTACCCCTTTCCTCCACCCTCGCATCACGTCTTATCGCGTTAATAGGAATCAGTCCTTCATTTCGACTAATATAATTTTAAAAAGGTAATTTCTGCTGAAGTCACGGAATGAGGTTTTATATAGGTAGTGATAAATGAAATCCGTTCTTCTTCAGTTCTACGAACCCGGATTGACATAGGGTCCTTCCAAAAATAGCTCTCCTCTGGTAGCTCAGCTATTCCTCTCGAACCCCCGCAATCACTTTGGACCGCTTGGCGCATGGGATCCCAACTTTAATGAAATTCTTCTCGACCACCTTTCCTTTTTTCTTACATTAATTTCCCCGTGAGGTGAAAGACAGAGGCTTTAAAGATTCATGTCTTCGCCTCACGGGAAAGTAACGTGACCGATGTCGGAGTTGGAAGTGAAATGGGATCGAAATTCCTGAATGATGATAGAATCAGAAATTAAAGTACTGAGGAAATGTTTGTACCGCAAAGATCGTTGTGGCGCCAATAATACATTTCTTAATGTCTCCATAATATCATGTTTGGTCCCTTGAAATAACATGATGGAATAGAGCGTCTACGTCCAGAAATTTATAGAGATTTACAGATATACTAAATCTTGGAGGGTTCCATATTGCTCCGAAATGCGTCTACCTATCGAAAATATTTCTATAAAGTCATGTTTAAAAAATGTAGCTGAAAGTTGGGATCTGTATCAACAATAGATTCAAGAATTTTCCAATCAGGTTTCGGGTCACTCATGAATTGCATCAGCAACAAATCCTGAGGGGGTAGCACAATTTGAATATAAGTTACAAACCAAAAGTCACTTCGGATAAATTGGGTTTCTGGTTACATTATTGCTTGACCGCATGAATGTGGTGTGATTCTTCCGTGGATATTCTTTGTGGTTTACTAAACTGTATATTGGATAACTTTATGTACACATGTTATGTGAAAACAATCATGAGACACGAATCAACAGCACGAAAGTGGAAGAAAAACATCCTGAATAATCGTGCTGGATTGATTATAATATGATCAATCCAAATATACCTAATATATGACGATCAGGCCAATGTTGAATATTATTCAACAATGTTATTGTATAGTTTATTTACTATAATACGCGTAGCTTGAATTGAACTATTTGCTGCATGTAGAGATCAACGATGTGATTAAGTTCTTTTAAAGCTGAGAGCGAGCGTGCCTCACATTGACCAGACCACTAAACGTCCCTCTATTATTCCACCTCATTAAACAGGTAATTGGGTTATTTTATGGCAATTAGAACGTTATTTGGACCAAATTAGTCAGAGGGGACGCTTGTTCACCCAAACTGTGTTACTTAATGTGATCCAACTACCGGTAATTATAACTTGTGCAATCGATTTTCATCTTATGTAGCTAATATAGCCACCTTCGATGAAATGACGAGTTGCGCATTGAAGTCCATGATTCTGATGCACCGTAAAATTATACGATCGAGTATAATAATTATACTCAGTAATAATAATTATACTCAGTAATAATTATTATTATTATAATTAATTACTATTGCCGGCGTAGGGTTGATGGAATTGAAAACCCCAGAATTATATTGGTACAAATTATTTGTTATTAATTCATAATCTCTTAAAACGTTTCATCTATCATTTAGTGATCTAGACAGAAGGGTGATCCGTTGGGTCAAGAATTTGCAGAGCTTATTTCTCTCCAAAATGCGCGAAAAAGAAATTTATTTTATGGGCCCAATTTCATGGTAAGATGAAAAGTTAATTAAAGTTTAGTTTTGAGGAAGCAAATGCACTATGGATAATATCCATAATATGGATATTAATTATTATGTTTATGTTTTTATGTTGGGGTAGGTCTTCAACGACAGCGAGGTAATAACCAAGGTTTCAAACAAAAAATAGCCATTTGGCAGTGGGTAGTAACGCGATACTAATGAACAACGACACCGCTTGAACGTGGCTTCAGTTGAATCCCACTTTTGAGTAGCCGGATAAATATTTTTCCAATCAAGCGCAATTGAAGGCGGTACCGGGTGGCTCAACGTGTCACCGACGAGAGACACAGAAAACATATCCGTGAGTCAATATTTTTCCATGCAGTGGAGAAATTTGTAGTTTTTAAATTTTCTGGTTTCTTAAGATCTGACGATACCAAAATAATTCTGTATTCATACTAACTAGGATACATTATATTCATTACCCGAGTCTTCTAGTTTTCTCTCGAGAAAAATAAGGTGGTTGGAGGGAAACAAGTATTAATTAGATTTACCAAAAACGTTTCCGTGAATTCTGTTGGAAGCATTGTACGGCATACGCGTCGAAATAAAACTCTCTTCCATACTTAAGATCTTCAGTAATTAGCCTTCAGAGGTAGGTAGGAAGGGGAAGGTTATAGCGGATATTCAAGGGGGAGGAGGTTAGGCCTCCATTATTCCTCGGAAGAGAAGTGAACATCGATCCCATCCAGAGCGAAATATTACCAGCTTATGAAGTTGATAGCCGTGGGGAGCCTCTGCCGAACAAAGGCTGTGTTAATTAAATCTATTTTCATCTGGTGCCTTGCGAAATTCGTTCGCATCCTGTTAGCGTTGGGTGGGCGAAAGCCCGCTGAAAGGTTGAGCAAGGTGAAGAGAAAGAACATGGTCTACTTGTAAGTTAGCGATGTTACAAGTCTTTCAGGAACGACCATTGTTGGCTATATAATTCCCATCTTTTTCAGTAGTATCCTCCATCTTTGCACATCCTCCTTATATAAATAAACAATGAATTCAAATATTTGCGAGCATAATCTTGAGATAAAATAACATTTCCACTGAGTGCGGACCGAACCTGAGCTAAAATATCCCTTTTGTTCGAGAAGGATGACTGATGACTTTCGCCGGTTTTACTTTCGACACGTTAGCTCATGAAAAATACTCTCAATAAAAATCTAATCACATTTTGTATGGTAACTTCAAACTATATGAAGTTTGTTTCGATATGGGTCATTCTAAAAATTTGTGTTTCGATTTTTTTCATTTTTATTGCCTTCAGAAAATGCTCCTTGCCAAGTTACTGAAGTAGGCACACACTTGATATCGTAGTTTTTGTGATATCGATTTTATTAAAAATAGGGACTGACAAGACAAAATGAAAAATCTATTCACAGTATTAATTTTAACGGACAATATTTATATTAAATATATGTTATATATTCATATCTTCTAAGTATATTATTTTTATCTTATCTTAATAACAAATGGTCGTCCTCTTCTTTCTTGTCTTCTTGTGAATTTTAGTTCCTCAACGTCCTTAAGACACTATATCTCTACTGTCAAACATCATGTCATGTATTTGATTATCTTGGCAGCCAAGGCAGTGTCTCCGCCCTACGCCGTCCGCCGCACTTTATCCAGTTAGAAATATGATTCGGGTTTGGACCAACGTTACAATGATCCTAATAACTTTTGATAACCCTAGGTCAAAATCAATTGTGAAACTGAAAAATTCATATCTCGAACAATTCAGATTGAACGGTATAGTTTTTAGTTTGAATTTAAATAGAGTTTAATTTTTAGAATTTTTTGAGACCACCCGGGCCTTCGTACGACCAGCCATTCGTTCACAATGAGGGCTCAAAGTTGGTGCAGATCGAAACATGAGGATGAATCATGCGGCACCTTGTCGGATCAATGTTCATACTGGCCCAGCAGATGCGAACATCACATGGTTTTCAGATATCGAGTTAATTAATAATATTTAATAATAATGAATAATAATTATCAATAATAATTGTAATAATTATGATTAGTTATTAATATATAATTATTAATGGTTATTTCTTTTATTAATGACGAACAATAATTATTAATCATTACCAATAATTATTAATTATTTAAACCAGGTACTTGATATTAATAATAAATGATGATTCATAATAAATAATAATCATAATGATGTCACACTGTCTAAAGGATCTGGCGTACGGAACTTTTTAAAATTCGATTTTCTGAATCTACGTATCCCAAATCCTGTACCTTAAACCCTCACATTCAGAGGGGGTTAACCTTTTTTTTTCCTGGTCGGTTCCAATGGTTCATTATTGAAGATAATAAACCAAAAGTCACGAAACCCTGCTGTAACGTCTGCTTCCTAATGTTTCCTTCATTACGATTTGATGTGTTACAGTCTTTTGGGAATGAGAAGACCGGAATTGGTTGTAAAAGAGGATACCGTAAAAGTGACGGGCCGCTGGAGTGCTTTCAGCAACAAACTTCGATTCCTAAGAAAATTCGCTAAACAGAATCGTGGACACTTGACCGTGAGATCTTCCAGGTTATGGTGAAAATACTAAAATTATAGGAAAACAGAAAAAAAGAATGGTTTCGATATTACTAGTTTTTTTTTAAATTCGGATTCTACATCGTAAGCCGTTTCGGTGAAGGAGAACAGGGCTATTATTTAAACTTTTATGTTTCATTTTAAATGGGATTTAATGAGTAAAGTCCTAATAATAATTACTTAAATAAATCTTCAAAGTCTACGATCTTTCATGAATTTCGTTTTTTTCCAATTTTTTATTGCTGAATCGATTTTTGAACTAACGCTTAATGGTTACGACTGGTCTCACTGATTACTAGTAAAAGCCGGTTAAAGCGTGATGACAATCATTGTCAGGTACGTTTTATTAGGTACGTTTTTGGTATTGATTTTTATGAATTTTTGAATACTGAATGGATCATTAGACCCCAGAACTTCCAAAATATAATTAGGGAAAGTACTCCAAAATATTGTTATGTTATGTTATTCCAAAGTAAAAGAATTGTTCAATTACTATTGCTATTACTACTGCTTCAATAACAAAAAACGTTTGAAGGGATGGTTAAACGTTGGTTTTCATGTACGAGGACGTTGGAATATGTTGAATAGTGCAGTAAATTGAAGGTATTAAGAAGTCGCCCATCAATTTATGCTGCATGACTAAAACGCTTCTGTTTTACATGAAATTATTTATTCCAAAACTGATCTGTTACTTAATTACTCCAAGCAACTATCTGCGTTGGTTTTTACCTCTGAATCCAGTATAGAAAGATGATACTTTGAGTTACCATTCACTTTTGAAAGCTGCCAACTGTTGATCTTACGAGGGGTTAGAAGTCGCTCATTCCTGTCAGTTAGAAGAGGGAGATGGATGAAAACGAATTCCGCGAGTTTAATGATATCTCAAGGTATCCTTAATTATCAGACTCCTGAAGTCAAACTTGGGAGGCAATTAATCGGGGATGACTCGCCAAGATCGATAGCTTGATTAGTATGCACGGGACGACCCAATTAGAGTTGGGAAAAATATTCTCACAGAGCATTGGTCGAAGCCACTTTTCTCACTTCGTCGTCTGACGTTCTTGTAAATATTGCATGAAGGGAAGTATTAGGTAATTTAAAAAAAGTTAGTTGCGATGAATTACCATTTCATCGGCTGAGGTGAGAAACTTCAATGAACAAGTCGCTCAACGAGATAACAATGCAGTTAGATCATCCAAAAATTATGGCTCCTTCAACTTTGATCGTTGGCTAGAGATGTGAGGAGGGTTGTTATGAGGTACCTACCTCCAAATAGAACTTCGAAAATAGTTTTTAATGCAATATACACATATCTTCAATATACACATACATAAATATACCCTTCGCTCTTTTGTCATGTAATTTTCCTGTAATCTTCGCTAGTATAATTTTGATTTTCACGAGGGCAGGATTGTAGAGATTCTGTATTGATATTTGTTTGGGCTGGTAGGTAATAGTTATTACTTGCCCCAATAGAGTGCTCGCCATGATGGCTGGTAGGAGCCGTTGTTCGGTTGTCCGACCTGTTCCCCCGACCCGTTTGTATAGACCGAGTGTTATCACTATCAAAAAATTGCTGTACTGTTATCATTATTATAATACCGTTTGTTTTATCGAGTTTCATCCGTTCTCGTGTGAAATAAAAAGAGTTGTTATCCGGTGTTTATTACGCGTGATTATTTCGTTTACCCGTTCAAACATTTTGGTGCCGAAACCCGGGATTGTGGTTAATGTCGAGCGTGTCCGAATTTAACCTAGTTACCTCGTGAGTTTACCGTTTTACCGTCGTTTTTCCCCGTTTTTCGCGTTCTACCGTCCAATAATGCCGCCAAAAGGAATTATGAAGCGTAGATCCCGTCAATCGGACCCGGATTTTCCGTCGGACGATGCGGTTGTTCAATCGGTTCATCCAGTTTCATCTTCGTATGATGTCGTCAAGAATAAGTCTATTCAACTTGATCCCGCCGTTTTTGATCTGCTGAGTGCCCCTCAGCAAGACCTGTTGAAGAACATCAGACGTTGGTCAATCAGGGCTAATGCAGTTCTGAAACGACAACCGACAAGTGCACTGGCGGAGTTTATCAAGGACGATTTCCGTCGAGGAAGAATGTTCCTCGATGCCGTTGAGGAGGCTCAGTTCGATCAGCAGATCGAGGAAAATCTGCTTAATCAGGTAACTTCTGTTGTTGTAAGTTTGGCTGAACGCGTCCCCGTTGAAATTAATCCAGTTAGCGCTAAGAAAGAGGTTGATGACGAAGTTGTTCTCAGTCATGAACACGCTTACGCTCAGATTAAAATGATGAATGAGCTGCTCACAACCGTCCCGTTATTTGAAGGCCAAATCTCCCGCTTTGCGGAGTTTAGGAAACTGTTTGATGGTGCAGTTCATAACATGAAGCACATACCCGATGAAATTAAATTTGAAAAACTGTTGAGCAAGCTTTCTCCCGATCTCCGATCATCATTTGCCGGTAGCAGCTATCAGCAGGCTTATGACGCCCTGGTAGCGGAAAATACCTCAAAATACCGTTTGGCTCGTTCAGTATTTGCGCAGCGCATACATTTACCCCGTTTGGAAAGGCCCAACGTTGCTGACTTGGAACATTTCCACAACGACGCTCGTTCATGGGTAGGATCAATGCTCGACCTCCCCACTCCCAATCTTCGGGAGTACTTATTGTTTGAAGCCCTGTTTTTTCGCTTATCCGCTGAGCTCAAAGAGAAGTTCAACCGGGAGGTGATGGAACAAATGGATGCCATCCCCTCTCACTCTGATCTGCTTCTGTTTATTGGAAGGGAGCTAAGGATAGCTCGACTGGTCCCAGAGGAGAAGCAGGGGAATAAAAAAGCTCCAACCACTGTTCAGAGAGCCCGTTCACCCTCACCGTTCCGCTTGTCAGCCGTTCCAGCCACCAGTTCCACTCCACGACCGTCACCCGCTTCAAGACCCGTTCAAGAAGAAGAAAAGATGGCCATGATGTCCCTTTGTTCCAGCCGTTCGCCCCCCTCTCCCCCCGTTCAGCACCGTTGCCATTAGGATTGAGGCCATTCTTAACAGCCGCCCGTTAGTTCACCAATCCTCCTCACCAGATGACATACTGGTACTTACCCCTGCTCATTTTCTCGTTCAACGCCCGCTTACTGCTTTACCTGAGAGCAATGTGTTTGACTTCAGCTCCCGATTAGCTCCTAAGTGGAAGTTTGTTTCTAATCTGGTAAGTCAATTCTGGAAGAAGTGGCACTCTGAGTACCTGTTAGACCTCCAGACCCGATCTAAGTGGAATACCCCTGATCGCCCTGCTACAGTGGGGGATGTAGTGTTGATTAAGGAAGACAATATTCCTCCTCTGTCATGGCCCATGGGTGTGATAGTGGACCTCATTCCTGGTAAAGATGGTGTAACCCGTGTAGCTAGAGTCCGGTCTGGTAATGGGGAGAAACTCCGCCCGTTAGTCAAGCTCTGCCCGCTACCAAAGGACTGTTAGTGCCCGTTTCTTAAACTTGTTAGAATGAGTGCCTCATTGTGGGGGGAGGATGTTTGGGCTGGTAGGTAATAGTTATTACTTGCCCCAATAGAGTGCTCGCCATGATGGCTGGTAGGAGCCGTTGTTCGGTTGTCCGACCTGTTCCCCCGACCCGTTTGTATAGACCGAGTGTTATCACTATCAAAAAATTGCTGTACTGTTATCATTATTATAATACCGTTTGTTTTATCGAGTTTCATCCGTTCTCGTGTGAAATAAAAAGAGTTGTTATCCGGTGTTTATTACGCGTGATTATTTCGTTTACCCGTTCAAACAATATTAGTAGGTACTCTGGCGGCTGAGTATTGAATCATAGTGGTTTCCTGGAGAAATACGTTGTAGCCTGAGATATCCTACGTATTCTCGTTTCTGATGATTGACTGAATGCGGTTGTTCACAATCACTTCCCCTTCAGCCTTCAAGGCATCCTTCCATCTCGCTGTAGATGACTACAGTTTCAGGTTCTAACAGATCTACGTTGAAACGTAAACCCACCAATTTATTGAAAATTAATCCGCTAGGATTACCCATAAATTCCAAAAATGGAACAATGTGACAAGTGGAACCTCATTTTAAAGATTTTTCAACGCTGAACACGATGGTGATTTCAGAATGGCGATATCTTACTCCGTTCTCGAACTGGAGCACTTTGACGACAAAGAAACGGGGTTGTTACTTGAGATGTTCTCCACGGTTTACCTGCTCCAACCTAAAAACATAATGAGATTTCGCAATTCTGACTTCACCATCATCTTCGGCGTTAAAAAATGTATAAACTGATGCACTACTCGGCAAAAAAGGAGACAAAATGTGTTACAAAACCAGTACACTGGAGACATTTTACATAAAACGAGTTATTTCTTCGAAATTTTGCTCTTATAGCGAAGCTGCATGACTGTGGATTTTTATAGTACAATGTTTTTATTGCTCTCGACTGTAAGTATGAAGCATAAGTATCATCACAACCTCCTTTTCTCCGATACAGTTTCCAGTAATGCCGGTCGTGATAATAACAGTTTTTTTCAACCAGAAGTCTGGGTGCTACAATCAGTCGACCCTCGATTGTGTAGGTCAATTTCGCTCGAGCCTGTTTGCCGTTATTACATAAAATAAATGTGATATCTTGTGTTTGCTTGAGGGGGTGGGGGGCTGGATAAAGTGAGTGGAGAGCGGAATTGGACGGAAAAGGACACAAGTGTACTCAAGAGCTGAGCAAACTGCCAAACACGTGAAGAGAAATATTCCAAATGGTGCACCCCTAACCCCCTCTCTCTGGCCAATATGCTCACAGGCTCCGTAAGATCCATTATTCCTTCCATTTTCATTTTTTCCGCCTTCTCACGATCCCATTCCCTTCAAATCCTCTTAACTCACAACTTATTTGGAATTACCTGTAGGGAAATAAACGATCGCTCTTTAGCGAGAGGTAACAGGCTGCCGTTACTGGAGGCGGTTAGCTGGTATCTGGAATAGCATCTTGGATTTTCATAGCGCGCTAGCTACCTCTCATTCAATAGGTTATCTAGTTATTTTCGATAACACAGGTCACGAATGAAGTATGGAAGGTTAATAATTATTTTACATTGAGTGTTGAGGGGTATTCTGGGGTCGAATGATTAATGGCGTCACTCTAAAAACTCCTCGAGCTCCGGGGGGATCTCAGGTTCAATCCCTGGGCTAGGTAAACATTTACATTCTGTAACATTGAAAATTGAGTCGCCAAATGATATTTGGCGACTCAATTTTCATATTATGCTCTCATTCCCTTTACCGCATCTATTACCGGGTTAATTCACTGAAGATACTGAATCGATTCTTGAACGATTTCCTATTTGACAGACCAGCCACGGTTCAAAGAGTGAATTTCATTTCGGCAATTATTCAATATTTCGGATATGCAATCTATAAATACAGCACTTCAATTTGTATGGGGAACAAAAATCAAGTAGGTATTGTGGGAAGCAATGCGATACCCACACGGGAACTTATGAGAACGTGTTAGTGAATGTGTGGCATCATAGTAGGAGCTGTGGTTTTTGAAAGTATTTCTCACTGTTAAGATAATTTTCTGGTGGTTAACTGGATGAGCGGAACTTGTTGAATAGCTCCACAGAAGGATGCCGAAAGATGAGGGCGGATGTAGGTTGGAAAAGGGAAGCAGGACTTTGCCATTAACGGAAACATCTAGCCCTCTACCCCGGAAGTTGCCATATTGTTATTCATGTGTACACTAATTCTGTACAAGGGCCTCGGTAGCAGTAGGGGGTCTTCGTAACTTGGGAACAACTCTGTTGCCACATCAATTTCTCAACACTTCTCCCATTATTTCCCCTTTCTCTGTCTTTGCCCTGTCCCCACACAGTACTTCCGGCACTGAGATGCCCTGGAATCACTAAAAGGGATTCCGGAGTTCATGAACATTTTTGGTTATTGGTCGCCCGGAGGAAAGCCGCCAGTGAAGGTGCGTGTGATAGCGGGTATAAGACCCTGAACCACAGGTGTCTAGTTTATTGGATAAGTTTTGGGTGTTAACACGCCTAAAAGGTGCTGCCTGTTCCTCTTCTCGCCCTGCCCCGTTTCCTAACAAAGTTTGAATACCCAATAAATAGGTGGTTTAACGGTGTTCAGCCCTTCCGTTTATTTATGTACTTTAATAATCGAACTGTGTTGTACAACCCAGCAGGTTAAATTAAACCCGGTAAACTGCGAGCAATATTGGTTTTCAAATTTCTTTCTAATTAATATCTGTCTAGTACCAAATCTTAACACCCTCCCTTTTCCCACGCAAAGTTCGATTTTTAAATGAAAATTCCAAATTTCTTACCAGCTAAGTAAAATCCTATTATAACCCTGTGGACCCTTATCAAGTACCACCACCCCAATATATTTTACGCAGACAGGTTCGTAGATTGAAATTCAAAGCGATTCCTGTAGTTGTTGAACTAGGCAAATGTGTGTACTGGCTTCCAGATAATGAGATATAGCTTCTGTTTTGTCCCTCACCCATAATAAAAGTTCTGACTCCAAAGTAGTAGACTTATTTGGGGGGGGGGGGGATGAAGGTGTTTAACCGTGTTGGTAACTCCACATTTCCAAAGACCAGATCACAGGAGTATTAAATATTCCTGTTATTTCAATTTTGCTGTTATTTCAAGCCGTTACCGGTAGTTACACTGGACACGAAACCCAAGCGGTACTAGGGACCCGAATCCGACTCCCAGCTGGGTAACAAGAGACACTCAATGAGAGGGTTAAGTTAGAAGCTGTGAATCAGCATGGTAATTAAAACTAAGTGCTTCCTTGGGATACTCAAATGAACTATTTCGAATATCAAGTTCACTAGAATGTCAGATAATTAATCAATCTGTACGTTATTCCTCAAATAGCGAATTTTAATCTCACAAATGACTTATCCACGTTCCGAGAGGTCAAAAACCAAACTTCACACTCCGGACTGAGTCCCACTCAGCACTCGCCATTTAACACCTCCCCACAAAGGTCACGTTGCAGAACCCGTTGAAATACCTCATGGTCGGGCGATGCCAGACCTTTGGAGGTAGCACAACGCAAATAAGTAACATCATTATAACTTTTGCAAACTCGAATAAACTTACCCCTCTCTCCCGTCCACCCTACCACAGGTGACTGCAGTATTACTTGATACTTGCTCAAAGTTATATTGGTTTCAGCTTTCCACTACCCACTCCTATTATCCGTTTTAATGGACAACATTTTCGGACGTGGGCAGTCAAGATGGGTTCAAAGCTGGGAAACTGCGAATTTCAGTAAAGAACGTTTTTCATACGATGTATTTATCACCAATTTCATGGAGTTCAGCGTTGAATGCGGACAATTTTCCAGTTTTATCTCACCACTGGTTATCCCTCTCCTTGAATGGATATCTACAGTCCTGAAGGCAGAATCACAACTCAACTAATAACTCAATTGGCTTCTGAAAGAATCATGGAGTATGAATGATCAATGCCATGATATTTTTTGTGTTATACGTACCCCATGTGCCCACCTATGAAAAACCTGTACACTGCGTTCAAGAATAATCAAATGTTATCTATCATTAATAAAAATGAAAAAAAAAGATGATGCGCATCTTTGCTTATATTATGTATTCTGGACGTTGACTCCCCTTTTAAAACACACCGCTCTATGTTTTACAGTGATTTCCACGTGCTTGTATATTGATGTATGATGACGCATAGAAACAAGATGATTTAAACAAAAGAAAAAGGAAGCAATTCCACCATAGCACACAATTTTTTGTCACACACAACGCTACAATCACCACCTATGAGGAAAAGTTGGCATTTTGGAATTTTCGGACAGGCTAATTGGAAATAGGGGAAAAGTCAAGTTGAAAACTTTAGGATTTGAACAAAAGACCGTTACTATATACACGTTCATTATATCGGTACATGCTAAGGCAAGATTTTGTCATATATTTAAAAACGATAATGTAGTGAGTTGATAATTGATATCCTCCGACATTTTTACATTATTCGATGGACGATAAAAATTACTTGGTTTTTCAAATTCATGTGTACTCAGCTAATATTTACTCATGAAGGTCAACAGTAGTATCCTCATGCGGGTATGATAATTATGACATGGTTCATCTTGATCTAACATTGATCAGGTAAGCAAGATGTAATTATTCTAATAAGGTATTGATCTTCACAAGGTAGATTTTCAAGACCTTCTCGTGGTATACTGATACTGGATCGACGTGATCAATATTGAATAACGGCTTATTGGAATTAAATCGTACTCGTTCATCTTCCACATGCGTATCTGCCTGGTATTTTTCTTGTTTTATTGCTTGGTTCTTGCGAATTCCATAATCGAAGGCGAGGATAAAAAAATCTGCTGTCCATTAATTGTTATACCACCTGTACGGATTAATTGAGGTGTCAGAATTTTGATGATTTGGGAATAATCTGAAAATGATTTCACTGTCGATCGGTGTTATAATTTATGTCGGGTGTTCTCGGAACGTGACACCTCAATGTCTGGAATTTCCGTGCTATTAACCACTTGAGCGAGCTATTACACGACGAAAACTTAAGACATCTGCACGTTTCGTCAATATTCAGATGATGGATATTAGGCATCGATCAATAGGCGATGTTGGGTATCCAGCAATAAATCATTCCCAATTTCCAATAGGGAGTTGCGCGTTTGTGTCCTCGGAACAACCGGGCAAACAAAAAGGTTTTTGTTGCGGTACCCAAAGAAGAAACGCAGTCCTAACATCGTGAGACACCTCCTACTAAGTAGAATCAGTGTAGACCTACAGGTTTCCATTTAATTTAAATCCGATAAAAGCACCTGCTTGCCGTAATTTTTTAGGAATCATAATCTAAATGAGTAAGTTATATAATACATATTATATTCAAGTTCAACGATTTTCAAATCATAGTTGACTCCATCCTGAGAACTTCGAAACTAACCACACTCTCAATCATTAATAATACTTGGTAATCTACAATAACCTTTTTCCAAGGTTTGAAGCACTGAAGTTCAAGTAGATAATTATCCTGACTTATAAACATATTATATTCCTAAAATAATAGATTGCCGTCGGTTTATTCAAGCAAGAATAGCTATCCCTAGGACCCTACTGAAAACGATAAAGCCAATTCGCTCCTTTTGAGCCCAAATGAGTTATAGCTCTCGAGGAAGTATCGGGAAGCTCAACTTTTGTTCAACCTCCCAACACAATAGCGGTTCTACTGGCTTTCCAGACGGTTTTGAGTACATATTGTGATTGACCACCCAGAGCTCAAGCTAATCCTGATAATCCCTCTAATCTCTGTTTGTTCCCCATCAGCTTTTTGGAGATTGGCGATGAAAAATCGTTTCCAACACTTTTGAGATTTTCAGTGTCTTTATTTTTATTATACCTCTTATTTTGGTACTCCATTTTCACGGGCAGAAGGTAAAAATCCGCCATTTCCGGATTAGTTGATAAGGTATAAGTGCTCGCTGGGGACGCAGGTCGGCCCATTGTCGATTCAGTAGGTTGTCGGCTCGGAGTGTTGAGTGGTTGTGTTAGATACGAGAAAATGTGGATCGTGTAGTTTGTTTTCGTTTGCTTCAAGTATCGCGTAATAAGAGGTAAGTGATTAACCTAAATATTTCAAATAGGTGTTCATGGAATGAAATGCATGACATAATACTGTGTACTCTATAGGTGAGGGCTACTGGTCCAAATACCCAGCTGTTGCGTACGGTTTCTGATCGAATTCGTGATGGCGTGGGGAGGGGGATGGTTCGACATTGTATGTCTTTATCGACTTGAATTGTTCATGTTGAGAGGCAGTCATTGTTTTAATGCGTATGCATATCATACAAAGCGATACATAGCGAAATCATGTATCGCCGAGGCTACGTAATACAATTGAGTGTTCCAGAACCAACTCTGATCATACGTATCCCGCTACTTACTCATTCCAGTATTTGTATTAAGGCGTGGCGCTACAGCAGTTGATGCTTCAACTAACTGCATTCAATTGTTCCAATCAATACTGACTGAGAATTATAAAGCCCATTGTTTTGATTAAATAGAAGCTTACTCATGGCTCTGTTCTGTCTTGAATTTCTATCGGTTTGAAATTAACCCTAACGACTTGACTTATTTGAGTGATAAGCTTAGGTACCAGTAATAATTGTTCCCCTATTCTAGATATTTTGGCGAAACTTTCCACACCCCCTCAACATTTATGATTACATGTTTCATGATGTATACAATGCGGAAAATAAAGCAATACTGTCCACCATTATTAACATTTCTAAAATTGACAGAGAAATTTTGAAATTCGGCGTGGGGGCTTTACCGAAAAGATCACCATGAACATGAATCTAACGGTAGATCTAAGACCGGTTTGCGTACTAGAGAACAGTTGACAGTTGATTCAGACAATACGTGGTTTTGTGACTTCGACTTTGTCGTTCTGACATAACTACCTACTTTTTGGATCTAAAAAAAAACCTGTTTCGTATAATAATTATTGTTGTTGGGCATTTCTTGATATAAATTATTGGGCTCATGGTTGTGATATTATTTGCTTTTAAATCATGCCACACAATTATTCTTGGGTTTATCTCTTTTACTGATACCCAAGCCGCCGTTCAACTTTCTTATCTATTTTATCGAGTTACTAATGCAAAAAGCATGTGGTTAGCTGGTAACCGTACCGCAAATATTTCTTGGAACAGAGGAGTAATCAATCATGAGTTGGCGCTGGAGGGTTACTATCTAAGGCCCGTTCAACTAGTAGAAAATGCCAATCGTAAAACAACATGAGTGACACGAGCCCTCATTAGGGATACGATATCTGGCATGTAATTAGTGGTTTGTAAATGATCACTGGCTTCAGAAATTTGTAAATGAATACCTTTACTATGATGTTGGAGACACAATCGGAACCTGAACAGCTTTTACCTTCATGGTACAATGTGCCTTGGAAGCCCTTATCGCACGACCACTCAAAACTGAAAAACCTCAGAACTCTAACATCTCCAAGGTCCCCTGAACACAGGGAATATACCACAATTGACCAATCATTTAGTAGTGATCTACTAACTACAGTCCACAACTTCATCAGTTCTTAGCTGCAGGGAAAAATCAATTTTTCAGTTACTAGTAGTACCCTGTTTCCGCGGAAGCGAATTAGGCAAAGGTTCACCGGGAGCATGGCACACAGCTCTCCTTTACTCTCGCAAACCGGTAAGGCCTCGACCCGCCTTATTAAAAATTACCCTGCAATCCATGAACCTGCATAATTAATTTGCTTTAAAAACAGGGAACAAATCGACTGATTACAGGGGGACTGAGGATTCAGAGTAATGGAATCCGTCTGAAGTACTTTCAGCAACATGGTGTGATAGGAGTGAAGTGTTGTAGTACATACTGATTGCTACTACACATATTATATTAAATTTACCTTAAGGAAAAAAATAAACTCCTGACATATTTATCTGTAACATGAAGTGTGCACTGTGGTTTCAATGGATTGTTCCATTCACAAAGGACCCGTAAATATTGATGTACACAAGAATATCACACGATAAATCGATAAAAATCTTCAATTCATATGTTTCAGGTAGTAATGAAGAGAATTGCCGCATTAAGGTTTCTGGCATTAGCCGTAGTGGTTCAAGGATTCGAAGAATATGGGATTAATCAAAGAGATGTACAAGACCCGTTCACGGGTAGTACGTTACAGCCTAGCAGAGGAACTGATGAACCAACATCTTCAGTGACTATAACACCGGCTACAACTGTAACACCGACTCCTACTCCCACTCGGTCACCGGTGACCAAAGTGACCTCTGGCAGTACAACGGGAGAAACTGGTGCACCTACAGGTTCATCAGCGACCGTTACTTCCTCAGGAGCAGTATCAACGGAAACGGAACCATCTGGTGCTCCAACTAGCAGTCCTGTCACAGACGTAACCGGTGGCAGTACAACAGATGAAACAGGCGCACCTACTGGGTCATCAGCAACCGTTACTTCCTCAGGAGCAGTATCAACGGAAACAGAACCATCTGGTGCTCCAACCAGCAGTCCTGTTACAGAGGTAACCGGTGGGAGTACAACAGATGAAACTGGCGCACCTACTGGGTCATCAGCAACCGTTACTCCCTCAGGAGCAGTATCAACGGAAACAGAACCATCTGGTGCTCCAACCAGCAGTCCTGTTACACAGGTAACCGGTGGGAGTACAACAGATGAAACTGGTGCACCTACTGGGTCATCAGCAACCGTTACTTCCTCAGGAGCAGTATCAACTGAAACAGAACCATCTGGTGCTCCAACCAGCAGTCCTGTTACACAGGTAACCGGTGGGAGTACAACAGATGAAACTGGTGCACCTACTGGGTCATCAGCAACCGTTACCTCTTCAGGAGCAGTATCAACGGAAACAGAACCGTCTGGTGCTCCAACGAGCAGTCCCGTCACACAGGTAACTGGGGGAAGTACTACAGAAGAAACCGGTGCACCTACAGAGTCGTCAGCAACCGTTACTTCCTCAGAAGCAGTATCGACGGAAACAGAACCATCTGGTGCTCCAACCAGCAGTCCTGTTACACAGGTAACCGGTGGCAGTACAACAGATGAAACTGGCGCACCTACTGGGTCATCAGCAACCGTTACTTCCTCAGGAGCAGTATCAACGGAAACAGAACCATCTGGTGCTCCAACCAGCAGTCCTGTTACACAGGTAACCGGTGGGAGTACAACAGATGAAACTGGCGCACCTACTGGGTCATCAGCAACCGTTACTTCCTCAGGAGCAGTATCAACGGAAACAGAACCATCTGGTGCTCCAACCAGCAGTCCTGTTACACAGGTAACCGGTGGGAGTACAACAGATGAAACTGGCGCACCTACTGGGTCATCAGCAACCGTTACTTCCTCAGGAGCAGTATCTACGGAAACAGTACCTTCTGGTGCTCCAACCAGCAGTCCTGTCACAGAGGTAACCGGTGGGAGTACAACAGATGAAACTGGTGCACCTACTGGGTCATCAGCAACCGTTACTTCCTCAGGAGCAGTATCTACGGAAACAGAACCATCTGGTGCTCCAACCAGCAGTCCTGTCACAGAGGTAACCGGTGGGAGTACAACAGATGAAACTGGTGCACCTACTGGGTCATCAGCAACCGTTACTTCCTCAGGAGCAGTATCAACGGAAACAGAACCATCTGGTGCTCCAACCAGCAGTCCTGTTACAGAGGTAACCGGTGGGAGTACAACAGATGAAACTGGCGCACCTACTGGGTCATCAGCAACCGTTACTTCCTCAGGAGCAGTATCAACGGAAACAGAACCATCTGGTGCTCCAACCAGCAGTCCTGTTACACAGGTAACCGGTGGGAGTACAACAGATGAAACTGGCGCACCTACTGGGTCATCACCAACCGTTACTTCCTCAGGAGCAGTATCAACGGAAACAGAACCATCTGGTGCTCCAACCAGCAGTCCTGTTACACAGGTAACCGGTGGGAGTACAACAGATGAAACTGGCGCACCTACTGGGTCATCAGCAACCGTTACTTCCTCAGGAGCAGTATCAACGGAAACAGAACCATCTGGTGCTCCAACCAGCAGTCCTGTTACACAGGTAACCGGTGGGAGTACAACAGATGAAACTGGCGCACCTACTGGGTCATCAGCAACCGTTACTTCCTCAGGAGCAGTATCAACGGAAACAGAACCATCTGGTGCTCCAACCAGCAGTCCTGTTACACAGGTAACCGGTGGGAGTACAACAGATGAAACTGGTGCACCTACTGGGTCATCAGCAACCGTTACTTCCTCAGGAGCAGTATCTACGGAAACAGAACCATCTGGTGCTCCAACCAGCAGTCCTGTCACAGAGGTAACCGGTGGGAGTACAACAGATGAAACTGGTGCACCTACTGGGTCATCAGCAACCGTTACTTCCTCAGGAGCAGTATCAACGGAAACAGAACCATCTGGTGCTCCAACCAGCAGTCCTGTTACACAGGTAACCGGTGGGAGTACAACAGATGAAACTGGTGCACCTACTGGGTCATCAGCAACCGTTACTTCCTCAGGAGCAGTATCTACGGAAACAGAACCATCTGGTGCTCCAACCAGCAGTCCTGTCACAGAGGTAACCGGTGGGAGTACAACAGATGAAACTGGTGCACCTACTGGGTCATCAGCAACCGTTACTTCCTCAGGAGCAGTATCAACGGAAACAGAACCATCTGGTGCTCCAACCAGCAGTCCTGTTACAGAGGTAACCGGAGAAAGTACAACAGATGAATCTGGTGAATCTAGTGTCCCCACAGGTGGCTCTACTATCACCGAAATAACTTCATCTGACACCGGATCCGGAAGTTGGACAACCGAGACGACTATTTTGCCACCTCTGGAATTGATAAAATGCTCTGATGACAAGGAGCCATTCCCCCATCAAACTGTATGCTCATTGTTCTACTCTTGTTTTAGTGGTAAAGCGGTTCTCATGAGATGCAGTCCAGGTATGCATTTTAACAATGTACTGAAGATCTGCGATGTTCCTGAAAGAGCCCAGTGTGATTTCTCTAAATAGCTGTAATTTTCGTTGTCTACCATAAACCATTCTCCACGTTCAAAATCCTTTCTCAGTTGTATCTATCACCATATTATTCTTTCAACAAATGTATTATACAATGTATAATATATTATGTCATAACACTGGTTTTAATACTCATGATGTATATTAACCAGTGGTTTACTATTGGGTGAATTGAGTGAAATAGATGTGGTACATATCAAATATATTCTCTCATAAACCATTGTAACCTCATGTCTACAATTCTAACCATGTATATCTTGGCCTCTCCCCAGTTTCAAATCGAACGATTACAAGTAGTTACAAGTTTCTGGTACGCGGAATTCATAATACGGAATTCATACCAATTCATAATTCATGATACTCGCATGTCTCCTAAGTGAGATATCTTATACTGACTGTATAATATACTATTATAATATCTGTGTTTCATAACTGAGATATTTTATACTGTATTTTATATTTGATGCTGACTCTACAACGCCAGTGTGGTAAGGATTGTAAAAACTTTCTGTTCACGGTATTTTTCTATTAAACTTGATACGGTCTGAAGAATGGCGAAAATGTCACGATTCAAATTAATGAATTAGGTACTGTTTTGAAATGAATGATAATGGTTGTTCAGTCATATAGTGTCCTTTTAATATTTCAGCAATCTACGTCAAACAAACCAACCTGGAAGTAAACTATGTTAGTAAACTATGGAGAGACTCCAATGTTTTATTTGACAACAGAATCGTAGGTTATAGCACACATCGTCCTTTTTGACTTTTATTGTTTTAGCTTCGCTCTTGCCGCTCACATCGACCAAGCTCTAAACTCCTCTCTCGTTGACCGCCTGACCATGAAAACATCCGTCAACGAAGTGAAACCGCCAGCGGACGTCGGGAAAAAAACGGAACACATGGCAGACTTTTCTCTCCCTGGAAAGCATTGAGAGGGAAAATATCATGTTGACGACGTGAAAAGAAACGAAAAAAGGGGGGAGAAAGATAAAAATTAAAAAGTCAGTTGTATTTGTACAGCTTGGATTTAGTCTTTTGCAAACAGTTAAATTTCGAGGGTCGTGTGGTCATCACAGCTCGAGCTTGCAAGCCACAGCTCTTGTCTTAACCACCCCACACCGAGCGCGACCACATACACCATTGATTTCTTGATATCGGCTTCACAGTTGGGTAGCTGTTGCTACAAACGTTTACGCCCCATTTGACACCACTTACGTCTATACTTACACGGTAGCTTTCTCAGAGGGGAAGTTTCTGTGTGTCTGTTAACGGCAGTTTAGGTTTGGAGGGGGAGTTGTCTTTTCACGTGAGAAAAGCACAAGGAAAAAAGGCCCGTGGTAATCGATGGTCAGTTGAACCAATGAGGTCAGTGTGGAGGTACAAGGTCTGTATAGCAGCTTTTCGGGGTATAGATCGACCTCTCGGGTTTTCCGGACTTTCCGGACTTTCCTTGGTCTTAATGTGTGCAACTGACTGTCAACAAATTATGTAACACTTCTCACTGCCTTCCGAGAAGATATATCAACAATATCTTAGTCACGTTTTTGAGATCCACCTCTTCAACTGCGTGTCTGGGGATACCTTGGTACATAATGATGGAAATATTCATAAGGGGAATATTTACACTTTAAACAAAAAACTCTTGCCTTACACGTTGATTTCTGGATCGTTTTGTAACAGATTCGGGACACTGCAAAGGCTCATAGGAGATTTCGAATTGCCGAAGGGGGAACTTCGATCGACCAACGAAAAGATGCCTCAGGGATGAGAAGAAGCGTCTGATTGTTTCTATTGTAATAGAAGTAAATTGCGGTCCCCGGTCACTTGGGACCATCCAGTGACATGGAAACCCTCTTGATCCACCACTCTACCGAGTGAGTTTTACGTAGTCGACTTCTTTATATAAAACCTAATGGGAAGGGAAAAATTCGTAATCACCTTAGAAACCACTTTTCCGCACCGGTCCTCCCCACCTTTACGAGAATTACCCCGTGATTCTCATTGAATAAGAACATAAGGCGGGTGAGTTCTCGTTTCCAGGAGTCACCTTTTGAGGGTGACTGAACCGTGAAAAGAGAACGAAAGCCTACTCTTATGAGAATCATGCAAATTGCTAAAGAGATCCGCAGTACTAGTATCCTCTTTATGCTTTTATATTGCATACATGAGACCGAAAGGTCGGAACAAACTAGTAAACTTTCTCAATGAAAGACGGAAAAACCAGCCTTGACCCGGAATATAAAGTGTTGAATAAGGGAAAGAAAAATTCCAACTTTCTCTGGCCATCCATTTATAAGTTATAATCGATTTTTTATTCCATGAATGACCCTCTTGATTTCATAAAAATGCAGGTTTAATGTGAATTTATTTTTATTCTAAGAGTCAAGGAGTTGAAAAATACATTTCAATAAAAATATTTGGTGTAATTCCTCACATATCCACTTGATTCTTACAAGTAAGTTGACGATCACTTGATTTTGGTTTATTATCTTCGATAATGAACCATTGGGATCGACCAAAGAAAACTTTTTACCCCCCCCCCCCCCCCCCCACAAAATATGAGGGTTTACGTTTCAACATACGTAGATTCAGAAAATCGAATAAAAAAATCCGTCCGTACGCCGCCGCGGGTCTTTGCCCAGTACGCGTTGTGCTAAAATTACGAAATTCGGTTTACGGGTTTGGATCAACCCCACAATGATCCTCGAAGCTTTTCATAACCCTAGCTCAAGGGGAAGGGGTTCAAAACGAATTTTGAAATTTTGAAAATCTCATATCTCGAAAAATACAAACAGAACGGTATAGGTTTTAGTTCAAATCTAGTTAGAGTTTGGTTTTTAGAATTTTTTGAGACCATCTGCAGCTTCGTACGACCAGCCGTTAGTTCACTATGAGGGCTCAAAAGTTGAGCCGATATGAACCTATCAACACGATCGTGAATCTAACGGTTTGAATACAGGCTAATGTTCAAACTAAGGAACAGCTGTTTGGAACATCACATGGTTTTTTTGATGTAGATTTTGTTCTGAGGTACCTTTCGTGCTACGGAATGAATGTCATTTCGAATGTTTGATGGTAATTATTGGTATGTTGTATGGAATTAAAAACCCCAGAATTATAGCGGTACATTTCATTTGTATCATCTCTATCATTTATATTCTGCACATAGAAAACCCAGCTGATTCGAACAGCACATGGTTTCGGATATCGTGTTAATTAATCATAATAAACAATAACTATTAATAATAACAAATAAAAATTATTAATGCCTAACAATACTTAATAATAATGATTAATACTTGATAAAATAATCAATAATTAATGATAATTCATAATAATAAATAATCTAAAATTTAGTAATCTAGACAGACGGGTGATCTTTACAAAGAAGATAATAAACCGTGGCGGTCGAACATTCATATGTGTAGCTAATGGAGTATACTAATTTTAATCCAGAGTAATATTACTCTACGCTAAATATTTAACACAATGTTTGTCTTCACTCGTAGCAGTGGGTAGATATTCAATTTCCTTGTGACAACATGATCCTTATCTTTCACTTGATTACTCGGAATTGGAATCGTGAATAACTGTTTTGATCGGAAAAAGTATTCGGTTTTTATTCGAGAACG
This sequence comes from Stenodema calcarata, assembly GCA_963920205.1. NCBI lineage: Eukaryota > Metazoa > Arthropoda > Insecta > Hemiptera > Miridae > Stenodema > Stenodema calcarata. Next base: position 17,043,561 of record OY986051.1, read on the forward strand.
ATGCAACCGGGCATCATTCAGACATTGACAGTGCGATATCGTTAGGGTGCTTGACAGGAGAATTACATTCTTTGAAGCTCAACGATTTAATTTTCACATGGAATCGGAGACCTGGGGCGGGACACCTGTGCGTTGCAGGGGAGCATGATTTGAACAGTAAAGTGATATTCAAAACCTACTGGTAAAAATACGTACAAGTGAATGACAGTATTGGCAATTCAAGTTGTGGTTCATTTTCACAACTTCCTCTGGAACTAAAGAGTTATTCAACGTGGATGAAACCAACTTTTCAGGATTGTAAATGTAGGATATGACACCGTGTTGAAGATTGGTAATTGACTAGGAATTAAACACATTTTATTACTAACTAGCTGTACCCGAATTAGAAAAAAAAAATCACCAGTTTTAGTGAACAATTCCTCAACTCTCCTGAAAACTCTTTGCATAATTCGTTCATCTTTATGTATGGTGGCTTGGGGCCAAACCCTTGAGGTCCCGATGCGAGTCCTTCAGTTTCCAGTGCAAGCCGTTCGACTAGACTCCTTTATTTCCCACAAGCTTTCAAGGCGTCATTGCGTTCCCCACTCGACAGAGCTTCTCCTAGCTCCACCACAAAACTCTCCACAGCCGGTCGTGTAAATCAATTGCCACGTTCGACAATGCTCTCCCGCAGATCCTCTACGGGGCTTTTATCACAAAGGATGAAACTAGAAAATCGATTCGCGGTTCTCCATTGGGGGTTCGACAGTGGGGGCGGTGAATCTGGTGGCGTTTGAGGTTAGACCGACAAGCTAAACAGCTAACAGCCAACAGCCAACTAACCGCTGCTATCCTGTAACGATTAATTGGAAGCCCTACCAAGCTGCTGGGCTGTCCCCAAGTGCCCCACGTAGATGGATTCTGAATTAATTCCACGGTGGAAGACGGTACATTTTCTGTGAATTCAAAGGAAGTCAAATTTCTATACTCTGTCGGTCCATGTTTCTGTTCGAGGCTTATGGATCATATTTTGTCAACCAGTAAAATTTGCGGGGTAGTTTCAATGAAATGTGAAATGGCTAATGGTTAGAATATACCGTTGGATAGTTTTGGATGTGAGTACATTTTCAGCTCCAAGTTTCACACAGTTCTTTCATAAACGTGTTCTGGACGTTGTGCGAGACACCAGTTACACCAGATGTAAGAAGCACAGTTGACAACCCGGCTGAAGGTGTGGAACTACAGAAGGAACATAACGACCTCATAGTGATCTTATTTTTATGACATTATGACGACTCAAGATCTACAATCCCTGTTGCCAAAAATTGGAGTAGTCACGAAAATGTAAACCTTGGGATAAATTTCTACCTCTCGACTCCACGAGGAAAATATTGAACTTGTTTCAGGTTCATCGCAGTCTTATTTCATAGTAAGAATACTGATCTTTCATAGTAATGCTCTCAACCGCTCCAACCTATCGGTTCTTCTCCTCAGCTGCGGTAGAAAATAGGACAATCGTAAACCAATTGAATATTAATTTAAACTTACCTTCTTTATTATATATTGAAAAAAGGACTAAGTAATTAGTTCAGTTTAATTGACTTCTTGCAGTTCTTCAAAATAATTTCAATCTAAGAGGATTTTAATCTCGATTTTACTTTCGCCGTTTTGGTTCCATTGAAGGGATTAACAAACTTTGCAAAGTTTGCAGTGATTAGATTCAACGACGGTTCATTTTTAGGGCATTTAATACGTTTTAAAAGTAATTTCCAAGTCATTACCTACAAATGAATAACACTCACTCACAGAACATTTTTCACTTTTGAGCTACGGAATGAGTGGGAACGGATGGTTTCTGACTACCTGTATTTTAATGAAGTTTCAGTATTGAAATAGAGCACTAACTTCACTAATCACAACATTTTCATTGATAAATAATGAAGCCTGGGGCTGATGTGAAATATCGTACTAGCTCACATTCCATTTTTTTTGTGAGAACTGCAACTACATTGTGAACTCCATCGAGACAGCTATTTCTATGATTCTGTATATTATGGAATACGTATTGGGTATAATATGTTTCTTGCTCAATTATGTACACAATTGTATACCCATTACGTATTATGTAATATCGATATTAAATAGTGAGAGTAATGGAGGAGAAGGAAATAAAATTCTCTTGTATCTCAGTTTCAATGTAGCTTAGTTATTGATGCACAATTTTGTCGGTTTCAAGTTCCGCCGCCATTCAAAATGAATGCTGGTTGGAAACACCAGGAAAGCGTTGCAGGAGTAGACAATGGAGATAGTTAGTTGAGTGGGATGCAATATCAAGTTCATCAAAATAATGCCTCATCCACTACCATACATGTAGTCCCCCCCCCCCCCATGAACTTATCTAAGGTATATCTATCATAAAATTTCCTTCTAATACGTCATTACTGAGCTCCGCCAATTCCCAGGACAAGCCTTCGAGAAAGCGGTCGCCTTAATTCATCATCGCGGCCTTTCACATTCGTCACTTCCCACAAACTCAACGCCGCGGAAGACCCCGATAAAACTCAGAAACATGAGGGGAGAGCAGATGGGCAAATTCGAAACGCCAGGCTACCGGCTGCCGCACGCTAACTACACTTTCTCGTTTCTAGGGGAAATATTTTATCGGGGTCTCTGATGAAAATCTGGGAGCTCATCCGATGAATGATTGTATTTCCTGAATATTCACAGACGCGCGGCGCCTCTCGTGACTCCGTTCTATATTTTTTGCATGTTTCCATAGACGGTAAACTCGTGGGAGGATATTTGTGAGGTAAAGACCAGGGTGGTGGGGGATGTTTTGTAGTGTCCTTCGTTGGTAAAACTTATCTCATAACTGTTCATTCATCGTATTTACTATTGTTACTGAAAATCCTGTAAGTACAACCCATTCATCTAGCAATATCTTATTCCATTCATTCAGTTTATTCATTTTGATTTCATAACTGTTCATTCATCGTATTTGTTACTGAAAATCCTGTACAACATCTAGCACTATCTTATTTCATTCATTCAGTTTATTTACAATGCCCCATCTACTGGTATACTAGTCAAGTTCATAAGAATAATGCCTCATCCACTATAGTGATGAGGCATTATTTTTATGAACTTGACCTAGCATCCCACCCTACCAAGTACCTCGATTATACAAGGAAATCAAGGTACATCATATACGAATAAACAAGTATGAATAAAATCGCAATATTCACAGAGCAACAACCTTACATACTTGGTTGTTATATAGGTAACAATTATAAACTAATGGTTATTCTAAAGTTGAAGGAATAAAAATTTGACCACTGCGGACTTGAAGAAGGAATTAATCATGTTCAGAGTTTGTTTATTAGAGTACCTATTCCTTCAGTGACTCATTCCTCATAACAATTTATACGGACTACACAATAGAAGGCCTCCAGATACCTCCAAATTGTCAATTTTTCTAGAAGAGACCAAAACATTCGGAGCTCTCAGCAAACCTGGACAAACCTGACCCGCCAATTTCCTACTGCCCAGGAGCTGCTGCCCCCTGGTGGAAAAACTCTCGTAACAAGATGGCGGCAACGGCCCGAAAACGTCCAGGCCCTTCTATTTCGTCACTGACGAAATCGTCGACATGGACGAATCGTCAGTCATCGCCATGTTGCTATTGAAGTAGTTTCGTTCAGTACATTGTCAATTGAAATAATTTGTGCAGTACATTGTTTTTCGTCACTCAATTGCGAGTTATTCATTTAATATACAGTCCATTATCCGTTGGTGATCATTTTTGGTCCTTCGAGCCGGATGAACCTGCAAATCGCTTGCAAATTCGTCAAATAAGAAGGCTACTTCGCTCTTCGCATGGGATTCTTCGCTCCATCGATCGAATCGCCGATCCCGTCTTTCATTACCCACTCCTAATATAAATCCAGGTAAAGCTTTGATTTAATAATTATTTGTGGATTCATTGCGCAATCCCGGAATCTTGATATTTCGTCGTATTTACTTGGGTTAGCACAGTGCAGGTGGTGAAGTTAGGTCGTTGTCCTTGCATTGTTGCCAAGGTCACTTATTTTGTTGTAAAAACGGAGGTCAACAACCTGTTTTTATTTGCTCTTGGTTGATTTTCACGATCATTGCGATTGCCTTGTTGAATTGTATTTACTTACTTGTTGATAAGTTGATTGATTGCTAAGTTGATTGATAAGTTGATTGATTGCTAATTTAATTTAATCTATGATGGCTCCTAAAGTACATAAAGCACCGTTGGAAGCCAAACGAAAATTGATTTTGAATCGTATTACTGAATTTCACGATTATATTTGCCACTTCAAAGATAATAATGGTGTTTTGGGTGAGCTAAAAGTTAGACTGGGAAAGGTTAACGCCCTTTGGAATGACTTTGAAAACGTTCAAGAAAAATTAGACGAATTAGTTGACACCACCGCGGAAAATTCAGCCGAACTCTTTGCTACGGAAGAAACAATTCGCGCGGAATTTGAGAAGACATTCTTTAGTGCCACGGGATTAGCAGAGGATATCTTAGCTGAGAAAACAATTCATCGTTCTGAGTCTCCGTCAAGCTGCGTCTCAAATAATGAAAACGCCGCCGAATTCAATGTCAAATTGCCACAGTTGAGCATTCCCACATTTTCGGGAGATTATGAAGAATGGTTTTCATATTATAACGGCTTCATTGATATTGTGGGTAAAAGCCCCAAAATTCCGGACGGTGTCAAATTTCGATATCTCAAGGGTTCGCTTCGCGGTGAGGCTTTGGCAGTAATCGAATCGCTCGATTCTACTGCTGAAAATTACGAAGTAGCATTGCAGTTACTTCAAGAACATTACGAAAATTCTGCTCTTATCGTTCAGAACCACGTTCGGGATTTATTTGCAATGAAAAATATCGATCGCGATTCCGCCCAATCCATGCGGAAGTTGTTGTCAACGTCTCGTAAACACATTCGTGCCTTGAAATCGCTCAAGCAACCTACCGATTCGTGGGATTTAATATTGGTGCATCTTATTTCGACTAAATTTGATGGCCAAACATACAAGGAATGGCAAGAGGAAATTCCTTCAAAGGAATTGCCAGATATGAAATTGTTGACAGATTTTATGGAAAAGAAATGTCAAATTTTAGATGCCATTAACGCAAATAAACCGAATAATTCATCCCACTCGTCAAAAACCTTGAAAAATATTGAATCGAGAACTAACAATCGCTTTTGCCATATTAATGCGAGTACTCCTAATTGTTTGATGTGCCAGGATTTACACCGTTTGTATCATTGTCCGAAATACAAGGAATTTTCAGTCGAACAGAGGTTCAATTTGGTAAAGGCTAATAATCTTTGCTTGATTTGTTTATTGCCTGGCCATAGATTTAATACTTGTAAATCCAAGGGATGTTCAAATCCGAAATGCTCGGGTTCCCCTCATAATTCGACGTTATGCAGAAGATCGGCTCAAAATCAGGGCAATTCGGGTGGTTTTGGTACACGCTGTACCCCGCCTTCAAACTCCGTTTCTGCTGGCCCTGCGCTTTCAAGCTCCGTTTTGGCGGCTCCTTCGTCCGCCCTTCCGCCGTCGTCGCATTCACCTCTCGCTTTGATCGCCTTGACTCCGCCCGCCTCCCGCGACTTGCGCCTCTACTCCTCGGGTTCACTTGAAGGAGTCATTTCTACGCCTAGTACCACTTGCAGTGCGTCATCTTTGGTACAACCTTCGTCCTTCCTTTTATCGACTGCAGTAGTAATTGTGCATGCTCGTTCTGGGAAGCAGATGTACTGTCGCGCATTGTTGGACTCAGGCTCGCAGTCCAGTTTTTTGATCTCATCGACTTGTGACCGTTTGGGTCTTGAAATGATTGACGTTTCGACCAACATTTGTGGTCTAAATAATTCGTTAACGCCTATCAAAAAATTCACCAAGGCAAGAATTTCGTCTCGATTTGGATCGTTTTCTCGTCAGTTGAGCATGTTTGTAGTCCCTAAAATAACAGACTACGTCCCACGCTGTTCGATCGACATCAAGAAATTGAAGCTTCTTCCTCATATAACTTTAGCTGATCCACATTTCTGCGAGAATTATGAAATCGAAATGCTCATTGGAGCAGATTTGTTTTGGGAAATCATTGGAAATAAAACATTTTATTCAAATGATTGCTCACTGTCATTTAGAGAATCTCAGCTAGGTTGGTTAGTTTCCGGTGAATGTGTGAACGATTCTTCTTCAATCAAGTCCTTCAATCATTGTCATCTTGCTTCTGACGCCACGTTAGAGTCAATTAATAGTACACTACTCAAATTTTGGGAATCAGAAGAAATGCATTCAGACGTTGAACCAAGTAATGATGAACTTGCCTGTGAAGAACATTTTTTGATCAATACAAATCGCAATAGCTCTGGCCAATACATTGTTAAGATACCTTTCGATTCAGATATTAACACACTTGGAGATACTCGTGAGATTGCATTACGTCGATTTTTATTGCTGGAGAAGCGTTTTACCAAGGACGCTAACCTTAAGGGTCGCTACCAAGACTTTATTCAAGAATACATTCGCTTAGGACAGATGACACTGGTAGACCCATCCGAACCTTCTTCGATTTTGCCATCACATTACGTACCCCATCATCCAGTTTTTAAAGAATCATCTACCACTACCAAACTTCGCGTCGTTTTTGATTTTTCTGCCAAATCATCCAGTGGATTGTCTTTGAATGACATTTCCTCAAAGGGTTTTGTTATACAACCAAGTCTCCAAGCACATCTTTTGAGAGCACGTACTTATGAACACTTGATTTGTGGAGACATAGAGAAGATGTATAGGCAAATTTTAATTGATCCTGACCAGACCAACTTGCAAAGGATTTTTTGGAGGAATTCCCCAACCGAAACATTGATGGAATACAAGTTACTTACCGTTTGTTATGGGCAAACTAGTAGCCCATGGTTGGCCACTCGTGTTTTGAAGCAATTAGCAATTGACTATCAGACAGAACATCCACTGTCAAGTGACTCACTGATCAAGCAATCTACCAGAAAGAATTCTCCTAGGATTAAATGTTGCATTGTTTGTTTGCCTAAGCACTAAAGCTATTCACATAGAATTAGTTGAAGATTTAACGACCGCATCATTCTTAGCTGCCTTACGCAGATTCATTTCTCGCCGTGGGAAACCACTTTATATGTATTCCGATAATGGAACAACTTTTGTTGGTGCTAAGTCAGAATTAGCTGAATTGAAAGAACTCTGGTTGTCAGATAGCCATAGGAACAAGATTATTACCTCGTTGTCTCTTGAAGGAATTACTTGGAAATTTATTCCTCCTAAATCACCAAACTTTGGAGGTCTCTGGGAATCAGGGGTTAAGCAAGTTAAATATCACTTGAAAAGAATTGTTGGAAATGCACACCTCACACTCAATGAGTTGTATACTGTGCTAACCCAAGTGGAGGCATGTATAAATTCGAGACCAATTGTCCCTTTGTCCTCAGATCCCAATGATTTGTCTGCCCTCTCCCCTTCCCATTTCCTTATTGGCGATCGTTTGCTGACAACTCCGGAACCTGACTTGAAGCCACTACCAATGAATAGACTCTCCAGGTGGCAATTGGTACAGCAACTGACGCAACATTTTTGGACCAGATGGACTTCTGAATACCTTCAGGAACTCCAAAAACGCACCAAATGGAAAACTTCTAGCCAGGACCTTCGTAAAGGAGCATTGGTGCTAATAAAGGACGACAATACGCCTCCCCTCACATGGCCTCTTGGACGCGTTGAAGAACTTCATCCTGGACAAGACCAGCGCATTCGAGTAGTGACTGTACGCACTTGCAAGGGGCTTTTTAAGCGCAATATTCGCAATCTTTGTGCATTGCCCATTGATGATTCCAATGATGATTTGAAGACAACTCTTCAAGGTGGGGAGGATGGACAAACCTGACCCGCCAATTTCCTACTGCCCAGGAGCTGCTGCCCCCTGGTGGAAAAACTCTCGTAACAAGATGGCGGCAACGGCCCGAAAACGTCCAGGCCCTTCTATTTCGTCAGTCATCGCCATGTTGCTATTGAAGTAGTTATTGAAGGACAATTCTGTTTCTGAGTTTGTCATGTTGGTAGTACTGTTGGGCTTCTCCCTCTCTTGTCTGTTCGTTCGTCAGTCTTGTTCTGAAGTCGTTGTACTTGCGTTAACATCCGTTTGCTCCTGTTAAGTTCTGTCTCCGTTAGGATATATTTCTGATTAAACACTATACGCCTAGTGCTGTGTTAGTCTCTGTTACTCCCCGTTCAACAGGTTATCGGGCCCAGAAAAGTGCTTATTCGAAATATTGTTAGGAGTGAAATTGTGTTCAAAAGGTTCGGTTGTGTAAATCAAGATGGCGATGTCTTGTGGAGGAAACTCGTTTACCTCGAATATTCGACCCTTTGATGGAACATCATTTGAGAACTGGAGATTTCGCGTCGAACGTTTATTGGAGAGAAACGGTGTATTGAATATGCTCACTGATGATCAACCTAGCGATGGTGATTTGAGAAAAGTGTTCGTTAAAAACGATGCCAAGGCACGTGACCTTGTGGTACAGTGTGTTTCTGATTCCGTTCTAGAACTGATTAAGTCGAAAACTACGGCAAAAGAGATGATGGTAACATTGCAAACTACTTATGTCAGAAAAGGTTTGACATCTCGAATCTTGTTGCAGAAAAAACTACGAAATATGTGTTTCGACGGAAGTGGTTCGCTAAATAGCTATGTGATTGAGTTTGATAGGGTTGTTTCTGAGCTGAAGAATGTTGGTGGTTCGATTGATAGCCAGGAATATGTTTCCCAACTTCTTGCATCTATGCCAGATGAATATCAATCTGTTGTAACTTCAATTGACATTCTGCTGACGTCGAATCCGGAAATAGTGACAGAGGATTTCGTGAAAAGTAAGATTCTTGCCGAGGAAGAAAGAATGAAGAGATGTGACGGAATTGGAAGCGATCCAGGTAACGCATTTATTGGTCAGAAGAAATTCTCGCAGAAATATAGGGTTAATCGCAGCGGCCATGATGGGAATGCAAAACGGCGAAATGAAGGTCAGTCTAACGACAACAGATCTGGAGCTAACTACTCGTCACAGATCAAGTGTTGGTTTTGCAAAGTAGTAGGACATAAGCGATCGCAGTGCCCTAAGCGGAGTTCCATGCAAGCTAACGTGGCTTCGGATGAGAAGAAGTCACATGGAGTATGGAAAAGTGAGGCCACTCAGGATGTTGCTTTTATGTCCGCCGTTCGCTCGCATGCGGACATGAATGTGAGAGATACGATGCTACACAGTTCGAATTGTTTTGATTCTGAATTCGCGTGTAATACGGTTTGTAGTGATGAAATCGTGATGGTGATTGATTCCGGCGCATCAAATCATTTAATCAAACTGGATTATAAACATTGTTTAACGAATGTGAAGAGTGTTTCTCATGCGATTAATGTCGCAAAGGAAGGTGAATGTGTGACTGCCAGGTTCTCTGGTCTTCTGTCTGTTATCACTGTTGACAATGTTCCAGTAAGTCTGCACAATGTTCTTTCGTGTGAAAGGCTGTATCATAATCTTCTATCAGTAAGGAGAATGGTGGAATCGGGTTTGAAGGTGGTATTCCTAAATGAAACTGTGAAAGTGTTGAGCGGCAATAGTGTTGTATTGCAAGGCAATCGTGTTGGCAACATGTTTGTTGTTAAATTCCGCATCCCTCAGACACATGATGCTTGTCTTGTGAATAATTCTTCGGAATTGTGGCATAGGCGAATGGGGCATTCCAAGGAATTTCCTGTTGCTGGTATATGCGAAATATGTTTACGTGGTAAGCAGTCTAGCAAAAATTTTTTGAAGTCCTTGCCTGAAGACACGAAAGCAAAGAGAATTTTGGAATGTGTTTCCTCTGATGTTTGTGGTAAGATAAGTCCGCCAACACATGATGGATATCAATATTTTGTTTCTTTTATTGACAGTTACAGTCATTTTGGAATCATTTATCTCATGAAGAACAAGAGTGATGTTGGGGAATGTCTACGGAAATATGTGGCTATGGCTGAAGCAAGATTCAACTCTAAAATATCCATGATAAGATGTGACAATGGAGGAGAGTATCGATCTGCAAAAGTTCGAGAGTTCTGTTCTGAGAAGGGGATCGAACTGATATATACTGTGCCACGTACGCCTCAGCAGAACGGGATAGCCGAGAGGTATAACCAAACAATAATGAACAAAGCAAGATGTTTGATCTTTGATTCGCATTTCGGAAAGGAGATGTGGGGTGAGGCTGTGTTATCAGCGGCATATTTGACAAATCGAACCCCGACTTCTGTATTACCGAAAGGAGTGACGCCATTTGATCGTTGGTACGGGCATAAGCCTGACTTGAAGAAGATTCATGTGTTTGGCTGTGTTGCTCATGCCCTTATACCACGAGAGGATCGAAGCGGAAAATTGGCACCACGCTCAAGGAAATTATCTCTTGTTGGTTATGGTAACAATGGATACCGTCTGTGGGATTCTGATGGACGTATTGTTGTGATGGCTCGTTCAGTAGTATTTGATGAGCATGTGAGTCAAGGAACTCCTGTAGTGACTCATGATTATGAAGATGCTGTAGTGGATGATGCTCCACTGACACCCAAGAAACCAACTTCATCACCATTAAAGTCCAGGGCTGAACCACTGTCACCTGTCGTGGAACAGCGTTCATTGAGTGAAAATGAGTGTAACCAACATGCTTTGCGACGAAGTACTAGACAGAGAGTCTTACCTGCTCATTTTGGGGACTTTGAGATGATGATGGCACTATCTGCTGGTACACTCCCTTCAGATGTACCAAGATCATACAATGAAGCAACGAAGGATGAAGGCTGGACAGCTGCAATCGATGATGAACTGAATTCCTTGGAAAACAATCGTACTTGGGAATTAGTGGAAAGGCCTCCTGATGCAATTGTCATAGACTCCAGGTGGGTATTCACCGAAAAGTTAGTGAATGGACGTTTGCAGAAGAAAGCGCGATTGGTAGCAAGGGGTTACCAACAGCCTGAATTGGACTCAGAAAATTCCTACTCACCGGTGGCTAGAATGTTTACCCTGAGAGTGATGCTGTCTCTGGCTGTGGATCGGAACATGACGTTTCACCAACTGGATGTGAAGTCTGCCTTTTTGGCCAGCCCACTACATGATGTTGTCTACATGAAGCCACCACAAGGACTTGAAGTTCCAAACGGAAAAGTTTGTAAGTTAGTTAAAGCTTTATATGGTCTTAGGCAAAGTCCTAAATGTTTCAATGATTTATTGAATGAAAAACTCGTTAAGTTAAAATTTATAAGATCAATGAACGATCCGTGCTTGTATTACAATGGATCTACATATATTTTAATATGGGTAGATGACATGTTGGTTATGTCAAGTGATGAAAACGAAGTTGAAAGCGTAAAAGAGAATTTAATAAGATGTTTTGATGTAAAAGTTTTTCCAAACAGTGATAAATTTGTTTTTCTCGGTATTGAAATTGAAAGAATGGAAAATTCCATAGTGATGAGTCAGAAGGCTTTGATTAAAAAATTGATAGCAAATTTTAACATGCAGGATTCAAAAAGTGTGAAAGTACCGATGCAACCAAAATTGAATTTAATTAAAACTGAAAATAACAATCCAAGTACTAAAGATCTACAATATAGAGAATTAGTGGGTAGCTTGATGTATTTAATGTTAGGTACCAGACCTGATATTTGCTTTTGTACAGCATATTTTGGTAGATTCCAAAGTTGTTTTGATGAATCACATTGGAAAGCATTAAAGAATGTGCTTAGGTACTTGGTTGGCACAAAGGATCTGGGTCTTATTTTTACCAAAAGTTATAAGGAAAATATTGAAATTTTAGCTTATGCTGATTCTGACTTTGCTTCTGATATCAATGATAGGAAAAGTGTATCTGGGTTCTTGATAAAGATGAACAATAATATGGTATATTGGAACTCGAAAAAACAACCGATAGTTGCAATTTCTACTAGTGAAGCAGAATACATAGCTCTTGCAATGTGTATGTGTGAATGCCTGTTTTTAGGTCAGCTTCTAGAAGAAGTGGTTAATGAGTGTGTCTTTCCAATTACTGTAATGGAAGATAACCAATCATGTATCCATATGGGGAGAACATTAGAAACTAAAAGGACAAAACATGTCGATGTTAAGTTTCATTTTGTTAAACATTTGGTTAGTCAGGGTAAATTTGAATTGAAGTATGTCTCTACTGATGATCAAATTGCTGACATATTAACAAAAGGTTTAAGCATTGTAAAATTTCAAAAATTTAGGGGGGAAATGTGTTTGAAAAATGTTTGAGAATTGAAAAGTTGAAGATTTGAAAAAAAAAAAAAAAAAACATGTAGTTTGAAAATTTTGTTTTTTTCCCAAGTTTGAAAATTTTTGTGTAATGTTTGATTAATTAGTTAACTGTAATATGTAATTAATTATGTGTAAAGATTTGAAGAACTGGAATTTAAAATTCTGTATAATTTGTATTTTCTTAAATGATTCTAAGTAATGCAGAATTGAGGTAGGGTATTGAAGGACAATTCTGTTTCTGAGTTTGTCATGTTGGTAGTACTGTTGGGCTTCTCCCTCTCTTGTCTGTTCGTTCGTCAGTCTTGTTCTGAAGTCGTTGTACTTGCGTTAACATCCGTTTGCTCCTGTTAAGTTCTGTCTCCGTTAGGATATATTTCTGATTAAACACTATACGCCTAGTGCTGTGTTAGTCTCTGTTACTCCCCGTTCAACAGTAGTTTCGTTCAGTACATTGTCAATTGAAATAATTTGTGCAGTACATTGTTTTTCGTCACTCAATTGCGAGTTATTCATTTAATATACAGTCCATTATCCGTTGGTGATCATTTTTGGTCCTTCGAGCCGGATGAACCTGCAAATCGCTTGCAAATTCGTCAAATAAGAAGGCTACTTCGCTCTTCGCATGGGATTCTTCGCTCCATCGATCGAATCGCCGATCCCGTCTTTCATTACCCACTCCTAATATAAATCCAGGTAAAGCTTTGATTTAATAATTATTTGTGGATTCATTGCGCAATCCCGGAATCTTGATATTTCGTCGTATTTACTTGGGTTAGCACAGTGCAGGTGGTGAAGTTAGGTCGTTGTCCTTGCATTGTTGCCAAGGTCACTTATTTTGTTGTAAAAACGGAGGTCAACAACCTGTTTTTATTTGCTCTTGGTTGATTTTCACGATCATTGCGATTGCCTTGTTGAATTGTATTTACTTACTTGTTGATAAGTTGATTGATTGCTAAGTTGATTGATAAGTTGATTGATTGCTAATTTAATTTAATCTATGATGGCTCCTAAAGTACATAAAGCACCGTTGGAAGCCAAACGAAAATTGATTTTGAATCGTATTACTGAATTTCACGATTATATTTGCCACTTCAAAGATAATAATGGTGTTTTGGGTGAGCTAAAAGTTAGACTGGGAAAGGTTAACGCCCTTTGGAATGACTTTGAAAACGTTCAAGAAAAATTAGACGAATTAGTTGACACCACCGCGGAAAATTCAGCCGAACTCTTTGCTACGGAAGAAACAATTCGCGCGGAATTTGAGAAGACATTCTTTAGTGCCACGGGATTAGCAGAGGATATCTTAGCTGAGAAAACAATTCATCGTTCTGAGTCTCCGTCAAGCTGCGTCTCAAATAATGAAAACGCCGCCGAATTCAATGTCAAATTGCCACAGTTGAGCATTCCCACATTTTCGGGAGATTATGAAGAATGGTTTTCATATTATAACGGCTTCATTGATATTGTGGGTAAAAGCCCCAAAATTCCGGACGGTGTCAAATTTCGATATCTCAAGGGTTCGCTTCGCGGTGAGGCTTTGGCAGTAATCGAATCGCTCGATTCTACTGCTGAAAATTACGAAGTAGCATTGCAGTTACTTCAAGAACATTACGAAAATTCTGCTCTTATCGTTCAGAACCACGTTCGGGATTTATTTGCAATGAAAAATATCGATCGCGATTCCGCCCAATCCATGCGGAAGTTGTTGTCAACGTCTCGTAAACACATTCGTGCCTTGAAATCGCTCAAGCAACCTACCGATTCGTGGGATTTAATATTGGTGCATCTTATTTCGACTAAATTTGATGGCCAAACATACAAGGAATGGCAAGAGGAAATTCCTTCAAAGGAATTGCCAGATATGAAATTGTTGACAGATTTTATGGAAAAGAAATGTCAAATTTTAGATGCCATTAACGCAAATAAACCGAATAATTCATCCCACTCGTCAAAAACCTTGAAAAATATTGAATCGAGAACTAACAATCGCTTTTGCCATATTAATGCGAGTACTCCTAATTGTTTGATGTGCCAGGATTTACACCGTTTGTATCATTGTCCGAAATACAAGGAATTTTCAGTCGAACAGAGGTTCAATTTGGTAAAGGCTAATAATCTTTGCTTGATTTGTTTATTGCCTGGCCATAGATTTAATACTTGTAAATCCAAGGGATGTTCAAATCCGAAATGCTCGGGTTCCCCTCATAATTCGACGTTATGCAGAAGATCGGCTCAAAATCAGGGCAATTCGGGTGGTTTTGGTACACGCTGTACCCCGCCTTCAAACTCCGTTTCTGCTGGCCCTGCGCTTTCAAGCTCCGTTTTGGCGGCTCCTTCGTCCGCCCTTCCGCCGTCGTCGCATTCACCTCTCGCTTTGATCGCCTTGACTCCGCCCGCCTCCCGCGACTTGCGCCTCTACTCCTCGGGTTCACTTGAAGGAGTCATTTCTACGCCTAGTACCACTTGCAGTGCGTCATCTTTGGTACAACCTTCGTCCTTCCTTTTATCGACTGCAGTAGTAATTGTGCATGCTCGTTCTGGGAAGCAGATGTACTGTCGCGCATTGTTGGACTCAGGCTCAAAACCTTTTCATTTTTTCACATTTTTTCTAAATTTTTCCAACTCTAGATGTGATTTCGCTGTCAAATAGGTATATAGGTATATTTATTTGCCGATCTTGATTGTGAAAATGGTCCATGCTTTATACGGTTTTCAAAGCTATATTTGATACGGTTAAAGTTGGATTTTGGCCCTAAAACTTTCAGGAGCCTTCCTTGTCTAAAAATTTGAAAAATACAATAATATTGTTTTTTTGAAAAAAATTGAGTGATCCAATTTTGATTCCGAAGTATCATTACACAATAAAGTTTGGTGGTATGAAGGCAACCACAAGAGGTTGGGCACCTCCTGTTTCTCATCCTTAGAAAGGATTCATACTTAAAACCCTTATATATTTCAGCCATGAAGAGCCTATCGGGAAGAGCCTACTTCCAATTGGTTGAGCCTCCTTCACCAATCAGGTCGACTATAAACGGATTGTTGATAAAGTGTGAACATATTTCACGTCACCGATCCATCCGAGGCCGTTCCGCGTTCATCGGATGCCAAGACTAGAGGTGTGTACGTGTCTCACTTAAGTATCTCGAGGATGCTTGTTCTCCACTCATACTCATTTCGTTATTCCACTCCCCTGGAAGCTAACAAGGCTTGTTTTCTCTTGGAATTTCAGCTAAATCATGTTAAACAGAGATCCTAGTGAGGAGCACCCATTCAGGAATGTCGGCCTGGAAAGGGTTTCGAGTGAGGGGAGTTTGGAAGCGTAGTACCTCATTTATATTTGCATACAGTTGTTAGAGTGAGGCCCCCTCCCATCAGCCAGGCGAAGGTAGGTTGATTCAACCCGGCAGTAATAGCTCTAGAAAAGGAGGCTCCGGGACAACGCATCAGTCAAGAGCAACATCCCGCCCCTCTGTACCTTCCTCAGGTTGAGTTACTCACATATTTCATTGGGTAATCATGAAAGTGGCTGAGCTGTTCCATATCTAGCTTCCCAAGGATCTTGGCCTTTTGTCCCTCGCAACTTGATGTTAACATACTGCTGTCACATCAGGAGGACGTCAATCACGTCTTCCCTGACACGCATGAACGACGAAAATGCTTATCATGATCTGCCTCCCCTTTTATGCTGTACCCAAATTTGTGAGTAAAAAGACTCACATTTCAAAAATGCCTTGATTGCGCTGAGGAAAAATTTCCCCATTAGTTTATAGGTTGACAGATGCCGCAAAAAATGTTTTTCATTGGTCGATTGCAGTGATTCACTATTGAAAATAATAAACCAGAAGAGATTGATTTCCATTATCATTACCAAGTTGGATGTTCAACAATACAAGTCAAAACTACGGAGGCTGAACGAAAGATGCAAAAATAAGCGTCCCCAAGTTTTTGTGATGCGGAAAATATAGTAATATTGGTACTATAATATAGTACCAATATTACTATAATATAGTACTATATTTTAGTCTTATATATATAAATTAGTCTTTAATTCGCAGGAAAATTATCAGATGCTTTAGATTGTGTTTCAGTTTTCGACCCCTTTGTGCAAACCCCTCAAAAATTGACACGACTCTCGCCCCTGCCATCCAATATCGGTAAGTTCTGCTTAGCTGCGGGGAACGGTATCGCGTTCGCCCAACACCGCAGTTTATCCATCCAACACTAACCTAAATCTAATAAAGTTCCTCTCAAAAGACTTTGAGAACTACACAATAACTCCTCGTTGATTAAACGACAGCCGATACTACTCGTACCGAACAACTCCTTTCGGGACCCAAACGCCGCCGGCATAACTTGAGGTACCTTCTGAGTTGGTAACTTGTGATTTATAATCGTTTACTCATTTCGGGAAGAATGGGGCAAATAACCAACTTTCTAATGAGAAATGTTCTACGAAATGTTCTACGATGGAGTACGGAGACCGAAATTGTATGTCAACACTAACATCTGTTTTCCTACTTGGCGTGCTACTTGGCCGACTTCACTATTTTCTAGTAGATGCTACATTACGGTAGATGGGTTCAGTATAAGGCAGGAACACCGAACTCTGCTGTTCGGAACTTTGAGGGATTCTTGGTATTCAAATATCCAATTAATTCACTTTCCGTGAAATAAGGGTGTGGCTCTACTGTTTGTTTGAGGTAAATTGTCTAGAATACATGATACTCGCTGGCGCTCGCAACCCATAATGAAAAACATTGTTCATCAATATTTTAGAGAAACATTGAATAATTAGATACGTAGATCAGGATAGGATGGAAAAGATAGAACGCATCCCTAGATTTCCGTCGGAAAATGCAAGCATTCATCGTACCAATGCAATATAGCATGCAATATATGTTTATGTATATGTTTATGTGCATATAGGATATATGCCAATATTTCTAAGTATAGGATAGATAATATCTATCATATACTTAGAAACTCATATACTAACATATTATGTTCAAAACGTCTACCTCCAAACAACATAATATGTTGTCCAAACAACATAATAGTTCCATATTATGAACCCTAATTTTCCACTCAATCACATCAAGTTGATTATTGGATATAATTCTGTCTCCATTTTGAGGGCTAATAATTATATATGTATTATTATATCCATCTTGAATGGATAATATAACGTTCCGCGGGTTGTCAGTCGTGATTTTGCATGCTGAAAATTTATTTTTTTAAAATTATAAAAGTTCACGCCTAGTGACTTAACAGGTAAACTTACGACAATTATGTGGATAAGAGTAAGTAACCGGCATAACTGCTAACATAGTAACAACAGTATCTATTTACAAGTCTCGTGTTACTCCATAAATCGACGTTATCCGTTACTGACATCGGGGGACAGCCTGCAGAATGTTCGTCGTACAACTTCTTAGAAAAGCGGTATAATGCAGAGGAACAAAAAGTTGGAGGCGGTGGGAACCTCCGTCGCTCGCCGAAAAACTTGTTTTCTTCTCCCCAACCAATAATTTAGCCCTTCTCTTCGGAAACTGTAACACTCCTCTATTGGTAAGACTTGTTTGTTGCGACGAGTAATTCTCGCTTCCCACGAGTTTCCTAAAAATCACAAAAAGCCCGACGGAGTGAGTATCCAATTAGTAGTCGCCTGTTTGTTCCTGGCCATTCGCTAGTCTTGCTGCAGGTTCAGACTTGAACACAAAATCTGAACCTCCGTCCCTCCGTGGGGATATGTTTTATGAACCTAAAAAGCCCAAACAGATCACATACCTACCTATTTAATAATTATTGTACCACTGATATATGTAAACATAAATACATAAAAGATCAAATTGAGTGATTGACGTCACTATGCGTAACTCAAACCGTTGGCTCTAGAAATGCGAAATTCCCCAGAATTTTCAAAATGTGGTCATGACGAATTATAATCTCTCTATATAATTACATAACTGAATAAATGTTTTCATAATGTACATAACTTACCTTAGTTGTTGAGGAAGTGGAATATTGCAGGGTCTGATCCCATCCTCATTCATTGGTTAATAACGTGATTGTAAATAGTTCAATTCATTCCCCTTCCACACCTGATGAAAAATTCGAACCTAGAATACAAAATACGTTTCAGAACGCCAATTTCCATGTTTACAAAAGACACCAAGAGACTGTGGTTCGATTCGCTCGAGGCGCCGAAGATCTCTTCCCTTGACAATGAGTATCTCCAGGTTCTCATCTTTATGGAGGACAATGTCCTGTCATGTACATATACGATGCGTGCTTAGCTATAGTTTCATTGACTTTCTCTAACCTCAAATCTCCATAAATTCCTTCAGTTCGCATGTACCAAGGGGCGCCATTTCAGTATGTCGCCTTTTGAGTTGACGACTTTGAGCAGAGGGAATTCCCTCGCACAAACTAATGCATCGCCCTCATAGCTTTCTTTTATAAATTGATTTTCTAAAATACAAAAACTAAATTTAAAAAAAAAAGAAATAAAGTTTTGAAAATCTGGATATCATGATTTACTTTCATACTTCACGTGAATTTCCTCTCAAATATCTCTCTTTATTCAAAACTCATAATTTATTTATTTGAATTCAATAGCTTCCACTATCCCTTATTACATAGCCCCCAAAGATTTGATAGTGAGCCAACTTACACATTCAATGTGATAATTTCTGTTCTGGGGCGTCACACATCCCGATAATTCATGTTTCACTACTTAAACTCTTCAAGTTCCTGGGAGGAAACAGGCTGTTGTAGAAATTTTGACAATTTTTTAAGAATACGTTTATTGTATTGGTAACTATCAAGTGTTATACAGCAAAAATCGATCCCCAAACAAATATTATTACATCAAAATTAGTACACCGACCGACATTGAAGAGGGTAATGGTAAGAATGAAATGGACATCACATCAAAAATTTAGACACAACGACATCATTTTCGATTTTTCTCAATCCACCCCTTTTGAATAAATTTTTTTCATTGTTGTACAAAAAGCAACTGCTCCTCAACTTCACAAAAGAACAAAAATTGGTAAATATAATCATATGTACGTCATTAAATATAATACAATTAGCTATTTACATGCTCGAACATTTTACACGTTATGATGCCCCATAGTCGAAACTTAGAGGCAGTATAGTCCTCATTTCGAGGGCAACCACTCCGTTCAACATGATCACTAATAATTCACCAAATTATTGTCTTTCGTGAAATCAGTAATGCATAGTTGCGCTTGATTGAGCGTCGATCTTGAAGCGGTCTCTCTCCTGAAGTCCCATTCAAAAGAACAGAGTAGCACAACGCTATGAAGTCGTATAATACAACGGTGCACAATTTGTCATACCTTACATTAAATAGTGGCATGTCCATGTTCGTTCAAGTCCTCACATACTCCTATACACATCACTATTTTTGTAAAAATAGATAAACTCGCGCCTCCCTGTCGCATCTCACAACACAATTAGAATACAAGACACCGTATTGACACGAATAACTAGTACTATGTACAATTTCTAAATTAGACAAAATATCTACGTCACAAAATTTTTATCTTGAGTGAAAAATTCAAATTTGAAAAATTGTATTGAGAATTTTGACACGATAATTTCTATTTTATAATTTTTCTTATTAAAATAAAGATCTCTTGTCATGTTAATCTCGATCGTAGTCGACTGAATATATTTTTTAAATTGTAATTATTATTTATAAAACAACATTATAGTTACGACATCAATTATAGTATTGGTTTTAGTTGTAATCTCTCTGAACTTCTGTTGGTTTCCTGACGGGTTTTCATGTTTTGTTGTTTCTACGAGATATTTGAAAGGACGCAAAACAGATTTTGATCGGAGTGCAATCGGAAAATAACTTTTTGGGGGCTCTGGGGTGATTAACTTTTTTAGGGGATCAAAATTATTTGTTCGGGCAAATTCTTGAAATTCTTGTTTGTTTATTTGCTGAATTGAAGCTGAATTTCTTAAAATAATTAATTTTACACGATGCGGCCGAGCAAAATGAAGGATACAATAAAGGATACATTCAGGATACAAATTATATTGTATTTGAAACAATTTACATTTAAAGGAAGTTGAGATTGTCAAAACTATGCACCCTCCTTCTTGAATATTCAATCACAACGTTCATAACAATCAAATAGCAAATGGAATTGGCAGCCTCAGAAGAGTCAACCCAATGGTGCTACGAGCGCGTCAGTGGCAATTTCACATCCTTCAAACATCTCAAACGCATAAATACCCTGAGCTCAACCGGAGCTCGGTTTATATTTAGACCGGATCACATCTTGTGCTTACCACATACATTCATGTTAAAACTTTACAGGAAAGCTGAGGCCCATCAAGTGACCGATAAGTAGTGGACGAAGAGTTGTGCGAGGAAAAGGGGTGCGTAAAGGATGAAAGATGAGTTCGCTGTGGAAGACAAGGCGCTTGCGGCGGCTTCCAAACAGCTTCGGAACTCGGCGTAGTCAACGCGCGTGACGGCGCAGAAATGTGTTTGGATGCAGCTGTCGTCGCAGCCGCCGGACGCGGGGCTGCCATACAGACGGACGCCGTTGGCCTCGTAATACCTGTTGACAGAATATGATCGTGAAGCATGTTAAATAGTAATAAACTCACCAGGTTTCGAATGGAGCCGGTACAACAACACTTTTTGAACTGAATTTCACGGTATCAAGAAGGACGAAAATGTTGACGAAAATTGGATACCTATGTCTTACAGCTCACCGTCATTCAAAATTTTGCTACACCGAAAAAATTTCAATGCAATACCAATAAACAGCAACGAGCAATTTTGATAGGGATAGCTCATGAAGCCAATTTCGATGCTATTCAACACTAAATCTGTAATTTTGTATGAAGCCTCCTTAGGACTTACACTTCAAGCAGAGTAGCCCCAGGATAAGCTAATTCACTAATTAGCTGAAGTTGATAAGCTGATTGACTGATTAGGCTCAGGATTCGCTAATCACTTTATGACGCTGTAATTTGAAGACGTAAGTTGAACATTGAAAACGTACTGCACAATAATCTTTTGACGGAATTTTGACATGGATATGTCATTCAATAATTTGCTCCTTAGAACTGTAACATGAGTCTGCCCAGGCCCTGGATCACCTGAGTGTCTCCCAAAGCTAATTTCTATGCTATTCACTCTATGAAGCTGTAATTTCGTATGTAGCCTCCTTAAGACTTGCGCTTTAAGCAGAATAGGCCCAGGACCAGCTGAGTGGCTCCTAAAGCAAATTTCTATGCTATTCACTCTATGAAGTTGTAATTTTATATGTCGCCTCCTCAGGACTTTAAGCAGAATAGGCCCAGGATCAGCTGATGGAGTTCTAGTCTCAGGTCCTATAACTAATATCTAAAAATGTTACGCGATACCAATAAAGAGCAATGGACTAATTACCATCAGCACTCTTTCATTTTTGTCGTTATTTCGTTTTACTTGAGGCACGAAACACATATTGTACAGGGAGAAAATGAGACATGTGCCGATGTATCTGCATGTAGTGTAGATCTACACTACAGTGTTGAGTATCTATACTCAACATCAGTTTACTCATTTGTTTTGAAACTAGTTGATAAAGGTTCTTTATCTTTATCTTCATCAACAGTTTTTTATCAATATTTCGCGCCGATTAACCAGTCATGCTTGACATAATCTTTTCACTATTGATTAACAAAAACTTAAAACTTTTGTGTGTGTGCGGTAAAGTTGACTGAGCACACAAAAGACCGAACAAACTTTGACATCTTTTCCTTTGTATTCCGTGGAATGCCAGAAGATAGCTGAAATCGGGTTTCAAATTCGGATTCTGCACTTCAAAAAACATGGAAGGAGTGGTTGAAATTGAAAAATGAATTAGGATTTTTGAAGTGCTATTTTAAACAGTCATACGTAGAATAATAAATTAAATTAAAAAAATTGTTTTTAATGTACCTACCACGTTTTTAAATGGGACTAAAAAGTAGAAAACAATTTTTCGGCTCTTCTACAATTTTGAGGGAGGATCCTTAGTGGCTATGCATATATTTGGAATACTTGGAGAGAAAAACGTGGTGCGCAGCCAATAAATAATACAAGTAGACAATCCGGATGAATTCAGAGCAAATTTCGGTGAATAGAAAATGGAATAGGCAATCTATGATAGTTAAGGTGGAGTAAATAAATTAAATGATATTGATTCCCATTTCTAATTTGGGATTTCGTAGGCTGCGCTCCACGGTTCTCTCTCCAAGTATTCCAAAATTATTATATGTCCATAGCCACTAACGATCCTTTCTCAATATTGCAGAAGGGCTATGAAAAATCATTTTATACTTTTGAGTCCGTTTTAAAACGTGATATACTCGTATTAAAAATAAATTTCCATTCAATTTATTATTTTCTGTTTTTAAGTCCGGGTGAAAGATTTCATTCGGGGCCCAATGCAATTTATATCCTGTTTAGTTACCCATGTATGAAATACAAAATATGACCATACAAAATAGTATTTTGCTACCGATAATAGTTCAAATTCTATAAGCCTTTTAACCTAAAAATCAAACTAATGAAGTAAAAAATAATTTTTTTTTTACATGTTCATGAATTAAAAAAATACAATGTAGCCTTACTATAATTGTACCTACTACAAAACCGAACTAATGTAAACGTGGTGAAACATGTAGGTATATGAGCTATATCCCCAAATCTAGACATTATGGCGAAACACGGTCTTCAGATTTGAATTCAGCACACTGAAAAAACCCTACACCAACCCCTATCTCGTCTGCACCAAACAACTCCTTATTTGTTTGCCAGTGTTATCCAACTTACTGAATATACTACTTGTACTCCTTTAATACTATCGTTCTTAGTAGCCAGGTTGTTAAATAATATTTAACAACCTGGCTACATTAGGTATATTATGGTACCCGAATTTCTTCCATAGACGAAAACCCTTCTCTAAGCTTCCCAATTATTGATACTTCAAGTTTTTCCAGGTTGTTACAATACTGAACGCCCCCCACGATTTGAGTTGGAAAACAAAATCATGCCAGAGCGTAACTACACCACTATCAGTGAATTAGAATGGCTCATTCTCCTACGAGATCTTTTTGGACTAAACCCCAATAATATTAATTCTTCTTCTTCAGCCTCCCGGAACAAGACAACGTAAACCATACAACCCCCAGATTGAGCGTTAGTTGAAACCATAGTCCGGAGGTTATATCACGATCTGCATCCATTTTCCAGCACGGAGGTTGCGTGTGACCCGGGAGAAAGCCTGAGTAACATTCTGATTATGGTGGAGAGACTGGACCTTAATTTATGATCTACTAGCACCCACGATCTTGATTCCCTCTCCTGCCTCTTTCAAAACGCCTCTTTGATCACGTTATACTAAAGTTCTGTCATAACATTACGAAACGGCGACTAAAATGCTATTGAATAGAATGCTAAAATGCTCGACTATTGATAGAACGGACTGTATTGTTATTTTCCGTTCATCGATATCCTTCTTTGTTTATTAAACAGTCGTCAATTGTTAGCGTTCGTTTTGTTGTAAATTTCGTGTTTATTTTGTTATAAGTATGATATTCTCAAATTTTCTAGAAGCATATTAGTTATTCGTCAATGAATTTATAGGGACTGTCGCTGGACAGCTCTCCTGAGACACGTCCCATAGAGCCCAGGCACACATATTTAAAACATTATAATTAATAAAACATTAAGTATTGTGGTGATCTTCATCCACAAGAACAAACAACTTCACCTGACTGTTTCAAACATCCTGCGTTTTAAGTAACCCCTTGATCTTGATTTTCAATTTGCTTATTCGTCATGTGTTCTCTCGACCGCGAATTACGTACGCAAAATTCTTTTGTGATTTACTTTTACCGTGTCTCAATCTTTAGCATTTATTTCTAATAAAAGAAAGTTCATAAGTAAAATTAGGGATTTATCTTTTATCAAGGACCTCCAAATCCCACAGTATATTGTCAGTAATACAAAAGTTGAATAAAAGTTAAAAAATAAAAATAAGAATAAAAAACACAATAGGTCGATAACTGACTCAGGGGTTGAAATCGTTCCGGCAAATCAGTCGGAATATTCATGTACCACTTCCCAGGAAATTCAACACTCCTGTTTACGCTTGATTGAAATCCAGTAGGTATAAACTCTTCAGCGTATTTCCAACAACAAAAATATTGCGATGGTCTTATGAGTGACATGGTTCTTGGAAATGGTTATTTGAATAGATTCTATAGATTTATACAGTACGGGAAAACATGGAATATCGAAGTATGCGATTCACTGGTAAATAACAGTTAATATCAGATAACACGTGATGAAATCAGGAATCATCGACGCCCTTCATATCAGATTTAAGGGGCAGCGTGCGAATAAATAATGAAGACACATGAAATATGTAAACACACTGGGATCGGATTTGCGAGCGATGGGACGGTCGAATATATAAAATATTGAATGGGTGTGTCACGCTCGCACTATGTGAGCTCGAAGATATAAAGTTCTGCTCAAAACTTACTCGTGATATTGGACATTATTTAGGCAGTTCTTTTTTTCAAATTTTTATTTGGCATAGTCACATTACGTACAGTCATAACATTCTATATTTCCATTCTCATTCTATAATTACTTATTATACTCCATAAATAACATTGAATTAACCATTTTACCCCTCATATGAACATTTATTATTTCAAAATAACCGTTATAAATTTTAAAATAAACAATTTGCTTTTCAATATAATCATGATATATTATGACCAATCGATAGTAGATGTAACATTATCAAGTATCTATCTTACATTTATCTCATTTCATCTTTCATTATTATTATACTTTTATATTGCTATTTTCTGTGAAAATGAACATTTCGTTCCACACCTCTATATTTCCACTGAGTAATAAGGTCACACAATTGAACGAACTTGTTACCGTACTTACTAACTACAAACGTGACTTTTCTTTCTCAGTCGTATGTTGGGCGTTCTGTCACCAGGTGCTCAAAGCCATCCGTAAGTTGACCGCAGTCACAGATAGAATTTTTTCTTCGGTCTATACGGCTTAGATATACAGGGCTTATGGCGTGATTGGTTCTCAATCTGCAGAAGATTCGTGTAAGACGTTTCAGTTCATCTACTCGTTTGAGCCACGGTAATGTGTTGATTTTCGGATTTAATATCTTGTAGAATGTAGGTTTTGCCACTTCGTATGATGGTGAGATCTCATTTCAGTAAGCAATTCTTCCTTTAGTATCGGATTCTTCCTTCTTCATGGCAGATCTTCCTGCGATGCCTCTTTCAGATCAACTTTCTCATTGAAGGATAGACCTACATGAGATTTAACCCATAACAATATGATGTCTATTCCCGTATCCTTGAGTTTTGATATTCGTTTGATTATGTCAGTACTTAATAAAGTGGTTTTCGAAATTTTTAAGGTATGGGCTGGATAGTGTCTGTAACAGAGAACAACCTTGTGATCTGCTAGCAGATCCACGTTAGACAAAACACATTGGAGAGCCTATGAAATTCCTATTACCTCCGCTGTAAAACAGCTGGTTCCTTTCGATTATTTAAACTCTATAGAAATATCCGTCTGTACACCCAATAAAGCCGCCCCAGAGGAATTTCCCGTCTTTGACCCATATGTGAAAATCAATCTTAAATGTTACCACTGATACCTAGTTAACGTATTCCAAAAATCGTTGATTTATCGGCACACTTATCCGTCTGGACGGAAACAGTGCACACTTATCCTTGGGAATAGTACATAATATTCGAAGTGGTACCTATGCAGACGCAGTGTTATTGTAAACAATATTGGTGCTCTCAAGAAACACTGAGAAAACTGAGTACCAGGGAATGCATAACTTTATTAATCCATCGAGCATTGAACATAGTATGATGTGTCAATTCCTAGTCTGCCTCAACGGGGGATCCACCATAATATGCAATTTGCCATATAATGTATTTGTACAATGGGGGATCCACCATAATATGTCATCTTAAGTCATTTGCCTTATAATGTATTTAGCTGAGAGGTATTGTCTTCTGAAAGTAAACGGCAATGAACCAGTTCCGGCTAGCATTGCATCAATGGGCGTTGATGGAAGATAACCTATACACAGCCTTATACATTTGTCTTGTGCTGTAGACAGCTTTACTACATTTGAGTTGGCGAGTTTGCAGCTTGACCATAAGAAATTGTCCCTGATCTATAACTGCTCCGATAGTGGCTCGATCGAACAATAACGTAGTGATCATTTTCAACATGTTCATGTATTTTTCGCATTTTCCAACCGTGTGTGCTGTATATGCCTTCCATTCAGTGTGTTATTCAACAATTTTAGTTTCGTCTCCACCCTATATGTATGGCCATCCATCTCGATTTCTGAGCCCAATCTTCTCTTTCGTGTGGAAGGTACAATAACAGATATTTGATAAGATACACTCAAACCTTCTTGCTCGCACCAAACAATAAAATTATGTTGGTACAAAACTTTCAATTATATCGACTTCAGCATCAATACAGTGGCACTCAAAAAATATACAAATTTCATCTACGAATTTGATAATTTTTCCTCTTTCGGCCAATATACTTTCTATTCTACATCCGCCACATAAATCGAATATAAAAGTGGAGAAAAAATTCCCCCTTGAAGAATACTTCCACTACAATATCTTGGGCCAATGTATTCTGTTCCCACCCTTACATAAAGCTCAACCAATGTCAATAAAAATTAAGGTGTCAACAAAATTAACCGAATAAAAAAACATCTTGCAATACATAGAACAGCTGTTTCAGCAACTTCATCGTTAGACTATTCTCATATCTATGATGTAGTTATGATGAAGTTATCATATAGCTATCGCTTAATTCCATCATCAAATTTATTATTAAGGTTGATACGGAAATCAAGCGTTGTGGGATTAGTAATCAAATGTCGGAATTGTTTCTATGAAAGAACAAGGTGTATGCGCGCCTGTACTTACAGCCGATACATAACAGGTGGGTCGATACTTCCTTTGGAAATTTTATCGTAGTCTGTACAGTTTGAAAATGCTGTAAAAACGCTGATTGTGAGTAGGCGCCGGAGGGTTTATTGAGCAATACGAGTAAAATGTACCTAACTTTTTCCTTTTTCTGCCTACAAAAGCCCGTGTTTTTCCATGAAAGTCAGGACGGATTTTCTCGTTGTCTCGACTGCACTGTTCCGATTTAGCGTATGAGCCCCTCCCCCTCCCTTCTAACACAACAGTTCGATTGGTAAGAAATGTATATTGGTATATCCGTGCGCCCACCCACCTAACTCCAGGGAATTGGTTACTGCCGGGGATTTAAAAAATTAACACATTGGTAATAAAACCAACTTTTGACGAGAACAACGCAAAAAGCAAGAGGAAGTCTTGAACTGAGCCATCATAGATGTCGATCATTTATTTAAACTTAAGGAATTGATCATAAAGGATATATATTTTTGAACCTCCCTCAAAATTGATTGGTTTTTGTTCTTGATGCGTAAATTCAAATATCGATTGCAAAACGCTGCATTCATAATATATTATGAACAGTGATTTAGACAGAAGGGTGATCTATATATATAGATGTGATCTATAGTGTTGATGGGATTGACTAGTGTGAAGAAGCAGGTTGTATAAAATGACCAAGCTAGTCTTTTTTTCGTGTTTATTTTCTCACGACGTTTCGGCAATGGAACAAAGCCCTATTCATGCGAGGTTACCTACAATTAGATGAGAACAGAATTAATACTTAAATGCTATGTCAGGAATAATATTTATAAGATACGTTGTGATTGCTACTTACAACGTATCTTATAAATATTATTCCTGACATAGCATTTAAGTATTAATTCTGTTCTCATCTAATTGTAGGTAACCTCGCATGAATAGGGCTTTGTTCCATTGCCGAAACGTCGTGAGAAAATAAACACGAAAAAAAGACTAGCTTGGTCATTTTATAAAACGATGTGATCTATATATAGATCACCCTTCTGTCTAAATCACTGTTTTGTATACAATGTCCACGTGAGTCCTATTTCTATATGAACTAATTGGAGTAATGTAATGTGTTCGTTGGATTATGTGACCATTCGAGGTGGTCCTCTCCCTGTAGGGGGCAGTTAGTGACTACCCCAGAGATGGTCTCGCCCATCTTCGATTAAATTCCATGCCGACCTATGCCATTCATGAATCATCACGTGAACATACAAAATTTGTATGTTTAATATTTAATATCGGCAATAATATAAAGAACCAAAAAATATCAACTTGCGCATGAATCAAACGGTGAAACATCTGATAATTATTACATATTGGTAAGAACTTCTTGATAAACATCGACAATGTAGGTACGTCAATACGAGGGGCGTCCAGAAAGTAGGGATACTTGAGATGTTCTTCATGGTTTATCTGCTCTAATCAGATAACAGAATGAGATATCGATATTCTGACTTCACCATCGTTTTCAGCGTTTTGGGGAGTTTTAAGGGGGGGGGGGATCACCCATAAATTCGCAAAATGAAATTCTGACATCTCATTTTAACACATGTTGCAACCTCACTTTCCGATCTGTTCTGCTTGGTTGTCCATCCGCGTGAAAACTGTCTCGGGCTTTTGTGCGCGTATTTGATTTTATTTTCGACAAGGAAGAATATGGTGAACAATAATTGTTTAACCAAGCAGAGCAGATCAGCTTACCTTGAAAAAAACCGGGTCATGTGTTTTCATAATGCTCCTACCCCTAATAAATTAGGGGTAAACGTAGGGGTGATGTAATGAAGAAATATGACTCAACTATTGAAACCGCTACATTATAAGGTGAGGTATCTTATGAGAAATAGGCAACTACTTTTTGTGAGAGTAACAATCGTTACAGACGTGACAGAATGGTGTTTTGAAAGACTAAAACTTAACGTTTAATATGCGGGGTACCTTTAATGAAACGATTAAACACGAACAAATAATATAAACATTAACACTCAAATAATAGCTATAAGCAATCGAACATTACGTGATTGAATAAATTGACGTACATCCCAATTCGGTGATGTTAGGTGGGTGTTGCTGTTGACTGATCAGTGATTAGACTAACCAAAACTGACAGTCGGCGATAGCTCGACATTAAATTTTAGCTCCCACGAATTCACGTCGGTATCACTTCATCATCGAACTGCTGGCCTTCAAAATCAGGACTTAAAAAATTATAGGTTCAAATTTTACAAATAATTAAATACAAAATGAGTTAAAATATTGTATGTTCGTTCAGTCAGGTGACCAGATGATCTTTTTCAAGTGGAAGGGGAGGAAGTGGGCGCGCGTCAGTAACTAGCTCAGTGATGGTCTCGTCAATCTTCCAACTAAATTCCGGGCTGGCCTTATAATGATTCATTTATGTAAATTATTTATGAAATAATTTATTTGTATTTAATTAATTCATGAGTTCTTACTTGTACCTTTTGACATCAGCTGTGATTTTGGACAGATGGGACAGATCTATACAGTAGATAATGAATCTGAGGCGTTCTTCGGATTGCATAGGTGAACACGTAGACACGCTCGTAAATGCAAGAACAACTCTAACTCATTCGTGGGATCATATAGGTACATGTGCACACGCACACAACCATCTCTACTTTCCTTCCCGCACCCCCATCTCCGTTTCCAAACTATTAACGGAATTTACAGCGGAGATAATGTCGCTTTCCGCCGTAAGTCACAGCCGATTCCCGAGCTTGAGCGAACAGGGCAGATAACTCTCACCCATTATCATCCATATGAGGCTACTTCTAATCGCTTGCCCGCCATCTCAACTAAAATATTCTCCACCCTATCCTCTCATAAATTCAGCTGTTTGGTCCGACAGCACCCAGTTGCTGAATGAAAAACCCGGTACTTTGTAAAAGCTCCAACTTTGATTGATAAGCGGGAGTTAAGGTCAAGCTTTCTCCTGAACGCGTGGTATTTGGGTGTTTAACATGCAACCTTTGCTGTGATGTAAATTGTTCGAATGTATTTTCTGAATATAAAGGAATAGTAATCCCGTAGATGTATTCTACATGAGTAAAGTGGTACCCATAGGCCATGCAACGCGTCTTAGTTTCCTCAATAACTAGGAACGTGGTAGTGTTCCGCCCCATCAAGCAAACAAGCTGAGAACAACGGAAAATACCAAGTGTATTTCAGATTGACTTGAAATTGTGCACAGGGCTTCGTTTCAGCTTCAGGCATTGCCTTCCATACGATTTAATCCATTATCTCAACCCAAACAAATTTAAAAACCAAAACCAGAAATCTTAGGCTAATTTTGGCGGACAACAGGACAAATCGACAACAGCTTGGTAACAGGAAAAATCGACTTTGAATTTTGCACAGTCCTTCTTTATATCTGGACCCATTTGAGAGATTTGACCCATTATCTCAGCCCAAGAAGGGGGGGGGGGCCTGGGCCGGGCGGACCTCATCCAGTGTAGTTTTGTTAGCAGGCCGGGAAGGTGCATGAATGAAAGTGTACAAGCTGGAAATGCACGTGGCTACATACCTTGCTAAATGCCACTGTAGGCTGGCTTAATTATTCTGCTTCATACGCAATTAAATAGCGAATGAAGCAAAATAATTAAGCAAAAATAATTGAGACTACTATCTTCACGTAGGGAACTGAACAACACACTTGTGGATTATTCTCCCTATTTATTCTTTCAAATTCAACAACAACCTATAGGTATGTGCAGTAATAAAAGTCGTTAGGACATCTCATTAAGGCGAGGAATGTGGATATCATAACTTTTTCCAGCTGCTGTAAAATGACATTTGGGAGGCGGGGTTATTTTGACAAGGAGTGGTTTTTGGGCGATTCCGTCTTTCACAAATGTTTCAGAAAAACCAAATTGTGTCAAACAGAACAGGTGCTATTCCAGCTAGATTGTAATTCTATAATAGTCGACCAACTCAATTCCGACTGACTTCACAGGCATGTGGGCTGAAAAAACCTGTGACAGTACCCTACATTCAACTGATTCATTTATAATATCCACTGAGCCCAGTATATTATTTACTTAACGCCAAGTAACCGGAACCTCAAAGTCACTACCAGCCTCGCGTACCACCTGCCTTCAAACTGCCGACTTCCGTTCAAAAACCTTTGAAGTCTATTAAAACGCCTACCACTCTAATAGCACAAGAAATTTTGAGAACGAACCAAAGAGCAACACTGTGCAAAATTAGCAACTTTTGCTGTCAATAACCGACAATGACGGACACGATGTGACTTCAGTGACAGCTTCCAGGGAACTTGGAAATTGCATTCTATTTTCCATGCTATTCCGCACGAAGCGTACTGAAGGTAAAACAAAGCTATTATTTCATACCGAGTGGTAGGTATGAATGTAGGTTCTGGTTTTCCAGGATATAACTATAAGCGGAAAACCGCGACAACGAGACCAGACACCAGAAAGCTCGAGGCAAAGTGCCCGTAAAGGTCCTCGAAATTATCCCAAGCATTTAAACGGGCATTTCGCTTAACGCCCTTAACAGTTGACTTGACTCCCACGGGTGCGATGGGCGAAAGGTTATGGGCGAGAGGTCTTCCCCCGCGGGGGCCTTAGCTAACCGCTACGCCCCGATACGCCGATCGTTACGGCTGTTAATGGAATCAGAAGAGCGAAATGATTAGGGGAGCAGAAGAGGATACCACAGCCATCTATCAATTCCTAATGAAAAGATACCACCGAGCGATAAACGGGCTGGTGGCGGGTTTACCTGCAGACCAAAGATTGCTTCTTCGGCAAATTAATGAGAAATCCGAGGAAAAGCTTATCGCTGAGGATGAGACCGGATGCCATCATGCATTGTGTCGCGAGGATTTATAGAGGCCACGTCATCAAATTGCTCGAAGAGCTGCCCATCTTTTCAAAATACATTCGATTCCATTAACAAGCGGATCACACTGAAGTAAGTAATTTTTAATAATCCTTAAGAGCACGGAAGGGAATATTTTTATTCGATTTTCTGATTATACGTAGGTAGGTATCATGAAACCTAAACCCACCAATATTTGTTATTTTTTGGTCGATTCCAATAATCGTGATTAAAAATAATGAAACTAAAATCAGAAATTGACTTTTTTTCAGCATAAACATGATTGTATTTCACAAAATAAACTAACATAGACGATGAAGTGACTACTACTTCTTCAAGTTGGCATTCGCTGAGCTCAGTTCGTGTGAACACTGAAGTTACAATGTAACTACAATGTACAACTACAACTACAATGTATTTTTCTCTACAAAAATTTTATTTAATAATGGACGGTTCTCTCATTGGACATTGAAACAAGGTCTTCCCAACGGTTTATCAATTCGATAATATGAAATCCATCATGAAATACAAAGGAAGACAAGGACAAAATTGAATGGCAAACACACATTTCTCAGATGATGCCTTCGTTATATTTTTTGTTAATAAACATTCTTGTTTTGCACAACTTGATTAAGAGCGCAACATCAAGCGCAACATTGAATGATTTGAATGTCTTTCCCGTTTCGACAAGACCCTATAGAACTTCATTACCATTATTTATAATTTTTTTAGATTAGTATAAAATATTCAGTTTTTAAAAATTATGTGTGACAAAAAATATAACGTTTTTTATTACTACTACATATATGAAAATTATGTGGACGTCTAGACGTCCTCTACATTATTCAATTTGTGGATGAGATGGGTCTAGGCAGGCCTGTGAAACGCGCTGTTGAATACGTTTTTGTTGTCCGAGTATATTATATAAATTATTTATAATATTATCTATGATAGAGGGACGAATTTTCGCATTTTATTAAATACAAATACTAATACTAATTAAATTAATTGTAAAAATACAAATTAAATACTACTAAATTTTAGTAGTAGAGTGTAACGAGAGAACATGATGAACATGAATAACTAACGTGATGGGTGTATAGTTATTGTTGTGAACGCAATATCACAAAACTTGTAACACATCAAACATTGTTATTTTCAAGAGTACAGATGTGATTTCATTGTCGAAAAAAAAGACGACGCTCTTGTGAAACTCCGCCCATTCGCAACTACAAAAAGAATGACGAGAACAAACAAGTGTGAACCATTTTTCTTCTTCCCAGCGCTTAGGATGAGAGCACATCCCCACAAAAGCACTCTGACAAAGTCCAGTTGCTTTTACTGCTAAAAGAAACATGCAAAGACCGGTGTTTTTATTATAGTTGCTCCTTTGTCTCGAAAAAAAAAGAAAAGAAAAAGAGTGGAAGTGTTGGGAGTGCAGAGAGATGAGGGACGACACCCTTCTCTCAGCTGTCATCAAATATTCCCTCGCAGAAGAGCAAAATTGTAATGCACTTACCTGTACCGATGAAGTAAACGCAATTTTTACATCTGATTTGCGAAATGAGGAAAACAAGATTGTGATACTGCAATCCGGTCAACCACTGTGACGACATGAATAATTTATTATTGTTCGCAACTATTAAAATTCTTAACTCTCGGAAATGTAGAGGAAATAAAATGGATACGAACTTCCGCGAATGTAAAGTCGTCGAATTTTCGACTGAGGTTGGCGACGTGAGGTTGAAATTTTTTACATCATCAATAAACTTCCATGATCCTCAGCAACTCTGGTTCAGGATCAGTATCTCACTTGAAATCAGATTTCATCAGCTCGTTCTAAGGGAGTTTTTAAGACATTTTGGTTTATTATGTTCGATAATGAATTCTAGGAATCGCCCAAGGAAACACAATTAACCAACAAAAGGTTCGGACAAACTCACGATGAACCTTCACAACGTTTTATAAAATGAATGTTGAAACTTTAAAAAGCAACTCTTGCGAAAAATGTCAGTCCAAGTTTGAACAAGTCCGCGTCACTTTGCCCAGTTAGCGTTGTGCTAAATTTATGAAATTCGGTTTATGGGTTCGGATCAACCCCGAAATGATCCTGGATAACCCTTATCAATGGGAAAGGGTTCAAAACGAATTTTGAAATTTCGAAAAATTCATATCTCGAAAAATTCAAATGAAACGGCCTAGTTTTTTGTGGAAATTCAAATAGAGTTTTATTTGGAGAATTTTTAAAGACCGTCCGGAGCTTTGCACGACCTGCCGTTAGTTCACGATGAGGGCTCAAAGTCGTCAACATGAGAATGAATCATGTGGCAGCCTGTCGGTTCAATGTTCACACTGGCCCAGTTTATTCGAACAGCATAATGAATAATAATAAGTAATAATCACACTGTGTAACAAAAGTAAATCAAAACATTGTGGAATGGATAACTCTTAAGAAACGGTTTTCAATTGCTGTATGTAGCCCACAATTGGGCGGTATGTAGGCAGGATAAATCGAAAAAAGTGGTTTTGGGAATTTATACTAGCAGTTTCTCGACTTGGAATGATGTACTGCTTAACGACAACTTGTATGAGTAATATCTCCCGTTATTTTGAATTTCTAGGCTTGCTTCAATATTACTATCCA
Source organism: Stenodema calcarata (assembly GCA_963920205.1). Taxonomy (NCBI): domain Eukaryota; kingdom Metazoa; phylum Arthropoda; class Insecta; order Hemiptera; family Miridae; genus Stenodema; species Stenodema calcarata. Next base: position 17,078,508 of record OY986051.1, read on the forward strand.
AGAAAGTTGACCCAAATTTATATTACATGTATGTATACCAGAGTTGGCACAGAGAACAGATGGTATGCATATAGCGTCATGCAATCCACTGCTTTGTCATCTGGAGACCCTATTCCTATATTGATTAAGCAATGAGCCTTGTTTACACTAACGCCTTCCTCTTCACCACTCCCTCGAAGCTCAAACATCTAACCCTGACGATAACTCCAACTTTCTCGAGCACAACTGAACTTGACTGTGGGTTGCCAACTACTCGGATGTCTCTGGCCCAAGTGCTCCCGCGGAAGGGCCAACTTGAAGCGTGCACTTACTCACAGACCCACACAGCATACACTAAGCCTCTCGGTTAGACAACTCCACCCTCAACTTTGCACATAATATTATTTTCTTGAAGGGCACCTTCTCCTCTCTCTCAAAACCAGGCTTAATGCATTTCCGAGGCTTCCATAGTGCGGTCGTAGTAATCTTGTATCAAAGTAATATAACGTAAGAACCAATTGTGGCGCTGAGGTAAATGGGACACCCCCCAACACAACTCCTTTCCACTTTCTCAAAGGGAACTTGGCGGACTCTATTGTTCCCTGAAGTGCAGGTGGGTTAACCACACCCTGCCGTCAGCATGCGAGGCAACTGTATTTATTGCGTTCTCCAAACTTTCTACTACCTGAACTTTCGAGTTGCGACTGATACGTAGTGCACCATAACTTAGTACACGGCAATAGTTGAATAAATACCTACTAATGACAGTAATACAATCCAGAAACCCATTGTTGTAACTCCAATAATATTATGTTTTCCAACCCGAAATCCAAATGAATTTATGAGAGACATCTTGATAACGTCAGTTGATTTAATTTTACAACCAAATATTGGGATCCTCGCAAATATGGCAAGACTAGCTGAATCTTCTCACCCTAACTATTAGTCGAAAAAAATTTTAATTCTCAGGAGAAGATATATTAAATAATAATAATAATATAATAATAATAATTATTATTATATATATCAATTATTATTATTATTATTATTAAATAATAATAATATAATAATAATAATTATTATAATATATATCTTCTCCTGAGAATTAAAATTTTTTCGACTAATAGTTAGGGTGAGAAGATTCAGCTTATTTATCATATAAATTATTAATTATTGTATACATCCAGTCATGCAGCATGGCTATAAGAGAAAATTTTCAACGAAATAACTGGTTTTGTGTAAAATGTCTCAATTTTACTGGTTTTACGACAAATTTTGTCTCATTTTTTTTTGCCGAGTAACACCTCAGCTTATAGAATTTTCGACACGATGGTGAAGTCAGAATGGCGATATCTCATTCCGTTATCAGATTAGAGCAGATAAACCATGAGGAACATCTCAAGTAACAACCGCGTTTCTTCATCTTCAAAGTGGTCCAGTTTGAGAAAAAGAAAAAATGTCGTAACTCTGACTTCACCATCGTGTTCGGCGTAAAATGAAGGGTCATTTGTCAGTCTGATTGATTTTAGGAATTTATAGGTAATTCCCCCCGCCCCCGAAACTCCCCATAACCGTCCTCTACGAAATTGGCCTTTTGATTGCTAGGACCAATTTTTTGAACAAATTTGAACTTTTTATCTCAATTCTATCCAGATTTATCGTCTGGAATGAAACATACATGATGCATAAATCATATTCGAAGAAAAGGAAGCTACTGTTCTCGGTCCAAAATTTTTAAAACTCGAATTTCCAAAAATTTCCATACCGAATTCCTTTCCAGACCATCCAGAATTCACGGTCAAAAGGCACCAAAAATCATATAATACCTAATATTAACTCGAATTTCCGAACAGTTGCATACCAAATTCCTCTCCAGACCATCCGGAATTCACTGCCAAAAGACACCAAAAATAATATAATGGTATTATATGTTATATTATTTAATAATATATGATTATTTAATGATAATATATGATTATTTAATTATATTAATAAGATTATTTAATAATATGTCTTTTGGCAGTGGATTCTGGATGCAGTGGATTCTGGATGCTCCGGAAAGGAATCTGGTATAAATTTTCGGAAATTCCATTTTGAAAAATTTTGGACCGAGAACAATATAACATATTTTGAGACCTTAAGTTAATCGAACGAACTAGAAGAGCACTCCAACCATTTATTTCGCTTTACATCATTTCGTCTTGGAACTGTTCTATTCTATAAACATTATACTGAAACTGAAGAAAACATAATTTTATTATAGGTATCATAATATGATACCTATATTAAAATTATGTATTCTGCATATAAAGCCCTAAATAAGATATTATCTTTTTTAGGGCTTGATTGAATTGGAATCGTGTAAAACAGACAATATTAAATAACAAATTTTGTTATTTCTATTATAGTAGTCGACTCAAAATGAATGGGCGCCAATCAAAACCAAAGAATAACAGCTGTTAATGGAGTTTCCTCCCAAACACCCAAAGCATTTGCGATCAATCGGTTCAGTTCGATACCGCTAGTAACCACTTTGGATTTTCTGCCAAGCCTTTCACAAAATAAAGTGTAAAAATCCAAATTTATGTTGCAAAGTTCCGTGGGAGGGAAAGGGACCGGCAAGAAGTAAAACCAACGGCGTTGGGAAAACTGGGGTAGAAAAGTTAAATTAATCTAATCAGATTGGCAGTCATAAGCGGGGTTTAACTGTACTTCGAGGGAACTTCATTTTCTCAAGAGGTTACTATGGACTTGGGTTTTTTCCCAGAATAATGGATATTGTTCATGTGACGCAACAACGGTTGAGGAATAGCTATTTACATTCAAATTGGAGTTTCTTCCGAGAGGTATTGATTGTCGATAGGGTGATATATTTGGAATGAATGTGTACATTTATACAGGTAATGTACTGGAAGGTAGGTTTATCGACGTCGTATAATTTAAACTTTGGCCCATTTTCTATACCGCAGGTTGAGAGGGTTGTATTCAAGCAAGAGCCAAAAGAAATCCATTCACTTCGCGTTTCAGTAATATCAGACAAACTTTGTCGATGAATATTCAACGTATACAATCAATACTCATCTCCAGATCCGGTCTGTATCTCTTCGATGACCTCTCCAATAGATTCATTGAACCTTTGAAGCCAAGCCTCACAAAATAAATGTAATCGCCGATGATCCCTATGTCCATATGCTTTACTCCCCAACTTATTTCCTTGCTCTTCTTATTTAAAGACCAGAAGTAATCTCTCGGGATAATTTAACATCCCGTGATATGGCAGGTCGCCCTCCAATTAGGTTGGTTTCCGCGAGGCGTTAATGACGAAAGAAACTTTTCCTTGTTAATACTTGACTGATCTGTCACTCGTTACGGCACCGCAACTTCCAGGCGCTCTCGTTAGTCCCACTTATTTCGCTTTTAATCATTTCGACTTTCATACCGTTACATTTGACATAATCGCTCCATTGCGTCATTTTTTCCTCACCCATTCCTGGCAGTTGGCGTAATTAAAACTTTCGCCGCTGGCTCATGCATCGATCGTGTATTACTACAGTGTGTTGTGAATATACCGCTCCTGTCTCAACTTGAAGGAAACTATTCGCTCGCATTCGCCACTCTGAGAGAAAACCTTTGCAATCTTTGTATCGTTGTGACAGCGCTGCATATCTTTTCAAAACGGATTGTTATTTTCTCATCTTCTATGAAGAAGGTGGATTTTTTAAAATATAAATTATCGTCATCATAGGCAAGTTCAAATGAAAACCCATGACTTAGATAAATAAATATAAATTATACAGGCACTTCATTACTAGGGATGGGTATCGGTTGGAAAAACATCAATTTTTCTTACTTCAAACATCGATGTCTAACAAACATCGTATAAAAACATCGATGTTTTCAAACATCGTATAAAACACATCGATGTTTTTTCCTTACCTACCGTAGCCTACTTAAGTACAAGTAGGTACCCACTTGTTTACTTTGAAAAAAAAAGACAAAAATGGCAACTTAACAAACAATCTACTTTATTCCAAATATTATTGTTGGCCTCAGGCAAAAAAAAAAAAAAACAGTTTTGCAGCCAACCGCCTCTCCGCGGGAACAGAAGAGGCGACTGCTGGTGCACATTTCAAATATTACATCATAAAGTTTAGGATAATATCCTAATAATAAATCAAATACTACATCATAAAGTTTAGGATAACATCACCTCCGTGCAACGTTTAGTTTTACGTTAACGTTTATCGTTCACCAATACCAAAGAGTGGCCGATGAAGGGGCCCAGAAGAGCTTCATCTATATTTAAATTCTCCACTCAAAAAAATTCAACAAACTTTCCTGGCAGTTGGTTGAATTTTTTTCGAGTGGAGAGTTCAAATATAGATGAAGCTCTTCTGGGCCACTTCATCTGTCCCTTTTCGGTATTGGCTAACGATAAACGTTAACCTGAACGTTACACGGAGGTAATTTCGGTTTCGTTTCATTTCGGTACCATCTTATCTCGAGTCAACCTTGACTGACATGAAAAATATGCAACCTAAACATTGCAGCTACTAGAACAATAAAAGGCCAAAATAAGAAATAATGTAGTAGGTAAGTAAAGTTCCTAACAAGGCACAGAAATAATGCAAATACATGCTGAAACGTAAAATAGGTTAGTAATTATAGGCATTTTGGGAGAAAGGAAAATACATCGATGTGTGATCAAAATCGGAAGAAAAACATCGAATGTTTTAAACCATATCTATCCTTATTCAAAACTAGCTCAGTGATGGTGTGTCCAGTTTTCTTTTTAAATTTCGGGTAGACCTAGACTGTTGCGGTAAAAATTCTGATATTTGTAAAATCTCAAGTAGGTAGCAGGTCTTTTAGATTTAAATTTGTACTATTTATCTATTGCCATGGCTGCAGCGGTTGGTTCAGTGACGTGAACGGTTTTATAGCAAATAACACTATGGTTTGGCAACCTTGAGGTTTCTTCCCTCATACCGTTTTATCTAGATCATCTGTTGAAATTAATTGCAAATATAACAGAACAAATGTCTAATACTTACAATGGGTTAGAAGTATATAACGTTTCCAACGAACAGTACACTGCCTCATGTAGGTGGTTGGAAATAGATCGATAGTGGTTAGCACCGACCACAACGACGTAATTCATCACCGGTTGTCTACCATGAAGTTCCATCATATTTTTACCTCTTATTTTGCCCAGAAAATGAGTGATAGTTGGTCGTTGTTTATTGGCAGCCTTTAGATGTTCCCAAAGTTTTCCACGTACATAGTCCATTACAACTTCGTTGTACCCTCGCTAGACAGCATCATCCCTCATAAAAAGTTTCTCGTTTCACCCTGGAGAGTAGGGTTTTTTTCTCCACAGAATTAAAAGTACACACTGTGTGATGTTTCTGTTTGAGGCTTCAGATTTGAAATGGTAGCCCCTCCGTTCTTTCTCATGGTGGTTTTCTGTTTCGTGATCTTTCATTGAGCCCAAAATAATAATATGTTACGTTAATATAAAATTTATATTTAATGTTACAGAATTCCTTGAACAGCTTGCCCAAGCTCCGATCCGATTAAGCATTTGGATTGTGCTTCCGAGAAATTGCACCGGGGTCAGAACTCATGGTGATCCTTAACTCTAACAATATAAGTAATTCATTAATCTAAACCCGGTTTAAATTTGAATTAATCGTACTTATAATCGCCTCACTGCTAAGGGGGTTTTAAGACCAGATCATAGTTCCTCCGAGAATGAGACTAAATAGATAACTGATCCTTACACGAAATTTCATGAAATTCGTGACATGAATACAGCATTTTCAATAGTTGGGAGGCTGAATAATATAAACGTTCATCTTTGTAGATTGATCGGGAGCACTTGTATTATTTTCGATCAGTTCATCGAATTCGGCTCCAGATTGTTGTTTATAAACCTCAGCCTAAACACTTATATATTGACAACGAGTCCATTCTGCTGCATTCAATACAAATGTGAGTATTAAAACGTGTTAAATGCATGAAATTACCAGGATGGAACGTGACAAAATTACAAACCTGCTGAAAAGTTGAGAATTTTGTTCGGTGAAGGTGGAGGCGAGTTCATGTAGGGACAACGCGGTCACTTCCTTGAGGCCGTAATAGTACGTGAGGTTGTACTCCTGTTGCCATTCTGCGTGATCCCTCTGGTTGGCGTTGTTCAGATCAAGGTAGTATTGAGTGTAGTCCAGCACCTTCGGACAGACGTGTTATAAAATTAGGAGGCTATCAACAAGTGTGAAGCGCTGAAGGAACATCCAGATACCAATAGAGGGCTCAATACTAGCTTGAAGTGGCCATAACGATAGCCACAAAGCCACTAATATATTTACATTTTTATGCTTTAAGGGGGATTGTAAATAAATTATTATGACGCACAATAGTGTGTATGATTATTTAGATGACGAAAAAGACTCTCGATGACACTTGAAGGTGAGAAAAAGGTGGAATCCACATATTATAAGAGGCGTTCGATCCGGATCAGACCACCCATTTTCTCACATCAGATCCCTGGATCTGGGACTTGGGCCATTGGAAATCGTTTTGAGCGGCGTAGAGCATGAGACCTGACATTATATTATTCCAAGAGAATATGAAATTTGATGAAAATGGTGGTCTCTTCGTTCTATATGTAATTACGAGTTGAAACAGAAATTGAAACTCGTTGAAAGGGTTTTTGCTGGATTTGCAGTGGAAACGGAACATATTTCCTTTAGCTGAAAATGGATCAGGACGGCGTATATTGTTATTCATGGAATTTTATTTCGTTGATTACTTAGCAGAGAGGTTAACATAACAAAACTAACGTTGTTGAAGAGCCAGATTTGACGTTGAACGGCAAAACACCAATCATGAACGTCCATTACACCCGATTGTAACGAACAACATTCCACTCCACCTCACCGAATCCACTCCACCTCACGCCAAGTTCACCATGTGACGTACGTTCTAATTTCAAAGCTGTTTTCCATGTTTCATCGTCGAATGGAAATTATGGAAATACGATTTTTTTTTGTGCTAACCCTACCTAAATGTAGTGGAATTTATATTTGTATACACTCATAAGCCTTGCACATCGCAAATTATGATATTATGTTGCCATTATATTCTTCGAGAGAAACTCAATAAAAACTCACCTGGCCGGTGCTGGTCTCGAATTTGTAGAGGCGGACGCCGGGGTTGTTGGCTCCGCTGCTGGTTCGCCTGGGCGAGACTGCCGGGGCCATCAGCATCCAATTTACTGGCACTCCTGTAATCGGAGGGAAGAAAATTAATCTAACAAATAAGATATTTTGTTTTTGATTCAGGTGGATGGAAAAATTACGTTGAAGGGACGAGTTTTGTATGCCGCTTTACGTGATCTAGAAGTAACTGGAGGAGGAGTAATATTATGGTGTGATATATCCTAGTAAATGGACATTACACACTCACTAGCAATATTCACATTTCCCGGTTCGTAACTTCGAATTTAGATTAATTGAGAGATGGGGGTTACAACTCTCCAAATGGAGTAAAACCAAACCAGCTGGTGAAATTTGAAAATTTGAAATTTGAAACTCCAGCTGGTGAAATTGTTCCCCCAAAAAACAACTCCGTTGTAAGAACTGGCCCGCCAAAAAACATCCTCAGCCGCAAAAAGGATTGATATCGATTTTGCCCGCCAGCCACGTATATAGGATTTTGGGGGAAAGAAAGATTTGGGGGATTTGGGGGGAATTCGGGTGAAACTCCAGCTGGTGAAATTTAGAAAACCAGCTGGTGAAATTTGAAACTCCACGTTTCCGAACTGCTTATCAGATTTGTTTATGGATTGGTTGAATCGAAATGAGGTTCATGTTTGAAAGTAGAACCCGGCTGTGTACCGATTCTCCCAGGGTTGTATCGTCCAAGCACTCTGTTGCGATTATAGTAGAACCTATGAATATTTAAAGCAGCGGACTCACGCGTGTGGAAATGTTATGTGGAACTGTGCGCAACAAAACAGACCTACGTGCCAACAGTCAAGTGGTGATTATGTCAGGGACTCACATCCACCAACCTCTTGATATCAAGGAAATGGAAGTTGAAGAGGTAATAACAAGATTTTTGAGCTAATCGTGTACATGTTAATAATAACATATACTATATGTTGTTGGTAACATGCATACGAGTAGCTCAAGTATCTCAGAGGATGCACCTTTTTCTAGAAAAACATGAGGCGTTCGATATAAATTTTTATTTTTAACGCCAAAAGTGAAGAGCCAATTTGTCCACTTCTCACCTCAGTGTTAAACCATTTGACAAACAGAACAGGAAGCTGCAGTTTTTTTTCCTCTTGTCCCCCTCTTTATTCAAATGATAAGAAATCTGTGAGTAAAGAAGAAACTGAAGAAAAAGTTCTCGTGATGTATAGAACGCCTCATTGAACTGAAAAAGACGAAGTTGAAAGATCAAAGACCAATGACTGAGAAAAGACTCTGTTCAAATGAGTGAGAGATAGAAAGGGCGACGGATTTTGTTTGACGCTCTTCCGAGACGTTCTCTTTGTAGGTGGATCCTCAGTGACACAGAGAGGTTGAACACATTCCTAGGTCCGTTTTCGCTTCTCATTCCGAAAGACGAGGTCTCTTACTCCTCTTCGCCTCCTCTCACTTTCTTCTTATTCACTTTCTCAGCCCGGTTTTCCTCTTCACCCTTCATCCGGACAACTTTTCTAATAACGCACTTCGTAAGGGATCAAATCCCGACAGTGGAGCAAATCTCTTACCCGGTAGAATCTTTTCCATAGTTGTCGTCTTCGGTTTACCTCCCCCTTTTTCCTTGAATCCTTCCTTCCTCTACGTGCCCTCAACTCTAGAAAGTATTGTTGATGAGGTTTCCTATAGCGATTTCAGTCAATATCGTTTTGTCCGGATTGAATGGATAAGTAGGAAAGCCTGCTAAAATAGCCCAAAAAGAAGGCTGAAGGAGTTATAACCCGTTTACCTTGCCTCTTTCGTTCGAACTCTGTTCTTCCCATTAAAATTACTTAGGATCAACCTCGAAAAAAATAAAAATGAAAAAAATTAATAACTCGCTGGTTAGTTACTATAACTGTGCACTTCTCAAATTATTATCACTTGGAGTATTGCGAGCGGTGTTGGAACCATTCATGCTTGCTTATCTCTCGTAATTATGTATCGCTATATTCAGGGCTCAATTGCGCCTAAATGCTTCTAACTCAATGTAATGATGCCGAATCAATCTCAAATTATAATCACTTTTTAGTCTAGACAGAACAATCAGCCCTTAGTTTAGCTATTGGCTTACAATTGAAATTCTCGCCCGTATTGCTCACAATATTGTACATTGTAATTCAGAAATTTAGAGCAGTAGTAGCTACAAAAATCCGCTGTTTGCATGCTTGCAGTTATGGAAAATAATTTTCTCAACAATTCAATCCTAACAAATCTTTCTGTTGAACAAAGTCCAATAATTCCAATCGATACTGGTCCTTCACAATACGATTTTACAATTTCTGAATCCTTCGGTAAGAATTCTATTGAATTAAATGACATAGACTACTTCCTTAAGGATGAATTACATATTAGGATATTAGGATAAATTAATCCTAATATTCTCGCGGATTTTGAACCCTCAATGTGTACACATTCATTTAACTCACTTCCTTCATTGTAGATGACTCTGAAGGTGTCTGAGTGCAGGTGTCCAAAGAACTGGCCGACAATGATGTCTGAATGTTTCCTTATGAGCTTGATTAGTCGGCGGCTGTGGTACTCGCTATACAGCGGACGCGCGTCCGGCTGTCGCTCGTCGGCTCCTGGCGCCATATGACCCACCAGGTACACCTGAAAAACAAGTAGTGAAATTCTGGGTATAGTAAATATTATATTATCGATATTGAATTGAAAAGTGAAAATACATTGCAGTGCAGTATTTACATGGCCCGACTGTCTCGACCAAGTGATGAAAAATCATCGATTATTGCGTAATTTATAAGTTTGATAAATTTTGAACACTGTTGACATCGAAGCACATCGTATACGTAATTTCTACGTTTCAATCGACAGGCAGTGTTGAATTGTTTAGGTTTGCTGTTCTGAATAATTCAATGCTGGTCTATCAGTTACATACATCACTTAGCAATCTGATCTGCATTCATGGTTTTCGAAAATGGTTTAGGGAAATTTTTCTGCTAACGGACTTTCAAGGAGAGAGAGAGAGAGAGAGAGAAAGAGCTTTATTGGATCAGATTACTTAGACAACATGTTACATTATAAAACTTATATGGTACATTACATTATTATTGTCTACATTATTATTAGCTACGAGAAAATAATACCAATTATGGTGTAATAATAGGCATAGGCCCGTTAGAATTACACCAGAGTTGCAAATTAGGATCTCTTTCTTTTCTTATTTACAATGTATTCATTTATTTATTTTATTTTCTATTTACATTTTTTCCTCTTTATTTAACATATACACTCTTTATTATCGTTCCAGCTTTTTCGTAACCTAATTTAATGAGCCAGGTGAAAATTTCTTTTTTATATGTCGATCTGGTGAATGTCTCAGGGAACTTCAGCTTTACAGGTAGAGCTCTGTGGATTACATATAATATATAATTTGGACTGTTGGTCATCAACACTGAGTGCGGTTTAGGATTTACAACATTTCCCTCCATTTTAAATCTGGTAGGATAATTATGCAGATTCATATCATTAATTATGTTAGGATGTTTATAAAAATGAAGCAGTAAATTTTTTATAAACAATTGCCGTACTGTAAAGACTTTTGAAAGATCAAATATTTCTTTAGAAGGGAGTCTTCGAGGTTTGGAGAGCCTAATTTTTAATACCGCTTTCTGGAGATTGTTTAGTTTAGTTAAATTTGTAGCATAGGACCCTCCCCAGACCAATATACCATGCTGCAAGGCTGATTGAAACATTCCAATATAAATTAATTTAGTTATTTCTTCTGGAATTGTAAATTTCAAGTTGTAAAATATGTAAATGAATTTCTTCAGACGATTATGCAAGTATTCCACTTGTTTCTTCCAGTTCATTTTATTATCAATTACTATCCCTAGGTACTTATGATGTGTTACTGGTTCCAACGGAAGACATGAACATAGCTCATCCACTGAGTGTTGATGGATGTACAAATTATTCTGGGCTGTAGATTCCAAATCCGGACCAAACTTTAAGTACTTTGTTTTATTTATATTTATGGTTAGCAAGCTGACATTTAACCAGTCGGAAATATGATGTAGGCTCCTCTTTGCTTTATCAAAGACCTCTGACCACGTCGTCCCTTCAACCAAAATCGCCGTATCGTCAGCGAATAAAAAATACGAGCAGAGATTCGTTACAGCAGGCAATTTGTTTATATAAATCAGAAATAATGTGGGACCCAAAGTGCTTCCCTGAATAACTCCAACGTTATTTGAAAGGATGTCACTATTTGCTTTACCTAAACTAACATATTGCCTTCGTTCGTGAAAGTAACTTTTAAACCAATTCAAGCTATTCCCCGTGATACCTATCTCCATCATCCTATCGTAAAGTAATTTTCTATCAATAGTATCAAATGCTTTTGATAAATCCATCAGAATCAGAATGGCTTTCGAACCTTGGTTTCTTAAATCATTTAATTTTGATACAATATTAAATAGAGCATCATCCACACCCCTTGACGTTCGAAATCCAAACTGAGACGAGCTCAACAGGTTATTCTCTTCTAGATATTTATTCAGACATTTCTTTATCCATTTCTCCAAAATTTTTGCTAAAACACAAAGCATCGATATAGGTCTATAGGAACTGAAACATCAGACCGCTTTTAGCTTAGTATGGGTGAATGTGAAATCCTTGCAACGCCCATAACTGTATAAATGAATCATGTTGTGGATGTGGATACGAGAGAGCTATCCGCCCAGAGCCACATTTTAAAAAAATACCGGCCCCTAGGCTCAACCTGTTGTACGGGCCCTGGGCTCATGGTCCGGGGGTCCTCGCCACGGGAAAATTTGGAAAAAAATAGGTGCAAAATAGTAATTATTAATGGAATTTGCGCTTAATATTCTGTATTGTCTCGCCTGAAAACAATAGTAAAACATGGCCAGTGACATTATTTTGTAATCAATTGTGGTTCGGACCCCTAGCGCGCGGCTATTTCGCCAATGCCCAATTCCGGCCCTAGGTCGTCCACATCGTCGTCGACATTTTCAATAACTATTATCATGTGGAAGAAATTACAGAGTTTTATAACCAGAAATTATGCGAAACCCGCACAACTGATCGGTCTTGCTGGTGTGGTAGAACTAGAGAGCTCTGTCTCCAAATTTATCAAGTTGACTTGCTCCCAATGTCGGTCTCTATCAGTCCAATTGTGCTTGTTTCCCTGTCAATAGACTGATTCTTGAGTTATGATCGTCAATGTGAGTGTTTGGCCCACCACCCAACAAAGATATATCAGATTATGTGTCGTCAGTAAAAAGTAGTGGGGGGACTCGTGGTGTAGTAGTGGGGACTGCAGGACGTGGGGAAACAGTCCAGAGATTTTAAAAAATGATAGATTACAAGAGATCACGGGGTAGGCGTACACAGAAGCTATTGCGCACTCTTACGTTGCGTTAAATAATATTTAGATAATATTAGATATTATATAATTTTTCAGATATTTTCAGCCCCTCTGAAAGTCAATCTGAAGAAGGAGCCCCCCACTCCATACCCTTGCTCCAGGAGTCCCCCCACTCCATACCCTTGCTCCGGCCAATCAGTTGGCCAAACGTACGACACATTAGGGACGTTACGGATCCATGTGAACCCAGCTTAACTCCATATCACTTCCCGATTACTTCCCAAATATTTAACGAATCAAAACGCAAACACGATTCACCCGAGACATAATAATTCCCGAATATTATTTCCTAATTTATGAATGCCAGTTGGTATTTATGGGGTGATATGACGAGAAAAGGGCAAAACCTGAAGTACCTTGATTTACCGAACTGCGTCATGTGACGCCATCTTGCAACGCTCCCGATTCATTCTACTTTCAGTCTAATTCCTCCCGATATTACCAGTTTTCCATATTCATAATCAATAAACCATCGATTTCCCGACTTCATTTGTTCACTCATCTTTCCCCGTGCTACTATAAAGTAAAGTTTCATACATCTATAGTGGTGATGATAGGTATGACCTCATCTCGGAGAGATCGTGGGGAGTAGAAAACTTTTGTTTGACGGCGGCTGAGGCTGGAAATTCTGCTGAGCCAATTTCGTCGTCAAATCACCTCAGAGGATGTATCATCGTAAATCAAATGCATATCTTATTTCCTCTTGACTCATTTCATTAGGAACCCGGCTGAATCTCACAAATTCTTGACGTTAACGTGTTTCGGTGTGCCTGTCAGTAATGAAGGGAGTAGAGATAAGATTCGTGCAAAGGGTGAGCTCGAATGTCATTGCCCTCCCGGCTTATTATTTGAGCGCGTACCTCAAGGATAAAGTTTTAGTTAGATGGTTGCGCGCGCCGTGTTATATACGTGATCCTATTCAGCGATAACTCGTGTCTTCTGTCAGTTTACTAATCCGCTCATAGAGGTGAACCATACGGGTCGCCTCCTGAAGTTATAACTGAGTCAGTAGTGGAGAGATTTTATGTTCTGACTCTCACGATTTAGAGACTAACACTGTGATGTAGTTCGGGTTCTATATTCATTTGGCAAAAAAAAAAAAAAAAAAAAAAACTTGTCAATACATAATATGTATTGACAAGTTTTTTTTTGCCATAGTAATTATAGTAATTATAGTATATTATAGTAATACCCCACAAATTTTTATTCGACAAATAAATTTGTATCAGAGGACTGAAATACTTTTTCTTAATAAATCATCTCATACCACGGCTTTCATGGCGGGATACGGCTACGTAGTGAGGATGGAGATTTGGTTGTCAGGCTTTGTTGAGACTGATGACCCGCGAATCATAAATTATTAGTCTCTCCTGTCTGGGTACTAATGATCTAAATTTGTGCGAAGTTTGGGAATTCGTCTCATAAATTATGTCTAGATATTTTTCACCTTTAAAAGGGTCTTAGTTTCTAGTTTATCAATAAGATTACCCATAAATTCCAAAAAATGAAACTGTCTGACAAGTGACATCTCATTTTAAAGATTTTTGAACGCTGAACGCGATGGTACTGGAGCACTTTGAAGATGATGAAACCTGGTTGTTACTTGAGATGTTTTTCATGGTTCATTTTCCTCTAACTTGGTAACGGATTTCGTGTTCATCGTTGAAAAACCCATAAACTGAGGTGTTACTCGGCAAAAAATGGAAACCAAATTTGCATTTCTTCGAAAATTCGCTCTTATAGCCATGCTTTATGACTGGATTTTTTAGGAATACACCCACCACGCTCACAGAATCGAGAACAATAGGCCGCTCATCACCTACACGTAGAAGCCGTGCTAGTGAGGGGCACCTACAACTCTGGTATAAAATGAAGTCTTGGGCGATTGTTAAGGGCCGGAAGATCAGATCGATGGCAACAAGTTAGCCGAACTTTCTTACATTTCAACCCGTGCAAAGACCCGGCGAACTAAGCGAAAACTCGGATTCCACACACCTGCGCTCAGTTTTCCACAAGTAATCTTCTAGGTTCATGAATTTCCACAGGGCGTCAACTCCTAAAATGAGGGTGAATGATGATTGATGACGCAGCCTCCGTTCTAACCAGGGGAGACGTATCCGTGAGAAAGCGTCATTGTCCGACGGGCTGCCGCTCTGTAGTGATGGGCTACAACCCACAACCCTTCGCTCTCCATCAGTCCATTATCCCCTCAGAGAGCGGTCTTTCTCAGCACCCGAAATTGATAACAACAAAGATATCTTCGGAATCGATATCTCCCCCGGTTTATCTTGACGGCTAGTGGCAACTGTGACTGTGGGTGAACAATTTTCGTAAGATGAAAATGAACGGAGAGACATTTCGTAGGTTCGTAGTATGTTGAAACCTCCAGAAAACATGGTTATTGTGATGTAGATTTTTTTTTTGTTCGTGCTACGAAAAGAAGGTAATTTCGAATGTTTGTTGGTAGGTACTTCTTTTATAGAAAAATTATTACCGACGTAGGTAGACGGAATTGAAAACCCCGGTACATTTTATTAGTAATTAATTCCCCATCTCCATCATTTAGTTTCTGCACAAAGAAATTTAGTTAGTTTATTTTTTGGAATGTTTTAAGACTTATAGTAGCTCTGTTAGACGAGCCGTTCGTTCAAGTTGGAGCAGATCGAAAGTCGTCAACATGAGAGTGACTCGTGAGGCAGCTTGTCGGGCCAATTTTCATACTGGCTCAGCTGATTCGAATACCACATGGTTTTCAAATATCGAGTTAATTAATAATAACTAATAATAATTATTCACAATACCTAATAACAATAATAAGTCATAAAAAATATTAATAGGAAACTAACAATAATAATTTACAGTACTTGATAAAATTTAATAATAAGTACCTAATTAATGGTAATTCATAATAACAATTAATTTATTTTTCGCCCTTCTGTTCACCCTTCTATCTGTAAAAACTAAAAGATAGATTAATCTATCTTTTAGTTTTTACAGACAGAAGGGTGATCTGTACAAAGAAGATAATAAACTGCTGTGTCAAGAATTTGCAGATTTTTTGGGAATGGAACTGAAATTCATGCGTGATGGCTCATCACAGCCTTGAGAATGACTCCCGAAAATATGCTAGAAAAATTTAGAATTTCGGGAGAGCAAAGAATATTGAAATTTGATTGTACCTTCAACTGAGAATCACCCTCTCATACCATTTATTCAACATTTGTACGGTAATTATGAGGGCACTGGTATATCTACCAATGATATCTATATCAGTCATCCGGAATGCTGGTAATTGTATAAGGGATTATACAAACATAATACGATGGCCAATGAAATAACAAACACAAAACTTGATAAAGTGATCGACAAGTGTGTTTTGAACTATTAAAAAAAAAAAAAAAAATCATAGTTTATCAGTATTCAACTCTCACTATTTTAGAGTGAAAATTTGTTTTGGCGCAGTCCGAAAACCTTTCGCTTGAACTTCATTTGCCTCGGTGCTCAGTTACCGGTTCACCTAATCCTACTCTATGTTTACGAGAGCGAACGACCCATGCATGCGCAGCACCGCATTACCGGCCTCTGCTTTAGTTTTCGCCTACAATGCGTTAAAACGCAGCAGGAAAACGCTGATTACCGCGAACCCCAATCGGTTCAGGGTGGTTTCATGAAACCATGGCACTCATTTGTATTCCGTCTGTTACCATAGGAAGAGGGGCGTCCCTTTTTTTCTCTTTCCAGCTCTTGGGCGCAACTTGGGGCTCAACTCAGGGTCTCCTCGTCTTCTTTTCTCAACTTGATTGAGAATTTATTGCTTTTCGCGTGAAAGCCCTTGCGTGGCGGAATAAACCGCTGACTTAGACGCCTTGTCTTACAAATATATGAGGTGTTTCTTGCAAGAAACTAAAAGAGCTCCACTCCCTTCCATCGCCTGTATTCATGTCATGATTCCGTATAACCAACTGATGAATTGCGGAAATAGACCTTGTAATATGCTTATTGTTTACGGGTTGAAAGTGGAACCTGACACCTCGAGTACCTGTCAACTATATCAGGAATCAAATGAACAGCTATGTACAGCTGTGTAGGGCAATCTTGTCGATAAATATGTACTCACGCGTTCCAATCCATGAATGTTACAACCAATCGTAATCACATTCTCACACAAGTTTGTTTGCAAAGTGGAGTGTAACACCAGGTTCTGTTGGAATAAATAATACAAGGAGGGTTAAAACCTTGAGAATGAATGAAAATCGACTTTACTCGAATTATTCTCGTCTCTTTTGGGTAAAACATTAGTCGTGTGGAAGTCCCGAGTCTCGTAAAAATGATAACATTTTGCGGTCTTTTATGTATGACGTACTTCAGGCTTAATGCTCGACCGCAATTTATTTCATTACTCATGTATTTAATTAGACTTTATTTTCGTGTTGAACTGAACTCGAGACATCTGCACGTTTGAGGCAATTTGGATCATTTATAGAACCGTGATCAGTATACAGAAATATAATAAAAACGAATCTCACATTTGAATATAAAATTACTGTATTTCATCATTCGTACACATCCATACACATATAACATTTTGGAGGCACTTCAACGCTTGTTTTGAATCGAAATAAGGAATGAAAACTATATACGAGTATGTTAAGCTTAGGGGATACGGAATTGCGGGTTAGGGCTGTCAACGAGAGAATATTACGCGAAAGCGAAGGAACTACTCATGAAGTTGAGTATATTAGGAGGCCAACCTTCGCCCATGTCCGTGAAAGGAAAAGCTGACTGGGGAGGATAGCGAGAAGCTCAGTGATAAATAAGACTTACCTCAGGACTTATATATTTTCTGCTTTATAGAAAAGTTTTCTCCCTTTTTCTTCACGCTATCCACCACCGTGGTTTGGGTTGTCATCAGCGGTTTTCGGAGAAATGATGAATCGAACTGCCGAACGTGCAAGGGACTGGATGGGGGGTTGAAGACAAGACGCGCTCTTTGATGGATAGCGTTCGGGAGGCCACGCCGCTGGTTCTGACAGGTCTCTTACCCTTTCTGCCGTCCGAAGCAACTGCTTTTACCACTATAAAGAGTGGACAATATATCCCCGGATGAAGGAGCGGTGGAGGATATGGGGCATAAAAGTGTCAGGGAAAGTTAACGAAAAACTGACTTTTTTCACGACTTTCTTTCAATTTGGTACCTTAACATTGTAAATCAAACTTTTACCTGCACTCTTTAACAATATAACGTCGTATCACAGCAATTTAATGAATAGTTGGTGTCACTGCAATAGCTAATACCTTGTGGGTAGGTGGGGTTTTCTGATAAATATTGGGGTTTTCCGATAAATGAATAGTTGGTGTCACTGCAATAGCTAAGACATTGTGGGTAGGTAGGGTTTTCTGATAAATAATCCCATCGCCATTTCGTCGTGTCTTTCTAGAGGTTCAGTCTGTGCATGTGAAGAATTTTACCTTGAAAACATCTACATCTCAAAGACAGAATGATCGGAGCCAGCTGACAGCCGGGAGTGCCAGTTTCTAATGGCGTACCAACTTAGTACTTAGTGAAAATCTCAGCATTTGGAAATCTCAGGTACTAAAGTAATGAAATGATACAAACGTTCAATAAGAAAATGACGAGTCGTTTAAGGCTGAGATGAAGATACTCTATCGCGTTGAGAATCAGAGGAGACTTCATTTTCCCAACAGATTCACTATTGTGAATGTAGAAAATCTCTGCTATCGTTGCATGGCCTAAGACCGATCTAGCCTGCCTGTAAACCTTCCAAGGATACGAGGGACGGCCCAAGTTTACGCCATCTTAGTTCAATCCCTGTGGTTTGAATGCGGGGTGCTGGGAGTCTAACAAAAGGTTGGATGCCGGTCACGCGGTATGTACAACGCTCCCTTGACCCTCGATCTAGTTTATTGAGTTCGCTTAACTGGTACCACCCGATTTGAATATTTCGTAGGTACTGTAATTGATTGCATCACAAAAACCTGAAATGTTTCTCTCCGAGGATAAACGAATTAGATTGACAGTAGGTAGCCAATGATAAAAGTCAAATTCTCGCTCAAGTCGCTTACAACTTCCGTTTTATTGACAACTGGGAGAGGGAAGGACAGCCAATAATGATCGACTCTTTCTGTGAATATCTGATACTGTCCAACTGGCTCACAGTCAGATCATTCATTTTTTGCTTGGCTCTTTCCGCACGTAATAATTTGGTGGGTTTGCACGAAATGCTTCCTAATAAATTCCGCTCCCCATCAGTAGATGCTATCCACAGCCCATCTTTCTTGCTAGACATATTTTGATACACTCCGACTTTGAAGTGAATATCTTTAGGTTTATTACTTTTTGATGATGCGGAATGAAACATTTTTCAAATGTAAGTAGTCGTGACAAGTCGCTCGAATTGTATTGTGACGGATTTGTATTCACAGTGCGTCTCGCTCGCAAGTGTACCGTAGTTGAACGCCTGAACTGCGCTCAACAGTAATATTACGTTTTGTGAATAAATCACATCCACGCGCGTAACTATATTGTGATCCCCTCCCTCTTCCCCTGGAAATCACTATGAATGGCCTATTGGGCGCTATGTCGAAAGGCATATTCAAACTGGATACTAACGTTTCTCGGAAACTAGGTAACGTCGTTGTTCACGAATTATACAGCGATTGAGGGCCCGAACCCTTCCTCCTGGGATGGACTTTTCGATGTAGGTCAACTTTCCAACTAATTAAATTTTTTTAATGATACTGATTTATAAAATAATTTTGTTTGGGATTTTTCGTTTTCATATTTGTGCGATTTTCAATCACTAAATTTCAAAACAAATGTACTTACGATATTTATTATAAACTAATGACGACTATATTATAGTCGTCTTTAGTTCACTCGGAATAACAAGTATATGTAGGGAATTAAAGTCACTGAACTTTGCAAACTTAAGCTTCTCAAACTTCTGAAAAGGTCTTCTACACACAACTATTCACGGTAAATTGTGTGTCGTCAAATCATGATATCGATAGGTTTGAGAGTTTTGAGTGATCACATTTACCTTACCCACCGAATGTCTCGTATTTTACGGATGTACAGTGTATACTAATTTATTTATTAATGAAGTTATTACCTAATTATTAAAATAAATAGATTAAGCAATAATAAAGGAGAGGGTTTAGCATTGCCTAACTGAATAATAAGAAGAACAAGATATGGGCAAAAACAGGGTTTTTGAAGTAATGTAACTAGACCCCCACTAGACCTAGCGTCTTGAAACTTTCAAGGCTTCCTAGTATCCACACCAAAAAGACGCATACCAAATTTCAAATTGATCGGTCAAAAAGGAGCCGAGATATGGATACTTAGTTAGTAAGTGTGGATAAGTTAGTTTTTCTCAACTTGTTTGCTTGGCGGGGTGGAACTACACCGCGTTCCTAGATCAATACAGATGTATCAAATATCCTGTTGTGAAAATGTAGTGCACACACTTCTATATCATATTTATAAAATGTTGAACGGCGTTTGCCGTTGGTCAGTACTGTTTGAATTATATAACAGGGAAAATGGAACCCACGTGAGAAGCCGGTCGGCCTGCACTCAGTAAACCTAAACACAGTTCACATGAAAATACAGGTTTCAACTCGGTGCGTCCTCAGTGAGACTGGGAAATGAAGCGGGCGGCATGTTGAGCAAATACGTCATCCGGCGGGCGTGATTTTTCAACTGCTACAGCGCTTTGGTCTATTGATTGTACAATCAAATGGCAGCTCTACGTTTGGGATGGAATTAATTTCGGAAACAATATACAGTTAATTGTACTCCGGCGGATACAAACAACGTCAGGCTCTTAATTATTAGTTGAAAAAATAGTAGGTACTTAGTAAAAAGTAGAGGTTCAAGTGAATGTCTATATTTCGGGTGATATTTTAAGTCTTCGTGTTCCAGTCCGAAAACAAACACTATCGCATGACTACTAATGATGCTGGAGATCCAAGGGTGCCCTGTGGGTGCTGCTATGAGTCCCTGGTGTCACGATTCAGCTCTTCACCCCTGGGTGTCGCTCCATCTGAAAAATGTCCTTGATGTATTTCATGGAAACCAATTTCGTTGATGGTAAATAAGACGACTTCTGCCCGAGTGAGTCCACTGAGGGTTGAAGGGAGAGTATCCTCTTCAAAACGGTTGGCCGAGCGTCGTTGGTGAGCGATGGTCACCCAGTTTCGTAGGTGGCGGGCTACAGTGATTGGAAGCGACTGCTGTAGGCGAGTTGTTTTCTACTTGTTCGAGGAAAACGTCGAGTGTCCCGGGAAAAGGGCGTTGGAGCGCACCCTTTCATTTGCATGAACATCAAATAATACGAGAGGCGGAAGCCGGTGGATGATGTGGTGGGGGGGGGGGGGGGGGGGGGGCAGGTGAAGGTTTAACCAGAGGTGGGCGAGAGGAGGGCGTGAGCACAATCTGAACGCACACATCAGCTTCAGAACGGTGCCCAGTGAACAAAAGCTGAGCTGTTGGGTTGGCCCTAAAAAGGATCGAACTAACCGTATCCCTCTCCACAGACAATTGTTTACACCACTTCCGCTGGCTTACAATAATAAATTATATCCTTAGCGATTTTCTGGCTAAAACCCATTTGCTGAAACCTATTGTCTTGAAAATACTCCTTACATTCCAGTTGCATTTAAAAGAGCACAACGTTGATAATAAGTTGTCTATTTCCAAAAACCTACACTCCTCACGGGTTGACTTTTTCAAATACTCGACACTAATTCAAAGTAAATTCGAAATATTGGAGTGAAAATTTCAATTTTATTAACAATTGCACTCATTTAAATGCAAAACGAAGGTATGTGAAATCTAAATCTAAATGGAATTACCAATTATGTTGTGAGCCCAGTAGATAATACTGACTGCGGGAGCGGGTTCGAATCCCAGCAGGACTTTTAATTTTTTTCTTTTTTTCTTATGAATATGCGAATATATTTGGCTGCTTGTAATAGGGCTTGCGCGTAAATGTAATAAATGAATCAATATTATCTGGTTGGAATTTTGAAGTCATTCTTATCTACCGGGTGCATTTATTGTCGAGTTTACCACATGAATGTACGTTTCTAGAATGTTTAAGATGGATATGTATCTATACATACCCGAAGGCATCTCTACCACTGCAATAATTATTGGAATAAGTGGTGTTTTACAATCTATAGATAAATATATAAAGTAACATCGTTTTGAAGCCAAAAGCTTGAATAACCGAAGGATACAAAATTGAGACACTTTCTCCTATATCTCGGAGGTGTGCCTGGGAAATAAAGCCACGTTAAGTGCTACGACAATATTAAAACTGGCAAGAACGGCAGGATGAATGAGAAGGAGGAAAAAGTTGTTTGCGTAGATGTATAACTCTGGTCTAAGTATGTTACTTTCTCTCCACATCACCTCCCATTTATATCAGCCTCCTCGGGAGAATAGCATGAATATTAGATGCGTTTGCGTGAGTCTACCAGTTGCCATTTGCCCTTTTCCCGCGTGCAGTTCCGCCCTCAAACCACGCTAAGTCTGAACAACCTCAATCCACGATACTGGAAATTGAGCGTCATCAAACATTCAAAACCAATTTGTCTTCTCTCTACCAATTGTGTGTTGGAGAATTTTCAGCCCATTGATGTCTAACCGCGGGCTACATAAAGGAAATTTAACACTGGCCCTGACCATTCCGCAGCCCTACAAGTAGTGTCACAGTTAATGCGAAATTCGGCGGATATCAAAATCATAAGTTAAGGCTGAGGTGTCGAAAATATTGTTGCTCATGTATAAAAAACAGAGGCAGCTAGCGAAGAAATAGGAGAGCAGGATCAATGCTATTGCAGATTTTTGCATATCTAGAATGATGTTACTTGGCAAAACGAGGAAAAAAATAGACAAATTAGACAAACACCTCAGTTTATAAATATTTCAACGCTGAACACGATGGTGAAGTCAGAATTGCGATATTTCATTCCGTTATCAGATTAGAGCATATGAACCGTGAAGAACATCTCAAGTAACATCCACATTTCTTCATCTTCAAAGTGCTCCGGTTAGAGAACTAAATATGTATCGCAATTCTGACACTACCGTTAAAAATATTCAAAATGTGTTGTCACTTGTCAGACTGTTTCAGTTTTTGTAATTTATGGGTAATGTTTTCCCCGTAAAACTCCCCATAACTCCCCTTAGAGTGGCCCGATTCTTCCCATCTATAAACATGTCCTTTTGATTGCCATGAAAGATTTTTTGTGCAAATTTAAATTCGCATCTCAATTCTATCGGGAGTTATCATCTGCAATGACACATGTTTATGATTTTTGGTGTCTTTCGGCAGTTAATTCAGGATGTTTTGGAGCGGATTTCGGTTTAAAATTTTTTCGGAAATTCGAGTTTTAAAAATTTTGGACCGAAAATAAAATCCTTCGAAAATTTGCTAATACTAAGGTGCCTAGAAGTAATTGAAATAATATTATACTTACTGAATAGAAATTCACTTAGCAGGAAGTGCTTGTGTCTTGCACTTAATAAATCGACATACAATATTAATTTGCAAAATCTAACCTGGTCACTTTACAGGTTCACTTTACACCCATTTAAATTCTAAAGCTTTTAAATTAAGAATTTTTTCATGTGTTCGTCCGGCTTCACGTAAGTTCCTATCTTCAGACGTTCCTCTACATCACAAAATTTGTATGTATATTTAATATTACAAAGTAACTATTTGATGTGATCCTTAATATCTATAAAACCGGTGAGAATAAACTTTAGGTCTATCACTTATGATTTGAGAAGCGCCAGCTATAAAAGTTGAGATCAGGATCACTCGAGGTACTCGTATAATTATAACGACGAAGAATACAAAGTGACTTCGGTTCGGGAGTTCTATCTCATTAACGGTCGACCTTATAGTGCCCTACAACGAAATTCTTCCGAAGAATTTGAATTGAAAAATTTGCATACCATTAGAAGGGATTATAGGGAAAAATCTTTTCTGTGCGGACAGATTGACGGAGGAATTTATAAGAGAGTCTAATCCAATATTCCTTGATTTATTACAGATTTTGATAACGCAGAAGAGAGATTGGGAGAGGACGAGAAGAAGGGCTTAGTTGAATAAATAAGAGACACAGTCAATTCTCGGGAAGCTTCATTCTACTAACTGCCATTGTCATAAGAAGAAGAAGAAGAAGAAGAAAAATGTTTATTAAGAAAGAACAAACAGTACATTCTGATTTGAAGAAAATAAAAATAAACTTTACAGCATGGTCACAATTGTAACCGTCTGCCGGAGGTACGGCGTGGAGAGTACAAAAATAAAAATTACTTCTTTAAAACTAGTGGGAAATGGAAAGGAGAGAAAAAATAGCAAAAGGGAAAATGAACAAGTAATAGCTAGAGGGTTGATATAACGGCATAGAAAAAAAAGAAGAGTGCCAACAAACAAACAAAAAATACTAATAAATAAATAAATGAGTACATGGGAGGAGGGATGCACAGGCCACTCAACTACTCAATAGTTAAATTCGCTCACTAGCCAGGACCGATACCGCCATGCAAGACTGCAGAACTTCGCCAGCGAGCTCCAGTTAGGGCCATTTATTATTGCGATCGCTTCATCACGAGTCAAAATTAAACGTTGAAAAGCGGACCACCGAAATTCAGACAGGATTGGGCACCGGCAGAAAAAATGGAACACATCCTCCCGATCACGTAAATTGCAAAGCGAGCAATCCTCACAACCATCCGTCTCAAAGGGCTTAGCGTTCAGCTTCAAGGACTCAGTCCGGATCCTGACCGCCCACCTGGCAACAAACAGTGGCACACCAGTGTCCCGTTTCAAACTTCCGCATTTTACGCTTCCATCCAGCTCTCGGTACAGAGTGAACGACGTTGAGGCCTCGGCGCGTCCGCGAAATTGCCGCCACTTATCGTCGTCATATGCCCGCAAAATTGAAGTCACGCTGCTCCTCAGAGATGCAGGATCCATCGCTCCAAGTGAGTTCGTCACGCCATACTTCACTGCCATAATGGAGAAGCTCCGCGCCCACCAGATGTTTTGGTTGATGATTTCAGTTGCGACCAGACGAGGGAGTCGCGTGACAGGCATACCGGCAACCTTGACGAGGTATTCACAGTGAAGCTGCAGAGAGAACGATGAGACAGGGGAGAGCTCGGACTCCAGATGGATCAAATAGTTCGGGGTCCAGGCGGGCAGATAAAAGAGTCTTCTTACAAAAGACATGAGTACTCCCTCGACACAATCGTACTCCTGGCAACCCCATACCTGCCCCGCGTAGCATAGGATTGCCCGCAAAACTGCATTGAAGACCTGCATCTTTGCTAAACGTGAAACTGAGGGACTCGAAATAACTTCTCTCCATGCACTGCCCATAGCTGCCCTTGCACATTGTGCCTTTCTCTTCAGATGCTTTGCAAATGACAGCCTCGGGGTAAGAGTAACGCCAAGGTAAACATACTCATTAACAATTTCGATGGGTTGACCCTCATAATGCCATTCTTCAGTCCGTCGCCGCCTGCCTCCATTCTGAAAAATTACCACCTTGGACTTCTCCATATTGACCTTCAAGCCCCAACGCTCGCAATAACTGGCCAGAGCATCAATATTTTCCTGCAGGTTTTGTGGATCGTCTGCCAAAATAACGAGGTCATCTGCGTACAGTAATATCTTGACAGAAACAGAGCCAATCAGGAGGCCATGTACTAGACAGTCCACCAAATCATTGACGAACAACGCAAAGAGAATTGGGCTCAATGGGCACCCCTGTCTCACTCCACACCTCACCTCAAACGATGCACTGACATTGCCGTTGGTCCATACTGCTGACGAAACACCGCTGTAAATACCTCGAAGCAGCCCGATGAACCTGGGAGATAGTCCGACGCCGAAGAGCTTGCAGTAAAGCAAACTACGGCTGACTGTGTCAAATGCGGCTTTAAGATCCACGAAAAAGGCATACACCTTGCCCCGTGGCTGAGAGAGCTTGAGCTTTACAAGCCCACAGAGAGTAAAAATAGAGTCAACCGTTGAATACCCTCTACGGAATCCAGATTGAGACTCTGTCAAGATTGAATTTTCCTCCACAAAATTGGTGAGACGATTAGCAAGGAGGCAGGAAAGGAGCTTGGCGAAGCAATTAATAAACGAGAGGCCTCTAAAATTTCTCGGGTCGCCTGGATCACCCTTCTTGTGGAGGGGAAAAATAACTGCTCTTTTGAAAGATTCAGGAACCGAGCCACTCTCCAATACCTGGTTGAAAACCTTGAGCAGCAAATCCCAGAGGTCTGGCCCAGCATACTTGTAAAATTCAAACGGTATGCCATCAATTCCCGGGGCCTTCAAGTCCTTCACGGTGCTCAGAACACGATCAAGTTCAGGCAATGTAAAAGGGTCATCCAACGCGGGTGATAAAAACCATGGCTCGACGAACATCAGCTCAGCTCCCATTATTCCGGGGTTCAATAGCCTACGGAAGTGTGCCACCCATTCACCAGGCGAAATTGCAGTAGCAGGGGAAGGTCTAGGCTTCCTGAATACCTTTATCAAATCCCATAACTCCTTGCAGTCCCTTACGCCCCTGAATCGCTCCGCCAGGCCCCGGTAAAACTCCTTCTTTTTGGTAGCTGTTAACCTCTTATACTTCATGTTCTCCTCGAGGTACCGCAGATTCACATCTTCCGAGCCAGTTCTTCTGAATAACTTCAGCAAATTCATCGATCTGGTCCTCGCCGCCTCACAATCCCAGTCGTACCAGACACTCCTCCGAGCCAGAGGTTTCACTTGCTGCGGTAACGCAGCAGATCTTATGGATTCCACAATTGATGTGGCCGTCCTGTCCAAATCCAAAGCGTCCAAACGTGCATTTCTCAACAGCTGACTTAGTCCATCTTGATAGTTCTTCTTTTTTTGAGAAACCCATCTCAAGCGTGGCAGTAGGGGTTGAGACGGCTCCGAGCGATAATCTCGAGCCAACACATGAAAGGCAACTGGCATATGATCCGAAAATCGTTGATCAAGAACCGCGAAGTCGTTCACCGATTCCATAGCATCCAAGGAGGCACATACCAAGTCGCACACAGAGGTTCCCTGAGCAGAGATGAACGTAAACGCACCCTCAGGATCACCGCATGACCGCCCATTAAGCACAACCAAACCAAACGTTCCCAGCGCAGCTAACAGTTTTTTTCCACGTGAGTTCAGCACTTTGTCACGAGAACAACGGGAGTTGCTGAAATTGCCCAAATCAACGAAAGGAACGTCTGAGAAATCCTGCTCTTCCGAAATACGCACATTGAAGTCCCCAGCAACTACCAAATTCAGGTCCGAATGATCCGTCAAAAAATCTTGCAACTTTGAAAAATCTGGCTCCCAATTATTGCAATTTAAATAACAAGGCAGTAAGTAGACAGTTTTCTCACAATTTAAAAACTCAATGACTGGGGAGCTGTCTATCTGCGAGAGCATTACACCACTTACACCTTTCTTAATACCTAGTAACATTCCATCCTTTGCTCTGCCTAACGCATGAGATCTTACGGCACCTATCCATTTTAAATTGTAATCACAAAAATAGTTCTCAAATAAATTAACTTCATCCTCAATCACATGTGTCTCAATTAAAATAAATACAGAAAACCCTTGCACAAAATCAAAAAATTCCATGTCTCCCCTCTTATTTTTAAGACCAGCAATATTATAAACTAGAACCTTGAAAAAACGATCAACACTTAGAGCAATGTCCGAGTCCAGGCCAGCCGAGTAGATTCCCTCCTCACGACAGACGTCCTCATCTCATGCACCGGGGTTGCCCCCCTGCACACGCTCCGCCCTGAGTCTGGTCACCAAGTCAGTTAGATCCGTACCAGCGATGGTGGCAGTAGGTCCAGCCGCCCTCAGTTCTCGCAGCCCAACTGCCTCATCCCACACGTAGGTCTTGCCTTGGACGTCCAATTTGTCAGACCTCATGCGACACTCTAGGTTTCCGTTGTGCTTCCTCAGCTCCGCCCGGATTCTCAGCAGCTTGGATACCCTTACACGCATGTTGGGGGGGAAATCCTGAGAAATACTGTAGCAGGTCCCCTTCAAGCACTTCGCGTTATTAATCACCGCCCATTTGCCGTGAGATGACCCCATAGCCACCAAGAGAATCCCCTCTCCGCTCCGCCGAGGGCCCAATATGCGGACCGAGTCGATATCCAATGACTCCGCCACCTTCAGGACCTCAGTGAAAAATCGCCGAACGACCTGACGCAAATCATCTGCCTCTTGGAATCTGAGTCCACGAATAACGAGGTTGTTCCGTCGCGAGAGCATCTCGAGGCGCTCGATTCTGCGATCCCTCTCCTTAGCAGAGTCCCTCAAACACGCGACGTCCTCGCGAATTTTAGCATTCTCCCCTTGAAGGCCCCTGATGTCGGCGCGAAGCTCCTCAAAATCCCTCTTTGTAGGCAAATGTGCCATTTTTTCATCTAATAACTTCCCGAGGGAAGCCAACAAGTTCTGGTCAGGGCTCGCTGAATTTGGATTAACGGGAGACATGGCTTTGTTAGGTTTCTTCTCTCGTCCGGAATTACTAGCCTCAGGGGAACTCCTAGGACGTTTATTTGGCGTCGACTTAGGTGGGGTGCCTTTTAGACCTTCCAGGCTGTCCGATCTCTGCAAATATCTGTTGATGTTCTGTTGCATCAGATATTAAAAGAGAGAAAAAAAAAAAAAAAAAAAAAAAAAAAAAAAAAAAAAAAAAAAAGAACAGATCGCGTCTTGAGCGCAGCTCAAGGCAAGCGAATCCACCTCTCAGTAGCTACTCTACAGCCTCAACACGGCAACTGACTCGAATAGCGAACGGAGGAAAAAATTGATAAGTGTCAATCAAAGAAGGAAGAGGAAGGGGCTTACGTTGACCTTGGAGACGCACAGGCTCCGCCCACGAACTCCACGAACACCGGCACAATCAACAAATCAGCGAGAAAATGTCGAAATATTTTTGCTCAAAGGAGACTATTCCCTGGACCGAATCACTCAAGAATTTAAAATTGGGAAGACGAATCTCAGCTACAATACCGTGCGCAAAAACGGCACAAAAACTCGGAACTAGACCGCCTGAAATAGCGGAGAAAACAGAGAGCGATAAAAACACGTGTGATCCCGTTGACTGGCGATACCGTACCTGCCATTGTCATAATAATTATTATAATTATTATTGATATGGATCATAAGAACTTAGGATCAAACGAAGCATAAAATATTAAGAGCCCACTGCTGTCCATGGCTCATCGTTCGTTATGATATATCTTATTACTCATAAGTAAAAAGGATATATCCTTTTTAATCAATATAAATATTGATTTCATAATTTTATATGTTAACTTATCAACCTATTTTGTTAAATCAAGGGGGTCACAGTAGATAGATACCCTTTAGAAAAATGAAAAAAAGTAACTCAGTATTTAAAAGAACGAACTCAATTTTTGTATCGGAACTCCACAGAATGGGTCAACATTTGACTTCAAAGCGAGTCAACCATCCAACCGCAGGGGCACAGCAAGTACTAGTTGAACAACGGAGTCCTGTGTACAGTGTGTAGTCAGATGGTTCCAGCATTTATATTTCAATTCCCGCTGGAGTATCCTCTCTACGAGCCCTAAAGCGGCCCCTTCCAAGATACTTGGAAATTTATAATCAGTATAACACATGGGTGTGGAAATACTCTGAGTGTGATAGGGTGAATACTTTACAACCATTGAATTCCCTTCCCACAAAAAACACATGCCGTGACGGGAGACAGGAAAAATCCACTGCTTTTAGGCAGCGAGACGGGGGTGTAGATTCACAATAAAAGTGTGCCAAGGTGGGAGGCATCACATTGGCACGGCACGTTTTACAAATGGTTTTTTCTCTGCTGCTTTTTTCGGGAGGAAATGGAAAACGACTTATCATCGCCTGTTACGGAAAAAAGTCGAGAAGGTTTCGTGCCGACCGTCGGTGGGGTCTTATAATCGACATGAGCGGAAGGGACCGGGAAACATATTGAAATTGATCGTTCTCACCTGACTGAGAGACTCACTGTTCGAAAGGGCGGTGTATTATATTCGTCGCGTTTGTCTACAGCGCGTCATTTTTTACTGAATTATGTCCAAATAGATAGTATTCGTGAATGTGATCCTATAGATTACAGTTAACTTAGTACGACGTGCGGTCATCGAAACCTCACAAATTGTTTTGAAGGTCGTGTGCCAATTTGAATGCTTGGAGATATAGACTCGATGAAGGTCTCGGGCCGGTTCGAAGGGAAAAGGTGACGTGATTGTTCACAACAAAAATTCATTTGTCTTCAAATAACAAGTGTCAGCAGGAGGTTGTGTGTGGGTCATTCAAGTTCAAATGTACGGCCTATCGAAAATCTCTTGGTAGTCAGATCGTGAAAAGTAAAATAAACCAAAATCCAGTAGACAACATTGATTCACACGTGCGAAATTTAGAACGTGCGAATCGGA
The DNA here is from genome assembly GCA_963920205.1 of Stenodema calcarata. Lineage (NCBI taxonomy): Eukaryota > Metazoa > Arthropoda > Insecta > Hemiptera > Miridae > Stenodema > Stenodema calcarata. The sequence goes on from OY986051.1 coordinate 17,108,695, forward strand.
GCTTCAGTGAAAAGGGAAAGGAGCTGCGGTCTCAAAGAGTTATTCATTATCAGGCGCGGTTGTGAACGGTTGGGGGGGGGGGAAGGGCTTATTCTCCCCCCTCCTCCTCCTCACCGGGCTCAGGCGTACTTTAAAATTGTACGCTAATATAGGCAAAAAGGGAATGTAGGGAAAATGAAGGAGAAGAAGGACAGAGAGTAAATAAAACAATCCACAGTCATGCTGCATGGCTATAACAGCTAGTTTTCGAACTAATAACTGGTTTCATGTAAATTGTCTCCATTTTAATGGTTTCATAACAAATTTTGTCTCCATTTTTTGCCGAGTAACACCTCAGTTCATGGATCTATCAACGCTGAACACGATGGTGAAGTCAGAATTGCGATATCTCACTCCGTCATCAGATGAACCGTGAAGAACATACGAAGTAACTAGCACGTTTCTTCATCTTCAAAGGGTTCCATTTGAGAACGTAATAAGATATCGCAATACGGACTGCACCATCGTATTCAGCGTCAAAAGCGGAGAGACCCTCGGGAGAGTCTCGAACCTTGACATGAAAATGTCTGCTTGACACACTAATTTTTGTGTAATTTTTCAAGTTTTCCGCTTCACGTCTACGTCTCCCACTGAGAATTGGTCTCTAATCGTTTTTAAACCACAGTCTGTGGCATAACGAATAGCGCCGAATGGATTATCCGGAAACCGCTACTGAAAATCTTTTGCCAAAAACTGTTTACTGCACAGCCCGGGACCATTCTCGTCAATTTTAACGGCTCACTTTTCGACATAAAATGTGAGCAAATTTTGCTCAATATGCGGCTACGCCTCCCCCCTCCCCCTCCACCAACCACGAGGTACATCCGCGCCTGTTCATTAGCGTATCCACGCCAACAGTAGAGGTTGTTTGCGACATAGAAGAAATCGATCGAAAATTACATACAAAACCAGGAAATTGGTTCGTAAAGCAGTACGAATTCGCCCCTGTAGTACTCGTAAGTAACTCTGAGTGTCGAAGTACATAATCGGGATCAACAGGTATAGGTAAATTATTGTCCAATCAGGGTTTCAGTATGTGAATGTTCAAAAGTTGCAGCAAGGTAAAATTGCTTCGACAGGTATTACTTTGTACCAACGTCTGTGATGCAAAACTTTCACGATTTCATCATATCATTTCCAATCGGTAATAATTATAATTATTATTGAGGAGTTTCGATTGATCAACTCTGTAGTATCTAAACTATTTTAGATTGGTTAACTTATTGTAGTGTTTTACTCAGTGGTTTACTCACGGTTTCCTTATTTTTCTGAGACTTTCCCAGCGTCGTTTCCAACCACGCGAACTGCCCGAGTGGATCGTCTCCTGTATAAAGACCTCCGTAGAGATTTGTGTTCATCGCGATTATCCTGAGTTTGTGCTCTTTTTGCTCGATTGTATAGTATCCACCTGAAATGTGAACAAGTAGATTAGAAGGTGATGAATGACGAAATCGTTCAAATATGAAACAACGTCATAATGAGTTCAGCGCTAGGAAGGCGCTTAAAGTTTTGTCAAGATTTGGGAAAATGTTAAAGATTGCAACATTATCGTTATAAATTTGTATTTCTTGGATTAAGATGGATTTATTGTGTATTCCAGTTGGTGTATTGGTATTTAGTGTATTCTGCCTGATTGTCTGGTTCGTCAATACTAACATGTTCTTTGTTTGTCGTTTTTAACTTCTCGTGTAAATAGGTTGGACATAAAAGAGGAGAGGGATAGGGTAGTACCATTTCTTCCTTCTGTTACATTAATAATTTGAACTGCTCGTACCATCATACTACTTAACTATAGGTGAATAAAATAGGTAAATAAATTTTATCAAAACCCAGTTTTTTGCCCTTACCCCGTTCTTCTTCTTCAACAAAAAGTGTGAAGTGCTAAGTATATTATTTAGAGAAGGTTTTGTGAATTTATTTTGAAATGTATTTACATATTATGTAAATACATTTCAAAATAAATTCACAAAACCTTCTCTAAATAATATACGTAGCACTTCACACTTTTTGTTGAAGAAGAAGAACGGGGTAAGGGCAAAAAACTGGGTTTTGAAGTTATATAACTTGGCTCCCTTTTGACCTAACCTTTCAGGGGTTTTCGGAAATAAACACAAAGAAGATTCACACCAAATTTCAATTTGATCGGTCGAATAGGAGCCGAGAAGTCGTGACGTCCGGTAAACATACGCTCGGTACCGTTCGTACTTCTCAACTTGTTCCTAGATAAATTTGCTCTCCTTTTGTAACACTGTTGTCGATCATATATTCGGTTCAAACATATTTTTTGATTCGATTAGTCAGTATTTTGGGATATTATCTATTATTATATGAATGGACGACGTCAGCTAAGGCTTTGGACGGTACCATCCAGAACAATCCTATAGGTCCTCTCCTGTCTGATACAAGGAAGCAGCGTACTGCGGTGAACTATAATCACCCAAAGCTCCCAATATATACGCACTTACATAAATTCTGATGATGAGGGGTGGTATTGGATAGTTTATGTAATGGTCGGCCACACGGGGCCCCCTCCTCCCTAACCTGGTTCATATTTATTGGACGAGTTCCTGAGGGGTGTAGGGCCCCAGCTTTACTTAAAAGGGTATTAGCTCGAGCTCACACCTGCGGGTACAACTGCATTAACCGTAACCGGGACCTATCTCATTTTATTTTGTCCCGACCATCCCGCAGAAGCTCATGTTTAACCGTCTCCTCCCTTTAAAATCCTCTATACATTTCATAATTTTCCAATTATCCGATAAAATCTGCACAATTAGCGAAGTTTCATTAGCTTATCAACCTCATTGCAAATAACTAGTCAGTTTCCTCCCCTTCTCCGTTGGCGGGAGCTCGTCGGACTGTATTATGATCTTGAGGCATTCAACTTTGATTAGAAAAGTTCTTCCTTAGTCTATCTACGTATTACTGGGCGGTAACTCATTTCATTGAGCGATCTGAGTTCCAGGATAAGAAGGGAGACAGTTTTAATACTGTCTCGCAACTCCTGAACAAAAATAATTAAAGCCCCCGAGACTATTGACCTCGTTTTTAATAATCAGATTTAGCACAGGGCTGAGTATCTTATTTTAGCAATGATATTTAATGTTCAAAATGGAGGGGTTGTAGTACTACTCAGACATTTCATATACATCTTGAGTAACAATCTTGTTAATATTGATTTTATATTTTGTAAATCATAACTAAACTTATGTCCCCCTTCTTCTTACGGCTGAATTTATATAAGCATGAAACATGTTTTAACCACGTCGCCATGTCCGTTTTCTTTATTCTTTTTAAATCCTATTATCCTAGTTTTTTAATCATATTCTTTTTTGATATACCTACAATTATCCTAGCTGTGCTAATCGTTTCCGTTCTACTTGGTTTCAAAATCGTGAGAATCAGTTATTATTTCGGGGTATTTTGATGTAAAGTATTGTTATTAAACGTTTTTCCATTTCCAACAAATCAATAAGCGATGGTCAACAATGGTTTTTGACAACTAAAATAACTGATATAATTGCGAACGTCGAGTTTGTCGTAGCACTTGGCTTTAGAAGCCGCTCATAGTGTGAATAGCATAGAAATTAGCTGGAGGAGCCACTCAGCTGATCCTGGGCATATGCTGCTTTAAGTGTAAGTCCTGAGGAGGCTACATATGAAATTACCGTTGCGTAGTGTGAATACCATAGAAATTATCTTTAAGAGCCACTCAGCTGATCCCAGCCCTACCTATGTAAGGGGGCTACATGCCAAATTTCAAGTCTCTATCTCCACGGGAATTGGCGTCGGGGGAGAGAGCGGCGCCAGCGGAACGGACGGTCACGTTTCTGTAAGAAAATGTATTTATTTATTTATTTACCAGCTGTCGGTCCCTTTGCTGACGGGCAGAACTCGGGCTGTGTCCATCTACCTCTGTTACCTGTCCCGGACAGGCAAAACTCGGGATGGATCCATCTGCCACTCTTACCTGTCGCTTTACGGAGTAAACCTCTTACATGTCCCTTTACAAACCCTTATAATCTTAAATACCAAATATAATATTCATCTAACTCACGGGAAGTAAGAATTTAAGATTTTTATATTTTGGCTTACCTAATAACCCCCACCCCTACGCATCGCATCCGGAAGTGAACCCCCCTATGTCCTTCCTCCATCACGGAAACATTTAAATATGGGAGAAGGGTTCTCCATTGAGCCGTTTTTGCGTGATTGAAGGACAGACAGACAAACAAACAGACAAAAAGAAGGCGTGTCTACCAAAATCAAAATCGGCATGGTTCGACTCCATTTCACGCGAAACGAATAACTGTGGTGAAATTTTTCGAAAATACCCGAGGAACTTGTCATCAAATTTAGTTATATAGATATATCATTAAATGCAAATTTTGCATAAGTTTCTACATTTCAAGATTATTTTTTTCCACTATCGATTAGTGTTGAAATGGAGGTTTCAGTGAATAATAATATGACGACAGTTGATGTAATTGCTGTTCGGAAATGTGTTCATGGAGTTGTGTGTTCTTATTAGGTTCCAATAAATTTTTAAGCTTGTCTCAAATATTGCTGTTCATTATCATCTGTGTCTGTCACACGTGCTTATACAGTACCTAACGTTACGGAGTAAATACGAATGGGAGGGGCTAAAGCTATCCGATTTGTGGATTGGTGGAAGTTGGGACATCTAATCAATTTTGACGATCCGTCCAACGAGGCATCAACGAGAATGAAGAGGGATCAGCCTCAGTCCACGCCAAGGGATATGACGACCGTCATACCTCGATGATTACGTATTCTTTGGGCGTCGGTTCTCTCCATAGAAATAATAACGGAAGCCTCAGAGGGCTAACGGTAGCTATATCAGTGTTATGGATCACTTATTCGACAAGATGAATGTTGAGGACGTGTTTCTCAGTTTTAGATCCATTATTATCTATATAACTAAATTTATAGACGATTTTCGTGTTCCTTGAGTATTTTCGAAAATTTTCTCCTTTCGCGTGAAATGAAGTCGAACCATGCCGATTTTGAATTTGGTGTCTGTCTGTCTGTTTGTTTGTCTGTCCTTCAATCACGCAAAAACGGCTCAATGGATCGAACCCTTCTCCCGTACTTAAATTTCTCCGTGATCCGGGGTTCACTTCCGGATGCGATGCATAATGCGTAATGCGACAGGAATGAGTGGCAGATTGGTCCATCTCGAGTCCTGGCCGTCCGGGACAGGTAACAGAGGTAGATGGACACAGATGGACCGACAGCTAACTTATACACTATTCAACTATAAATAATATATAATAGCTTGATCAATATCTTGTCACTTCAACAGCCTTGCTGAATTTCTGCCATAAAATATTCAGAGAACCTCTGGAAATTCTGACTAATTGAAAACATTCTAAAACTGGCTACGGAAGAGGAGTGTATTGCAGATATAACATATTTATGGGCCCCAACCGGCTCGCGGAAAGCCAAGGTAAGGGCTTCTCTTCCTTAATAATTCAAACAAAAGATTTTACGGAGGGAAGGCCTTCAGCTTCCACAGTTAATATTTACTCTAGAATGTGAGGTTAAACTTGTAATAAACACTTTTCGAACGGGTAAGCTCTATGATCCCGTAATATGTTACATCCAAAATCGTCGTATCAGCTGTATTTCTCAACGATGTTTTAGTATCAGCTGTATTTCTCAATGATGTTTTAGTAAAATAGTGTCTGATTCCTGGAATTTGAAACACTTCATTAGAAAAATAAAAGTTAGGGAATGGACCATCTGAGTGGGTCTGACTTCGGTGAACTGTTGAGCTGATTTTTGGAGAGTGAAATCTTACTCTTATAAGATTTCGTTAGTAAACTCCTGGAAAGATTCCCAGTTTGGTTGGAAAGTTTCCTGAAATGTATAACCAGGGTTTTATGCTACCTTCTGATTTGATGAGTAAAAAATCGAATAGTTTCGCGGATTTTAAAATCTCATTTTAAAAAACCGTGAAACCGCGATTTGTATGTTTCTCCAGTTCATGGCACCCCTAGGAGTGGGAAATCCGTGTTTGTAAGATACATCGGCTCCCCAGATGTTCAATATTTAGGGGTTCATTTGAGTGAGGAATGCAATCCCCGGCAGTTTCCAATATAGATATTAATTAGTTTCCGATCGTTGACGGTACATCGCTTCATCACAACGGTTCCCCGGTTTATCAGGGGCAACAAACGACGAGAGCTCCGTGGTGCTTTCACCCATCAGGTCGAGGATAATATTCGACATATTCCTGTCACACCAGAGTTAATCTAATCCTCCTCATCGATTACCCACTTCATCCTGTCAAAACCAGAAGGCCTCATACTCGCGGCGGACCTAAACTTAATGCTTCTTATAGCGGAGGGTAACCCGGATTGAACTGGAGGTTGAGTGATTAACGTTTTGCTCCTTCAAGCTATTTCCTCGGGGAAAAAAAAACTTTGCACCGTAATTTCGATCGTACCTATTGGATTGCTTTTGTTACATCCGCGACTACCAAGTTAGCTGAAACACTGATCACTATTGGGAAGAAGAAATGTTAGTCAGGATAGTATATTAATAAATCCCTCAAAGTTCAAATTGTCAATTTTTATTCAAGAATATAGAACACAATACAAATAACAAACATTTTTTACTGTCTAAGTGCATAATGATAGTTTCAAAATTAAGGTGGATTTCTGAGCCTAAGGTCCTGTGACCCGTCCAGGGTCGTCTCTCTCCTGCTTTCTAGTAAGTAGTACAAATTATGCATCTGAAACTCTTACTTTAATTAGTATTAGGTGTTGAGTGCAAAAAATATAGGGACGACATCTACCTTGAACCTCTCTAATAATCGTAGATTATCGTATTTATCCAAAATCCACACTGTACCTACACTGTAATTATCCTAAATTAAACCTGCCTATTATTTTACTTTCATTATTTTCAACCAATTTTTAAAATTTTCCTGTTGATGATTCAGTCTTAGTCACTTTAATAGGGGATTGTCTAACGCACAATATACGTAGTATACCACCAAACCTCCACAATGTCGGATACCTCAGGGTACACATGTATGTTCTTCTAGGGATAACACATGTATGTTCTTCTAGTGATAACAACTAACCTCTACAATTATAGTTCCCCTAGTAAAAGGAATTTCAAGCAAGGGTATGGTAGCAGTACACTGTAAGTACTATGCAAGTAATGCAGTACTATGTCATAGAACATAGTTAATCGAAAGAAAGTGTAAGGTGCTGAGCTTCCATCCAAATTGAAGAGACAAAAAGCGTCCTGAAACTGAGACTTCTGGAGTCAAATCAAGTGGGAGGATCGTGAACCATTGTGATGCCACAGTGGAAGTTCTGATGGCACACGCAGTCGACTGACAATAGGCTCGTCTCTAAGGACATAGTCACAATGACTCGGAGCTTACTCGCATCCACCGTACACCCACTAGGGAGATGCTGGATCATGGCAATATTAGGACTTTGGCGTGATTTTGCGTTATTTAGGTTACGATTACCATCACGGATGACTTGAACTGCTCGGCTACTTGTGATGATATCAGGGATAAAATGAACAGAATAACCCATTCGCAGGACAGTTCATCAGTAGAAACCGGCAAAGTTGAGTGCGAAGCAACCAATCGTGATGTGCTCCACTTTTGGCTCGTAGCAAACTATTCCGCCTGCTGAAGCTGGTACTTCAGCTATTGCTCCTCACTGTGAATGCAGTCGCAGTCGCTGCAGAAACGAACCTCATACTTTCTGCAGTAGCTACTTATCTCACCTTCCGACGTGTCTTTATATAATCGAGGACTAATTTCGTTTAACCATGATGCGGACGAATGTCAAGGTTGGAAGTTGAAGAGGCACGAAGAAATGTTTCTGGCTACGAGTGTACAGTGCAAAACTGAACTCAGTAGAAGCACGTTCAGTGAGCTGAGGCAGCTGAAGACTGGCGATTCGAATAACTCGTGGAGTCGAAGAGTGAATGGTCGGTACGTGCAGTGCGATCCTGCTGGAAGTGACGAGTCTGAATGTGTGTTGGTCCGTACGTTGGTATGTGAGATACGCTTCTGTGTACGTATGTGCTCTGCTGTGGCGGTTAGTGAGAGGGATGGGGGTAAGATTGACGAGGTTTCTACTCAACAAACAACAGCAATAACTGTAACTCAGCCGAAAAGAGGACGGGGGCGATGGAATCGTTGGGTGTGTGAGCGAATGCCATCCGTTTTCTTGAAAGTTTCTTGAGCGTCTGAGAATTATTTACCAGTCGGCGACTTCATTTTCTCTCAGTTTTATCCCTCCCGCCCTTCACCACCATAGCCAGTAAGAATTTACTGGTAGATCTACTTTTTCCCACAAGTCCATTCGCCGTTCCCTGAACAACTGGAATGTGATGCATTTCTTTTATATCTCTGTCAACTACATTGAGAATCGATCATTTAGTTTTTCTCAGCAAATTTTGCTATTTTCTTTCGTAAAATTGTAATCAATTTAGTGTAGGCACCTAATACAGATTAGTTCAAATTAAATTTAGCATAAACATAAATCTATATGAAATCAGGATAGTTAGCGTTTGTAGTTATTAACTTGGGAAGAGTGAAAGGTTAGGCGCAGTGCGCCACCCCCGAGCGCAGCCGGTCCAAAAGCAGGGGCTCACAACACATAATGATACAATAAATTACATTCACTCGCAGACCTATTCATACTGTAATACTCATACCGCAGAGGTCTCGTTATTGGCAAGTCAGAGTACTTTCATACATTTCGTCTGCTCCCGGACTTATACAACTCACGTAAATTTATACATTTATTAACATGGTAATATACAAATCGTACCTACTAAGTTGATTCTTCCAACGGACTAATTTTTAATCTTTGCATATTGAGAAAAATGCGCTCATACCAAGTCCCCATGCACACTTCGTTAAAATTAAAAGTGGATATATTGAATACAGGGTGTCCCACGTAAGGGCGGACATCCCGCCGGGGTTGAATTCTGCAACTAATTTGTTACTAAAAATTCCTTACGACTCATATTTTTTACTCCACTTAAAACCCGAGTTTTTTCACATTTAAATTTTTTTCGTGTCTTTGACCTTACGTTATTAAAACGGACATAACTTCCTTACTTTTCGAAGTAATCTCAAATTTGAGGATACCGTTGGATAGAGCATTAAATTTCCCATCTCTCTGGTGCCAAACAAAAATCTTTTGTTTAGATCTACTGGGTGAAAATTCAGCCTAAAAAGGATAATTGGTCAAATCCCGGAAATTTCCCACTAAAACCTTCTACTCCTACTTGAAAGTGTCGTACTGTAACTGCAAAAGTTGGCCAAAACGTTCAGCCTTCCAACGGTATACTCAAATTTGAATTTACCTAGGGAAATAAGGGAGAAAATGTCGTTTCCCCGACGGGAAACGCGTGGTTTTTTTTCCAACGCGAAATTGAGGGTTGTGGGGTGAAAAATGACTACCGCACAACGAGAATTTTTTCCTCGCTAGGAGACAATATCCTGAGCAAAAGATTTTAATTTGTTACCAGAGAGATAGAAAAATTTTCATTACATTTAATGTAATGCTCTTTTCGACGGTATCCTCAGATATGGTTTACCTTGAAAAATAAGGGAGTTATGTCCGTTTCAATGACGTAAGGTCGAAAACACGAAAGAAAATTTAAATGTGAAAAGCTCGGGTTTTAAGTGGAGTAAAAAATATGAGTCATGAGGAATTTTTAGTCACAAATTAGTAGTAGAATTCATCCCTTCGCGCCGTTACGTGGGACACCCTGTATATACCATATTGATATATACTACAATATGGTGTATTGTTAAAATGTTATTGTTACCTGTTATGTTACATTACTTGTATATTATTCAGTACCGAAACCGGATGAAAAATCCAATATTTAAAAACTATTTCTGATTGCAGAATTATACAAGGCAGTTAAGTGGGAATAAATAAGGGTCAATCCAGTGAATAATGTAATAGTTTAGTCACGATGAAATGAAAATGACTGTGAGCTCGCAAAATTTTACAATATGGAGGTTTCCTCTTGATTCTGTAGGTTTCAGTCGTCCTGATCTTTGGTTTGAACAATAAGCTCTGGCTCCTACTCTCAGGTCTTGGAGTGTTGAAATTCACCGCAGACGTTTTGGTAAGCATTGTTCCTAATAAAAATACTTTATTGCCGGGTAGTACATGATAGGGCAGCAAATCGGGCGTTTTTGAAATAACTGTTAAAATCAATGAACACTCGGAGAAACATTTTTCGATACCGTCTTGATCTTAATAAAAGAGCTCTTAATGTAGCTTAGAAACATTTTTAAATTTTTGGAAATTACTTCGGCAAGGTGACGGCCTTCTCTTAATATGCATTGCTCAGGGCGTCTCCCAAAACTGCCTGGACGTCATCTTGCCAATGTAATTGTACGAAATTCATCCATTTTTATGTAGATAATGACGGTATCACTGAATTTCTTCCCAGTGTCTATTGATGTTTGACAATTATTTGTAAACCGCCTGATTCGCTGCCCCGTCCTGTACGAGAATATCCAACTTCTAAAAGATATTCTTCTGTCTTTCTGGCTCTTGGCTCAATGTTTTTTCTCTCGGTAACTCATAAATACCGAAATGTCGCATACCGAGAGTGGGTTCTGGTGTTTCGAAACTTTCCCTGATCAAGGGATAGTTCCGCGTCCAATTTTTCAGCCACCCCAAGGTCGAAGCTGTTATCGGTAAACCTTTCAATCATAACTGAAGAGATGAGTGTCCCAAAAGTTGGGAATGAATTTTTAAACTTCCACGATATGACGGATCATTCTTTCACAGGTCCTGCACCTCCAGTAGTCGGAAAGACTTGGTTCTGACTGAAAGTGATTGATCTATCAAACGGGGCTATCTTCTCAGTCATCATGAAGGGGGAATAGAATGATGTAGGAGACTGGACGCGTGAAAAAATTGGAAATAAATTCATAAATAATAAATTTAAGAAAAAAGATGATAAGTAGGTAAGGGAAATGGTGATATAATACGACATTCGGAAATAGCCCCTAAAGAATGTTCAAACAACGTCTACAAACTTAATTCAGTCATAATACGAGTATAATATACCTATCACTCCTTAGGTAGCTTCCACATCATGTATTATATAGGTTTCCTTTATTATATATTTCCTCGTATTATATAGGTTTCCTTTATACCTACTGTGTTTTAGAGTTATATGTCTCGTGTAAGATACACCGGAACTCATAAAAAACTACTCTCAATTAGTCAACTACTAAAATTTGTAGGAAAAACTATACTTATAGTAACATATTAGCGACTTTTCGAAGAAAAGTAGGCTGTTGTTCTCGGTCCAAAAGTTATTAAATCGAATTTCCGAAAACTTTTGATACCGAAATTCATTTCAATATAATATATTGGATTTGTCGTGCAAATTTGATGGATTTTCATGCAAATCATGGATTTGTTGTGCAAATTTGAACTTTCAATCTCAATTCTGGCATGATCCCAATTTTACGAATGCAACTGAAAGTAGGTACTAGGTTCGTCGGCAACCCACTGGTAATCCAGCTTGTAAAAATAAAAACCATGTGCCACTGGGTCGATTCCACTTCTGAGGGAGCCGTTGAAGGTAGACGGGGTTAGAAATTGTGAAAAACTCCATGGCAACCAGGACTAAATGAAAAGTGCGTACGCAGTGAATGGAAAGCACAACGAAACGACCGGGTTTTAATTGATTTTCAATCAACTGGTAAAACACGGGCTCAGGTTGAATGGCTAAGTCAGGGAGTTGGTTCTCGAAAGAGGTGAAGTTTTCCGGGGTCACCGATGGAAAGAGTACCTGACATATGAAATTAAGGAACCGCCTTTCCCTGAGCGGATAGCAAGAGGTCTTATGAAATGTCAATAATTAGATTTGGTAGGAGGAAACTGGCAGGGTGGAGAGTCGCCTTTTAAAAACTTTCATCAGCGTGAAATACTGAACGGGCGAGAGATGGGGACGGTACTCCGCCTTGATTAAACCTGAAAAGTATTTATTATTCAGTATAGAACATGGGGTACGACTAACTTATGCAACTTTAAAGTTTTCTTTCGGGACTCCTTACGCTTTACAGGAAACCTCATGTTGCTAACGTTTTCTTTAGAAAGTTTGGCTTTAACAAGGTTGCTCAGATAAAAGTTGACTAATTTCAAGTAATTTTTTAATAACGTCCTGAGATCACCGCTATAGGAGTTCAGTTAAGCCAAAATCTCTGGGAATCCTATGATTGAAATACAAAATTTGAATGTACGTTTGCATGTATTTGTACAGGTTCGAAATTCATGATCACAAAAACGTTGTCCATTTCTTCAAATATTTCTTTGTAAATCAGAAACAAGAACAATTATTATTATACAGCCAATTTCGTCATCAAAAAAGGATGATTGATTGATTGTTTTATTTTACCACCAGGAGAAGTTAGGGCTTTGAGGCTCTCTCACTCCTCCCCTGGGTAGGTACATATATGTTCTTGAGTTATAACTCAAGAACTCCTCTTACGATCATTTCCCCAAAATGAATATACATATAAACGTGTGCATAAAATCGCCAATCAACATAAATATGTGATTATAAATAATATGTGAAAAGTAAATAAACTCATCCTCGTACCTCAATATACTCGTAAATTAATATCTCTGGTTTTAACTCCGGCCTCCAGCGTCATGAATACCATCACGGCTATACTAAGCTTTTTTCTTTTGGTGATCTCCCACCAGCCCATCCCCTATAGTTCGGTGTGACGTGTACATTCACGTTTAGTCAGAAAATGCATTCTGGGCTTTTTGTTGCTTAGCAAGGTCGCATAATGCTGCAGGTGCATAGTCCAAAAAAGGGAGAGCCAAAGACTGAATCAACTTCCTACTCACTGGGCTGGGAAGTCAATTGCCACACGTTACAGAGTTGCACATGTTTATTACTTGAGACGTCCACATGTTCGTTTTCGTCTCGTTCACCTTCATTCCGTGTTTGAGCACCAATTGTGCATCTCTGCGAGTTCGTGGTTGATTTCCCTCACGACAAGATCGACCTCAACCACGTCAGATGAATTGCAGACGGTAGAATTGCAGATCATCCACATACATCATGTGTCTGGTTCCCACTGAGAAGATCTCGGGCAGCGTCCTGATGTAAATTATAAACATCAACGCCGAAAGAGCTGATCCTTGCGGACTACCCAATGTTACCTCTCTCCAGGATGACCTCAAGCACCGTCTTGGCCCTGCACGCACTGTATTCGCCACTTCAAGTAGGACTCAAACCATTCGAGAAAGTTTCCTTGGATGCCTATCAATTTTAGAATGGCAAGTAGGATATCCTTTCTCAAAAGCTCAAACGCAGAGAAAAAGTCGACCACAGCAGTCGAATATCATCCAGCACTTTGATAAGAGCAGTATCCGTGCTGAAACCTGATCATTTACGATCTTATCGAGGATTTTACATGACGAAATCCAAAATCCTGTTTAGATGGGTTTGATTATAGCCTTTCTCCAGATATCGGGGTTCACTCTCTTGGATAGTGACGCATTATAAATATGTGCACCGGGATAATCTTATGTTCAAAGATTCCCAACAATGCCACGGAAATTCCTTCTGCTCCAATGGATTTTGACTTTACCGCTCATATTCCTTTTTTGACGAGCTCTTCTGTGAGTGTTGGAATTTTCCGTGAGTCTTGAACGACTCTAGAAAAACGTATCAAACTAAGGATGGTGGCCATTGGGCAGTCGGTAGTACGGACTGGGATGGGTTGGCGCCAGGAAAAAGAAAATTAAAGAGAATGGATTCCAACTGGGCAAGAAGTTGGAAGTAAAATGCAGTTGGTGAAGACTCAAGGTCCATAGCTTTCGAAGGCAATGAAAACCCGAAGCCAAGTACAGTATATTCCCATCGTTTCTTTTTATGGTCTCTTTCTGCCTTCGAAAGGGTTCCGGTTCGAATCGTGCGGTTGTTTCCTTCATTTTTCTCTGAGTACATCAACGATTAACGACAAGGGTTGGATCTCATTCTGAATCCGATGTTTTGAATGCTAAATATTTATTGGTGATGGAATGATCGACTATTTACACCTGCAATTCGATTTTTTTGTGTCTAATTATTATGAAACGGTTTTTCCGAAATATCGCGAAAGCTCGCACTCAACTGCTCTTTTTTTGAGAGTTGACTAGTCCGGAACTGTGAATGCTCCCTACACTCTATACAGAGGAAGTTTGATACCATTTCGATTTTCGAATGTCAAGCTAATGTGTGAATTATTGTGGAATTCCTGAATCAGGGGTTGATTTGAAACTGTGAAACTTCAAAATGTTCTCCTCTGAAATCTCACTTTTCGTACCTGGTTATTCCCTAACGTTAGCCAAATAGGCTATGAGTTTTGTTTAGCGAATATGTGTGGTTTGAAGCAAGTTGAAGTGCTTGGTACTGTTACAGTAGTAACTGTTACAGTACCTGGTTATTCCCTAACGTTAGCCAAATAGGCTATGAGTTTTTTTTAGCGAATATGTGTGGTTTGAAGCAAGTTGAAGTGCTTGGTACTGTTACGTACAGTAGTCACTTCGGATTCTTAACATTGTTGACTTCGTCAAATGCCTCCCTCTTTATCGAAACTCCTCCACCAAACAATATTATATGTCGGATAGTCTCACTCCTTGAGACAGTTGAAAGAGGTTTTCGATTGAGATATCTGGTTTCAAGTTATATTGGGGGACCGGGGAAAAGAACCCCCATGAGTGAAAGAAGGACTGGAGGGAATGTCGAAAAATGTGAGTGGCACACATTTGATACGTCGACGGGTACAGATGTTTCATAATGGCGGAAGCTCGGAAGGAAGGGTCCCCGAGGAACGGGGTTTTCAAGTAACCTAATACCTCTTTCAGAGAAGGCTCCCTTCCCAGAAGTTGTGACACGATCATTCAACCACAGCTCTGGAATCACATAATAGAGCTCGGGTACGGGGTTTTCGGTCCCCCTCTTCCTTTTCCAAGTTAATGCGGAGGATGGACAATTTACGGCTGAGCGTGAATGGCCGCCTTGGGAGCGTACTCGTGACTTTGGGAAGGTAATGGCGGGAGTGAGGACGGCCTTTCCTTTAAGGCCTCCCTCAAGTCTAATAACGCTCCTTCGCCGTTCTGCCACCTGCATACTTAGCGGCCAAACCGCTCCTTGTTTTGTTTCTCGGGTAATTTTTGAGGATAGAAAACGCTTAGCCTTGGGGAGCTATTTGAGTAAAAAGCCCGCGTTGGAAGTCGCCAGGTTGGCTCTGAGAAGCTCAGGATTCCACCGATAGTGGTCCCACTTGGCCTTTTCTCTGAAATGTTATGGCTTCCTTCTGAAAGCACGTAACCGTTCGGCTCTCATTCGGCTAATAGGTCTCCCCAAAACGCTCGAGAGGTCTCCCTCTTTGACTTTATACGCTCCTCACCCGCTGTGGTTTCCGAGTTTCTAGCTTTATAAACCAGGAACAATGCCTCGATTCCTGAAAAGACTCGACAATCAAGCTATATGCTGGTCATATCCACCCAGCACTGGGGCGATGAATATACGGAACCCAAGAATCTACTCGATGAAACTGTCTTTTCCGAAATACCTACTTACTTGGTCAACAAAGAACGCATTTATTCAACGAAACAAAACAAAGAACCATTCAGGCTTTGGTTGGCTTTCAATGAAACAGAAGAATAATTATGGTACGAGTAATAGCAGAGCATTTTAGTTTGTTCGTTCTGGAATGTGACCAGATGTATCTGGTCAACTCCTAATGCCGGGGGGAGCCGGTAACCAGCTCAGCGCTGGTCTTGTCCATCCCCACTAAATTCTGGGGAGACCTAATTATAATTTATTCATATCAATTATCTTTAGAAAGATATATAAATGATAAATTATTTATAATTTACTTTAGGTCCTAATTCGTTTGGGGGTTTTCCTTGTACATATCAGTGTCGGCGATATCTCTTTGCATTCAACCAATTCGAAGAATTCATAATTCAGCAACAAAAATTCAAAATAATCTTCTGATAACCTCAAACCTTTAATAACCATTAATATTCCAGATACAACAGAGCAATGTGATATTTGACTCAGTAACAACTGTTGTTTCTTAGTATGAACATCGGTTCAGAGTTCAGCCGTTTGATTAATGAATATGTTGTTATTTTTCAATCGGCATTATGAACTAACAGCTAGTCGCACAAAGGGCGGACGGATGGTCTTGAAAGATATTTCGAATCAAGATCTATTCAAATGTGAACGGAAAACTATACCGTTATATCGGAATTTTAAAAATTCAACACTTCTTTTTGTCCTAGGGATATGAAAAGTTTCAAAGATCATCTTTGGCTTAGTTCGAGCTCGCATCCCGAATTTTGAATTTTAAGGACAATTCTGTCCTTATAATCTAATATTGTAATACTGGTTATTGGTCTATCATAGCTCAGTAGAGATGTCAGCATTATCTACAACATATCCTTACTTATACTTAGCTAAAATGTTTTATTTTTTGGAGTTTATACGATGAAGTGCTAATATTTGGGGGACAATTCGGGCTGTGAATGCAATTTCGGGGTTGATATTATGCGTACTGGTATAATATAATGTTTTAGATAGAAAATCTATGATTCTGTTATGTCCGACAGGAAACGATTTCTTTTGAAATAGCCGCAGGTTTTGATGTTGTGGTATTCAGTTTTAACTCTTATTATTTTTTCTCTAAGACTCGATCTCAATATCTCCGGGACGAAGAAAACATTTGGGCATGAAAGGTGTACTCCGATCGATTGAGGGCCTCATTAAAGAGACGCCAAATTTCGGCGAAAATAAGTAATGAAAAATATAATGATAATAAAATAAAAAAATAACTTTTTGTTTTGTTTGGAAACCTCAGAAGCTTTGGGAACAACTCTCCATGGACGTTACATTAGAAAGGAGGAGGCTGGGCGAGGCTTCCAGGGTAGGTGGTTGAAAAGACCCTTGTAGCATCTGTGTGAGAAGGAGTGGAGGGGAGCATCGGCCAAGTATTCTAAACAAACTTTCCCTTTTAACCCCCACCACGTCCTATCGTCTCGTCTTCCCAGAAACAACTTTGAAACCAGAGCACCAAATAGCTTGGACTGATGTTAAAGTAGGCGGAGTCATTTAGGATCGACAGTCAAGGAGGAAAGTGATTGGGAAGGGGAGAGTTGGGGATATTTTGCTTTCTTTCAGGATCTTTACTTTTCTTTTCCTTTTCAACCTTTGTCTGATTAGACTTTCTAGTCCTCATTCGTGATTGATTGCTCCTTCTTATTATACATTCACGCTTCAAATTAGTCTGGCGCTCAGTGGAACGGATGACCGATTTAATTTGAGCAAGTCCAAGATCGAAAATTTCTGGAAAGTACCTATTTGAACAATAAGAAAAAAAAAACTTTTCGAAGTGTTCAAAAGCAATATTAGGTATGTTACGCAAACCCACGTAGCACCTGAGAGTGTACAACGTCAACGTAAATTGCCCCCAATCCGTTTGTAGCCGTAGAAATTCAATCCTAGAGAGAATTTTATATTCCAACCCCCATGAGTTCACATCAGATTTGAGATCTGTGATTTCGAATTACCGATGTAAAGAACAATATCCATGAACTACAACCAGGGAAAACTCGAGTCCCTTCAACGTATTAGCTCTCACAGGTAAGATCTATTGACTGTGTACAATCCGGTTTGATCGGAAACCGCAACCACGCTTCATACAGGCAAATTTACCCTATAAATAGATTGGTAAATTTACCAATCGAGATGACGCATATCAATAGGTACATCGTATTCAGCACAATCTAAATGGTGAGTGAGGAAACTATTATTTTGATTGTGAGCATGTACCAATACAGTTCGATAGTAATTTATATATCACTGCAGATTACATTGGCTTCGGATGGTTCTTGTGAACTAAAGAGGTATCTCGAAAGGTAACCTTTCCCGTAATATAGATTATACTTGAATATAATGAACACTTTACATTATTATATACATCCATTTTACATTTATCACTGAATCTGTGCTCACAAATACCTACCGTGAGTGGACATCACGGTTAATGGACACAATTACATGTTTTGCATTTTACGCTATTTGGAGCGAAGCACGCAATGCCTCAATATTTCGACAATGGAACCCAACTCTTATTTCGCACTCGCATTCCACGCAAAATGATATGAAAACTTGAGTGGTACATACGAGTACTGGAAGTATTTCCTCCACCTCTTCCCAAGCCGTACGTACAACAAACCTATTTTTTATAAAAAATAGTTTTGTTGTACGTAGGGTAGCCTGGAATAAACTCGACAAACAATATATATATTTTTTGTCGAGTTTATTCCAGGCTTTCTTTGGACCTCAAGGTGTTAATAACTAACCAAATATGACAAGTGAAGCATGTGAACGAGAGTCGAAGATCAATCTGGCTTGAAAATCTACGCTGGACACTGGAATCTACTCTGTACGCTGTTGTGAAAATTCAAATCCGTACATACATATAGGTCCAGCTGAGTGACGGTCTGGTCATTATACCGACTAGATTCCAGGTCCACCGTTATAAGTCATGGGTCATTACTTGTACCAACCCACTTTGGCTATTGTTTATATCAATGCACATTCATGCATTATGACTATAAGAGCTAATTTTCGAAGAAATAACTGATTTTATGTAAAACGGCTCCATTTTCCTGGTTTATAACAAATTTTGTCTTTTTTTTCCGAGTAACACTTCAGTTTGTAGATTATTCAACGTTGAACACGATGGTGAAGTCAGAAATGCGATATTGTATTCCGTAATCAGATTAGAGCAGATGAACAGTGAAGAAGATGTCAAGTAACAACCACACTCTGACTTCACCATCGTGTTCAGCGTAAAAAAAACCTCTAAAAATTTTAGAGGTTTTTTTTAATGCCGAACACGATGGTGAATGATGTGTCACCGCTGAACACGATCATTAAATGGTGTCATTAAATTTTAATGATGTGTCACCTGTCAGACTGTTTCATTGTTGGAATTTATGGGTAATTTCCCCCTCCCCTTAAAACACCCCTAAACCCCCCTTGGAGTGGACCGATTCTGCCCATATACGAACTCAGCCTTTCGATTGCCAAGACAGGTTTATTGTGCGAATTTGAACTTTTTATCGCAATTCTATCGAGAGTTATCGTCTCGAATGACATAATATATAAATATATATGAATAGGGTTGTATTCAAATGACCAAGCTAGTCTTTTTTCCGTGTTTATTTTTTCACGACGTTTCGGCAATGGAACAAAGCCCTATTCATGTGAGATTACATGTAGAAGTGAAAATGTCTTACATTAAACTAACGAACTATTGTAGAGAAGTCTGTAGAGAAGTTCGTTAGTTTAATGTAAGACATTTTCACTTCTACATGTAATCTCACATGAATAGGGCTTTGTTCCATTGCCGAAACGTCGTGAAAAAATTAACACGGAAAAAAGACTAGCTTGGTCATTTGAATACAACCTGCTTCTTCACACTAGTCAACCCCATCAACACTATATATGAATATATATTTAGGATTTGATAATGATCGAATGGCGGAAGAATACATTGAAAACCTCAAACCTCAAGGACTGTCAATGGACGGTCCCATTGCTCCCCCTTTGCCCATGATATACAGCATAGTTGTTGTCAAGTATGTTCCTAACAAAGAGTATCACGACGTGTTGTTTTGTTTCAACAAAAAAACCTTGCGTAAATTGGGTCACTAGTTTTTTGGTTTATTATCTTCGATAATGAACCATTGGGATCGCCCAAAGATTTCTTACGGTTGAAATTCGGCAGTTTATTGTCGACCGAACGAATCCAGTGACCCGGTAACACCTTTCGACCTCTACACCTACTTACCTGTAATGTAACTAACAAAGCAATCATTCCACCACCCTCTTCTCCTCCTCAACACGGCCCCCGGTTCGCTTAAATAGCAAATCTCCCGACCAACCCGAATGCAATACTCCGGCTGGCACAACCGCTATCTTGCCATTTACCCAATTACTGTAATGTACTGCCTTTGTCATTGTTTAACCTCACGCTTTATACGAAAAGGGCCTATCTCTGACAACTGCGATACATTTATTTCTCGAGGGAGAGGCTATTGCGCACGCGCCATGGGAAACTGTGAAAACTGTCCCCAGCCTTTCCGCGAGCGGGTTTCTCCTTCGTATTAAACACTTGGCTTAGAGTTTAGTATTCATGTGACCTCACTCGGGGTTGTCACATCAAAACGACAAATTGATACAAAACAGGGACGCTGCTCATACTGATAAGTAAACACAGTTGACATGCACGCTATGACTCGCTCGCAAACGTTTGAATAACATTCTAGCCCACACCTCACACAGCTCGTTCTCAACCTTTATATATGTATATATTTTTGCTACCCTTCCCACGAATTGAAAACTAATTGGGCGTCTCGGCCGCCACCGTAATGAATTTTACCCTTGGGGGATATACATATCGTCCTCCATGCTGGTCTTTTTCCGGGATTACTTTCTATAGTTGTAGATAAAAGGTCAAGTGAGTGGGGATAGACGATTCGTTTACTGCAAAACTTCAACCGTTAATGTCTCCAAGTGGGTTAACCCATGTTCTTTGGTCCGGCCTTCCGGCACGCTCTTCCTGCCGTACAGAAACGTTTAGGCGTCATACTATATTAATCAAGCTCCATTTGATCAAATTCCATAGCAAAAATGAATAAGATAAAAGTAACACTTGTGAAAATAAAATTGAAATAACATAACACTTCCTTAAAAAAAAAAAAATGAAAAAAAAAAAAATTACAGCACTTAAAATTACATGGCATTTTCTGACAAGATTTTACCTTAATTATTTTTCAATTGGTTGACCGTTTTCGATTCAAGAAAAATTCTAGCATGGTTGTTGAACAGTTTGCTATCATAAATTAAAAGTGACTTGGCATAAGTTGAGGGATGGGCTAAAATATTTTTTCATATAAATGACAAAAAGTGGGGGGAGGGAGGGGGGGGGGGTTCGCCGTTAATTAGCTCAGTGGTGGTTAATAAGCTTTTTTTTATATATAAATTAGAGCCATGATATTAGTGAAATATATTGTGTAATGTGAATGAAAAGAGTATTTTCTACCGTGAGCAGTCTTTGACCTACATCGTCCGACACAATTCCTGATTTGTGACTGGAGCCAGAAAATTCCAAACACAAATTTGGTTGTGCACTCTACCATTGAGTTCCTGCGGGTAGCTTTGAATTATGTTGGAAGAAATATATATATATCAAATTGGTATTTCAACCCTCACACTATTTTAGAGTGAATTGATTCTTGGCATGGTATACCTAGGAGAAAAGCTCGTGTCGTATGAACTAAAAAACCGATAGTCTTGACGAAAATAACTGAAATCATACGTGATTGATCCCTGGCCCGAAGACAACAACTTTGCCCTGTAGTAACTGCTTGGTAGCGTGTAAGAACGGCATTTCACCTTTGAAGTATCAGAGTCGACAGGAGGGTAGTCAATAGCTGCGAAAATGGATACCTCACGTCGCGGTGAATCAGAGATTGGAAAATTTGTTCAGGGTGGTAACGAAACCTAGATAAGTATATCGAATTTATGAACAACTGACCAGACTTGGAGAGTCGAACGAGGATTAGAGTTTAGGATGGTTCAGTGTGTTCACAATTGCGAATGCGCAGAAGTACATTCCCATCTTCAGTATGAGTTCCGTTACATATTACATGCTATGGATGTCAAGTTTATGTTTGAGCTGGCAAACACCACACAGTCAAGTTACGACCGAAACGGACGTCACGAAATGCGTTTTTCAGGTATCCATATCTCAGCTCCTATTCGACCAATCAACTTGAAATTTGCTGCGGATCTTTTTGATGTGGATAGTAGAAAGACTTGAAAGTTTCAAGTCAGTAGGTCTGAAGGGAGCCGAGTTATATGTATAACTTCAAAAACCCGGTTCTTCACCCTTACCATGTTCTTCTTCTTATTCCGTTAGCCAAAGCTACATCCTCTCCATTATTCTTGCTTAATCTATTTATTTTATCAATTTAAACTTTATTATTAAATAAATAAATGATTCACAATAAATGTACCCAAATATAAATATACCCATTTTAATAAATACCCAATTTATAATTTTAATAATTTGCTTAATTTATCTTGCAGATTGTCTCTACAGGTCTTTCAAACTCCAACAACAGAAATCCAAAGTCATATAGCATGGCTATAAGAGCGAATTTTCGAAGAAATAACTGGTTTTATGACAAATGTCTCTATTTTATTGGTCTTGTAACACATTTTGTCTCCTTTTTGCCGAGTAACACCTCAGTTTATAGATTTTCCTACGCTTAACACGATAGTGAAGTCATATTGGCGATATGTCATTCCGTTGTCACGTAACAACCACGTTTCTTCATCTTCAAAGTGCTCCAATTTTAGAACGGAATAAGATATCGCAATTATGATTTCAGCGTCGTGTTCAGCGTGAAAACCCTTTAAAGTGAGCTGTCACTTGTCAAACTGTTTCCTTGGGATTTTGTGGGTAATTATCCCCCCTAAAACTCCCCAAAACCCCTCTCAGCTTATAATTGTTCCACACTGAAGTCAGAATTGCGATATCTTATTCCGTTATCAGATTAGAGCAGATTAACCATGAGGAATATCTTAACTATCAACCACGTTTCTTCAGCTTCAAAGTGCTCCAGTTTGAGAACGGAATGAGATATTGTAATTATGATTTCAGCTTCGTGTTCAGCATGAAAACATCCTTTATAATGAGCTGTCACTTGTCAGACTATCTCATTTTTGGAATTTAAGAGTATCCCCCCCCCCCCTCTTTAAACTCCTTTCGCCTTTCTAGTGCCGGTATAGATTTTTTGTGCAAGTTTGAACATTTTATCTCAGAGTTTTCGTCCGGAATTCATATACATTAACTAACTTACATAAAGATAATATGTTTATTCATATTATGATTTTTGGGGTCTTTTGGAAGTGAATTCCAGATGGTCTGAAACGGATTTTGGTATAAAAACGTTTCGGAAATTTGAGTTTCTTATCTTCGAAAATTCGAATTTTCAATCTGTACTTGTAAAGCACGGTCTAGTTTATAATTGCTTTGAGCTTATCAAGATGAATGCATGGGTAGATGAAAATCATGTTTATTACGATAATGGACAGCGAAATTATGCATGATATCAATACATCAAAAGCTGTGGGTATTTAGACCATCGGCTTATAAATATACCTTTATAATTGATTTGCTCAATTAAGGAGAAAAATAGAAACCTATCAAGTAGGATTTCAATAATTAAATTAAATTATATTATTTCTCTGTAGTGCCATGACTCGCAAAAATAGGCACCAAGCTTCGACCAATGCGGACCACTATGGACTACCAGCAACTCATTTTTGGACTATGCAACTGAACCAAAACATCTGCCTCACGCATATCGAATTCGAGGATTTGGGCATTCAGCCACGATGTGTTTCACGGTCTCAATAACTTTGAGGTCGTACAGAGCGCAGTGGCTCACTTTATTTAGCTTGTTGAGGGAAGATGAGTTCATGCAAGTTAGGCTTCCATACTTTCGCGAAGTGCTCGGCAAGTAAACTGCAAGCTGTCGCGGATATGGTGTCGTGAATTGATCCAAACTTATCAATAATGAATGGGGACACACGTTATCCGTCTCGTTTCTCGAAAGATCCCGCCAATTATGAAAATTTGAGACAGCGGAAAAGGAAATATACAAGAGGCGTCTGAAGGATTCAAGTTCCGAAGAGAAAGCTGAAGTGGTGCGTTTACGGGAGTAATGGAGGTGGTGGAACCTCTTCGATCCCTGTGCCAACTGAGGGGTCCAGAAGATCTAAACCCTTCTACTCGCATGGTGGGTAATGCTATTCAAATCTATGCCCATTATAAGATTGTCTTGTTTATGTATTATGCATACAGCTCGATATTGCTGCGAGATTTGGTTCAAATCGTTCCTTCTGATGTAACCAACCCTTTGTCAACATCCTTCGCTCCTTATTTTCGGATTCTGAATCCCTTCGTTGCTATTCCGTCATTCTGATAGCAAAATACGGTATTTTTAAGGGAATACATCAACTAGAGATTGTATTTAGTTGCACTGCTACCGAACAAGCACAGCACACTAGTTATCTATTGTCTTATAAAATAAATTAAAAAATAACAAATAGTGTTTTCTGCATCGTATATCTTGTTTTCGTTTCAATAACCGATTGACAGCTACACCTCCAAAGTATGGATTACAGTTGATCATGCGGATCAACTATCAACTATCAATAATTATTATGGTACGATCGCTGATGATGTCACTGGTGCTACATTTTGCGGATGCTTGTTTTATGGCCCCATGTTCAAGTAGGACCTACAATTGAAATACTAAAATTCTTATCTGTTCATACAGTATAATCACTTCTTGGAGATATTTCTATTCTATTCAGCGTGGTATTCATACGTTATAAGTGGGTTATGATAACTTTACTAAGTATCGCGTATGGCTCCATTGCAGCCCTAGCATTATCTCAATTCAGATATCCAGGCACTGATTCAAAGTTTTGAAACTTCATCAATTAAAGTCACTTCCGTGTACAGTGATTTCAACATTTAGTGATAAATACACCACCACCAGAGTTCCAGCTGAGACTTGCCCTCAAAATTTCAATTCAAAACCAATCGCCCAAACATGGTCTGTAATTTGTCAATGTAAAGAGTTGAATAATTTTTTCAGACGAAAGATTTTCGAGTTTACTCTGAAACGGATGATGTCCAAGTGCCAAAAGGTATAATCTGGTTCCTGTATTTTTCAGTTCCAAAATGGAGTATTGTAATAGAAGTTTAATTACTAGTATCAAATTAGGGTCAATTAGTCCAAACTGTGGAAGTAGAAACTTATCGCGTAAAGATAGGCCAGCGATTCCAAACTCAGCAAGATATCACATATGGAATCGCAGCCAGTCGATATGAGAGAGAAATTACGGTATACGAGTTCATGTTCAACCCCAGGGGTTTCGACCACACGCGCTTTTCTTAATTAGCAAAGAACGTGAATAAGCGGATTCTCGGTACTCCGCGGAGTGAGCTCAAGTGCAAAGAGGAGTAATAAGCAACTTTATTTTCTCGTAGTCGTTGCGGAAAGGGAATCCTTCTCAGTGGAAGGGTCGGACATGAATAACTCTTCTTCGTACAAGAGCTAATTAGAGGGTTGATGAGGCATTATGAGGGATTAGGTCACCCACTCCGGGTCTCGAACCCCTCATCTGCATACAGGCCCCCCTCCTGAAAACAAGTCGGCACGCCAACTCTCGTGAATGGAGCTCCTTCTCATATTAGACTTTCACTAAAGTTGCTTGAACAGTTCCTTGAATGTGTATTACATGCAATGTCGATATATATGTATATGCCGATATATATGTCGATACATATGTATACATATATCTTATAAGATCCTTGAAAGGGTTATGAGAATTCGTTCAAATTGCAGTCCATAAGGATGAGAATTTCTTGTAGAAAAAACAATAAAACGCAGGTTCACCCTTTTGGTACCTCATCTACATCTATTGCCTATAGGGTATAATATACCCTAGATATACCTTAGACATATAGATTTCTTTTTCTGGTGGCTACTGGAATATTATTCCAGTAGCCAGCAGAAAAAGAAATCTACCTCAATCCTTGGGCAAATCCCCAAGCAAACTCGGGATTACTAGTTATTGGGTCAATATCGAACAACTAAATAGGTCGGTCCATCAATGTGCAAATAGGATCACAGGGTTGTAGGATCACATATTAATCCTACGAGGGGCGATCAAAAAGTAAGAATACGTTTTGCGCAGCAGGAAAATTTTTGTTTTCGAATATGGCCCACCCGCGTTATGAGCAGGATCATTCTGAACAAAACAAGAGGTCCCACGTTTAAGTGCGACCATTAGTTTGTTTTGAGAGCATTTTGAAATGTGCACTTCCTTATACGTTCCCACCACCTCCGACCCCTGGCCAGCCCGATGCTGTGTGCGCGACTTGTTTCGTTTTCATTTTGCTAAAGGTGAAAAACCAGCAAGAATTCATCGCCAGCTTGTTTCTGTTTATGGAGAGGAGGTAATTAACCGCAATAACGTAGCCAAATGGTGAAGGGAATTCAAAAGCGGGAGAACTGATGTTCATGAAGGTAAAAGAAGTGGCCGTCTGTCTGTGGTGACTCCCGAACACGAGTTTTGCGATAACCAAGGGTTTGTGAAATATTGTTTTGCACAGTTCCATATAAGAGATCAGGAACATGCTCATAAATGTCCACATCTCTTCGTCGAGGACCCTCTCGAATCAAATTGTTGATTGCTTCCACGATCTCGGGAGTCACCACCGACGAACATAGTTTTCCCGCTTTTGAATTCCCTGCACCATTTGGCGTGGGCCAATTGCCTTTGTGTGGGCAACGTTGACCATCATCAAGTCCACTAGGTACAGGTCAATTCGGTCCTATTATAGATATTCAACTAGAAAATATGAAGATAATTGAATTAACAGCTTACTTGAATTGAATTGGATTATTTGAGTAGGTAAAGTACTTTTAACCTCGCAAGTGCATACTTAACCGAAAATCCAAATTACGTTGTTGTATCCTGGCAATTGTACAGAAAATGAATTTTCCCTCATTTACACTAACGTACCGATCTCGTGTGTACACTTCGCAAAAAAAGGTAAGCAGGACCAGGTAAGCATTGAGGCATCAAACGATACGGCATTTTGGTAAATTAACGCTTGTATCGCTCTTTTAACTTTGTATACCTCCAACAAGCGAAGTGATATGATAAATCTCGCCGATTGGTACGATAGGTATTCCAAAGTTCTTTCTTCAAGAGCTCGCTCACGCGCCTGATACATTTGTTTCATATTTAGTTGGTATAGGATTTTTCTAGTCTTAATTACCTACAGTTAGGGTGGTGGAAGTGGAAGAACATCAGTAGAGCATGATAAATAATTTACTGGTTTAGCTACAGCAGTGTCCACCTGAAGCAATATATTAATGAAAGAGGGAATTCAAAGGATTCTAGCTCCTTAAATCCGTAGTGTCATACAAAAAAAACCCGCCTATTCGACAAGCCGAGTTGCCGCTGGCGTTTCTTCGGACCGTGTGTACCGAACTCAATGGAGTCGTGAATTACCTTTGTTGAAGGTTTGGATGGCCTCAGTAGGGAGCCATTGTCTCCAGAAGTGTCCGACGTCTTTGTAGCCCAAGCGCTCTCCAGGAGTTGAACCTGGATCGTTCCGCCCGAGGACGGGGAAGACAAAGGCGGACGGAAACGTGTGGGACAGGAGGTGCGTCAAGTTTTGCAGAGCGTGCACTTGCATGTCCGAAGACTTGCCGCTGGCTGTGTTGGACAACCCATCTCTGCAACAGATATTAATTAATAATATCATTAAAAATACTAAAGATGATAATTTTCTCACATCAGTACATAGAATGTAAACTCATCAATTTACACGTGCTTGGAATGATTTTTATTGTTGTATTTACTGTTTTCACGAGGCACATGAAGTATTTTCGAAATGGCCCCCAAGGTTCCGTACACAAAAACTGGCTCTTTTTCGCATTTAACCGTAATACCGTAGGAGAGATATTGTTGCAGTGTAGCGGTTACTTCCAAGATTCTTCCCCTTAGAGAAATTCCATGAGGTTTTGCCCCGATATCAATCAATCAATCAATGGTTTATTTGCTGCTATGGGTAGCAGCGACCCTTACAACAAAGGAGTTCGCAGACATAGTACAATATTTTGCCACAAAGACACGAGTAACAAACAGAAGAAATTAAACTAAGTACTTCATGAATAAACATAAACTTTCAAAGTGGATTTTCAATGTAGTAAGCCTATGTCCACCAGCAATTCTTCTAAGAACTTCCTACGCTTTAAATAAGTCATTGTGAAATTATATAGTCTAAAGACAAGGTTCAGACAGCATAATAAGCACTTTTTCAGGTATTCCTCACTTAACCTGGCCGAACCAAAAAAATGAACTCTTTCGAAAGAAATGTGTTTCCCATTTCCCAACTTCAGTCTTCCAGTCTCAGCTCGGACCATGTAGTTTGGGGTAGACATCGGGAGAGTCAAGAGATTCTTGAAAATCCTTGTTTTGCCCCGATATCATTGACATCATCAATATGAATCATATCACTACAACGGCAAACACAAAAAAATTGAGAATCCGTTTGTTAATTTTCTGGTACTCGTATTTTTGTAGGTGCCTACTGTTTTTCCGCATTCAAACTTGAATATCTCCATGAAATCGATGAGGAATCGCAAAGTAAACAATACCTTCAGAAAGCTGATTAAATTTGCAAGTTTCATAAGATTTGCCAGCTTCCAACAAGTATGTTCAAATTTTTTTCAAAATTGTCAATGGTTGAACTGCAATTGCGGTCTTTACGAGTTCATGTGCATTGGGGGTTTGTGGAAAATAAAGCTGAATCCGAAAATGTGGTCAAAAGTCGAAAAAAGTTGTTTTAATATGAAGAAACATGGGTTTTTATGGCAAAAAAATGTGGTTTTCTGAGAAAAAAAAACCTTAAAACATCATAATATGATGTTTTAAGGTTTTTTTTTCTCAGAAAACCACATTTTTTTGTGTTTTAGGTCGCAATAAGTAGCAGAAATCTGCATTTTTTGATATACAGGGTGTTCCCCACTTGGTGTAAAAGAAACAAATGAGTAAAACTAGACTGAAAATAGAGTAAAACGCCGCCCACCGCACCTTTCTATCTCAATCCGTTCCCAAGATATTATCTTGGGAACGGATTGAGATAGAAAGGTGCGGTGGGCGGCGTTTTACTCTATTTTCAGTCTAGTTTTACTCATTTGTTTCTTTTACACCAAGTGGGGAACACCCTGTATATCAAAAAATGCAGATTTCTGCTACTTATTGCGACCTAAGGCATTTTTTTCTACCGTACTACTGGCCTATACAAATGTATATGAATATGACATATACATATGAAGGCTACAGTGGAAGAAGGGTATAATTCCACTATTTGTCGATTTGGAGGTATCAATGCCGTCTAGAGGCTTTCTAGGAGTAGTTTCACGTGGTAGATCGGTACTGGTGAACAACGATTTCATTACATGATGGTTTGGAATAGTTGATAATTTTTTTTCATACCTTGGCAACGTGTCATGAGATGGTTAAGTTAGTTTTTGCTCTCCTGAATATTTTCCAGATTTGGAATCGTACCCTTCTTCCCTTGTACCCTTCATATACATTTGTATAGGCCAGCAGTACGGTAGAAAAAAAATGCCTTACATTGTATAGGTACATACCTACTATATTTCTTTGTTTTGTTGCCATCAAAGAACCAGGTCTAAATGCTGTATTTTGAGCTAGTGGGCTTGGAATATTTAAAGAATATCAATAATTGAAAATTGATCTAAGAGCTTATGAGAAGATTGTTCGTGATGAAGATAGCAGTGCTATAAATGCTCCAATCGCTGTAATTCCGTGATGAATTCTTTTTCTAACCATCTCCTCGACTTATTGAGTTACATTTTGTAGTTCTATAAGTGAATTAATCAACAAGACAGTAACAGACCCTCTCCAAAGAAGTCGGTCAAGATCCTTCTCCGCCATTTTTTTTTTTTTCATTCGCAATTTACTCCAAGAACACTCCACCTTTTGCGGCTATTCATTCTCACGGTAGCGCTGGGGGTTCGCGAGAATTGACACGAATAACACGGGTGACTGGGTGCAGGAGAACGGGTTTGTGTCCTATTGTGGCTCGCCTGCCATGTGAACAATGACAACTCGATTGCTCTTGTGTGAGCTCTTCGAACAAAGAGAGGTTACGACCTCTCCAATCGAATGCAGCACATTGTTCGACCTTCCGAAAAGACATGTACCTTCCGAAATGACAGTTTTCACGAATTTAGGTCATGTTGGATGCATCAAGGCACATCGTTTCGGAACGTTTTAGTCGAAATTATAATTGGATTGAATGCTCCATTGTGCCAAATCGTCGTAAGTGTGTCCAGATGGAAATCCTTAATGTGCCTTTTTATCCTTTGTGAAGGTGCTTCGCTAAAGGATCAACGATTTTTACTCCTGCTTCCCTCTATACAGGGTGTTTCTTAAGTAGTGGACCACCCTTTCTAACTCCGTTATTTTCAGGAAAATGAAAAAAAGCTTTTAAAGTAACCCCCCTTCATTTTTAACATTGAATTCAAATATCTCATTCTCGCACTTTGCGCATGCGCAGGAACAAGCGCAATTGACACCAACTTCGGTTTTTCAAATGGGTACCCCAATTTTTTATTGCAGATTCAGATTCTACGTAAGATTTTATGAATATTTGACCTGTCAATCGATGAATTTGACTGCGCAGAACCTGTTCTGCGAGCGTGCAAAGTTGCTCAGATGCCAAATTTCGCAAAACATGGCGTCTAGTAATCCCCAAGTGTGGCACATGAATTTTCATTGTTTTTCAACACTGATTCACATGGTGCTATCCGTTTTTTGATTTGACTTGATTTGAACGAAATAATGGCCAAAAGTCGGCTTTTTTAATTTTTCTGAAAATAGTGGAGTTAGAAAGGGTGGTCCACTACTTAAGAAACACCCTGTAGATGAAGAATTCTTCAATTTACACCGGAAATTCATGGCACTGTGGGTGTCCAAGATTGTTTTCTAGAAATATTAAAAAGTACCTACCTATATTTCTATTTACACCAATCTTCTCTTTTAAACCAAAGCACGTCCACAGATCTTCTTTCGCACCTACTTACTGGAATACCGGGATTCATGGACCTAGTTTCCGAATCGTAGACTGGTGGGGTTATGAAAATGAAATCCGTCTACTTCGCATGGAACAAAGAACGCCACTTGCTTGAATAGAAGGTAGAAGTCAAGCCGTGATTCCCTCCCCAGAAATCATGAATAATTAATAATAAAGTACATCGAGGACACAATTCCATATATGCGAAGTTATACTCAGTAGTAAATGCAGACCGTGCTTTTGGAGCATCGAGTACTGTGATGTGGGCAGGTCGTAGGTGCCTCACGTTTATCGCATCAGCATTGCAGACTATAATTCAAGGGAGCGTAGGCCGGTTTTACTCTCGGGCCTATTACGCGGCCAGTGGTCCAGTTCGCTTATACTTCTACTCGTTCCCAGAGGAGGATTCCCTGTGTGTTTTTGTCGGGTATTATAGTATTACATATCAAATTCTGTGTTCAGTTATGAAGAAGGTTGAGTTATTCCACAAAGGATCTAGAGGTATTTAGCTGAAACGGTTAATCATTACTCATGTCAGATGTAATAAATTGCGAATGTATTATTCTGAACTCACAATCATAATTCTGGGAAATAACTCATAATATCTTGCTTATCGAACGATCTCATACACGAATGTATACACTGAACAGTGTGATAAATAGGTATCTTCAACTTTTACATCAAGTACGTACTCATTTGACGCCAAGTTGGAGTGAATGCTATGCGAGTTCATGCTGAAATGAATTAAACATTAGCTCTTTTGATGAAATTCACATGAGAATACGTAAGAAGCAATCTACTTAATCCTTTCGTGTTTCATCAAAGTCAGTTGAATATAAATATTACAGAATCATCGTAAGGGCAAGACATACGGAAAAGATTTCTTCAGAAATTTGTGACTTACGATGTGAATGGAAATTCTAATTTTGTAGGATCGCACTTTATACCCCTATAATCTATCAAAAGGCTTCCGCTACATTGACAGCCTAAGACGCAAAATTATTCAATTTCCAATATCCATGTTTCTTCTGCGTGGGTGAGCAGCTTAATGATGTAACCTATTTAAATTTTTTATAACAAGTAATTTTATCGTAAATTTGTTTTTCAATAAAGATCACAGGTTTGAAGGGACGTCAGGAAGAAAAGTATAAACTCCAAGCCTCGTTTGTTACTTCTCTCTCGTTAAACGTCTCGATTTCAATTAAAAAAAAAAAAAAAAAAAAAAAACCGGAGAATCACCAACGACAGCCCATTTTTCCCGTCTTGAGGCTTAAAGCGACTCCAACAGCCAACTGAACCGGACGGTACATTAAAGAAAACGTTTTCTCTAAAGCGGTCACAGTTGACGATCCGGATAAATTGGAGCCATCCGAGGAAAATGATAAAGGCCCGGATAGATTCGGTTGATCGATGAGGATCCGTTAGAGTTTTATCCCTCGCAGTACATCACAGGGGTCGACTAATGGATAGGATTTTTACCGACAAATGTTATGTAGGTGGTGAAGGGAGTCCATGAGAAAGGGTGAGGGGACGGGGAATAAATGCGGCAAGGGGAAGTGACAGGCCTTATTTTTCGCCCCCACTCCTTGCTCCGGGGCTCCTAATGTGGTCCCATATTCACGAGCATCCGTTCCCTGTTACTCGTTTACTATTGCTTCTCATTAGGGTTGCAGTTGAGACGAGCAACACAATTTGTTATTCTGATGAAGATGATGCTGCGTTCATAACTGATACCAAATGATTATTATTCCGGTCAATTGTTATGAGTCACGTGAAAAAATGCAAAAGTGCATTCGATGATAACAGTTATCATCGAATGCACTTTTGCATTTTCTGTTTTCTGCATTACTGCTTTCGTATCTACAAAGGTATCTCAGGAACTGCATTTCGGTATTCAGCCCATTAGTGATCTGAAGAAAAAAACCCAAAACTTCACCATCATTTCAAGTACCAAAGCATCCTGAAGCTACATTCTCTGTTTTATGTTGACCCATGATTCCTAGCTATTACGAGTGTGAAAATCAATTTCAATCAACTGCTTCAATTTTTGCAGAGGGTGCAACTAAATATGTAATTAAAACTGTGAATGCGGTATTGGTGAGTACTTTTGACTTTTAATGGGCCTGTTAACTTATGAAGAACTCAACCAATTATTTCAAATCGTTAAGCTAGTAGAGACTATACTTCCTATACTTTTGTTTGGAATTCATAGCCTAATCTAGGAACAGGTTAGTACCGAGTTCCACGTATAAATTCTAATTCCACATATGCGTAGTCATACCTATGTACATGGACTTTTCGTTTTAGCGAATTTTCGAAGAAAAGGAAGCTATTGTTCTCGGTCCAAAATTTTTAAAACTCGAAATTCCGCAAAATTTTTATACCAAAATCCGTTTCAGACCATCCTGAATTCACTGCCAAAAGACACAAAAAATCATATGTATATATTTATGTATTTATGTATTTATGTATGTGTCATTCCAGATGATAACTCTCGATAGAATTGAGATAAAAAGTTCAAATTTGCACACAAAATCTGTCTTGGCAATCGACAGACTAAGTTCGAAGATGGGCAGAATCGGGCCACTCTAAGGGGGGTGTAGGGGAGTTTTAAGGGGGGGAAAATTACCCATGAAGTCCAAATTTGAAACAGTCAGACATGTGACACCTTATTTTAAAGTTTTTTTCTTATGCTGAACACGATGCTGAAGTCAGAATTGCGATATCTCATTCCGTTCTCAAACTGGAGCACGTTGAAGGTGAAGAAACGTGGTTGTTATTGAGACGTTCTTCACAGTTCATCTGCTCTAATCTGATAACGGAATGAGATATCGCAATTCTGACTTCATCATCGCGTTCAGCGTTGAAAAATCCATAAACTGAGGTGTTACTCTGCACGAAATGGAGACAATATTTTTTACCTACGTATCCAACAAATCTCTTCTGGATTTCAAAACATTTTTTATTCCCCTATCCCAACCTAAATTTAAAATGAGATGTTCCAAACATCACATTTTACATAAAAGCGGTTATTTCTTCGAAAATTCGCTCTTATAGCCATGCTGCATGACTGGAACTTTTTCTTTTTTTGTTTTTTTTTTTGTTTTAAATACGGTCATACGTAACGGAATAATAAACAACGAGTGATAAAAACGTTGTATGTCATTGCAGACCTGGTAAGCTCAGGATTGCTCTGTCGATCGCTGAAAAACCTGTCAATACGAGAAAGGCGGATTTCCAGCATCGGATTTCCGAGAAAAAAGTATTAATATTATTATTATTTTCTGACACTTGTAATCCTCTGTTTAATTGAAGTTCTTTCGGGATTTAGCGAACTGTGGAGTTCGAGTAATCAACTGTGGTAGAATAACACGAAGCATAAAAATGTAACGTGCGCGTGTATATAATGTATTAAATGCATTATATTATAATGTATGTAATACAATATATACACGCGCACATAACGTGCAGACATATTTCAAATCTCGTGTCTTGAACACAGTGACCATAACCAATCAAGGTTTCGCCTCATTATCATCACTATTGACCTGATTTCTATATAACATATCATGTTTTTTAACTTGTTATCATACGTATTATTATATAAAGCTGGGTTCTAAAACGTTTTCATGATGGAAGTGGCCGGTGAAGTGTAGAGCGGGGATAGAAAGTGTAGAGGAGTTTTTTGCCTCCTCCCTAATTTTCGACACATAACTGAACGCAACATTCTCATATCGTCGCTTAGTAAGCAACGCAGCCTAACCCACAATGTGGAAAAAATCAGTTTAGGTACTGTTTCTATTTTTATTGTGGGGAGAAAGTCCAAGAGTGATAAATTGGAATTTACTTTGCTTCTAGATTCCCAAGTTTATTCTTAATTCTATCCAGGGGTTTGTCTCAGCCAAACCCTCAAGTTCCTAATGACATTACAGGTACCCATATGACACCACCGCAAAATGGTTACATTGGTCAAAACACCATTTCATATCCGAACGAGAAAAACAAGATATTGTTAAGAACCAACAGTGTCACATTTTTACTCAACAGGGTAGTTGAGAACATTGAACATACATTGTATGTTCAATGTTCTCAACTACCCTGTTGAGTAAAAATGTGACACTGTTGGTTCTTAACAATATCTTGTTTTTCTCGTTCGGATATGAAATGGTGTTTTGACCAATGTAACCATTTTGCGGTGGTGTCATATGGGTACCTGTAATTTCACAATGATTTCTACAAGAAAAGTTTCGATGAAGAAAAAACCCCCTGATTCCACCGATCCCACGATTTTTCGTTCGGAGCACTAACTCATTTTAAATCATGAATGGATACTACTAGGGACCCGAGATTAATCTAAAAGATGCAATGTTATTGTGAAATTACTAGTAGTTTGGGAATAAAACAGTTTTTTTCATTTCCTGAAAAGTTTGGAAAAATGGGTTAGCCTGTGTTGCTTCTGGCTAGGCTTTGAGACGATAATATTATGAAATCATATTATGATTTCTACATATCTGGTTCAATCAAAGCTACTCCGTTATTTCTACCGATGGGTACAGCTATTCGGATTGTAATATTATAATACACAGGAATCGATTATGATGATGATTAAGTGATTATAATCACTTGACGATACTGGTGTATTACCTAAGGGCCGTGAAGGACTGAATAGTACCTATCTCAGAACGCGGAACTCGATTGACAAAACCATGTTGTTGGAATCAGTTGTTCCACAAGAAGAACGTTGCTACGACTTGCCGCCGTTTGATACACGCTCTTATGACGACACTTCAGGCTTCACTGTAAACGAACAACTTGTCGTACAAAGCTGCGGATGATCTTAAAAAAATTCATTGAATTAAACTCCATTTGAATTCGGATTCAGATTTCTCGAGATTTGACATTTTCAAAGTATCAAAATTAATTTTCAGCCCCTTTCTCTTGACTTAGGATTGTGAAAAGTTCCGAAGATCATTGTGGGGCTGATCCGAACTCGGCCCCAAATTTTATAATTTTATATAATAATAATAATTAATCTATCATTTAGTGATCTACCCAAAAGGGAGATCAGCACAAAGAAGATAATGATCCATTGTGTCCAGAATTTGCAGAGGTTTTTTGGTTTATTATCTTCGATAATGAACCATTGGAATCGCCCAAAGAAAAAAATTTTTTAACCCCCCCTCAAAATTTGTTGGTTTACGTTTCAAGATACGTAGATTCAGAAAATCGAATAAAAAAAAATCCGTCCGTCCGCCGTACGCCGTACGCCGTACGCCGTACGCCGTACGCCGTACGCCGTCCGCCGTACGCCGTCCGCGCCACTTTGCCCAGTTAGCGTTGAGTTAAAATTACGAAATTTTTTGTATGGGTTTCGACCAACCCCACAATGGTCCTCGAAACTTTTCATAACCCTAGGTCAAGGGGAAGGGGTTCAAAACGAATTTTGAAATTTTGAAAATTTCATATCTCGAAAAATTCATATAGAACGCTATGTTTTTTATTTCATATTTAGATAGAGTTTGTTCCGTAGAATTTTTTGAGACCATCCGCAGCTTTGTACGACCAGCCGTTCGTTCACAATGACGGCTCAAAGATTGTGCCTCACATCACGATCGTGTATCAAACTGTTGAAATACAGGTCCATTTTCATACTAACAAGCTCTTTGGAACATCATATGGTGATGTCGAGTTTGTTGTTCTGAGGTGCGTTTCGTGCTACGGAAATGAAGGTAATTTCGAATGTTTGTTGGTAGGTACTTCTTCTATAGAAAAATTATTACCGACGTAGTATTAAAAACCCCAGAATTATATCGTATTAATTAATCATAATTAATAATAATTATTATTAATGATAAATACGAATTATTAATACCTAACAATAAATTATAATAATTTTCACTAGGTACTTGATAAAATTATTAATAATTAGTGATAATTGATAATAATAATTAATCTAACATTTAGGATCTAGACATTTAGACCTAGTGATCTAGACAGAAGGGTGATCTGTACAAAGAAGATAATGAACCGTTGTGTCAAGAATTTGCAGAGTTTTTTTATTAGATATTCTGAATCTACGTAGGAAACGTGAACCATCACTTTTTGAGGGGGATTAAATTTTTTCTCCAATGGTTCATTTTTGAAGATAATAAATCAGAATATCGTTCAATGATGTAAATGAGCAAGTATGGAAATGGAGCTGTCTTTCCTTTCCCGTTGCCTCTTGATGGAACTAAAGCGAACCATACCGAGAAATTAACTCTCGTCATTGCCTCTAAATTTATCAATAAGAACTTTCAGATTCGTCATGTCCCAAATGATTGACATCAAATCATCACAACGTTCTCCGATGTTCTAATATCTACGAGGAGGGATGAAAATTTACGAGATGAGCTTTTCCCGAATTTACATACGAGTGCAAGTCCCTGTGATTATTATGCGAGCGGAGCCTAGTCCTACTAGGCGCACATTCAAACTTAAACCGGCAGGTGTTCACTTTCAGATATGCCCTCAAGTCATTTCGCCCACGTATAATACGTATACGTTTCATATAATGCAACCAAATATTGAGATTTAGCGAGTCAATACAGCGAAAGAGAGATAATTACCCATATTGTAACGATCTAATTACATGGCTATTGCTGGTTAGCCTTGCCATCCCACGCCTTACGAAAATTATTTCGGTAAATTGAGGTTATCAGCGCTACGTGAAACGTTGTACTTAGTAGGTAATGATGTTAAACAAAAATACAAATCCTCCATCGCAGAGCATGCCAGTGAATCCGAAATTAGATGTGATGTGTAATTAGTGACGTGGATGAACATGGATGGGGTTCACCGGTTTTTCGACTGTTCAACCTACATGACTAGCGACTCTTCATGCTTATGAATTTGATATTCTAGCACTGATCGTTTATTGGAAATGTTCACGGATGTGAGAATTCCGAAAAATCGAAAGGCAACAAAGGGGAATGAAAACAGGTATTCCAGTGCTATCTCCCCCGTGGTTATTCCAATTAAACTATGTAAATAGCTATTGTGGGAACGAAAGGGTTGAGAGAAGAAGGGCATTGTGGTAAATCTACATTAAGAATCCACCAAGGGATTCCTCTCCCCGGGATGCCGAGAGTGACTTGTGAGGCAGCAATTAACGTTCCAAGAGAAGAAGAAAAAAAGACTAAGCTTTTAGCCATACATTTGAAATTGTGCGTCGGAGATTTATTTGAGGCTACATCCACTCACCCCAAGCCCTTCATTTCTATCCGTGGAAAAAATCCCCCTCTCACTATCTCTCACTAAAAGAAAAGAAAAAAGAATGTAGCTATGGACCCGCTTGGGGTATTTTATTCATCAACATTTTTCATCCTCTTTTAATTGTGAAGAAAAGAGGACTGGGAATTTTCGGGGTTGGGACGTGGGACAGGCGTTCTAAAAGTAACTTTTCCATCTCGCGGGGCACATATATCACTAATTAATTGACGGCATGCGGGATTTAGAGGAGTCCCTATGCGTTATGTGAAACGCCGAGGTGGGAAATATGGTGGGTTGACCTCCGCCATGTATAAATATACTGTGTGAAATTAACCCATCATCTGTTTCAACATTTACATGTTGCTATTAAGTAATGAAATCGAGCCAAACGACAAAATCGATATTCCGGTAATAATATATGATTCATCACAATGGATCTCGAGTGGCACCTAATATGGCTACTTTATTTTGAGCCACAATCATCCATCGTTAACCAATTCCATTCAGTCGATTTGGAGAATTCGAATAATGTTTAATATTCCCACAATGGGCGATAGAAATTGAGAAGGTGCTTTGCTCCAATTGGGATTTGGGTCTGGCCTAAGCGAGCTTGAAGTACTTTTGGCCTTGTATAACCTGTGGAAAATGCCTCAAAGTCGAAGGCCGAAAGATGCGACATAACCCCTTTTTCGACAATAAGTTTTCAACTCAAACTGCCTAAAATTCGAAAACGAAATTTCTGAGATCAATTATTGATTATACTGCTCGTAATCAAATCAAAATACCACAATATTGACGAACCACTAGCTCTTAATGCTTGATAACCTGCAAAATTAATTTTTTCCTACAAAGTTTTAGTAACGGAGATATTCAATTGTTATTGAGGTGCTTCTCAAGATACTGCTACGGTTTGATAAAAAGCTGTATCATGTCACATACCGAACTATTTTTTTATTACTGTTTTTCACGTCAAGGCCTCACTAGGTGCCTCACTAAATAAAAGACAAAGTAAACGAAGATATGATTTAATATTGGCCAATTGTCATGTAGAAATATACTGAATCAAAGCAAAATATTCTGTATTTCTTGGCTCATTGGAATCGCGTTGCGTACTCCGTAATTACTTGTCACCTTTATGTAAAGATCTATTTTACAATATTCTAGTCATGCATCATCCATTCGTGCGAATTTTCGTATTACCGCCATAACCGTCTCTATTATAGAGTGTGTTCAATGAGATCGAGGGAGGATCCATCAAATAACATGTTTTCCTATCGTTTCACTGCATCGGAGGTGATTATCGATTATTTCTCGCTGGTTTTTCGAACGTTTGTTAAATAAAAACAACTGACATCGAGTTAAGGCGTTTTACCTTCACAAATAGAGTTGGATGATTTAGAAGGATATTGATGAAAAACACTTCACCAGTCAACAACATACTGAAATCGCTTATAAGCTTCCATTATTACATACATACTCGTAAAATGTCTCACACCATTTGCAACACCTCAACCCATCTGATGCCAACGATGTTAGGTATAATAAAACGCCCCCACACAGATTTTTAACTAGTTGACGCTTTTTTCCTAAACAAATACCATTAAAGCACGCTAGTTAAGGTGTTTCAAACGAAGTGTTGATGTCGAAGCGTTGATCTACTCAACAAACATGAAGTAGAGGCGTTTTTCCCCAACATCAAGCTTATTTGAGATTTTACTCCTATTAAGTTCAACACCTTCCGGGTCGAATTTTGAGGTTGAATTAAGGAGGGGTACGTAAAAACCCCATTTTCGACAATTTTGAAGTTAATGTGTTTTCCATTAACAGGGCAGAATAGGTTCCTTTTCTCCTGAAATTCGCTAACAAGGATTATTCAAATCAGATACCTCACTGATGGTTCACTGACATGAACACGCTCTGCTGGAAAATAGCTCACACAAAATAACTGGAACGGTGATACCGTAATTAGTTCAATGCGCGTCAGTTTAAAGGATGGTCGGAGGGCTGTGGCCGGAACAATGTCATATCGCGGCCACGTAGCAGCTCATTAACTCCACAACTCATCCTCCTTCTCCCCTGAGCCGTCCGGCTGCAAATCACTATGACGTCGAGGCTGATCCTATCAATCAATGGGTGAGCGAGGATAACGGAAGGCACCTGACCTCACCTGAAAGCCTCATCGGAAAGTCGCTGGCCTCTGGTATCACTTCCTGAAGGGCTAGGAGCCGATAAACTGGGGAAACACCATCGCGATAATCCGCTAGGCGGGCTGTCAATTGCCTGAACGGCCACTACCAATGTAGCGAGTCATTGCATTGTTAACTAATCAAACATCGCCACAGAATTGATCACGTTCCGAAACAGTATAATCCACTTGACGGATACGTAATTACCTCTCCTGTTGAAGGTTTCCTGATAAATGATTGAAAAAGACAGTTCCAGCAGCTCAATGTAATTGGTTCCCGAGGTATTCAATTACTTATGTAACCCCTTCCTGGCTACGTCCCTCTCATCTACACCAAACTAACATTGTTTGGCCAATCATGCGGGATTGAAGGAGTTTAAGACTAGAATCATGTGAAAGACTAATGAAAGCCTCCTATAAATGTAAAAGTAACGGAGTTGAAATAGCAATGAGCTTACAGAGTGAACTTACTCGTAACAATGTATATCTTAATTTATTATTATACGAGAAATGAACACGTCCATTGCTTATGTATAACATCATCGCCTTTTTTTCAAATCGTTGAACAGAGAATATCTCATCTTTTTTTTCTTTAATTCACAAAAACAGTTATTATACATATTTTCAAGCAGTCTACAATTTTTTTGCAGCTAGATGACCTATCACTATGACCTGTCCAGGCATTTCTCAGTTTTTCAGTGTTTATATGATAGGCTGAACAATCCGGTGCCAGTCCTGCTAGTTTCTTACCATAACTTATTCTAATTATTAGATTACTATTATAGTAATCAGAAGGCAATTATGAATACTTAGTGTTTTGACGAAGGTGACTGCAATTTTGAGTTAATTCCTAGATCACTTGCCAAAAGTTTCTGTATGGTCGATCTCATCCAATGTCAAAAGTTACGATTTTATCCAGCGATTTTAAATTAGTTCCACATTCGTATGAATGGCGTACACACATGATGTATACACGTATACACGTATACACGTAATGTACGTAATAAAACGTATCGATAGATCACTCACCCCGTCCACAGGACGAACTCTATGTTATCCCCATGTTTGGCTCGCATTGCCCTCGCCGCCGACTCGACGAGTGACCAGGGCGAATCACAGTTGTAGTCACCGAATCTTCCAGGCCTCCTCTGGGGTAGACCCTCGTTGTTATGTGATCGCCAGCAATCTGTAAATAACCACTTAGATTTACTTCGGGTGTTTAGTATGTGAATCATAAAGGGAAAGAAATAGAGAGAATTATACTTCCACCGTACAACATTTAACATGTAAGAACTTCAGCGAAATACATTTTTCGTGATTTATTTAATACTGTTATTTATAATTCTTAATATTATACATTAAATTTTTCAATTTAGTAATTTTCCAACAATTTTTTTCGTCAATAGTCTACATCATGTTCTATTGACACTACACACAGTATAACATGGACATTATACTGGAGTAATTTTTCAAGAATTTTATTGTCAATAGTCTTCATCATGTTCTATTGACACAACACACTAGCTTCAATAGTTTGTTCCCCTCGAGGTGCATAAATTCTCATGTGTTGCCCAATAATTTAAGCATAAACTTAGATATTATCCAAGTTTTTGAGTCTAAAAGGGTGAAGTATTTGCGATTCCATGCGAATTTTACGATAGTTACGTTGACAGTTTCCATAATATGGAAGTATAGTAAAATATTCATGCAAAATGATAATATTCATCCCACATAATATTACTTTGTGAAATTTCTCTCCTGTCACTTTGGATTATTCTCATATTTATTTATTATTTATCATCAGGTTCAGAACATGAGGACTCCGCGGCAGAACGCCTTGGGATGCAGCGATGCAAAGATGGACCAATAACACGATATCATTTTAGTGTCTACAGATTCCCAGGATCACTTTAATTCACTAATTCCCACATGTTTGTTGAGTTGAAAATGTTTTTCAGTTTTGAAGTAATTGATCTAAATGGTAGGTAGGTAGGTACTTCAGCCTTTGGATGGAGGATTAGAGATTTCCTTGTTGAAAATATCGCGGGACCCTCGTAATCCAATTTTCACAGGATTGTGATGCGTTGCTCTTCCTACAAATCTCTTCCAGAACAATAAAGTTCAGGTGGGCAGGAGCTACCCACATCCGTTTCTGTATAATAAAAATTCGAAGGGAAGTGACAAAAAATCTTGGCACATGTCATCCGTCGCGAGGTTTAACGAGTGATGCGTTGAATGGAAGAGCAACATAAAAAGGTTTTGACGTTGTTTCAAAATGGATTATGCGAAGAAGAGTTTGGAAAAAAATAAGACCACAGAAAAAAAAAACGAAGAGTAGAAAAAACGGAATAATTGAACCACGTAACGTTGAAGAGCGGATTTATCTGGCGAGAGAGAGTGGGGAATGTGTGTGGAAAAGGGAGTCGAGGGCCTATCCGCGACATAGGGGTTGCAAATCGAAATGAGTGCCGGCGAGGTATATTTCACAATGGAACTGGGGACTCTCTAGCAAGGCGTCATCGTTTGGGCTACCAACGCGTTTCGTTTGCCTTTTTTCCCGCATGGACTGAGGGGGTCTAATGAATTTATGGCCGAATTTCACAAGAGGTAAAAAGCTATCGTTGTTCAAACCAGGGAGGGGTGACAGTGTCCTGGCAAGATTTAAAGCTGGAGGCTTTGGAACGGGAAGAGGGCTTCAAAAGTAAATCCGACGATTAATTTCCATACTCGTACGATTTGAGGCGACTAGAAGTCGACCACCAAATGGCTTCATCTATACATGCAATAGTTGAAGCTAGGGTTAATCTATATAACGATTAGCTTAATTAGAGACGATTTTCGTGTTCCTTGGGTATTTTTGAAAAATTTCACTACAGTTATTCGTTTCGCGTAATACGGAGTCTAACCATGCCGATTTTGAATTTGGTGTCTGTCTGTCTGTCGGTTTGTGTGTCTGTTTGTTTGTCTGTCCTTCAATCACGGAAAAAACGGCTCAATGGATCGAACCCATTTCCCGTATTGAGATGTTTCCGTTATCGGGTAAGGACATAGGGGGGCTCACGTCTGGATCCGATGCATAGGGGTGGGGGTTAATAGGGAAGCCGAAATATAAAAATCTTAAATTCTTCCTCCCCGTGAGACAGATGAATATTATTTTTGGTATTTAAGATTATAAAGGTTGGTAAAGGGACATGTAAGAGGTATAATCCGTAAAGCGACAGGTAACAGTGGCAGATGGATCCATCCCGAGTTCTGCCCGTCCGGGAGGGTAGCTGATGTTCCAGTAGCTGACACCCCCACATCAGCTTTCCTCCTTTTTTCTTTTCTCGAATATGACAGTCGGCAGGCAATGAAAAATGAAATCTGCGTCGAAAATCACGTTTATTGGCATACCCGGTGCAGCTACCAAGAATGATAAAATGAGAAATAGGAAGGTTTGAAGAAAACTGGCGGATGTTTAGTTTCTGTTAGGGCCTGTCAACTACTGGATCAATGCCGATTCCATGTACCTACCAGTGCCTGACATCCGTTAAATCCTCCAAGTATATTGAGAAACCGAGGTTACAACGCATGTGACACAATG
Organism: Stenodema calcarata; assembly: GCA_963920205.1. Classification (NCBI taxonomy): domain Eukaryota; kingdom Metazoa; phylum Arthropoda; class Insecta; order Hemiptera; family Miridae; genus Stenodema; species Stenodema calcarata. The sequence continues at coordinate 17,152,588 of OY986051.1, forward strand.
TATCCTATACCCTGGTGTTGATAATAACACAAAACACGATACAAACAACATTAATGAATAGCTGAGAAGAAAAACTTAATCCTGAGTCCTTGTCCAATGTGGCAACACAGGTGGCACTACCCACCGACTGGAACGAACTAACAGAACAATTTGTGTTAGCAGGCACTATTAACGCCAAAATTGAAGCCGGCAAAGCCACCAAACGACAACGGAATACCAACCGAACAGCCAGGTTTTAAAACAGTGATTTTCGAGGGCGTGGATCCTTATTATTTCATATTTTCAATGAACCTGTCAGCCACTAGAGCAGTGTCAGTTACTGGTTCATTTACCCTTTACAAGTACGTTTATGTTACGATTTGCGATGATTCTAAACTGCCCACCCACTTGGAACATGTTCCTTCGCTCAAATATTCCTGGCGGGGTGCAATACGAGCATGTGTTTCAAATAGGTTGGAGCTATGGCGTGCGAGGTGGAGGACTATTGCAGACGGAAGAGCCCCTTGAGACAAGGCTTGTTTTGATCTCATTTAGCAAACCACATTGTTAAGTCGTTATGTTTTGCCTGTCTCGAGATGTAGCGGACCTCAATCGCGTTCAGTGAAGCACCTTCATCCTCAGTTGCTTTATTGTTTTGTTAGTGAGTTGAGACTCTCACCTACGCAAACGGGTTATAATCTTTAGATAGGAGCTGGGAACAATTACTATGTAACATAGTGATAAACCCCCAAGGTTTTAGCTTTAAATAATAAGTAGAATCTGAAAATCGCATTAAAAACATCTGCGAAATATTATAAAATATTAGGAAACAATATCCTTGAGAATCCCTCAACTATAGAACTGTCGAAAACTTTTTTTGAACGAACGGATGATCGAAAGAAGCTCCAAGTTTTTTAAAAATATACTTTTAGCATCTATTCAAATTTGTATTTAAAAAAATATACTTTCCCATTTTGGTTTTGACATCACCCTTCCATCGTTCTCCCCACCACTATTGACATGGAGTCATGAGAAGTATCAGGGATAATCTTTGGCTCAATTGGAGACCACAAGCCTAATTACAAGGTTACCGATCAATTTCGAAAGGGCAAAGTTCGTACCACGGTAACACAATCGAAACCCGAACATCTAAGTGCAATGATCCCCTCAAATACAGCAGACGAACGAGTTTTGGATACTAAATATTTAATATCCAAATATCCAAAAATATAAAATATCCTCGTTCGTCTGCTGTATGCGAGGAGATCTTTGCACTTAGGTATTTGGGTTTCGATTGTGTTACCGATTTTCGATTATTGCGTGTTTCGATTTTATTATTTTCACTATGAACATTTGGAGTCGACTACAGGACACAATTGCACCCGTTAAGATACTTTAAATTCAAATGTCGAGACAAAAATTTTTTTTTTCCTGTAGTCGACTCCAAATGTTCATAGTGAAAATAAGAAAATCAGAAATTGGGAGAAGAGATATTCTTGAAAATTCGTGATCTATACATTTTGAAGCCATCTTGTCTTTGAAATCCTCTCACAGGTCAGCGAGCAAAGTACATGAACATTCCTATTCTTTTATGTATGTTAAATGAATCGTTTTAGAACGTTGATGTTCACAATTGCGGAAAGTGATTGATTACAACTCGTGTGCAGAATTCATCCGCCCTGAAACGTTCTTCTCTCCCCACACATGATAATGGCGTGGGCGGAATAATGAAATTGAATCTAAAAAACCAGACCCTCCTCCTCCCTATCTCACGCTCCCTCTCTCTACAGACTATCGGCGTGGACTAAATAACGTCGAATTGCAAACAATGAAACAACCGATCGAAGGGTTGTTGGTTGTTGCCCTTTTACGTGTGGTTATATACATACGAGTGCAGTGGGAATGGGAGGACATACACGTACATGGTCGTGGGCGGATCGAATTTCCTGAATCGGACGCATTTCCGCCAATGTTTTTCAAGGTTGGGAGCGGCGGGATAAATAATATGCAGAATAAAATGGGAGGTACATGGGAGGGCGCGCGTTGTATTCGAGCACCACATCATCCGTGTTTCAAACGTTTGTGTTCGACTCCCTATCTTTTTTGAAAATACCTCGTACAACGAGTTTGGTATTCGAGGACGGAAAATATTACATGTATCAAGCTTTTAATATTGAAACCATCAGACTACACACATCTGTCAAGTACCGATCACAAGTTCAATGCCGATCACGAAAGTGAGAACACAATAGACCCAGTGAACGTTTACATTTATCCAATAATCTACTTTACGATGAAACTCCGAAATGGTTCTGTTCCTGTCGCTCTGCGTGAACCCAGTCATTGAATCACACACATTACTCTCATCATGAAATGCCAGTTTTTTATGAAATTCCTCAGATGCCGATAAACCCTACATGGTCCTTTAAGAATCGTCAACATCCTACAGCTTAGTGCATACGAAGCATGTGCAATGCTGATCCATGCTGTGGATACACTACCGTGGCTGTATTCAGCTGATTTGAAAACGTTTACAAGAAATATTCATATTCGACCGCGTAACCCCCCCCCCCCCCCCAAAAAAAAGTAGAATACGCATGGTGGTGAGAAAAGTACACTACACATAAAATAAAATCTGCAAATTCTTCCACAACGATTTATTATCTTCTGAACAGGTCACACCCTTCTGTCTAGATACAAGTACTTTGTGAGACCTGTAACTATACGGGAAAAGTTGTTTAATGCGCTAAAGAATATTTCCTACGGCTTCATCGGCTGTTCAAGTATGCAAACAGCCCTTGATCACTTTCGAAAGGGGATGAGTGTAGTGGGTGCTGCTCAAGGTAGAGCGTAAAATGGGTCCAACATCTATTCTTTCTACTCAATTTCAGACTGGGACGAAGAGAAAATATCTACCAACCCCTAAAGAGGGGAGAAAAAATTAGCCATAAATTCCCAAAATGGAGCAGTTTAACAAGTACACCTCGTGTTAAAGATGTTTTTCCGCTGAACACGTTCGTGAAATCAGATTTTCGATATCTCATTCCGTTCCCAAACAGAAGCACTTTGAAGATGAAGGAACGCGGTTCACACTTAAGATGTTCTTCATGGTTAGTCTCCTCTAATCTGATAACGCAATGAGATATCGCTATTCTGACTCCACCATCGTGTTCAGCGTTGAAAACTCAATAAGCTGAGAGGGATTTGAGGAGTTTGAAGGGAGGGTGGGGGAGGAATTACCCATGAATTCCCAAAATGAAACAGTCCCACAAGTGACACTTCATTTTAAAGGTGTTTTTTTAACGCAAACAACGGTGGTAAAATCAGAATTACGATATCCTATTCCGTTCTTAATCTGGGGCACTTGGAAGATGAAGAAACTTGGTTGACACTTGAGATGTTCTTCATGGCAATCATGTTCTCCAATGGAGATATATTACATAAAACCAGTCATTTATTCGAAAATTCACTCTTATAGCCATTCTTTAAGTTTTGCCCACTTCATGTCAGCTAATGGGGCGTCCCCCTGTCATCTATTGGGGCGTCCCCGTGTCACCTATTGGGGCATTCGCTCTCCGAGGGTGTCAACTAATGGTACAAAAAATTTGGATCGAAAATTTAAAATAAAAACCTATGAAATCCACGGATTACTTAAAATGTAATGAGCTAGTCAGCAAGTCGAAAAGTTGTTTTACCAGAAAACTTCAAGATCACCTCGATTGGACCTATAATAAACTGGCCAGCCTTGAAATTCGAAAATTTTTCCTTAACATGTCAGCCACTGGTACACTTACCCTAATTTTACACTTTTCTCAGAAGGCTTAGTGTTACCCCGGAATTGCTACGATCTGCGAACTTGTTTTGCAATGTCGCCAAGACGTGAAGGAAACGTGATACAAATTGCTGAGGATGTCATGACTTCACTGATAGTACAAGTGTCTTCACATGTGCGAACTGTGTAGCAAAGGTTTTGGCGACAGTATAGAGATGTTTCTGTGCAGTAATTTGAAACGATGCAAACATGACTTGAAAGTCAGTCTTCTAACAAAAATAAATTCAAACGAGTGGGTTCGATGTCTGACATGAAATTATTGTTCATGAAGTGGCAACAGGTACGGTTTCATTATTATAAATGGTTGAGGAACTCATATATAGTACAGCGTTTACTCCCCTGGAGCCTGATAAGTTTTCACCGAGAGGCGTTAAAGTAATGTTGATTGTAGCTGCAGTGTCCGTAGACGCGGTTTTTATGCCCTTCCATGCTTCGCATTTATTCTGCTGGTTCGGAGTATAACGGTGAAGGTATAACAGTTGACTTTTCAAAGGGCACAATTTCAACGAAAATATCTGTGCCCTTAGGCGCCATCGGTCGGCACTGGAAAAAAGCCATTTCAGCTCGCGAAGTCATGAAGTTTGGAAACGTGCGGCGGACAGAAATTGACGAGGCCGGCGGACAAATAGTTTGGAGCAACAACTCAGAATGAAAATTGTCAAAAACGAGAACCCTCCCGTTGTTGTGTTGATATCTGTATGAAATACCAGGTTAAAGCCCTCTTGTGACGGCAGATGTAGAACAATGCCAACGCGTTAGTATTGTGTACCAAATACCGACCCAGCTTCAGCCGACTCTTACCGCAGATACTGCTCTGATTTTTCCGTTGTAACCACAGTTACCTCACGATTATTTTAGTGACTTCACCATAACAACTCTTAAGTAATAGGAAGAACAATAATAGTTATTGTTAAGATTATTATTAAGAACAATTGTTGTTAATTATAATAATTATTGGTAATTATTATTGATAACAAGAACAATTATTGAATAATTCAATGTTGAATGGCATGACTAATTAATTATTAATTAGTCATGCCATTCAACATTCAATTTAGTTAATTAGCATTTGTTGAAGAGTAGTAAATACATTCATAATGATATGAAGACGTGAGGAGCTTGCTAGTGATATACTTTAGCCTATCAAGCAGTGTTCTAGTGTACTATTACTAAGTACTATTACTGGTGGTATAGCGGAAAAGCATGGTGAGATTATTGCGTAATAATGATTTATCATGGCATTTGTTTCCATCGATCTTCAAATTTATTTTGTGCTACGTAATTCAATCCAGATCCACCCAAAGTTTCATTCAAATTGCTTCATAGCGCGTATTTGTGAAATGTTGAAAGGCCTATCCTTCTCTAATGTTATATTTTTCGGCGCTCAAATAATTTAGCATTCGAGCCCTGGTAATTTTTTCATAACCCGTAATAATATGATGAACAAGTTCGGTTTACACCGGAACATTAATACTTTATCTGAAAAAAAAAAAGTAATTATGCAAATACTCTTCAACTGAAATGTACACCGCTTCCCCACCCGCATTACACCCTTTGCTCGAAGCGCATCAAATAATAAACATCATTGAATGATCTTACCGTACCTCCAACGGATGATGGTAAGCTACAACTGCTAACAAATAATATTGCTCCCGAAGTTTATGAATATGTGAGTGAATGCACCACATACGAAGACGTCCTAAATAAGTTAGAATCTACCTATGTCAAACCTAAAAATACTGCTTGGCTACCAGACGCCAACAGGCAGGTGAATCAGTGGACCAATATCTTCAAGCACTTAGGCAAATGAGCAAAGACTGCAATTTCAAGGGCGTTACAGCTGACAACCATCGCAATGAATTTATTAGAGAAGCATTCATTAGTGGTTTGCTTTGTCCACTCATAAAAAGCTGGAGTATGATAATATCATATATTATACACCAACGTCCCTTCTTCCATGATATTATCGAGATTTACGTACATGTAACATCTGCTAAATTTAAGATTATAATATTATCATAATTTATTATTATAATATAATCTTGCATAATATTATTATTATTAAGTGTGTGTGATTTTGTTGACCGTCAGTAACAATGATGTTGAGGGATGTCGAGGGTCAAATTAATTAATTCAATTAATTAAATTTAAACAGAAATTAATTCAATTTGCATTTGACCGACCCTCGACGTCCCTCAACATCATTATTATTATTAAGTTTATTTCATGCATAATAGTATTATGCACGAAATAAACTTCAGGCTTCAGGGATGAATCATCAGAAAGCAAACGTGACTGGCAGTGCAGTGCGTACCGGGACTTACCTTATGGAAAAAACATAATTCCTCCTGAGTCATGATGTATAAAAGTCGGCGTCTTAAAAAGCAGCTCCGAAAAATATGAAGGCTCAGAGAAAAATATCATGTGCGTCCCGGATCACACCCTCCCGTCGTATTTTCTGATGTTCTATCAAAAACTGAAATTTGTGAGACTCATGACATCAACGGGGGGAGTAAGTCAAATTACGAAAGGGTCTGTAAAGCGACGTGTTTGGTTCTTTTTCCCGCGCTGTTCTTATATTCAAAAGCGGTCGCTTTATATATTGATTTTTATGATGGATATATTTCCTGGGAATTCTTATTTTGGTCGACCTGAAATAGTCACATCCCTTATCGAACCCTCGCGCGCTCAGTTGACTGATGGAGTGAGCATGCAGTGACTTTCCCAGCTACACACATTTTCACTCCGAAACGGCTAGCGCAACTCCGGACGAACGGGCGGCCGACGAACTTTGATAGATACGAGTTTCTCATAGTCATCTCCCAGAACAGTTACAATATTTCAGAGACCCCGGTAAATCCCAACGCAGATCATTCGAATCCCATGTCGAGCCATATGTATTCTCAGGATCATAATTTTGGTTGGTGACCCGATAGATTCATCTAAATTAAACATTAAATGTCCTCAAGCATTAAAAGCCCTCAAATATCCTACTGATTTCTCGGCCGAGATTACCATAGATTACGATGGATCAAATTTTGATCCATCGTAATCTATGGTAATCTCGGCCGTGAAATCAATAGGATATTTGAGGGCTCATACTGTCACGTACGGACTGACAATATAATAATTTCATAAATACGAAAACAGTGTTCACGTATCCACCGACAAAAGTAATCAGAAGTAACTTGATTCAATTAATACGAGATTATCTGGGGACCAACCTACTTCTCCTATTCTCATGATTCATGTGCTATACTCAAGGAAAACACTCTTATGCATGCCCAGATTTGAGTTTCACACGGAATTGAAAAAATTAATTTGTTGCATTCACCTCAAGACGAACACAAACAGGCAGGTAATTACGATGACTTTTCCATATTACTATTTATAGTTATAACTCATACTTCATGCCTTTATGAGAGAACACGTTGCCCCATTAACAGCAAGTTATCAAGTTAATAACCTTCAGGGGGCCGCACCATTTGGGCTCACACGAACATGGCTGCATTTTGCCCCGTAATTTCCAGTTTGTCCCAAATTTTCCCTAATAATATAACTTGTTGAGTGTATTAAGTTCATCTGTACCTACTCCATTGATCATTGACTTCTCGCATTATGATAACACTCATTAGGTACATAACCGTGAATGGTAAGGAAACTGAATAAATTTTATTGAGCATTCTTCAACTACATAACAACATAATTTCAAACATAATTCATAATTTCAACATAATTTGAAAATACGAACTGAATCAAACCTGAATTACTTGTACTCGCATGATAAAATGCTTATAAAACTGACATATTTGAAACTACAGAAAAAAAAGCCATGAAATCGCAGTGAAATTATGACGAATGCACTACTAATTAATACTTTCGTTTTAAGTTGTCGGCTAAAAATATTTCATTCGTGATGAGGCACACGGCGGCAATTCGGCCGCCCTTGAGTAGTAACTTGGAACCTCATGAACTTTCATACTGATCTACGAGCGTTGTTTGCGACTCTGAAGTAGCTTTTGCCTGCTATCTGCTGTCTCGCGTTACAATTAGAGAATACCTGTGGGTCCCATTGCCCTGTGCTTGCTTGTGACTATGCGAAATGGGTTTTAATAAAAAGGCGGCCTAATTGCCCCGTTAGCACCCGCCAGAAGGTCAAGTATTAAATGTCAATAAGACTCTCATGCAACGATCCACGGTGATATTACTTGGAATCCATCCGGATACTGCAGGCATGCCTATGCAATCAATCAACAACATCACAACCAGGATTCGTCGTTTAAACTTGTCGTTCTTCTTGCGCGAGTCCTCAAGTTCAGAAACGCAACAAACCATAAAATAGGATCCCCAGTTTCCATTTGAAAGGAACTCGAACGAAGAAAACTTCCGCAAACATCGTGAGCCTATACGAAAGTTTTAATTCGAATGGACGGGAAACCCGGAGAACGGTAGAAGTATCATTATTCTCTGTCAGACATTCCAACCATCTTATACTTTCACCTAATTTATCTTTTTCTCGCCAACTGCCAGAGACTTCGGTCGAAATGGTATATTATAAACTGTATACCGTCATTCGGAATATGTGCGATGTGTTGGGGACTAATCAGTATGTTCAGCGACACGTAAAATTATTGGAACTGAAAAAAGGAATTCATTCAGAAGAGGAGATCGTAGGTTACTTTGAGTCGAGGGTAAAATTATTTCCGGGATTCATGGGTCACACCATCAAGGATTGGAGTTGCTCTATGAGGTCGCCTTATGAGGTGATTCGCTTAGTTATTATACTTGATTTTGATTTCATGCTTTGATTTAATACTTGCATAATTCACATTTAAATTATGTTCAAAAGTAATTTTAACGATTGCTCGCCTGAAATCAGTATTCATGCCATACACACACATGGCATTACGTACACGAAGGCCAAAAGAATCAGGTCAGAACGACCATTATTACCGAATGAGATGTGCGGTTGGTTTGAATAACCAAATGCCGTTTTGCGCTATTTTCCTCACGAATGCACTTTATGGCTTCGGCTCTGGCCGTAAAATTTGACGTAACTATATAAAACAGGCCTCTCGTCATGCAAGCTGGTTGTCTGTGGGCCTTGAGCAATGTTATCGTGTTAGTCCAGCGATGCCATTCCCGCATTCTAACTTCTTTTTCGAATGCGCCGCCTTTTTTCCCCCAGCGCTTGTTTTCAACTTATTAGCATTCAGGTTGAAATGAAAAGAAGTTATGTTGAAATAGAAACTGAGATACTTACTTTTTCTAGGGTCCCCTTTCACCGAGTAGTTGACGTCATAATGGATATCCGTTATGTGCCAAAAGTACCCTGAAACATGAAATAAAATGTAAGATAATCATTGGATTTCGCACGTGGAAATGAACAATCATTCACTACTCTCTATTAAGGATGGATACCGATGCATAAAACATCGATGTTTGCATATCGATGTTTTTCCCCCTGAATCATCGATGTCTAAATAACATCGGAGAAAAAACATCGATGTTTTGAAATTTTTTTTCGGAAAATAAAAACCTCTTGAAATAATAACGTTACGATCTTTCAACTGATTTCAATTTCAATTAAATTATTCCGACTAGGCAAATAGACAAAAATCAATTTAAAATATTGTAATCTCCAAAACCGCTCACTTGCCTCTTGAAGGAAAAGGAGTTTTGATGCCAGTTCCTCGGAGGGGCAATTTCTCCGGGAGCTTAAAATTATTCCCGCTAAGGAATCAGCCTCTCTGAAGGAATTGAGGTTGCCACTAGCGGCACATGTTTGAACCTATTATGTTTAGGTAAGTGACTAAAAAAATGAAACTCAAAAATCAAAAGAACGAGGAATAAACATCGATGTCTGAGAAGAAAAACATCGATGTCTGAGATAAAAAACACCGATGTTATTAAACATCGAAGAGAAAAAAAACATCGATGTCAAAAACATCGAATTATGAACAAAAACATCGATACACATCCCTACTTTCTATAAATCAACATAACCTAGCTGGTGAGTACGTCTTATAAAACACAGCGAGCTCACCAGCAGTCATACTCACTTGATATGTTCTGTTAATAATTTCTTTCGAAGTGAAACAGAGGTTACTTCATAGTACTGTATATCAAACAGTTTTTTAATTTAATCGTTTTTGTTCCTTTATCCTTCGAGAGCCGTGTTTATAAACACTACCTGTTGTGCGTTGGAAGGCATTATAGATTGATGATCATTTTGTCAACTTCGGTGAAATCAGTGGGAAGGATAAGACGATAAAAACTAGGAGGCAAAACCTCGAGGTTAATAGTCAGAGTTAAGGGATACAGAGAACGGGTAATAACTTCCTGGTGGTGGCTTTCCCATCCTTTCTATTTATCATCGAGGAGGGATAGGTTTTTGCCGTATGAAGAAGAGGGAACCCTGACGAGCTCAGGGCTGGTATCTCCAATTGGTCTTCCACTCTACGGCCTCAACTCAGATAATTCGTTTGAATTTTTTCTCCATCTACCCCATTCTACTCTCACTTCTTGCGCCACGGGATTCGTTGTATACGTGAAACGGTTCAGGTTATCACCGAACGGTTCATTGCTTCCATCACTTCTAGCCAGGGCCCGGCAGGTTCTGGTGTTATTGAGGTCCAAGTGTTAAGGCAAATATCAGGATACACTCTGATACTTTCGCAGGTATATTGTGTTTGTCATGACATACGGGACAAACGTGGCAAACCTACCAATTTCGTCAGGACCTATTGGATTTTCTCGTGGAAAATGGATATCCGGAGGACCTTGTTGGTGGTAGCTATGAAAAGGATGTACTGGCTCGACTGCATAATCAGCCCAAGTATGCCACCTCATGTGAACACAAATTATTCTTATAATGTGTCGACAGTTTCACTCGACAGTCGACGTTTCACACGTTACCGCTACGTCGGCGTTTTTATTACGGATTCTTCTTAAGGCGGAGGTGAGTGAACTATAAGAATTGAACTATAATATTGTGAACTATAAGCATTTCTTTGTCACTCCCTACTTATGTATCGTGTGGAAATGTGGATAACACTGACATTGCATAATAACACAAACATTGTTGTTGACTGTGAAATCTCTTATTCCATAACATGTGACGTCCCATGTTAGGAAAGCAATCAGCACTGCTATGAGCTATTGTTAGCTATTGTGTGCTATATGTGCTATTGATAGTATTGCGCATTCATAAATATCTGAAAATAACGCCACTAAAAGACAGCTGATCTCGTCCGCGGCGCTGACCGACCGTGCAGTGGGACGAAAATCGCGTTCCGTTCCTTTTTCTTTTAGCGAATTTTCGAAGAAAATGTAGCTATTGTTCTCGATCCAAAATGTTCAAAAGTCGAATTTTCAAAAAATTGTCATACCAGAGTCCGTTTCAGATCATCCTGAATCCACTGCCAAAAGACACCAACAACTATAGTATGTATATATATATTTATAAATAGTGGAGGTTTTTTTGACTAGGAAACAGTAGATTAGTTTGCGGGTGAGGATGACCAACACTAGTCGTCGTTATCATTTGGTTTATTCCAACGTTTCAATCTTGGAACAAGATCCTAATCCTACCATAATAACTCTCCCATATTTCTGTTTTGTAGGAGTTACGGTAATTTTCGCGTTACAGCGTCATCAGCCCGGGAAGAAATGGTCCATTTCTTCGGGTTTTGGGGAGTTTTAGGGGGGGGGGGGGAGGAATTCCTCATGAATTCCCAAAGGTTTTTACACGCTGAATACCATCGTGAAGTCCGAATTGCGATATTTTATTTCGTTCCCATACTTGAGTACCTACTTTGAAGATGAAGAAACGTGGTTGGTCCTTGATATATTCTTCATGGTTAGTCTGCTCTAATCTGATGACGGAATGCGAGGTAGGGGGGGTAGTAGGGGGGGGGGGGAGTTTTTACACGCTGAATAAGATAGGGAAGTCAGAATTGCGATATCTAATTCCAATCTCAAACTGGAACACTTCGAAGATGAAGAAACGAGGTTGATACTTGAGATGTTCTTCGTGGACATCATGATCTTTAATGGAGACATTTTACATAAAAATAATTATTTCTTCGAAAATTTGCTCTTATAGCCATGCTGCATGACTGAGATTTTTTTGGACGTCACCAGTTTCGAAGGCCTTTGATTTGGGGAACGTAAAAAATAATGGTAGGGCTGGCTTGAAATAGATGTTACCTGGGAATAGCCAGAAACAAAAACTGTCGAGTGGAAGTTGATGGCCCATACCAGCTTGAAATACACCCGAATATAGGTTACGTCAGACTTTTGATAAAAGGTCGGGCACGTTGGATTGACAGCTCGCCTGTTACGATCCATTCGAACGAACCTCTTTCTGATGGATTCATGATAGCATTTAAGACACCCACTCCCTTTTATTATTTAATGGCTTTTGTGGAGCCTTCTGCAAAAAGTAGATTTACAGTAAATTGATCCCCCACTCCCGCCGCGGAAGGTGGACTCACAGTAAATTGATCCCACCCGCCCACCTGCCATCGTTCCCCGCCTTTTCCATAAATGGCTAATACCCTTCAAAGATTCAATAATGGACAAGAGTAATGGTTCTTCTTTTTATTCTCCTTCGAGAAACGAAAAAGTCTTCTCAATGAAAGGTCTCTTGTCGGTCAATGTAAAAAAACAAAACGACATTTCGTTTCGCAACGGGTTGGTCCCACATTGCTACCAGATAAGATCTCCCTACTCCAAAGAAGTGCGAAGGGATCCTTCCAGAAAAGATGGAAGAAAAACGAAACGATGCAAAATTAGATTTCTATGTGATGTTGTCATGAAAATGGTGAAATTACCCATTTTTGTCGCACCCTGAGATACATCATTCGTTCAGTAATTTTCGATATTCTAATTCAAGGCGATTGAATTAGAACCACTGATATTTTTCTCAATTTCACACCAATTCAGGAATTTATAAGGCGTGTTGCTTCCAATTACCTTCGTCGTGTTGATTCCAAGACCAAATCTTCTACCTTTCCTCAACCCTTCTTAATCATATATGTATCTCGAAAAGTAATATGGCTCCTCAGAAGAAGACTTCATCTGCTTTCTCTGACTGCATCTGAAACGCGGAACGCATCACTTGGCACATGAGCGCACAAGGCTCCAACACAAGAAACAACCAGATACTGTCGCCGCTTCCACATTTCTACAGTTGGAATTTTCTTACAAGACTGACTATATTTGAGACCAATGCTCCATCTTAGATCTGATCGATGCTGAATATTGCAGACCGAGCACTGATACGTCCTTCAAGCCGACGGAATTCAGTATGAACCCCCAGTCAACCTTATCTATATAACTAAACTAGCTGTGTAACCGCGCTTTGCAACGGTAGAACAGACACCTCTTTAGAACAGGCCCCCTTGTTCACTCAACATTTTCCCTAAGTTTCATTCAGATCGGTCAAGTAGTTTTGAAATCCCTAATCCCCCCACATCTTACTAAGGACTCTCCTTACCTGGTCAGAAACCTTCCCCAATGTTCACACAACACAATTTCAAAGTTTTACTCCAATTCGTCAAGTAGTCCCCCCCCCCCCTCCTAAATTGGTCAGAAACCTTCCCCAATGTTCACTCAACATATTCCCGAAGTTTCATTCAGATCGGACATGTAGTTTTGAAATCCCGGTATCCCCCCCCACCACCTACCCTAACTGCCTTTTAACCCCCCCCCCCATACTATTGACCCACCCTACCTGTTTAGAACCTCAATGTTCACACAACAAATTCCCAAAGTTGCACTCCAACTGGTCAAGTAGTTTTGAATGCCTGTAGACACCCCCCCCCCCCTCTCACAACCAGCACCCTGACCCCTCCCACTAACATCCTGATTGCAATACCACTTGAAAGTACTCGTCGAGCTGAATCCAGAGACTACTTACAATCGGATTTACGTTCAACCGTTCAAAAGTTAAAGCATAAACGTCCTCATGGAAGTGATTATAACACGTTTTTTAGTAGTATTTCATTCATAGCGTTTCAACGGATGGACAGATTTGAACGCGGATTTTTTATAAACCTTCCCAGATAAATTCTGCGCCAAATGGTACCAGCCGCCACTTTCTACGTTCAGCCGTTCTCAATTGATGATGAGACAAACAGACAGACACTGTTTTATTATATAGTATAGATAGATTAATATGTCTTTTTTTTGTATACTATGGTAAAACCTTCTATCATGTCTTATTTTCTGTAGAGCATAACAATGTAAATTGTGCACCCGCCTGTGTAATTTTCTAAATAAATAAATAAACTTTTCTCCCGTATTTAAATGTTTCTGTGACCGAGGAAGGACATAGGGGGGTTCACTTCAGGATCCGATGCATAGGGGTGGGGTTTTATAGGGAAGCCGAAATATAAAAATCATGAATTCTTCCTTCCCGTGAGACAGATGAATATTATTTTTGGTATTTAAGATTATAAAGGTTCGTAAAGGGACATGGAAGAGGTATAATCCGTAAAGCAACAGGTAAGAGTGGCAGATGGACAGGGGCGGCTCGTGGGCTCAGAAACTGGTGGGGCACCAGGGCAATATTTAGGTGCATACCTACCTATTAGGTACTCACTATAGGAACTAAACTCAAACTACCCTTACAGCTAAACTGCTTCATAATTAGTGGTATGCAACTCTTAGCAAGTCAGGAAACATCGTTCTCCAAAGAGTTCTCTTGAGGAGAGGGAAGGTTACTGACCAGTATCCAGGATTACCGACGAGGAGGTGGCTGCAAGGCAATCCCACCTACCCACCCAAATAATTATCTTCAAAATGATAGGAAGAATAAAAGAGAAATTGTGACTGTACGAGTACTATTCAAAGAGTACATTATAAAGGTAGTCAAAAAATTATATTATTGGAGTTTCTATTACTGGGGTTTTTAAAAATTAGCAATCGCGACCATCTGCTTCCTAGCCGAGTGGTACCTTGAAAACCCCCTCTAAAAATGTCCTCTTATGCCCAGATTGCACATACGTTTTCTTATCCAATCGTATCAAAACATTTTGAACGATCACAGAACAGCAAGATTGATTTCAACTAGCTTTTAGAGTTCGTTGGTTAGCTCAAACAAAGCTCGAGTCACAGTAATTCACTTTTACTATGATGAGTAAATACGAAGCTAAAAACCACCAGTCAATGCATTCAAAATAATATATTATAACGTCAGGCAACGTTTTGATATCATTCTTATCGAACATGGAAGAAAGCATGGAGGAATGAAACTCCCTTCTTCCTTGACAAGGAACGATTCAACGATCGATTGTTTTCGGCGTTCAACTTGATTCGATATTTTGGCCACCGCCCGGAATGGCTCCTATGGCGGAACACAGGGTGCCTTCCCCCACCCCAGGAAGCGCCTATACCTTCAACATTGAGACTGGGGCACTTCTGGTCGATCCGATAATCGACTTTTTTAATCGATAAATCGAAACAAAATGCGTTGAGGACACGACTTCTATCGAAGTCAGACGAAATAGCCGCCCGCCTGCAAGAGCTCAGTGGAAGTGGGTAGTCATGGAAGAAGGGAGATCTCCCTTCTTCCATGGTGGGTAGTAGTAGGTAAGATTTTTTTCTCCTTGTTCTATGTTTTTTCTGTTTTCCTTTGCAAATTTTTGGGTGGGGCGAGGGCCAAGGTGGCCTTATGGACGAGCCGCCACTGCAGATGGATCCATCCCGAGTTCTGCCCGTCCGGGACATGTAACAGAGGTAGTGGACACACCCCGAGTTCTGCGACGGGATCGACAGGTAGCAAACGTTATATGCGGGTTAGAAGAGACGCAGAGATCATTGAGATCAATGTAGTATAATATATATTATACTGATATATTATATCAGTATTCAAATAGTCTCCAGCATACCTTTTCTTCCCTTGAATTATTTCTTATCCATTCGGACCCTATGTCTGTCTCGTTGCTAAATCACCTCGTAAAAACTTGTTTCCCAACAATATGATTTTAATCATACTCACACAACCTCTTCCGGAGTGATGTATAAAATTTTTTGTCGCTGCTTATCGTTAGCCGGGCGAGCGATAATTGGCGTTTCTTGGAAATTCAACAGCATAGTACATTTCTTTTGTACAGAAACATGACTAAATTCTTCTAATTAACGTACATTTATGATGTGAGGCGGAACAAGGTTTTGTTTCACTCGTGACCTCCTTCCTTGCAATAAACGTGGGTTAGGGAACCTTATGAATTAATAATTCTATCGAACCCTCCCACCCCACGACATGGAACGTTACTGTTGCTGTCAAATAATTCCTTTGAATGGCGTTGCAAACATCTGGTTAGAGAGGAAAATGTTAGCCCGTGGTGGATGGGAAACAAAAATGAAAAAATGGTAAAATTACGAGCGTCACGTAATTATAATCATCCATACATTAAAATCCTCTTCAGTGAACCCCTGACCATGAAAATATGAGGTGTGAAGAAGACGATATGAAATGAAACAGTCTGACAAGTGAAACCTCATTTTAAAGATTTGTTTAGGCTAAGCACGATGGTAAAGTCAGAATTGCAATATCTTATTCCGTTCTCAAAATGAAACACTTTGAAGATGAAGATGTTGTTACTTGAGATGTTCTTAACGGTTCATCTGCTCCAATTCTGACTTCACCATTGTATTCAGCGTTGGAAAATCCATAAACTGAGGTGTTACTAGGCTAAAAAGGAGACGGAAATTGTTAATAAACCAGTAAAATGGAGATATCTCACATAAAACTAGTTATTCTTTCGAAAATTCGCTCCTATAGCCATGTTGCATGACTGTGGATTTTCTATTTGCAAATTTGAAAATTGAAATAATTTTCACATAATTAGCCACGTGTCTCCCTCTTAAGGTAATAATCCCATAATCGGGAAATCATATATTTTCTCCCTAGCACTAACTTTAGTGGAAATTTCTTTTCAGGGAATTTTATTTTCCACTTGTGCCTTCTCTCTTCAAAGCTCCTTACACATTATATAATATATAATTTTTCTAAAATCTTTCGCGCGAAAGGAAAGTGCAATGCGAGTAACTGCTTTATTTTTTGAGAGCCAAAAAACTAAGCAACTGAATCAACCATAATTTTGTTCACTCTGTTCAACTCAATGCTAGTATTTCTTAGGCTTGTATCGATTCTCGTATGACAAGTAAGAATAATTGTGTTTTAGTGATTGTTCGCCCCAATTCCTCCAATTGAAAGTTTTTCCCGTTTTTCGTTTTCCACTCAGTCACCACTTAATCATCGTATTGATACGAAAACTCTAAAAAACCATTCATCACCTTCAGCCCTGATGGTATCCATCTCCATGCAGCCCTGATGACGGTAATGAGAGGTGGAAAAGGTCGAAGGAAACCTACTCAAAATTGGATCGATGAGCTCCGACGGCTCAGTTTCCCAATAACGAAGTTACAGTTGGAGGCACCGCACTAACCGGAGGTTACAACTCAAAGTAGCGGCGGTTTAACAGCTCAACTTGCATAGTTATTTTCTCCCAGCGCTAAAGAGTTTACAGCGTATCTTTTATACGGACCTCTATATTTCCATCCGAAGTTTTTAGTTTCCTAGGGGTGGGAATGCCATTAATGGACGACATGACTCCCAAGCTTTTACCCGTTCCCATCCCGTTTCTACTGCCATCCTGAGAACTTTGTTTATTTACTCGAAAGAATCACTCACTAGGGCGATTACCTTTATTCCTAAACAAGTGGATCCCTTGACGTAACCTTCTAAACGTTACCTTATCTTACGTACGATCTAAATTTCGACAAATATGGGAAAATGCTATTAAATAGAATGTAACCTAATTTCATTGACAGAACGATAAAAATACAATGAAAGTAATTCTCATAGAGTTTCCGTCCTTCCCATTACATTCACGTACAATACCACAGATTCAATTTCCAGAAGTTCACGAAATTTTCGCACGTTCGTGCCACTTAACTATCTCGAATGATGAGTGTAATATTACACCCACTTCGCAGTACGCCCACAGGAAGCTTCTTTCAATCTTGGAAGCTGAATTTGATCTCAACTTATAAGTACTTATCCATAAAAAAGTTGTAACAGTGCCTACTTGCATCATCTTTTGGCTTATGTTATCCTTCTAAGTCCATTGAAATAATAATTATTAGAGTATTCGGGTCAAATTAAGTAAAAAAGAATAAGGATCACCAAAACAGCTTAGTGAACGGAAGACATCTTCAAAGTAGATCGGGGTTCTAGACGTCCCCGACATGTTTTGGATTTGATTCTGCTTTTGTAGTTTTGTCCCCTAAATTACATCGATTTCCCTATCGACGTGCCTTACAAGTTTTTTTAATATGTCGCGAGTTGCTTCAGTTGTGTACTGCTGAATTATATTCTACATTACAATAAAAGCGGTACCACAGTTACTAATGTCATTGAGGTATTCTTAATATCCGAACTCATTCTTAATATTCAAGTTTTAGTATTAAATACATCAAATAAATTTTTTTATCTTACGCATGTAAGGTATGTAAGGTTCCAAAAAGAACAAAGCTGGCATCTTGAAGCTATTGCATCTTCAAAATACATTCGGTATTCCGCATTGTGTATAGGCACTTGTGATCTGAATACTATGTAACTTACCAATGCATTTTCAAAATGCCAATTTTTTAATACCGAATACCCCTCCCCCCACCCGCTTTAAAGTTCGAAGGTAAGGTTCGAAACGACACACTTCTCTGCAAGCAGACGATAGCTGTACCCAAATGATAGTTTTACGAACATTTATATTCCAAGGACCAGCTGCAAAGAGCGAGTTAGCGGATTCTAATCATACCCTCGATGTGAAAATTATACGTCTAGGTAGGTATTAAGACATCCGTTCCGGGTATTTGCCGCCGTTTGCGAAACCCCCGAGCTGTCAGACAGCAGAGAGAAATCTCTCGTCGGGATGGATAAATTCGTTGTAGCTGGAGGGGAAAACAAGAGCGGGGTGGAAAGGAAATGTAAATTACGACGAAGAGAATTTAGTAGTTCCATTTCAATTGTATTCTCTGGAGTACGGATTTAGGTCTATATAGTTCAGAATGGGTTGGCGGCTACCATTGTTGTGCGATGACGAAGAGAGTGCCGAGCTTGTAATTGGGTTAAGCTCCACTAGGTAAATGGGATATATCCATAATGATATAAATACATAATATGTATATGATATATATAATATATGATATTATAATTCGTTCCATGTTATTGAGTAACGCCGCTGTAATTCGAGTTTTTTCTGTGTAAACTGTATTTCGTAAACGTACCTCGGCTTAATTTTGATGTTTCATTCGATACTTACAAGTCCTCTATTCATATCTCATTCATAATGTATTCAAGTACTAGTCCCCTGCCCTATTGGCATCGTGCAGCAAAAGTGAAGACAAATAGCCCACAAAATGCCCAGGTCAGAAATACGTCATTACTGAGACTGGAATTTGCATATTTTGCATGTCTTCAAAATGCGTATATCATCCATGTTTCACGTTTTGAGGGTACCTGAAGAGTTTGGCGCGGTTTAAATAGCAAAAATCTGGAAAGTCGATCAATATATTTACAATAATATTATTGCTATTTTTGCATATTTATAGCATATTATGCTATTTAAACCACGATGTCGATTTTCTCTTTTTGAAGTTCACATTGTAACAAAAGTGTTCGGCGACGTTTGTCAGGGATTGCGGAGGTTACTGGGCGATTTTCTTTGTAAGGAATCAGTCTGTTTTAATTAGGTGAAGTGCCCCAACAGCGAATTCATTCTGATCCGCCTGATTCAATATCCCGTTCATGGGTCGCTTGAATTGCTACTAATGCTTTTTCGAATTTCACATCAAACCCCTAGATCTCCATCGGTGTCCAATAGAGTAGAATAAGAATAAAATCAGGTCAATGTGGTAGGTTCATTACGTGAAGAGATACCTGTTCATCAATGTCCATGCACGTCCAACTGCGGTACCTTTCGAGTAAATTGAGGGTAAAATTGGCCTGAGGTAAATATCCCCGAGTTTGTTGTATGTAGTTCACTTGGGAGAAAGACATGACGAATGCTCTACTTGTCAATGAGACATACTACTCGTAGGGTCGACTGATTGAAGAATCGGCGAGTATTCTTCAAGGAGACAGAGGAAAAAAAGTTCCCCCTAAGGAAGTCGATGTCGGTAAAAGACACGGTTGAACTATGTGCGTTTCGCCAGCTCAATTATTTGAGGGCGTGGTTGGAGGTAGGAAAAAAGGAGTCGAATGAAAGAGTGCGGGTGACGGGAGGGACGGGGTTCAAGATTGGCTCTTGGAAGACAAGTGTGTTTGCTGGCAGACGAATGGATGCGGTCCCCTGATGTACAACACTCGCGTAACCGCTCCAGACCTCCACCCAAATAATTAGTGACTCAATCCGCTCGTATCTTCCACCTAGTTTGGAAACAAGACCTGATGTTCTTTGGTATAAATTGGTTACAGTCGAATCAACATGTTTACGATGCATACTGTCGAAATTGATCGCCAGTTGCGTAGATACACTAGACTTCGTGATGAGTGTTGAGAATACACGATACACATTTTAGCACGTTCTCGTGATAATTTTCCAATACAGATACAGATTCTAAATATTAACAATTAATAAGTAAAGTAGTACGTAAGGTACGTTTATTGGCGAGTCATACATCATGGATACCTACTGAATAACTGGAACATGAAAGAAATGAAAGAAAACGAATAATTAACAAATCACTTAGTATTAACAAATACTATGCTGCTTCCAATCATCTAAAGAATTGAAAAACCAACTTCCTCTCATGAACGGACTGTTTAATAAATGACTCAGGGGGAAAAACAATCAGCGTCTATCAGAGTAAACGTGGGAAAAACGGAATTTCATTTTTACAATCAAGTAAACTGAACGTAAAATACTTTTTCATTGCTGCCAATAAAAGTAGAAAATCAAGATTTTCTTCCTTCGAGTTTTTATTTATTTTTGAAAAATGTCATTCGTCAGCCATTGGAAATACGAGTATTTTTCCCTCTGAGCTGCCCTCTTCTTCTATTATAGAATAAAAAATTAGGTCAGGATGTACAATCTATAATAGATTGTACATCCTGACCTAATTTTTTTTTTATTTGATCTGAAGTAATGTACTATTTCTTAGGATGAAGTATTTGACCTACAGTAGATGCAATCTCTGGGGTGGTCATCGTGTTTCTCTTCTTTCTTTCTCTTCCTTTAACTTTCCGTTGAAACACCGACCTTGTGAACGAAATCTAATAGGCATTTTTAGGGAAAACGAACTGAGGGCTGTGTTTACTGATTTCCAGCCCAAAAATAGGACTTGGAATAAGCAGAGGGTATTTGTTGGGGTACAGTTTATTAAGCGCTTGATCCTGTGAAGGAACGGGGTTGGTTTCAATTTGGAGTTACAGAGGGCATCTCTCCAGTCATCAGGGATTTCCGTATGTGACTTTGCATTCACCAAACTCATATTCCGGTCTTAATCAGTGCGAGTTTGATAAACAAGGAAGCGAAAAACAGTAAAATTGTTATTCTGATTCCCAAAAGATATTCTGATTCCTACAAAATAATATCATTCCAACAAGTTGAAAGAAGGGAGGTTTACCAACTGGTTGTTCCTCTCAGAAAGCGCTTGTTTTAGAATGGTTGTTCCCCCGTATGAATGATTTTACATTTTTACTTTGTACCATTCGAAACTTCTGTATATTCACCACTAGATCGCCTCACAATATCAGTTTCTTACAAGAATGGGCTAGGACAGTTTTCCCCACTGCTGACTCTTCAAATATTATTGTGGGAAATGAAGAAACCAAAACAAGCATAGACCAATTTGAAACAATGAAAATTCTGAAAATCTGTACAATGTTACTACTCTTAAAAAAAAAAAAAATCCTGGAAACTGGCCAATCTCATAACAACTTCTTCATTCAATAAGCTTTTCAATGGTAGGGTCAACTTTGAGATTATCTTGACCCTTCGATCAAAACTCAACTTTAACTGCAGAAAAAACGTTAGGCAATTTAAAAGGGGGAATTTGATCAGAGGGTAGAAGAAATGGAAAACTTAAGAGTAAACACGCATATTTTGGAATGACCCCCAGCCATAAGATGTCAAAAAAATTCAAATTGGTAAAAATCATTATTAAAATCCAAAGTGAAAAAACGTCAGATTCCGATCATGGACATGCCTGCTTTTTGTAGTAAGGGAGAGATTAAGTAATTTACATAGAGTTAATCTAGTTGTAGGAGCCACTCAGCTGATTCAGAGACTTTCTGCTAAAAGTGTAAGTCCTAAGGAGGCTACATACCAAATTTCAGCTTCACAGAGTGAATATCATACAAATCTGCTGATCCGGGGCCTGGGCAGCGTCAAGATAAAGTCCCAAGGAGGCTACATATACCAACTTACAGCTTCATAGAGTGAGTAGCATCCACTGAATAGGAGCCACTCTGGAGTATCACGCAAATTTGAAATGACCTCTGTCCATAAAAATCAACGTATTTCTAATGATTTCTGATTTCATTCTTGCAGTCTACAATTTGTTTATCGGTCTCGCGTTACAATTTTCGATCCGAAAATTGGATTGAATTGAAAAAACACATGACTCCATAGACAAATCCATGATCCTAACTAAAATAATAATCGAGCAATTACTCAACAATAAAATATAATGAAAGTTTAGGAGAACTCTGGTTTTATTGTTGCTAGAATCGGAATGAGGTATTGAGTATTACGATTGGAGTAAACCACTTACGGTTTAGTTCGGATTTCGCCTTCGAAGACCGTTCAATATGATCTTAACGATGTTTTCAACAGATTTGAATGACGAGGTAACCAGGGATTCACAGGCCTGAACGAATCGATTATCAGTCAGCCCCATTGTATGAAGCAGGACTGATATTGTCTCCTCATCGGAAGCGCTATTGAAAGGGGGAACCAATACATTAGCTAAGGGGTTGTTGTAAGGGGGCTTGTACCAACTACCGAGAATCGGAGGTGTTTTCCTGGACAATAACCAATGAACCCCAAGGAGTGGGTAATTACTGTCAGGGACGGGGACAATGGTCGTTGTTTTAAAGGATTAACGGTGTTCAGGGTCGAAATAATGGATTCTCTGTTTGGAAGGAAAGTGGTTTGGGAAGATCTGATTTTAGCGTGTTTCCCTTTGTCACCAAGTAATGCATATCTAATAGGACAGGGAGCAGTAATTTGTTTGTCGCCCAGATGTTATATAAGGGAGAGAACAGAAGACGGGTGATTCAGTGAGAAACTTTGTGGAAATGAGTTATTGAAACTGATTGAATCAGAATATGACAACACTGTCCTTGTGTAGGTATCCGGTCCTTTGGAGCAGAGCATACAGACTCTCGGATCTTATTTATCTAAGAAAATACGGTACACCAAGCAAACAAGCAATAATTCATACCAATTCGACATAGCGAACTAGCTGATGTACTCCCATCGTTGTGAAGTAAAGTAACAATTCTTTGAGTTTACCAAGTGGTTATCTCAACGGCACGGAGACTGTACCAACTTTCGATTTGTTAGGCACTTGATTTGTTATGTTCCCTACTGCTCCAGAGGTCGAACTTTTCAAATCCTATCAGGAATCGAACCCAAACGTTCGCTCTGCCTTACAGTACTGCGTATTGTCCTTTTTGAAATGAAGGAATCAGTCGTCAGTATCCTTCGAAAATATCACCCTGATTTGAATGATGGTCGAATTTCTAAACCGCTTTCTTCTTCACTTCAACCAAAATCTTAAACCTGGTCACGTTATAAAAAGTAGGTAAGTTTATGATGGAGTTCGGCGAATTGTAAATTAAAGTTTTTTTTTTTCGATAGGGAGGTCAAACTTCTTAATAAGGATCTCCTGGTCAGACCTTGTTGATAAAATGAACCAATCTTTTATCTGATGCCTAACACGTGTGACAAACATCAGATTTTACCATCGTTGACTTCATTTATCTAGGAAGAAGAACATTAATATCCAAACTTTCGTTCTCGACTCGTAGCGTCAATGAGTAATGGTTCGAAGAAATATGGCTCGAAATCTCTATTCAAGTTGAGGGATGGAGAAAACTTGCGTGAATCAAAATGCCACGTGAAAAGTATCGAAAGGCTCGAACTCATATTTCCGAACTACATGAATATTCAATCCGTTCCCCACACGTACCTAGGGATAGAATATACATATGCATAGTCTCCAGTAGCCTTTTGATGTAACACGTAAGCCTCCAGTTTCGTATTGGAGGTATCGAAGGAGGATGGACGTAATCGAAAATCTGTGAGAATTCGCTTGTTTCCACTTTTGCGTACTCGGTTGGAAGTTGTTCAGACCTTATGGCGCTCCAGTACATTAGACCCTGTTTTTTCCCTCATTTCATCATATCACATCCTACAATCTATAACCACACGATATAATTTTATATTTCATAACCCACCTGTCGTAACAATGTAATAAGGAGTGCTCTTTGGTTCACGAGGTGACTAAGACCCGTAACCATCTCGGCTGAAGCAAAATATTCTCTGCTGGCGTGCGGGAGTCCCATTGAGTATTCTGTTTACTGCTCTTATCGTGTTCTTGGAATTTTAAAACACACGATATGTTCTGCCTAGAGCGCCGTAACACTACGTTAGTGACAAAAAATATTTTTTGACAGCTCTCAGGTGTCTTCCTTTTCACTCATGAATCATTTGGTAGGAAACCTTTCAGAGTTTCCTCCACGTGTAAAATGATTAAGCGCTTGCTTTTATGAAGTGCGTCGGTGAGTTGACACGGAAATTCCTCTTACTCGTTACACTTGTTTTCAATGGAATGGCGGTTCTTGTATAACTCGCATAGTGAACAATTATACGGATTTAAATCAGATACGATTCTAAAATAAGCACGCACAGGCAAAATTCCTCTCGTTACATTTGTTTTCAATGGAATGGTGGTTCTTGTATAACTCGCATTGAGAACAATTATACAAATAGAAACCAGATAAGACCCTACGCATAGTGAATATCTGATCAAGGGTGATATCCCATATCGCACTGGTCGGAATAATATTATGGTCGGATTAGTCACAATTCGTACGACACTCTTAATACATCGTATTAAGTGATCACAAATATGAACAGTTGTGGTCTATTGATCAAATTAGTGAGTTCCGTGCTCAATCGAAAATCCTAGTAGGTATCCGCTAGTTGAAACTACCAAAGCAGATACGCATATACCTACACTCACCAACAAAGATCATTTCAAATTATATAGGTAATGTTCATAATTACATACATCAGTAACTAAAAATTTACAACTAGGAAACTTTAAATAGGACTTTTGAGATTTTATGTAAGAAAACGTTAGTTAGATAATTCAATGATGCAGATTCCGATGCTCTGCGGCCAAACTTTCGGGTTATAATATATTTAATGTCGATTCATGGAAATGACAAATGGAAAATTGAAATAGAAGAATTTCCAATTCGTCCCTGATGAAATATATTTGTTGAACACCGACAAAACAATTGCATTTCCCGGGTTCCCAGTGTTTTTATTGTAATTAAGACTAATAGAATTAAGATAGAATTCGAAAAATCTAGAAAATGTTTAGGAAATTTTTAAAATTCTTCCCCAAGAAATTTATTTGATGGACATGGAAAACAAGGGTCACATTTATCAGGAATCACCTACCGGAAGAAAACTGAGCTTATTCAAAAGCGTTTGTTAGGGGATTATATTGATACTACTTGGTAGGCTAGAAGTCTCATTTTGTTCTAATGGAATCTTTACATCAACTCACCCTATATTTCTACTCGAGAGAACCTTATTCCCGTGAATTATTCAAAAGGTAACTTCCCTCTTCTCCACCTGTTTTACCCCCTTCGCCGGGTTCTACTCCGGCATTAATTCATTTAACGCACTTGTTTCTCTTTCGCAGGAAAATACGTGTTTACATTCTTATTGCAATCTCCCTTATTAAATGCGGACAAAAACGAGGAGCGCTTCCTGACGACTTTCCGCAGTTTAGTAGGTACACTTTTCTCCGTCTTCAGAAACTCCGCTTTCAGTTCGTTAGGGAACATCGTGCGGGGTCATGACGCAATGATTCATTATCACCTACGAGATTCCTTCTGCCTACTATCCCCAGAATGATAGTTTATTGGATTAGTTCTATGTACCAATAAAGAACATTTAGTAGTACGGACTAATGGAGACTAATAAATTGAATTCTGGCTGGTACTCTAGTTTGCAAATTACAGAAAACTCTTGATGTTTAAGAATAAGATCATAATCGAGTTTACCGAGTTAACAGTTCTATTAGAACCATTCACTATTCACATGCTGAAAAGGTCGGCACTTGAATAATTATTATGTGCATTGCTTGTTCACTTTCTGATAAGACACGAAATCACGCGGGGTTACTGCGAGGTAACACTCGCAAAATCATGGGAACGCCACAGGCTAACCACAAACATGACACATCATTGTCGCTATAAAGGAGGTTCGTCAAATATCGCAATTAGGTACCACAGGAACAGATCAATGACCATAGGTACTGATCTTTCAACATGAACTCCTCCTGGAACCAGTCGAAAGTGTCTAGGATGAGCACTCAAAAGTATGGTTCCCCTCTGGTTAAAAATTGAATTGAAAATAATACTCTACTCAAAAATGGAAATTAAGAATCAAGTAAGTAATAAAGTAAGAAAGAAATAGAAAGTAAGAATCAATCGCTCCAAATCAACGTTGACGATCTAAACTCTTAGGCGAGGTTCTTGCAGCAATGTCAAGATGGTAGGAGACACCATCCCCCATAGGTAAGCCATTTATGATTTCCAGCATAAAGCGATAAGGGGGAAACCTCCAATGAATCTCAGCCGAAACCTCAGCTGAAAGACTGCAGAGTCAGACCCAGGGGTTTCTATGCGACTAGTGAATCGTTTGAATAGAACTCGCATGACCTACCGTTACCCTCCTCCACTTATCGACAGTTACCATCAGCAATTCATCGCATGATCACACTAGCATACAAATGCCCAGAACTGGCCTGGCTTTCCAAAGGAAAGCCAGGCCACCATAGAAACCAGGGATCAATTGATGAATCCAATTACTGGGCTACATCCAAACAAAGCGAATAACTTTGAAAGCGGATTGAAACCTTACGCAACGGAGATATTCCCACAATATCCTCACACGAAATCTCTGTTAAAAAAAAAGATAGGAAGAGAGTAATAATTCTAAATTATTTAGAGTTGTGTGGAGGAATGTATTTACCATAGTGAAATAGGAACCCAATTATTATTACTTACTATACTTTTTAAATTTCATTCGCATATTTCATGCTGCCTCATATTCAAATATGCATCCTCCAGCATAGAGCCTTCTAATAAGTGCGCGCCATGTCCTGGCAGGAACCGTTGTATTCTTACCTCTTGTAGGAACCGCCTCAGTCTCCTGTAAGTTAGACGACAATAATGAGAATCAGGCGTGTTTGAAATATCGCCTTCGCAGATCTGGAAGTAGGCAGATCCCACCGCGCCCAGATATGGATAGTGACCCGAACGTAATAATCGTGATCCGAGGGATCCCAACTGAATGGAACATTTGTCGCCCAGAAAAGAATATCTCCCAAAGCGTTGGATCCCCTTTAGAAGAAACACGGTGGAGACGTAATAATGATTTAGGAACGGCAATATATCTAAAGGGCGACTGCGGGAGGAAGCACCACGAGTCCCGTGATTCATGAAGAGGTTACTAGCCTTTCCACCGTCAGTTTGGAGTGTCAGTCGTTTTATCATCATAAACAAACTATGCAAATATATATCACAACATAAAAGTATTCGGTTCCGAGTAGACGGTCAACCTGGTGCTTCATCGCCATCATAATTTGGGTAACAGCTCATTTCATCTGTCGACACCTAGCATAGCGTGTAATATTAAATATTACACGCTAACCTTGGCGAACAATACATTTTATTCACGTCTCCAGCAAGAGGATTGAATTACAGTAATTTGTCGTGGACAATCAGAGAAACAGTTTCTTCGGGTGTCGGATTCAACGTCATTAATTCAATACTAGTGGATGTTTTGCTAGAAATTCTTGTAATACGTCTTTAAAGTCTCGAAAAGATCGTCTCAAAAATCGAAAACTCTTGAAAGAATTATGATTCCCAGTCATTGTTATGGAGTCATTGTTCAAACTGTGACAGAGAAATTGTAATATTGGCTTGTATGACATACAGGCCAATATTACAATTTCTCTGTCACAGATACATTGTGTCGACAAAGGGATATAATTGTACTGGTTTATTAATTTCAATAATGCGTTCTCCATGAGAAATTCTTGTGACTTGGCTCTCAGTGAGAAGCACTGTGGGGTAAGGTTGCTTCTTGTACAATAAGTAAGACTACTCACTGATCGAACTCAATTGATAACGAATAGGCGATGTGTTATTCAGCAGTATAATACTCAGTATAAGTAAGCAGTATAACACATAGTAATATTATTCAATAGCTAGAATATCCGCGGTGATATACTAAACTGAGTTGTATGGATATTCGAGGGTTCACATAATATGTTAACATATTATGTTTGCTGCTGATAATCCTGGTCAATCTTGAATGCGATCAGAACGATACATAATGTTATATGTAAACGTGAAATCCAAAAATAAAATTTATTTATAAAATTTATTTATTTATATTTAATATCGATTTCTAAAGAGCACTCCGTCCGGGGGATTGGCAAAGTGTATGAATAAATGTAGTAGTGCAGGTCGAAGCATTTTCACTTCATTGTCTGATTTGATTGCGCATCCGCAACGAATGCTATTTTAGTTTTTTTGTTAAACCACCCCATGAGGTATCATTCGCATGAGTAATCACTATCAAGTTCAAAAAGCTGTACTGGCTGATAGGCCTGCATTGCCAGCTCAGTAGCCATAACAAGGTGCTGCAAGAAGAAATAAGCTAGAAGCTACGAGCAGAGGCTTCTTGACCATTCAAATCCAGAAGAAATCCAGATTCTTGACAACTGGGATGGGACGGAATGGTGATGTCGACTTGCAATTTACATTGTGGGACTTGTCAATGGCCTTCGCCATAATTGACTGTGCGCAAGAATTGGTATTCTAAATAACCAGATAGACGTAAATGGTTGTTATATTAAATAAATAAACGCTTGAGAAAAAAAATTCGGATACTCATTCATCGAAACGGGGTGGAGTTTTTTTTGAAACCTCCAACTTGACTGCGATTTCGATGTCCCCCTGAAATATTCTTGTAAATCTCAAGACCGGCAAAAGCTCAACAAATTTAACTGTATAATTACATCAACTAAGTATAGAATTCTTTTCGAACAGATTGGAGGGAGAAAAAAAAATCCTCGCTGAAGCTGTTTTACCCTTGTTACTCAGAATATTGTCTCTCTGCTTTTCAATTGACACTTGTTAACCGTCAGGCCGTTTCTTTCTGTAGCTCTCATTAATATGCTATCCTCAGCCTATGGCTCGGAAGAGCAACGGGAGGTGAGGGGGTTGAATTGCGAGAGGGACAGTAAAACGGACGATTTCTTCTCGTCTCTCCTACTTTTTTCTCTTTCACTCGCGTCTTAACCACGTTTCACGGTTCTCCTGAAAAGATGGCCAACTGTTTAACAAGATTTACAACTTTCTTGCACGCTCATTCCGACTAGGTTTTTTTCCCTCATTGAAGAAGTGGTTTGAAGTTAGAGTTTCGAGGCTTTCTCTTTTTATCCGGCATTACCGGAGGAAAAAAAAATAATAATAATATTTCAGGAAACCATTTGGAGATAAGCAATCACTCGACTTTATCAAGTCTTTGAGCGGGGTTGAATCACTAAGGAAAAAGTTTCCATGTTTAAATAAACAGCTAATGGCAAAGTTGTATTTTCAAAGGGAATAATGGATTTGGTACGATCATCAACAGAGAAATAGGTAGATACGTTAAAAGTGGACGTTTTGAAATATACCCTGTTGAATCTCATTCAATAAAGGCTTGTTTTCCAACAGTTGGGTACTATTATGTTTGATTTCAGTTCATTTTGGAATTGATTTGATTGGTATGAACTCGCTATGAATGGTGAACGAGGATACTCCATGAAATTGTTTTTCTTGAATTACCCCACCACTAACGTAACTCCATAACATACCCAACACACACACTCGAGTAACAAAAAATATGAATAATATAACATACCATAACTCTGATCCAAAACAATATGGTGAGTTTTTACACCCCTTTCCCACAATCACGCCGGAGGCAAAGCTGTAAATTTTGCTGAGCGTTTTTTTTTGTGAAATCAAACCTCAATCATATTGGAAATTACATAGTGAAACGTACAGACATACGATATCGTGAATAAAATGATGTAATTTACATAATTTTATTTACGATATCGTATGTCTGTACGTTTCACTACGTAATTTTCAATATGATTGAGGTTTGATTTCACAAAAAAAACCCACAGCAAAATGTACAGCTTTGCCTCATCATGTAAATATCTAGGTAAAAATTCAGGACACTCCAGATCGGATATGTTTAGAAACACTTGCATACCTACTGATTATTTTTGAACCATTGATGTCTTACTCCCAGCAAGCGTGAGACGCAGTGGTGTTATCTCATTTGTGAGGCGATGAACCACAATTAAGGCGTTTCCTATATGAGACGTTATCAATATGGGACTCATTAATAAGGTCGTGTGCAACTAACTCTGAGTCTTGTGTCGTGAATTAGGTTGACAGGCCTCGTCCCGGTTTTGAAAGTGCAAGAGTGATCATGAAGTATTAGGGACGAGAGTAATCTACAGATCTCGGGACATTGAGGCCTGAATTGTTTTAGGGGCAGAGTTGGGATCGTACTTTGGGCAAAAGTTGTTCCTTGATGACTTGCGTAGTTTGTGCAATGGGACTTTTCACGTCCGTTCATTTGAAACGCCCCGTTGTTTAGAGAACAGTCAAACCGAGGTCAGAGTCGGAATGTTGACTGTGTTGGTGCGAAAAAGAAATACCTCTCATGCGACGCGCTTCAGTGAAACGAAAATTGGGACTGCAAGCGGAATTAACCCATTTATCTCCGTACCGTTTGCAGGAGGGAAAATTAATAATTTACCGAACTCAGATACTCCAATCGACAAATTGACTTGCTCCATCGAATTCGCTTTTGTGTTTTCCAATCACCTCGAATAGATGTGCAACGCAGTTCGTACATAGCTGGCAATAAGCAACCACAACTTTTAATTAGTCCCGGCTATCAGGGTATTCACATGGAATGACCTTTGAACGACTGAATTCTTCCTTTGCTCTACATAATATTATATAATATATAATATTATGTAGAGCAAAGGAGCATATTATGTCAAAATTACCATCCTAAGTATAGAATTGCGTTACCGCTAGGTAATATTACCCGGTCACTATTCTTACATGACCATCAAAATAGTGTAGTTTGGTTCCCATGTTTTCGAAACCGCCTTTTCTTCCAATCCAGGTCAGTAGTAAACGATTTTATTCCCATACACACTCATGATTCAAACAACAGTTGTGTGGTCGTCGTAACTTTAACATGTGGAATGAATAAAACCGAAGCGACCCATAAAAATTACAGCTAACCATACTTCCCCTTGATCCCCACAACCCGCCCTTGAGGTATACATTGTGGAATAAATTGATTTATTGATTGATTATTAAATAAAATTTATTCATTCCACATTTCCACATGTACAAGTTACGACGTCCACACAAGATGGTAAATCATGAATAAAATGCTGGAACTTTCAGCAAAACTCCCAAATAATTCCACAATATTGCAGAATCGACAATAACAAGTTTAATACGACTGCATTTCTACCAGGCGTGGAAAATATGGCAGAAATTCGGACATTGACCGGAAACGCCCACAATAGTGCGGAATGTCCAATAATTATAATTTAAATACGATTTAATTCAATATAATTTAATTTTTATTGAAGAAAATTGTACCAATTCTGAAATTGAATGGAACAACTCAGAGTAGTTTGGATGTGAACGGTATACGAATTATTAAAAAAAAAATGTCTGTGTAATACACCTTCTCCTTGGAAGTAATTCATGGATTACTCTAGACTAGTTGTTCGATATCAGTCCCTCCTAAAGCACTTTCTCAGGCCATAATTCTCTTTCTCACCACCTGATCCCCTTCGCAACTTCAAGCTGAAGGAAAGTTTTCCTTTTTTCTAGTGCCAAATTAGCGTCAACCATAAAAACATTATGAAACGATTGTCATTTAATATTATATAACGGGGGGGCCAGAGCACCCCTCGTGGAGGATTTAATCTTGAGAGAGGCGAGAAAGTGGTATGGAAGAGAAGGGCTAATCTTTTTTGGAGGTTCTGAAGCTCCATCTAAAACTCGGGCGAGAGCGGAACGGGCAGTTTTTGTCAGTCGCTTTTGCACTGGGGCAGGGGCAGTGCGGAGGTCAGAGGAATTTAATTTGTTCCGTGTGTCAGCCAGAGGCGTCAACCTTTGAGGGCGGTAAGAGCTTCTTTCCCGAGGCCAGCGGTTTCCTAGTGAGGAAGACCCGTCTTCATTATTTAATCCTCACAGTTTTCTTTCATATAAATTTTATTTAATCTTCTGTCATTGTGATATTAAATGAAATGGCTGAAGTAGAATGAACGGAGGGCCGATAGAAGATTTACTGACCTTTCACTAGAGCAGGCATATTTTAAAATTAAGTACAAAGGATTTTCGTGACGTACCCAGGTCGCACAAGCTCACATTCACTTTAGTATCATGAAAACCCGTTATTGAGGCTTTTGAAAACTCTTATCCCACCCAGTTATTGAGGCTTTTCAATATGTTTTATTCGACGATACAAAGAATCGGTTCGATCCATTGAGCCATTTTTGGGAATTAAAATTTTTTTTTTAATTTCGGCTTCCCTGTAAACCCCCATTTCTATGCATCGGATCCGGAAATGAACCCCCCTCTGTCCTTCCCCAATTACGGAAACATTTACATACGGGAGAAGGGTTCGATCCATTGAGCCGTTTTTGCGTGATTAAAGGACAGACAAACAGATCAACAAACAAACGAACAGATAGACAGACACCAAATTCAAAATCGTCATGGTTCGACTCCATTTCACGCGGAACGAATAACTGTAATGAAATTTTTCGAAAATACCCAAGGAACACGAAAGTCGTCTGTTAATTTAGTTATACCTATAGATGTGCGAGGAGTATTAGAGTAACTACCCAAATAGGCTAATATAAATATCATATGAGGACCGCCCACCACTGGCCACACATGAAGAAGGATCCTTTCCTTGTTATTCTTACACAACTGAACCAACCCAAAACCTTGCAAAACATTATGGCATGAACTTTGTGTCATAAAATTTATAAATAAAAGTGATTGAAAAATTTGCGTAGTTATAGAACGGGACAAGAAATCAGTATCGATCCCACTCCAATTAATCACTAGGTGATTGAACGAACTAATTTTCCGGGAGCCTTGATTTGCGGCTCTTCGTTCCCAAACTCGTGGGAGTCGTAAAAGTCGTCTGTGGTCGGTTCAGTATCTCATTCCTTGCTTCTTATACTAACCCACATCCAACAGCCCATTAGTTACGATCCCCCTTTGACCCGTACCTCGGTGCGGCCAAATACCTTAATTCTTGGCACAAATCGTGAACTTTCCGTTGCTTCTTGTCCGAAACGTTCCAGTTTATTTCTGTTCCTATCCTAAACTTCGAAAATTAAAAACATCGAATGTACTATGATGAATTTTGATGGCCCGATTTTACCTGAGAATCACATTACCAAGCAATACGTAGGATAACCCTAAGTTCTCAATGTGCGTGGATCAAATGAGATGGTACTTGACCATCGTTCATTCCGGACTTTCCTCAACTAAACATGTGTGTTTTAAAAATAGGTGTCCCAGGAGTGTCAGACATATTGCATTTTATTTAGTTACGTCTGTAGGTTTACGTTTCATGATAGGTATAATCAGAATATCGAATGAATGCTGACCGGGTTTTTAGCCCTTTTAAATTCAGTTTTGAAATTGACGAAACTATCACTATCACTTAGTTACCAACTATACAAAGACAATATTTAAAACAAAGTTCGTGCTACTTCAATTTTTTAGGTGAGAAATGCAGTTTGTAAGGCCGTCGTTTGGCTTATTGTTAGTTCATTTTAGAAGAAACTCAGTCGACTTACTTAATTCTATAGGAATCACAATCATTACTTAGGTACTTCTTCAGTTTACATCAACAGCGTTCGGTATCTTAAGGATGTTTAAAATCAAAATTTTCTTTCGTTATCAGTAGCAAGTTCTGATTTCAGATTCGAATTTACATCTGAAATGAAGTGGAGTTTGCTTTCTGATCCTGAAAACCCCGTTCCGTAGAATTATACCAAGGGAAGGGGACATTTCTGGGTTGCTTGTTTAATTGGATTACGAAAGCGGATCCTGATTAACTGTGGGTTTCGATTTTATAATAGGGGAGTTGCGCCCCCGCTGATCATGATTGATGACTGAGTGAAAACGTAATCCAGTTCAATCAATTAGATAGTCCTAGTGATTCTGGAGGAATGTCCTTATAAATTAGTTCGACTAGCTATTCCGGCCACTGGTGGTGAAGTAAAATAATTGCGAGCTAACTATTTTGAATGGTCAAACAATGAAGGTAATAATACATACAGGAAACCTACTAATCCTGATATGTGTCAGGATATTTATAGAACTGTTCCTGTCTTGGATATTACGTGCACTCATTGTTTTGGGTCCCTCATGTAAAATTTTGACAATCTGTAGATATTTCGAGTTCAAATCTCTCAGCGAGATCACATCATTTTTAATTTCCTGTCATGACAATATTTTATTCTTCGGGTGGAACTTGATTCATTCTGGCCTAACTTCATCTTCAGTTTCGCAGTCAGAGAATTTTTTTTTAAATTTAATTTTCCATCCGGTTTTTATATTGAAAATTCAATACGGTCTATATGGTACGGTCTATATACGGAAACTTGATGTACCTCTGTTGAACCAGATGCACTCATGGGCGACCGAGTAGAGAAGAAAAAGAAAAGCTCTGAAAGTTTAGCTCTGTGTTATCACGATTTCCTTATCGCGCTTTAGTATGTAAATTAGGGAAAATGTAACAATGGTCCAGGCCTGGACATATTGGAACACAGTGCGGTATTGAAATCACCAAGCTGAATACGAATCCAACTTCGGGAGAAGTGTAATCTCCCATTTTTTCCATGCGGGTGCTAATGCCGAAAAGACGCGATGTTTGTAGGTCTAAGTCACGCGAAGATTTTCCCAAAAAATGCCTGCTTCACAGCAATATCGTCGTCTATCACACATCTTGAACCTCTATATACCTCAGTTTTCACGGCAGTCAAAAACACGGGTTGCATGGTATTACAAATAAGAAACTTTTTTATTTGTTCTTATCGTTCCCGGGGTTGTTCCACATCATCACCTCCATATCTCACACCTGGTAATGTTAAGGCTGTTTGTCGAAATAAATGTTCAACCTCTACGCGTCTCGTGACGATTATCTCTAGACCCTAATCGAGCAAAAATACCAGCCTTGCTAACGTTTTGGGTAAATCTCGGATATAAACTAACGGCGAAAAAAATTATTTCAATTCACAATATCTTCAATAGTATCTCGAATTGTATGCATTGGGTCAATATAGTATTTTATGGATCCTCGCCTCAAGCCCTACATACAACCTATTTGAAATACATCTGTACCTTTTCACACATGAACACCAAAGTCACAAACCGGCTTTACTGAATCTTGATCAGACTTGACTAATGAGCTCTCGACTAAGCTGGCATTTTGCTCTAAGTAACAACAATTTCGTCTTAGTCAAAGGGTACGAAAAGCTGCTCGTAGGAACAACTGGAGATGAAAAACAACACAACAAATAATATATTATATTATTTGTTGTGTTGTTTTTCATCTCCAGTTGTTTGATGTTAATGTCCATATTTTTGGTGGTAAATCATACAAGTTGGTAAAAATCAGACCTTCGCGTGGTTTGCTGTAGGAGTCTTAATTGAATCATAAGTTTCCATTATAACCAATATATATACCATATATAATATGGTAGGATAATAGTTATTGTATCAGGTTTACTGTTATTACAATAATTATTATTGTAGGTATCAGGTTTTACTTCTCATTAATTTAGTCCCTCGCATCACAACAACTGCGCCTCATAGAATTAGTAATGCGTTATTTGAAATAGTAATTGAACCATCGGCTGACGATATCGGCCCGATGTAGGAGGTAATACGGTAGTTACGTTGTAAATTATTGCCTACGTAGGTAGGTACAAGCAATATGAACAACCCATGAATTATGTTGGATTTTGGTAGGAGAAGCTTCAACAATGGTACGGTTTCTATTCAAACGGAATATTTACTTATGTGTTAAGACCACAGACCAACAAAAAAAAAAACCCGTTTTTACGGAAAATGTAACATCTCTCAGTGCCACGAATTTATGGACTTAACTAAAAACTGGATAGACATATAGAGGAGGAAAAAGAAGGGAGAAAGTGTAGAAAATAAAATAATTTTGTTAGAGTAAGCTAAGGTATGCTCTGCGAGGTAAGAACGATGGATCTCCAAGTTGGAGGAAGTGGGAGTATCCTAGGCCTGGGCGTATTCCTTCAGTCAGCATGTCTTTGGTTTGTGGGTAGTGAGAGAAGAGAAAAAAAGCACGGGGGCTGCTATCCTTCCAATATATCAACGTCAACGAGAAGGAAAAGGAATCTATAAAAACCTGAGGTAGAAGAAAATTTCTCTTTTCTTGCTCCACGGCCCCCTTCTTTCGCCCCATCAAAAGTTTTTATTTTTTTCCGGCAGAAAGGCATTGTATTATTTGGGTAGGTACTTTAAGCTACGGAAGTGGTGTAACTCTGTAACTTTATTGGTGAAACTTAGTGGGTATTGATTGCAACAAGGAGTTGTAGTCTATGCTATCCACACTCTATAGTGATGCCTGTCGTTTGAGTTACGTAGACAGAGGCGTATACCCGGTTCTCAACGATTTATATTACCGTATCGTATTGCAGAGGAGAATTTTGAAGACCGTCCAGGGTCTCTCGTCAATCCACACAACTCCACTAGAAATAGTAAAATAAAACTACAAATGCGAGATGACTTACCAGAAGTAGAAATTGTTGGGACATGTAACGCGACTGGACACAATCTTGCATGTTTAATACAATTTGCACGCCCTCAACGACTAATTAGAGTACTTGAGTCCATGAACACTGCGCTTGAGCATCATCAAAAAACTTTATCTTTTATATTAAATAACCAAATTTTTTCTTCAAAAATCTCCAACTTGGCCGTTAAAGGGTTAAGGAGTTTGACCAATAATTTAACATTTTTAATTAATTAATAATTAAATATACCCTCACCTTCCTTCAAAAAATGAATTGTATCCTGGAGGATACATCGGCCGTTCACCAAAGAATATTTGTAAAGTAAAGTAAAGTAAGCAACCATTTCAGGTTGAATTTTCGTCCGACTGCCGTTTTTGGCGTCGCCGATGTCGCGGGCCAGTTTTTACAACGGAGTTGTTTTTGGAGGTTAGTAATGACAGAGTATAACGCTCCTGAATAAAATCTGCATATTATTTATGCATATAATTTATATTAAATAAATTGGCGTTGTGTGACCTCACCACCGTGAATGGCAGACGAAAACGCGGGACAGAAAATCAAAATTCAAGATGGAATCGGTAGATAAAATCAATGCATGCGAACATTGAAGGATACACGAGATTCACTCTGCTGTCCCCCGGAAAGGTGAAATGACAGAGCCCATCAAGATATACAGTACCAGAAAGACCTCGCAGTCGTGCGTTGTGGTATAACCTCAACTCCGTGTGTCCCTGATGAATTAAGATCAGGTATTTACTCCTGTGAATAGAGATTAGGTATATCATAGGATTAGAGTGACTTCATTAAATGATAAATGTTCTTAAATAATGGACTTCTTCATAAATTTTATCGGCTGAGTAAACAAGATGTGAGTAATCGATCGTTTCAAGAACGGTTTACTGGAGATTTGGTACACGTCAAGTGCAGACTTCAACATAGGCGGAATTTAAATTGAAACGGAGGTGATGTATCTTCTTTGAGAATCAGTGTGATGAAATATACGAAATGATGAAAGAGATGTAGACTTGAAATAGCCTTAGACATAGGTTTGATTACATCGGAGTCCATATCGGCGTCCTAAACAAGGCACAGAGACGTTATGGAGAAGGGAAAATAATCATTGAGAAACCCAAAAATGGAGTCTCTATAATATTATTGTGCTTTATGAGTTGTGTAGTTGGTAACCGTGTATCATGAGACTCCATTTTTGGGTTTCTCAATAATTATTGTCCCTACTCCATAACGTCTCTGTGCCTTGGATCATATTATGATCCATGCATGAAAGACATAATATTTCTCTGAAACAGTATTACGTTTATGTTACATAGACATGAGTGATACGATCGATATCAATTATGAGTGATACGATATTTTTCCTATTCGATTCGTTGAATACTAGGTGTGGAATAGTACAAGTTTAGTGGCTCGGGTGACACTCGTTTCATATCAAATTCAAGTATTGTAACGAAACAATGGTCCTTCATTTGAAAGGTGTCAATATAAACACATACCTACCTCCGTCAGAATAAACACATAATTTTGGAACCGTCTCTACAAACTTTGTAGATAAGATCATTTAATGATCTTATCTTCTGTATTCTTTCACACGAATTTCCATCCCTGATTTTACGAGTGATGTAATAAACTTGATAAACTCTACAATACTTGGCTGATGACATAGCTTCCTGGAAATGAGAAAACTATTTCCAAGAAAAGTAATTACATAGGTATCTAGAAATTCTCGGGTGACACTCGTTTCATATAAAATTCAAGAATTGTAACGAAACAATGGTCCTTCATTTGAAAGGTTTCAGAATTAACACACACCTACCCCTTTGTACAGATAATGACTGCTTTAGATGGTTGTAAACATTCAATCATCTCTCTTGCCAACCCTTCTTATTTTCTCAGAGAAATGAGTTTTCGTTTTTCTTCGCCTCCGGGATTTTTCGTAATTATTATCACAACGCCGCTTGGCCTCATTTTACTTGCGGTTGGTACCGAAACGTACGAAGTATTCTTCGAACCGCAAAAAATATAAACAATTTTTGAGTCTACTTTTCATCTTCCACAACCAATCAAATGAAAGAAGGTTACTACTGTAGATTCATAATATGAAGTATCTGGGGAACACAAAACAAGCGTCTGCTACCCAAGCAGCACAATTGGTCGGATTTCACGACTTGCTACCTAATCTGTAGTATATCCGACGTCAGAAATCTGTATGTCAATTATTAACGTCATCACGACGTCGGTACGACGTAGAGATTTATGTACACAACTGCTATTGGTTGCCACGGCGTCGGAAATCTATAGTACAGATAGACGAGGTCGCCACGACGTCGGATATTTGTATTACAGGTTGACGAGGTGGCCACAACGTCGTATATCTGTACTACATAACGCTGAGGTCGCCGCGACGTCGGATATCTGTAGTAAAGATAGACGAGGTCGCCACAACGTCGGATATCTATAGTGAAATGGCGATGGCGATAACACGCAGGTGGGACGCTACAGGCGCTCATTCTGTTGTACCGTTTGAGAACTACGTTACTATAGATTTCTGTACATGTTTTGTACATCAGCCGACGAGAGGTAGACTTCTGGTCGGCGCCACTACAGAGATATGTACAAACAGTTCGATCCCTAGTTCGCCATCTTTTTCCATCTTCCATTACAGGTTAGGTTGAGGTTAGATATCAATTTAAATAATTTTCCAATATATTCATTTCTGAAATTCAAATTTAGTAATAACTCTGTTAGTTACCAAGGAAATACATCAGTTTAATAGTGAAACCAGCGAAATAATAAGTCGTCATAACATTTTCACAATAGTTACCAAATTGAAAAAAATATTTACAACGTCTCAAATTCGGAGGGCACTGGTTTTTGAGAGACAGAATCGAGGATTTCACGTTAAATTTTTCTCCGCGGATGATTTGAAGAGACTAGAATTTACATACGGGAGTTGGTAGGTACCGTTTAATATTCACCATGATTTCCGTGGAGAGGGAACATGAAGGAACTCCATTTTGATGAATGATTTTTGGCAACAGCTCCTACATCATTCAATACCAAAATAACATGTTTTATACAGAAATCTGTATAAACAACCAAGTTGAGTCGTCTTGCGACCTTATTCCGACGTGAGGTCGGGCGGCGACGTCGGTACGACCAAGAAATCATTCCCCACATTGGTCGGCATTTGGTCGTAGTGAGGTCGGTACGACGTCGTTGCCCGACCTGAGGTCGGGCGGCGACGTCGGTACAACCAAGAAATCATTCCCCACATTGGTCGGCATATGGTCGTGGTGAGGTCGGTACGACGTCGTCGCCCGAGGTCAGGTCGGATTTCCCGACCTCTTACGACGTCAGACCGACGTCGTTGTGCTACTTGGGTATCCGTGGGCGATAATGAATCTACCGTTTGATACTACGAGGATACTCGGTTAGATACTCAGATACTCGGTGTCCGGTTTCAAGACCATAGTGACTTTGACAACAGTTAGTTGTTCACTTTGGCAACTAACTGTTAGTTGTTCGGTCTAATGAAGGGGCGTAGTCACAGGTGATGTTGAAAACATCCAGGAGTTTCAAAGAACAAAGAATCTTTGGAAACAAGGAATGATGCAATCCGACGTCAGTACGTGCACTAGAAGCTATTTACCTCGACGTCATTACGTACCCTACGAGCCACCAACTAGCCAATAACGTTAACATGGGGTCACTTTCAGAATTATTGAGAACAAATTAGGCTACTATTCTATTTTCTTCATCTTCCTGTTGCTTTCTCATCCCCGTCCGAATCTGCTCCTCCTCAATGAAAAAGAAAAAAATTTTTTCCCAAGCGCGGGACATGTTTTTGCAAAACAGAGGACCTGAAACACCACAATAAGCATAAGAACTAGGGCCACGAGATCGTAAAAGCCACTGTGTCATGTCATGCCACCTCCAGAAACTTTAGGGGAAACCAGTCTAACAAGACCAATGTCAATTTCACGTTTTCAAACCCAAATGATGTAAAAAAAACTCCCATACACCTAGTACCAGATGGGGTATATACATACCCCAACGGGGTTTTTTTTTTCAGGAGAACCTAAAACAAGAAGAGTGAAAGTACCTCAGGAGAGAGTCTGCTCGGGGAAGGAAAGTTACCCAAGGCCACTTGTTTCGGCCTATGTGAATAGGCTATTAGTCAAGTGCCGTCGACGATTATTGACGACTATCCATAATGACTGGATACTAGTATTACCTTCCCACCTGTTACCTTTCTAAGAAATGAGAATCTCTCTCTGCGAACAACCGCTCTCGTACTCGCATCTATCGCTCTTAAATTCAAAATTAACGTTATTAAAATTACTTACCACAAGTATTTACGGATTTTAGAGTTCTATCATAAACTGCATTTCATTATAGTCCAGGAGCCAGCCCTCAAAAGAGGTCACGAGAGGCGGAGAATTTTTGGATATAGGATTTGATAGAGATTGCCCAGAGAAAAACTATACCGGTCGTCTGCCGACCGAAAGCCGCTGGAATCAGAAATGGCGGCCGGTTGAAATTGCCAAAATTGGCCGAAATGGTAACTAGTCGAGGAGAGCTGAAATTTTTACAGGAGCTACTTCTAGATCCGTACGTTACGGAAATGTAAGTCTGCCACCCCAAATCCGCTGGAAACTCCGGGCAGACGCTCTTGAAAAATCTGTATTTTTTAGGGTGAAAATGAAACGAAGTTGTGGGCTTATGAAATTGCAGTCAATAAGAGTACTTACCATCAGAAGACAAATGAGCCTAGTCTGCCGCCTCTAGCCCGCTGGAAAGTACTGGCAGACGTCACTTGAAAAATTGTACGTTTTGTACAAAAAATGAAACTAGTTGAGGATTCATGAAATTCGGGTCATTTAAACTACTCATACATAGAAGACAAATGATCCTAGTCTGCCACCTCTAGCCCGCTGGAAATTGCTGGCAGACGCCACTTGAAAAATTGCACTTTTTGCGCCAAAAATGAAACTAGTTAAGGATTCTTGAAATTTTGGTCATTGAAAGTACTCATACATAGAAGACGAATGAGCCTAGTCTGCCACCTCTGGCCCGCTGGAAAGTACTGGCAGACTTCACTTGAAAAATTGCACTTTTTGTACCAAAAATGAAACTAGTTAAGGATTCATGAAATTTTGGTCATTGAAACTACACATAAATAGAAGACGAATGAGCCTAGTCTGCCACCTCTAGCCCGCTGTAAAGTACTGGCAGACGGCTTCTGAAAGAAATTTGGTGCAATCAGAACAGGCTCGTGGAGCCGTCTGGGGCAAGACCTCATGGTAAAGACTAAGTGCCATGGTCATGTTATTAT
This sequence comes from Stenodema calcarata, assembly GCA_963920205.1. NCBI lineage: Eukaryota > Metazoa > Arthropoda > Insecta > Hemiptera > Miridae > Stenodema > Stenodema calcarata. The sequence goes on from OY986051.1 coordinate 17,194,980, forward strand.
GTAAAGAATAAGTGGAGGTTCAAAAATTATGACCCCCCCCCCCCCATCACCTCTTCCAATAATAATTATTGTCACATCAGACACCAATTTTTTGGTTCTCCAGAACAAAATCACCTCAACTTATTTGAAAGGAATTGGAAAGAATGAGTGCTACGGTTTTGTATAACTCATTGTGTATTTTTCCTATTCCTGAAAAGTCTTTTTATAAATGTATCTGCTGCCATCAGTATTTCCTCTGATTTAACAATTAATTTTAGCTGGTTATCATTAAATTATTTTAATAATATTATATTAATAATACAAATTTTGTAGTTATAATTTCCAGGGTGTCAGTAAAAATCTTTGTAGAATAGCAACTTACGAAAGTACAATAATGAAATTTATATAATCTTAATTGTCATTTCCCATCGAAGGGGAAGGCTTATGGAAGGTGAGTGGTAGATATATAATATATATCTACCACTATATATTATATATATTATATAATATATATATATAATATATATAATATATATATAATATATATCTACCACTATATATCTATATATTATATAATATAAACTGCAGGGATTAACACCCATACGACAATGGTCACCAACAAAATTCATCTTAGTTAGCTACATTGCAACTTCTAAAAAAATAAAAATGTAAGAATGACTTGAAAAGTGGTTATCACAATGCTCGAGGTTCGTGTTGACTGTAAATCTAAAATTATAATATCTACAAAATTCATTATAAGTTCAACAAAATTCAGTTGTCGTTATGATATCACATACCACAATGATAACAGTATAATTATGTCACAATTTTCGAACCGTACCATATTTGGATGAAATGATATTTTATCCGTTTTACTTCAGAGTAAATAGCAAATGTTCACCATTGAAAATGAAAAAACTAAAATTGAATTAAGAAAAAAATAACCAAAGAGGGGAAACTTGGGGACACTACATCTTCGCCCAATGATAGGTAGGTAGGTCTTTCTGAATTTCCTATCGCATGAAAGGGTAGGGAGAAACTTAAGGAACTTGGAACATATTACAGTACATCTTAATGTACTTGAGTTATTGTTGTTAGCTCACTTAACGAATAAAGTTGCAAGAAAATTTATGTGAGCAATGAAAAACGCAACGACCAAGGAATATGGAGTTTTTCAAACGCAGGGTACAATGCATTTCAAATAAAAAAGGCTTTGGGATGATTTTTTGTATTACAAATTGCAACGATAGGTAGCCTAATATTCTTCTTCATCACTGGTGTCAGTGATGACTTCACTCTCATCATCACTTTCTTGCGTTTCATTTGCAATGACAATGTCTTCAAGCTTTTCCGGAAGAGCGGGACCCTCGAACCACTTGATTACGTATGAGCTGTTTACTTCTTCCCATCCATAGTCGGTAGGATTTACATTTGGCGGATCAGGACGATGAAGATTGGACCATAGCAATGTTACGCACTTCGCCCTCAGTACATGCTCATAAAGCACCTTCTTACAAGGTGGAAAGTTCGTGCCTTCTATGCCTTTTGATATTTTCAGAGGGTTTTTGTCGCAACTGCGTTTGTAGGCATCCATAAACAGGTGCAAACGTAGTTCATTGATGTCCTGAAACTCGCGGCGGCTGTAAAGTTGGCAGACCAATTTTTCAATACCACTGAATTCTTCAGGCGTAAGTGACGTTTCTTTATCAAAGTTGGACAACAGTTTTATTGTATTCGGTTGGCCTTGTAGAATATTTAGGGGTTTCTTTTTTCCGATTCGATAGAACGCCGACGTGGAATCGCACCCAGTAAGTGCATGAAGGGAAGGAAGAGCTTTGCACATATCTGTACCCAACGCTTCTCTGATTTGTCTAATATCGATGAATCTGTGATCGTTTCTTGAGAAGGATCCAGTTTCTAACCAAATGTTTAATTCATTGCTCATGTTATGAAGGTTCCCAAGAACAATTACGATCACGTCCGTATCGCAAGTTCTGATTACTACATTCTTAAGATTAGTTAACGTAGTAATATGGTATACCATTCTGCTGTCAGCTTCTATATGTCCACTTCTGAGGCTTTCTTCCTCATGCCGAGTAACTGAGTTCTCTGACAAGGAATAGAATAAGTAACAAGTTTCCTCGTTATTGACATAAAGCACAAATTTTTGGAGATAATTTGCGTACTTATTGGAGGCCCATTCGTCGATGAGAAAATTTACTAAACTCTTCTTGAATGGGATACTCTTTAAAGCTTTGATGAAATCAACAGGTCGTTTTTGATCACAGTTTTGTACATGGTAAGTTGGGTAGGATCCACCATTACCACTCCTTGATTCTCGCTCCAGATCCTTAATGGAGGGAGATACATATTTGTCAAATATCAAATGGATGCAGGGGCATTTGGCAGCCTCAATCTTCTTCAGTATGGCAGGTGCAATACCTCCATACGTTGTCGGAAGGCTATTCCCTAATTGGTGCAGGAAATAGAAGCCATCTATAATCAGTACATCAGTGTTAGGTGTCACTGTACTGGATTGAAACCCTTCTAAATGCTTAAGTAGGACACTTTTTTGGGTTTTGACTGGCGTTCCGTCATGATGCCCTAAGGAAAGTGAAACTGGTGTTAATGGAAATTGTAGTACAGACTGTAAATCAATTTTCTCCTTCAATGAAAGTGTGAGGAGACGGCAGAATAAATTTCTCTCCATTTTTAGGGTGTGCGTCTTTTCTTTTCTATTAATGGTCACTTTGGGACGATCAGCAGAGAAATTCAAGATTTTATTGCGCTTGATGGGCTTGTAAAATCGTGAAGAGTCTTGGGAGCACTCCCTCCTAAAATGTAAATGCTGTTCTTCACCTATGGTTGAAGCTTCTTTCAAAAAACTCAATACATCAGGACTGGCTGACTTTCCAGTACAGATGTTAAATAATATTGATGGTTCTAGGTGGTCGTCAAACGGATTTATCATACTTCTGAGAACTTCCAGTATCTTTGTGTAGTGTTCATGGTCACGAGCGATTCTCCCTTTCTTCAGATCTTTTGTTGTGTCCTCCTTTGACGTCAGCCCAATGTCATCCATGAGGTGGCTCACCAACTCAGTTCGTTGGGAATGGCTGAATGCCCATCTTCGTCTAGCTGAAATGGAATTCGTCACTGATGCTATCCCTGAAAGTTTGTTACCAGCGTCAGCGTTAATGGTCTGTTCTAATGTCAGGTCAATGGGTGTTCGAGAAAAGCTCTTACTTGTTCTCTTTACTGTGAATAGTCCATCTTTCAACTGTTGTGAAATGTGATCATGATCACCACTTGTGAGAGAATTGATAATGTTATCAGTGAAGGGGACTAACCATCTGGCATAGTTTTGGTGGTTGAAAGTAAAGAACAGATTGTTTATTTTGCAGAGTGAGTGTACAAACAGCAAAATGTCTCCCATTCTTTGGCTCCTGTTGAAGTCGTTGTAGTTGTCAATATATTGGATATAAATCATCCATATTTGAGCTGTCATGCCGTGGTTGCCTCGTGCAGTTAGTTGCTCAAACTCATAGTATTTTTCAATCAAACATTTCAAATCAGAGTCAAGTGCTTTAAAAGCGTCAGTAGCACAGCTTGTGGCAGATCCAATCAATTTTGATAGATCAATGTCCAAAAGAGAGTCACCATTTTCTACCGACGAAATGAATAAATCGTAATGAAGTTTTCGCAGGCATAGCGCTAGCAATCTGTGTATTCTTTTGCACCGATTGTAGTTGGTCCCCCCCACAAATCCCAATACAGATCCTTGAGCTATAATGCCTGCCTCGGTGAGAACCTCCACCACCCCTGAACCGTCAATGAATTTGCCAAGTGCTTTGAACAGAGCCAGCTCAATGTGAAATGGCCCCAGTCCAATAAAAACGTCGTTAAACTGGGGTGAATCCTGGCTCTGGATTTCTAGAGCCATTCTGGCTATGTTGAGATCGTATGTGCACATAATTTTGCTTTGACCGCATTCTTCCTTAACTTGCAACGCCATCTGCAAAGTATGTCTGACAACAGCATATGAAGTTGGGGAAGAGTTGATTTGTGGGAGGTAGGCGATAGTTTGTGGTGGCGTTGTGTCAACAAACAATTGGGCATTAAAACCAACCCACATGGGGCAGTCAGGAGTGGAGAAAAATTTCAATGACCAGATGATGTCGTAAACTCTGAAATCTTTTGGGATCGGAATAACAGATTGAGGATGGTTGTATATCTGACACAATCTCTTCAACCGGTTCTTCTTCTTTGTCATGAGTCTCAGAAACATCATCAGCAGATGTTGTGAGCATTTCCATGTCATCAGCAGATGTTGTGTTCTGAAAAATAATTCCTACCGTGTCATGCAGGGTGTTTTTTCCAGTTAACGTTTCCACAAAACGATCAAAATTATTAAACGCAACACTCGTGGATAAATTTGGCAACTTCTTGATGGGGTAGGGAATTATAGAGGTGGAATGATGAGAGGAATATGATAGTTCAGTTTCCATCTCTTCAACTGTGGTATACTCGTAACTCACAGAATGCCCAAGCCTATTCAAAATATTGACCATCTTTTTACTGCCAGTGAGGGACTTAGTTACACTTCCCAGCAGAAGCTGTTTTGTTGGCTTGACACTTCCGTCTGTTGCTGTAAAGATCAAATCAGAACAAATGGAATTGATGCGGCGATTACGAGATGCGTTGTCAGTCCGTGTTGACGGGCCATAAATGACATTTTGAATAAAAGTTTTTAGTTCACTTGGAAAATCACACTCTCCATTGTATACATCAGAAAGGGTGACGCCCCTTGACACATACACCCTTGATACATTTTCTTAGGGAATACGCTACTTCTCTCATTATAGAATCTTTTTTCATTTCGTTCAATTTTTTTTCGACCACAGCTGGGATAAAATTCATCGTAGACTTGAAAACAATATGTTCTTTTTTATCAGACCTGTCAACAACAACGGTTGATGGGAAACGTTGTAATATTTTTTTCTCAAGGTTTTTTGGCTTAATTGTTTTTGTAGGATCATCTGGCTGAATCATTTCACGAAACAGTTTTATCAATTCTGAGGTAGTGAACACTTTTTCTTTCTTCAGATTTTCCTCTTCAACAATATTAAAGATGAATTCGTATCCCTCCATGTAAGATAGGCGACGAGATTGTGGATTCACTGGCTGATTTTTCCTCTTTTCCATCTCTGCCCGAGAAATAAACCTTTTCATGCATATATCATGATACCTAACTTCCTTTGCAACAAAATCTCCTTGGTCGAGAACTGTCAATATCCTTCTGTCATCAAGCAATACTGCTGCCTGCATAACTTTTTGTTCAATTAACCGTGTTGACAAAAACAGTTTCTGTTCCGTTTGGCGTACATTTTCCTTTTTTTGCCACAGAATAAACAAATCCTTTTTAAAACACCAGATGAAGTGATTATCTTCTCTCTTCTTGGCCTCGATGGTCCGGGCTCAGAATCTGCGAGAGGTATGTGGCTTGTATGAGGTAATTTCATAATAAGATGTGGTACTTTGTCGTAATATTTTTTTTAATCGCAGTGAACTTCCTATAGCATGCAGTATGATAGCCATTTCTGTCATCTGCCAGATTAGGAACATCAAAATCTGCATACTGCAACTTACAGTATTTACGTACTTTCAGGGCGTTTGAACATGTCTTCAGCGTCTCAGCAGAGAAAGGTTTTATTTGATCATTGTCAACTTTATCATGGCAATGAATACAACAAGTCCTTGGCACACCTCTGGACACCTCCATGACTGTTTGATGTGTTTCGATGAGTTCAATGATGACCTAAAATAGAGAAGATAACCGTCCATCAGAACCCTATGTGGTTTTAATTCCTAAACAATTTTATTAGACTAGGAGAGAAAGGCATGACACTGGTGCTTCCCATCTCTTAGTTCTGCTTATCAAACTATCACCCACATCAGTATCAAGTCAAATTAAATAAACCAACTACTGTAAAAAGGAAAAAAACAAACAATGAACTCACCTTATTGAAAAATGGATTCAAGACACGTAGAGTAAAGAAAAAGAACCAACTCACGGTAATGAAAAATGAATTCAAGACACGTGGAGTAAAGAAAAAGAACCAAACTCACGGTAATGAAAAATGAATTCAAGACACGTAGAGTAAAGAAAAATAACCAAACTCACGGATATGAAAAATGAATTCAAGACACGTAGAGTAAAGAAAAAGAACCAAACTCACGGTAATGAAAAATGAATTCAAGACACGTAGAGTAAAGAAAAAGAACCAAACTCACGGTAATGAAAAATGAATTCAAGACACGTAGAGTAAAGAAAAAGAACCAAACTCAAGGTAATTGCGCGGTAAACTGACATAGAACGTTTTAAGTGCACACATGTGCAGTGCACATGTGGTGGGGTAGACATTGTGCACCCCACCACGTTGTCTAGTCTCTAAACTTCCCCCCAACCTGGGAGAGTCCCAGGTATGAGAACAAAACGAGACCCTTCTGCGCAGGTCAAAAAGAGAGGTAGCCGTGAAAAAATTGAGTGACACACTTAGGTACTAATTGGGCTTATCAGTAAATTCCTCAACATTAAGTTGAAGGTGATTTTGTTCTGGAGAACCAAAAAATTGGTGTCTGATGTGACAATAATTATTATTGGAAGAGGTGATGGGGGGGGAGGGGGGTCGAAATTTTTGAACCTCCACTTATTCTTTACATAATAACATGACCGAATTGACCTAACATGACCTAACATAACTTAGTCTTTACCATGAGGTCTTGCCCCAGACGGCTCCACGAGCCTGTACTGATTGTACCAAATTTCTTTCAGAAGCCGTCTGCCAGTACTTTACAGCGGGCTAGAGGTGGCAGACTAGGCTCATTCGTCTTCTATTTATGAGTAGTTTCAATGACCAAAATTTCATGAATCCTTAACTAGTTTCATTTTTGGTGCAAAAAGTGCAATTTTTCAAGTGAAGTCTGCCAGTACTTTCCAGCGGGCCAGAGGTGGCAGACTAGGCTCATTCGTCTTCTATGTATGAGTAGTTTCAATGACCAAAATTTCAAGAATCCTTAACTAGTTTCATTTTTGGCGCAAAAAGTGCAATTTTTCAAGTGGCGTCTGCCATCAATTTCCAGCGGGCTAGAGGTGGCAGACTAGGATCATTTGTCTTCTATGTATGAGTAGTTTAAATGACCCGAATTTCATGAGTCCTCAACTAGTTTCATTTTTTGTACAAAACGTACAATTTTTCAAGTGACGTCTGCCAGTACTTTCCAGCGGGCTAGAGGCGTCAGACTAGGCTCATTTGTCTTCTGATGGTAAGTACTCTTATTGACTGCAATTTCATAAGCCCACAACTTCGTTTCATTTTCACCCTAAAAAATACAGATTTTTCAAGAGCGTCTGCCCGGAGTTTCCAGCGGATTTGGGGTGGCAGACTTACATTTCCGTAACGTACGGATCTAGAAGTAACTCCTGTAAAAATTTCAGCTCTCCTCGACTAGTTACCATTTCGGCCAATTTTGGCAATTTCAAACGGCCGCCATTTCTGATTCCAGCGGCTTTCGGTCGGCAGACGACCGGTATAGTTTTTCTCTGGGCAATCTCTATCAAATCCTATATTCAAAAATTCTCCGCCTCTCGTGACCTCTTTTGAGGGCTGGCTCCTGGACTAATCTTATGTACCTACCTGCTTATATTGTTGCCCCGTATTATAGCTATTACTATGATCCCATTGTTGCTGTCACTGTCATTGGTGGTCCGTTTGTGTTTTCCGATCATGTGGTTTGGCCTACCAGTGGTGAACTTGATTGGTGGGTAGACCTGTGGTGTCGCGGAGCTGGAATTGACTATTTGAATATTGCCCATTTGAATATATTAGGTACCTTGTACTCTGGATGAAAATTTAATGTATAATATAAAATTTCATAAAATATCTAATATTAGAAATTTTATGAAAAAAAAAGAAATATTAGAATATGAAAAAAATATTAGAAATTTCTAATATTAGAAATTTTATGAAAAAAAAAAGAAAAATAAATAATTAAATACCTACTAACAATTAGTGCCTACCACTGGCTATGCCAAGTATTTGTTCGTTTGTTTAATGTACAATTTATGAATTTCGGAAATAAAGTTAATTTCATTTCATTTATGAAGGTATATCATTTATACCATATTATTCTCTTGCCGAGAAAGGAGTAGGACATGGTAACATGAGGGTCAATTTTGAAAATGACCAGGTCCCTAAAAAGTACACTAGCTGTTATGAGTGTTACAGGCCTCGAAGGAATCTCAATAATTGCTTTCAGGATTTACCGCTCACTTCAATTTCCTTTCATGAGTCGAATAAAAACATTGATCCGACGAAACCTACTCTAGAGGAACCATTACGTCTCGAGATTTCGTTTCATGAATTTTTTATGTCGACTTCTTTTCATTTCAGATAAGAGAATCGTTTGAAATAACGATGGTTGGACTTTTTGAGAACTCAACTTGAAACTTTATTCTCGGTGATCAACGTCAACGAGTGAAAATGTTTTATTTCACCTTGTAACAAAATGATTGAAAACGACTTCAATCCAAAGTGGATAACTAAACATCCATTTTCAACATGCTCTATGATTTCAACTTCCTGTTCGATCAGTTTGTATAGTTGCTTCGAAATTGTTAGATTACGATCAATAACTTTTTTTTTTTTCAATTTCAACCGGCAATGATACGGTGTAATGATTAACACGGCAATTTTCAAACTAGTCGGCGGGTGGTGTGTCCGAACCCTATCGAGCAGATAAACGCTCCTTGAACTTCATGCGAAAGACTGGCCGGGGGAGAAAATTATTAGTTGAAAGCCACGATGAAGGAAGAAAATGATGAAGCATGCAAGTAAGAATCCAGTTTCGTGATGGAAGAGGCCGGCAGAGGCTCATTGACTTTTCTATTATTAGGAGGATGACTATCCCTCGTGTATGCTAACCATGGGGGAAAACTGAAACTGGGCCGAAAAGTTCGGAGTCGGCGAGTGACGTCTCACGCAAAACAGCACACCAACACCCACTGACAGCTCAGGGCAGTTTTACCGTGAGTGGTAATCTGGAATAATTTAATTCCTTCTTGTTAGCATGAAAGCGACGATGGATGGTTGAGCAAATATAGTGTTGGCAACAACTGCCAAACTACATTTTATCGATTGCTAAATATTTATTCTGAGTCTATCGTACCACTTTGTTAATCTGCATGGTCGATAACTTGTAATCTCAAAATGCTTTTCACATTATGTTAATCGCATAATAAGGTGTGCAGGGGGCAGGGCTCACCGACTTGAGCCTCAATTGTACATTGACTACATTGTCATTCATGAATTCAAACAGAACCTTTTTGATAGTTTCATTGTAAAAGAGTAAGAACCAACAACTATCCAATTTGCAGCTATTAACGACACACATTGTTCGAAATCAATGATCCTCTATCCTTTAGGTATGTGGCGTAGGGGGCCTTATCAGTGATCTCATTATAATGGTTATATTTTAGGGATAAGGTATCTCATTGAAAACTCTTGCCCGGGATTGTACAGGAAAGGACACGGACATTCCATCCGAGTTGAGAGCCATAACTATCTCTGTGCCAGTAATCCTGGACACAGCCAGAGCTGCCCTCTTGGATCGTGACCTAACCAGCCTTGCAGCAACTCACTTTAGCGACGCATATACTCACCTTTTCTCTCCACGTCCTGGATGCCAGGATTATCTCCTCCTCGACGCACCAATTGCCCACAAACGGCTACTAGCCCAAATAAGACTGATGGGATCATACAATGCGGTCCTTAAATTTGGAAAGAAGAGCCTCATGATCAACCCAAAATAGACCTGTGAGGACTGCATGCTTGTGACCAACCAGACGCTCTACCACATGATCTTTGAGTGTCCGCTGTACGCATATTCAAGAAGCGCCATATGCCCCTACCTTCTCTACCCCGAAATTGCCATCCCCATCATCCGATCTCCCAGTTTGAAAGATCTCTAACGACTCTACCAATTTATAGGCTCAATCATTAAAACACGCAATCTATGTCTGTTCGACTGATCCATCAAGTAAATGCGTCAACAATAAACACAATAAAACAGAACGAGTGAAATATGTAGTAATATGTAGTATGTAGTAGTAGTAGTAGTATGTAGTAATATGTAGCATAAATATGTAGCATAAATAACGTAGTATTATGTATTACACCACACTCCACATATATCGATGTTGATTAAAACTGTTTAAAATTAATTTTTAGTCCACAGAAATGATTTTATTTACTATACTTAAGCACTTTCTTTTGTTACTATACTTGCATTTTCACCTTATTTTGTAGGAGCAAAAAGTATGTAATTTACTGTTTGTAACCCACCCTTATGTCAGAAAATGACAAATAAAGGTTATTTTGAACTTGATAAGGTATCTCTCTACCGATTCATTATTGTTTTATCTTTTTATTAGCTCCATTTACGACGGAATGTTGGATGCAGAAATGTAGGTATATTGAACTTGCGATGCACGTGAAAGGTACATTGTGATGCGACTTATTCATTCTCATAACTTAACACTGGATAGTTATATAAAGAGGTCGCACGTCTGGATGAATAGGGGTCCTACTCCTTTCCCAAATTCGCTCGTATGTTTAACTTGTATGACTGGAACTTGAAAAAATTCCTTATTCCCTGTCTTAGCGACTCTGACGGATCACGCCTCGAAGGAGAAGCTGACTCTGAAAAGGGGTCCGGGGACCCCGAGCAGTTCCATCTGATTTATTGTGTTGGTAGGGAAGGCCTTTTTTCCCTTTCACAACCCCGCCGCTTCCACTTTACGCCTCATCCACTTCTCCCCTCTCATTCTCTTCCTCATCCCACTAGACCACTGACAGGATTCATTAAGATTGATCGGGCGGTTCGGGATCCCGGACGACATCGCTCGTCTACTACGAGCTTTCTTCGCCGTATCCCGAAAGACGAACTTGAGGAAGAGAGAAGGAAAAAATCTTATTCAAAGGATTTCATGACGGGAGTAGGAGCTTTCAACTGTTTCCAAAGCTTCGCGAGAGAAGAAATCTTCTACCTAATTGAGGAATGACACTACAATCCGAGGGTTGACGAGCAAAAAGCACGTCACGTCCCATGCAATCAAAAGAGCCTTTCATGAAAGACAAAGAAGGAAAAAAGATAGACATAAAAGGAAAGTGCTGATGGGTTCGTCTTGCTGTTGAATCATTAAAACAGGCCGTGAGAATGAGAAATGAATTCAATTTAGGTTCAATTGCTCAGAAGCCGACGTTTCTGGGAAGACTTCTTTACACCAGCCAATAGGGTTTCCTCAAACGAAAAGGTGGCAGTTAAATAAGTAGAGTTTCAATTGTTTCGATACCGCTTGAGAAGCCACGAGAGTGTTTGTAGAGGTACTGAAAAATAATTAGCGCCTTCTCATACTAGGAACTTCTTAGGTGTTCTTCCCGTTTCCGTAGGGGTCAGTCGATGGATTAATTTGGACTGTGTATAATTATAAACTTAATCAAGAGTCGTAAATGTCCTTATTTTCAAACGATGAAAAATCCCCATCAAACGGATGCTCAACATTTGCGATGAGACATCCCTCAAAATGCCACTTCTCATTTTTGTGACAACTCCAATCTCTACAGAAGAGTCACGTCACGTAACAAACTTGTTATGAGTAGTGAAATTACCTAGTCAATCCATTACCTTTGTCAATAAGTAGACAAAGTGGTCTTGGTGCGTTGATATGAGGTTTATGGGTATGGCAACTGTTAGTACTCCATTTTTCACGTGGAAATATTCTGTCGAGTTTAAAGAAGCCGTTCCCTCAACGACTTGGGACACCCTCAAAAGACGTCACCCCATTAATCAAGATCAAGGGGTATGGCGGAGAAGGCTTTCCGCGAGTGAAGCCTCTCGTCTTCTCTGGGGAAACAAATCAATCAATCCGGGAGGGCGTCATAGTAATCCGAGAAGATGAAAACATATTTCATTCTGAGTTCCCAAAGGTGCGACGCGACAACCCTACCTTCTTCAGGCTGTAACGCCCGGTGTAAACGTATCTATCACTCGGAATACATTACTAAACATTCACCATTGTAAAGGAACCACCTTGTACTCGTACGCTTAAACGCAAGGGGTTAACGCCTTTACTCCCATGTCCTTGAGTTCCAATGAATTTATTTCCTATCATAAAGCATGGTGATAAGAGTGAATTCAGCCATCAAGTTTCTGACTTCATTCGTTACGTTATCACAACAATAACTCTTTCCAACGATGTGCCGACATCTTTAAAGCATTTTGAAACACTGCCCCGACCTACCAATTTGACTTCCAAACCATCCTAATAGGTAACATTTTTTGCAAACACTTGGATTCAATTTATGCGATCGTGCTCAACTCCGTATCATAATTTTATATTGCCAAGTTAAACCACATACAAACTATGTAGTCTTATCATTAGTGGTATGTCGGCTACATACGGTATCTTTGGTATCATTGACTGATCTTTATTCGAAGGTGCACGAGTGCGATTTCTTCAATTATCCGGTTCCTGAAAAAATGCCCAGACAGAAGAAACGAGTGTTTACATCTAATAGGCCTGTGAGTATGGACATCTTCATTTAAAATTGTTTCAACGTGTCTACCAATAATTTGTGTGGACTCATCAATAAAGACATAAAGCTCGTGTTGATTATAATGGATCATTTCTCGAGAAACGATACACAACTTTAGGGGATTTACAAAGGAATTTACAAATAGGTATATCGCAAAGTTTCTCATCGATAGAACTGATTTGATGGCTTCATTCCGTTATTTGACCAACACTTGAAACCCCTCAGAGAGCCCTGACTCTTGAAGCCCCGTCTTTAGAAACAGTTCAAACAGAGCATGAAGTGTATCGGGTGGGCTCTTACTTCGCAAGTGATCCCAACAACTGTGTACCCACTATCATTTCAGCTTGTGGAACCTAGGACACTGAAGATACGCTCCGCTGCAATACTACTTAGGTAGCATATTTTTAGTTGAGTTCTCCACTAAGAACTGAGGAATATATCGATTCCTATGTCATGTGAGTAGGTTGAAAAAAGACTTCAGTTCCACAATCTTTGTACTTTAAATCACTATATATTTCAGGCACTTTATGCCCATCATCAGGTGTTCTGAAACAAAAACAGTAAACCAAAACGCTTAGACTTATTCTTATAGGTAACCCAAGTACATTATAAATTGCAGCTCATTTATAATGTACTTGGGTTATAAGAATAAGTCTAAGCGTTTTGGTTTACTGTTTTTGTTTCAGAACACCTGATGATGGGCATAAAGTGCCTGAAATATATAGTGATTTAAAGTACAAAGATTGTGGAACTGAAGTCTTTTTTCAACCTACTCACATGATAATGGAGTTCCACAAACTCAGCGCTTCCACCATAAAAACTATCAGATTCCTATGTACTCAATTGTATAGCAAATTACAGCGCTGTCGAGTGGCTGTCCGTATGATGCCCACAATAATTGAATGTCAATTATTGACATTCAAATAATAGGTACACATACCTACTTGTAAGGTAAATAATAGGTAAACGTACCTACTTGTTATTGGTATGAACATTCATCAATAATATGAACGAATTCCAGTACTAATTTGAATTGCATACAACAAATAATCACCGAAATGATTGTTTTCAGGATGTAAATGTGTACTTCCCGTTTGGTAGGAAACCAGAATTGAAAGGAGGGAAACTGACCAACCCAGTGTGTTTTACAGAGGAGCCATGGTAAGTTTCCCCAATCTGAATAACCTGAACTCAACTCTTTTGATCTGGTAGGAGTGTCAATTGGCTTCCCCAAATGTGATGTTATTATTCAGATGTTTGGATGTGTGTTCTGATTGGGTTGCAGATACTTCGATATCCGCCTAGTGTAACAGAATGATTTGATTAGCTAAATAATATATTAAACATGAAGGTTCAGCCTTGTTTCAAAGCCCTAGATCTTTCTAGAAATAGTGTAGTAGATATCCCAACGTATCCAATCAATTAGTTGCCCAACCCTCAGATTGATTGGATAGGTTTTTGTGTGAGCGGTACGTATTACTATTTCATACTGATTTTTCGAAAATGCTCTTGTGACGGTGATAAAGCCGATTCGAATAGACCAGCTTGAAATATTGGATTATTGAAAACCGAACCAGATTCGGCGATTCCAACGGCTGAGCGAAGATAGGGAGAGGAAAATCTTAATTTCACTAATGACCCTCTCGATGGCTCGATACGAGTGAAGCTACAAGAATTTATTCAGTTTTTAAACCGCTGGAAATGCGAAAATAAAACCACTTAGATTGCAACGGAGCGGAGGGTGGGCCAAAGCTTATTATTTCCTACGCTTCCAAAATGTAACCGTTGATGCAACGCACGAAGGTATGTGAACCAATGCCACGTAAAGTGTACTTACATCGTTTTTTCTGTACCTGTTTACTATAACCCTAAAAAGAAGTTATGCAGCTTCTCCCCTATGTATAATTCCATTATATCACAATCTATCACAATCAAAATAGCATGCTGTCAAAATCAGCTGTTGTTCATCAGTAAGAACATTTAGTTGAGTACGACAATTTGATTCACGCTCATGTTGATTTTTCTTTTAAGAAGTTGGTGGTATGGGTTGTTGATTTTTCTTTTAAGAAGTTGGTGGTATGGGTGTATTATTTGCTACTATTCACGTGAGTGTTCAATAATCATGATAAGTAGTCGGCCGGTAACTTTCGCTTCTAACCACACGTTTTTTTCCCATCAGTGGTTGGCCGCAAATGGAGTTCAAATCTCCAAAGCCGGAGATCGTCATGGTGGCAGCGGCCGACATGCAGAAAGAGGAACAGTTCGACAAATACTCGCGGGCAGAGAAATCAGTTGACACGGACTCCCTGATCTATCAGTACGTCTCGTTGATGAACACGCTCGAGCGGTCCAGGATCGGCATGTGTTGCGATAGGATATTCCACAATGAGCTACGCCACGTCAAGCAGTCCATTGTTCCGAGACGTCCCAACTGTCCAAAGTGAGTACTTTGGCCGAAAGTAAGAGTGCGAAACCTCGTGGTAGGAAGCCATTTGAAACCTTATCTAATTTTTGATGAAATGTTTTCACAAAACTCCGTGGGTTTACTAATTTTAACCTTGGGAACAAGAGGAAATTATTGTAAACATTTTGTCAGCATATTATGTTGAATTGGTAAGACATGACATGTCAGAGGGAGAGCGTTCAATAACCAAGGATATACAGTTTTTAAAATACAGGGTGTAATCCTTAAGGTCGTACCACCGGCCAGGAATCGATTCTGCAACTAATTTCTGATGAAAAGTGTCCTATAAAATTTTGGTTTATTATCTTCGATAATGAACCATTGGAATCGCCCAAAGAAAAAATTTTTTTAACCCCCCCTCAAAATTTGTTGGTTTACGTTTCAAGATACGTAGATTCAGAAAATCGGATAAAAAAAAATCCGTCCGTCCGCCGTACGCCGTCCCCCGTACGCCGTCCCCCGTACGGCGCGCCGTCCGCCGTCCGTGCCACTTTGCCCAGTTAGCGTTGAGCTAAAATTACAAAACTCTGCAAATTCTTGACACAACGGTTTATTATCTTCCTTGTGCAGATCACCCTTCTGTCTATACCAGACTGTGTTGCAAATCGGCACCATACCATATTCTCACCGTACTCATACCATTTCTTTCCTATCATACCGTACTGTACTATACTAAATCATACATACAATAATATACCATACCATACTCATACCATGTCGTACCAAAATTCGTTTTGAACCCCTTCCCCTTGACCTAGGGTTATGAAAAGTTTCGAGGACCATTGTGGGGTTGGTCGAAACCCATAAAAAAAATTTCGTAATTTTAACTCAACGCTAACTGGGCTAAGTTCCGCGGACGGCGTACGGCGGACGGACGGATTTTTTTTTATTCGATTTTCTGAATCTACGTATCTTGAAACGTAAACCAACAAATTTTGAGGGGGGGGGGGGGGGGGTTAAAATTTTTTTTTCTTTGGGCGATTCCAATGGTTCATTATCGAAGATAATAAACCAAAATGAAGTACGAGGTACGCGGTGTGGGTGTGGGAGGGGGCGCAGAGACATAAAAGGTCTCGTCGTATGACGCACTAGTTGCACTCCTGCCAGCCGTATTACGTCATACGCTCGTGCGTCATAGGCTCTGACGTACTTGTTGGCCTCCTGCCAGCCGTCTTACGTCATACGCTCGTGCGTCATAGGCTCTGACGCACTAGTTAGCCTCCTGCCAGCCGTCTTACGTCATACGCTCGTGCGTCATAGGCTCTGACGTACTTGTTGGCCTCCTGCCAGCCGTCTTACGTCATTAGCTCGTGCGTTAGGCTCTGACGTACTTGTTGGCTTCCTGCCAGCCGTCTTACGTCATACGCTCGTGCGTCATAGGCTCTGACGTACTTGTTGGCCTCCTGCCAGCCGTCTTACGTCATACGCTCGTGCGTTAGGCTCTGACGTACTTGTTGGCTTCCTGCCAGCCGTCATAAGCTCGTGCGTCATAGGCTCTGACGTACTTGTTGGCCTCCTGCCAGCCGTCTTACGTCATACGCTCGTGCGTCATAGGCTCTGACGTACTTGTTGGCCTCCTGCCAGCCGTCTTACGTCATACGCTCGTGCGTCATAGGCTCTGACGTAATGGCCCGCCGGTCGCTTGTGTTCTGACGTGATCTGAGGGAAAGGGTGAATCAAGGGAACAAATTTTTCCCGTTTCAGTTTATGTGCCAAAGCAAAGACATGAAAATGTCAAAAAAATATGTAAATAGGTACCTAAGCCCAACTGTAATGTCAATTTTCTGACAATGAGTTTTCGACTATAGTTTTCATACCTTTTTACTTAAGTACTTATTGCAATTTGAGACTGATAATGAGCTGTTTGCAAATAAAAAGTCCGATAACTACTTTATTACATCTTATTAATCTATTTTCAAGTTCCGATTCACAGTTGAATGTATTTTATCTAGATGTCGTAAAATTCGAAAACGATGGAATGACGAAACCTGTCGACTACTGACTCTAGTGATACTGTCGACTTCTAACACATGTAGGTCGACTACTAGTGCAAAACCATGTCGACTACTGAAGAAAATGTTGGTCACTGGTATCGACTACTACCTAGAGCATTGGGATTTTTTACAAAACTTGTTTTTCCCTTATCAAACCATGTTGAATAATATTTCCCGCTGCCAGGTCTTATAGGGAAGGATCTTGGGTACACAATGAACAGGTTTGCAATGAGAAACCACGTTGACGAGAAAAAAGTTGACTTCATATCGACTCGAGGGGTTTATTTGAGTTCGAATGGACCTTCAAGAAGAGCAATTGTCGACTCAAATACTTCGTGAAAACGAAAAAAAGTTGACTTCATATCGACTCGACGTGTTTATTTGAGTTCGAATGGACCTTCAAGAAGAGCAATTGTCGACTCAAATACTTCGTGAAAACGAAAAAAAGTTGACTTCATATCAACTCGATGTGTTTATTTGAGTTCGAATGGACCTTCAAGAAGAACAATTGTCGACTCAAATACTTCGTGAAAACGAAAAAAAGTTGACTTCATATCGACTCGACGTGTTTATTTGAGTTCGAATGGACCTTCAAGAAGAGCAATTGTCGACTCAAATACTTCGTCAAAACGAAAAAAAGTTGACTTCATATCAACTCGACGTGTTTATTTGAGTTCGAATGGACCTTCAAGAAGAGCAATTGTCGACTCAAATTCTTCGTGAAAACGGAAAAAAGTTGACTTCATATCGACTCGACGTGTTTATTTGAGTTCGAATGGACCTTCAAGAAGAGCAATTGTCGACTCAAATACTTCGTGAAAACGAAAAAAAGTTGACTTCATATCGACTCGAGGTGTTTATTTGAGTTCGTCATACGCTCGTGCGTCATAGGCTCTGACGCATTAGTTAGCCTCCTGCCAGCCGTCTTACGTCATACGCTCGTGCGTCATAGGCTCTGACGTACTTTTGGCCTCCTGCCAGCCGTCTTACGTCATACGCTCGTGCGTCATAGGCTCTGACGTACTTGTTGGCTTCCTGCCAGCCGTCTTACGTCATACGCTCGTGCGTCATAGGCTCTGACGTACTTGTTGGCCTCCTGCCAGCCGTCTTACGTCATACGCTCGTGCGTCATAGGCTCTGACGTACTTGTTGGCCTCCGGCCAGCCGTCTTACGTCATACGCTCGTGCGTCATAGGCTCTGACGTAATGGCCCGCCGGTCGCTTGTGTTCTGACGTGATCTGAGGGAAAGGGTGAATCAAGGGAACAAATTTTTCCCGTTTCAGTTTATGTGCCAAAGCAAAGACATGAAAATGTCAAAAAAATATGTAAATAGGTACCTAAGCCCAACTGTAATGTCAATTTTCTGACAATGAGTTTTCGATTATAGTTTTCATACCTTTTTACTTAAGTACTTATTGCAATTTGAGACTGATAATGAGCTGTTTGCAAATAAAAAGTCCGATAACTACTTTATTACATCTTATTAATCTATTTTCAAGTTCCGATTCACAGTTGAATGTATTTTATCTAGATGTCGTAAAATTCGAAAACGATGGAATGACGAAACCTGTCGACTACTGACTCTAGTGATACTGTCGACTTCTAACACATGTAGGTCGACTACTAGTGCAAAACCATGTCGACTACTGAAGAAAATGTTGGTCACTGGTATCGACTACTACCTAGAGCATTGGGATTTTTTACAAAACTTGTTTTTCCCTTATCAAACCATGTTGAATAATATTTCCCGCTGCCAGGTCTTATAGGGAAGGATCTTGGGTACACAATGAACAGGTTTGCAATGAGAAACCACGTTGACGAGAAAAAAGTTGACTTCATATCGACTCGAGGGGTTTATTTGAGTTCGAATGGACCTTCAAGAAGAGCAATTGTCGACTCAAATACTTCGTGAAAACGAAAAAAAGTTGACTTCATATCGACTCGACGTGTTTATTTGAGTTCGAATGGACCTTCAAGAAGAGCAATTGTCGACTCAAATACTTCGTGAAAACGAAAAAAAGTTGACTTCATATCAACTCGATGTGTTTATTTGAGTTCGAATGGACCTTCAAGAAGAACAATTGTCGACTCAAATACTTCGTGAAAACGAAAAAAAGTTGACTTCATATCGACTCGACGTGTTTATTTGAGTTCGAATGGACCTTCAAGAAGAGCAATTGTCGACTCAAATACTTCGTCAAAACGAAAAAAAGTTGACTTCATATCAACTCGACGTGTTTATTTGAGTTCGAATGGACCTTCAAGAAGAGCAATTGTCGACTCAAATTCTTCGTGAAAACGGAAAAAAGTTGACTTCATATCGACTCGACGTGTTTATTTGAGTTCGAATGGACCTTCAAGAAGAGCAATTGTCGACTCAAATACTTCGTGAAAACGAAAAAAAGTTGACTTCATATCGACTCGAGGTGTTTATTTGAGTTCGTCATACGCTCGTGCGTCATAGGCTCTGACGCATTAGTTAGCCTCCTGCCAGCCGTCTTACGTCATACGCTCGTGCGTCATAGGCTCTGACGTACTTTTGGCCTCCTGCCAGCCGTCTTACGTCATACGCTCGTGCGTCATAGGCTCTGACGTACTTGTTGGCTTCCTGCCAGCCGTCTTACGTCATACGCTCGTGCGTCATAGGCTCTGACGTACTTGTTGGCCTCCTGCCAGCCGTCTTACGTCATACGCTCGTGCGTCATAGGCTCTGACGTACTTGTTGGCCTCCGGCCAGCCGTCTTACGTCATACGCTCGTGCGTCATAGGCTCTGACGTAATGGCCCGCCGGTCGCTTGTGTTCTGACGTGATCTGAGGGAAAGGGTGAATCAAGGGAACAAATTTTTCCCGTTTCAGTTTATGTGCCAAAGCAAAGACATGAAAATGTCAAAAAAATATGTAAATAGGTACCTAAGCCCAACTGTAATGTCAATTTTCTGACAATGAGTTTTCGACTATAGTTTTCATACCTTTTTACTTAAGTACTTATTGCAATTTGAGACTGATAATGAGCTGTTTGCAAATAAAAAGTCCGATAACTACTTTATTACATCTTATTAATCTATTTTCAAGTTCCGATTCACAGTTGAATGTATTTTATCTAGATGTCGTAAAATTCGAAAACGATGGAATGACGAAACCTGTCGACTACTGACTCTAGTGATACTGTCGACTTCTAACACATGTAGGTCGACTACTAGTGCAAAACCATGTCGACTACTGAAGAAAATGTTGGTCACTGGTATCGACTACTACCTAGAGCATTGGGATTTTTTACAAAACTTGTTTTTCCCTTATCAAACCATGTTGAATAATATTTCCCGCTGCCAGGTCTTATAGGGAAGGATCTTGGGTACACAATGAACAGGTTTGCAATGAGAAACCGAGTTGACGAGAAAAAAGTTGACTTCACATAGACTCGACGTGTTTATTTGAGTTCGAATGGACCTTCAAGAAGAGCAACTGTCGACTCAAATACTTCGTGAAAACGAAAAAAAGTTGACTTCACATCGACTCGACGTGCTTATTTGAGTTCGATGACCTTCAAGAAGAGCAACTGTCGACTCAAATACTTCGTGAAAACGAAAAAAAGTTGACTTCATATCGACTCGACGCGTTTATTTGAGTTCGAATGGACCTTCAAGAAGAGCAATTGTCGACTCAAATACTTCGTGAAAACGAAAAAAAGTTGACTTCACATCGACTCGACGTGCTTATTTGAGTTCGAATGGACCTTCAAGAAGAGCAACTGTCGACTCAAATACTTCGAGAAAACGAAAAAAAGTTGACTTCACATCGACTCGACGTGCTTATTTGAGTTCGATGACCTTCAAGAAGAGCAACTGTCGACTCAAATACTTCGAGAAAACGAAAAAAAGTTGACTTCACATCGACTCGACGTGCTTATTTGAGTTCGATGACCTTCAAGAAGAGCAACTGTCGACTCAAATACTTCGAGAAAACGAA
Source organism: Stenodema calcarata (assembly GCA_963920205.1). Classification (NCBI taxonomy): domain Eukaryota; kingdom Metazoa; phylum Arthropoda; class Insecta; order Hemiptera; family Miridae; genus Stenodema; species Stenodema calcarata. The sequence continues at coordinate 17,216,041 of OY986051.1, forward strand.
AAAAAGTTGACTTCACATAGACTCGACGTGCTTATTTGAGTTCGATGACCTTCAAGAAGAGCAACTGTCGACTCAAATACTTCGAGAAAACGAAAAAAAGTTGACTTCACATCGACTCGACGTGCTTATTTGAGTTCGATGACCTTCAAGAAGAGCAACTGTCGACTCAAATACTTCGTGAAAACGAAAAAAAGTTGACTTCATATCGACTCGACGTGTTTATTTGAGTTCGAATGGACCTTGAAGAAGAGCAATTGCCGACTCAAATACTTCGTGAAAACGAAAAAAAGTTGACATCATATCGACTCGACGTGCTTATTTGAGTTCGAATGGACCTTCAAGAAGAGCAATTGTCGACTCAAATACTTCGTGAAAACGAAAAAAAGTTGACTTCATATCGACTCGACGTGTTTATTTGAGTTCGAATGGACCTTCAAGAAGAGCAATTGTCGACTCAAATACTTCGTCAAAACGAAAAAAAGTTGACTTCATATCAACTCGACGTGTTTATTTGAGTTCGAATGGACCTTCAAGAAGAGCAATTGTCGACTCAAATTCTTCCTGAAAACGGAAAAAAGTTGACTTCATATCGACTCGACGTGTTTATTTGAGTTCGAATGGACCTTCAAGAAGAGCAATTGTCGACTCAAATACTTCGTGAAAACGAAAAAAAGTTGACTTCATATCGACTCGAGGTGTTTATTTGAGTTCGTCATACGCTCGTGCGTCATAGGCTCTGACGCATTAGTTAGCCTCCTGCCAGCCGTCTTACGTCATACGCTCGTGCGTCATAGGCTCTGACGTACTTTTGGCCTCCTGCCAGCCGTCTTACGTCATACGCTCGTGCGTCATAGGCTCTGACGTACTTGTTGGCTTCCTGCCAGCCGTCTTACGTCATACGCTCGTGCGTCATAGGCTCTGACGTACTTGTTGGCCTCCTGCCAGCCGTCTTACGTCATACGCTCGTGCGTCATAGGCTCTGACGTACTTGTTGGCCTCCGGCCAGCCGTCTTACGTCATACGCTCGTGCGTCATAGGCTCTGACGTAATGGCCCGCCGGTCGCTTGTGTTCTGACGTGATCTGAGGGAAAGGGTGAATCAAGGGAACAAATTTTTCCCGTTTCAGTTTATGTGCCAAAGCAAAGACATGAAAATGTCAAAAAAATATGTAAATAGGTACCTAAGCCCAACTGTAATGTCAATTTTCTGACAATGAGTTTTCGACTATAGTTTTCATACCTTTTTACTTAAGTACTTATTGCAATTTGAGACTGATAATGAGCTGTTTGCAAATAAAAAGTCCGATAACTACTTTATTACATCTTATTAATCTATTTTCAAGTTCCGATTCACAGTTGAATGTATTTTATCTAGATGTCGTAAAATTCGAAAACGATGGAATGACGAAACCTGTCGACTACTGACTCTAGTGATACTGTCGACTTCTAACACATGTAGGTCGACTACTAGTGCAAAACCATGTCGACTACTGAAGAAAATGTTGGTCACTGGTATCGACTACTACCTAGAGCATTGGGATTTTTTACAAAACTTGTTTTTCCCTTATCAAACCATGTTGAATAATATTTCCCGCTGCCAGGTCTTATAGGGAAGGATCTTGGGTACACAATGAACAGGTTTGCAATGAGAAACCACGTTGACGAGAAAAAAGTTGACTTCATATCGACTCGAGGGGTTTATTTGAGTTCGAATGGACCTTCAAGAAGAGCAATTGTCGACTCAAATACTTCGTGAAAACGAAAAAAAGTTGACTTCATATCGACTCGACGTGTTTATTTGAGTTCGAATGGACCTTCAAGAAGAGCAATTGTCGACTCAAATACTTCGTGAAAACGAAAAAAAGTTGACTTCATATCAACTCGATGTGTTTATTTGAGTTCGAATGGACCTTCAAGAAGAACAATTGTCGACTCAAATACTTCGTGAAAACGAAAAAAAGTTGACTTCATATCGACTCGACGTGTTTATTTGAGTTCGAATGGACCTTCAAGAAGAGCAATTGTCGACTCAAATACTTCGTCAAAACGAAAAAAAGTTGACTTCATATCAACTCGACGTGTTTATTTGAGTTCGAATGGACCTTCAAGAAGAGCAATTGTCGACTCAAATTCTTCGTGAAAACGGAAAAAAGTTGACTTCATATCGACTCGACGTGTTTATTTGAGTTCGAATGGACCTTCAAGAAGAGCAATTGTCGACTCAAATACTTCGTGAAAACGAAAAAAAGTTGACTTCATATCGACTCGAGGTGTTTATTTGAGTTCGTCATACGCTCGTGCGTCATAGGCTCTGACGCATTAGTTAGCCTCCTGCCAGCCGTCTTACGTCATACGCTCGTGCGTCATAGGCTCTGACGTACTTTTGGCCTCCTGCCAGCCGTCTTACGTCATACGCTCGTGCGTCATAGGCTCTGACGTACTTGTTGGCTTCCTGCCAGCCGTCTTACGTCATACGCTCGTGCGTCATAGGCTCTGACGTACTTGTTGGCCTCCTGCCAGCCGTCTTACGTCATACGCTCGTGCGTCATAGGCTCTGACGTACTTGTTGGCCTCCGGCCAGCCGTCTTACGTCATACGCTCGTGCGTCATAGGCTCTGACGTAATGGCCCGCCGGTCGCTTGTGTTCTGACGTGATCTGAGGGAAAGGGTGAATCAAGGGAACAAATTTTTCCCGTTTCAGTTTATGTGCCAAAGCAAAGACATGAAAATGTCAAAAAAATATGTAAATAGGTACCTAAGCCCAACTGTAATGTCAATTTTCTGACAATGAGTTTTCGACTATAGTTTTCATACCTTTTTACTTAAGTACTTATTGCAATTTGAGACTGATAATGAGCTGTTTGCAAATAAAAAGTCCGATAACTACTTTATTACATCTTATTAATCTATTTTCAAGTTCCGATTCACAGTTGAATGTATTTTATCTAGATGTCGTAAAATTCGAAAACGATGGAATGACGAAACCTGTCGACTACTGACTCTAGTGATACTGTCGACTTCTAACACATGTAGGTCGACTACTAGTGCAAAACCATGTCGACTACTGAAGAAAATGTTGGTCACTGGTATCGACTACTACCTAGAGCATTGGGATTTTTTACAAAACTTGTTTTTCCCTTATCAAACCATGTTGAATAATATTTCCCGCTGCCAGGTCTTATAGGGAAGGATCTTGGGTACACAATGAACAGGTTTGCAATGAGAAACCGAGTTGACGAGAAAAAAGTTGACTTCACATAGACTCGACGTGTTTATTTGAGTTCGAATGGACCTTCAAGAAGAGCAACTGTCGACTCAAATACTTCGTGAAAACGAAAAAAAGTTGACTTCACATCGACTCGACGTGCTTATTTGAGTTCGATGACCTTCAAGAAGAGCAACTGTCGACTCAAATACTTCGTGAAAACGAAAAAAAGTTGACTTCATATCGACTCGACGCGTTTATTTGAGTTCGAATGGACCTTCAAGAAGAGCAATTGTCGACTCAAATACTTCGTGAAAACGAAAAAAAGTTGACTTCACATCGACTCGACGTGCTTATTTGAGTTCGAATGGACCTTCAAGAAGAGCAACTGTCGACTCAAATACTTCGAGAAAACGAAAAAAAGTTGACTTCACATCGACTCGACGTGCTTATTTGAGTTCGATGACCTTCAAGAAGAGCAACTGTCGACTCAAATACTTCGAGAAAACGAAAAAAAGTTGACTTCACATCGACTCGACGTGCTTATTTGAGTTCGATGACCTTCAAGAAGAGCAACTGTCGACTCAAATACTTCGAGAAAACGAAAAAAAGTTGACTTCACATAGACTCGACGTGCTTATTTGAGTTCGATGACCTTCAAGAAGAGCAACTGTCGACTCAAATACTTCGAGAAAACGAAAAAAAGTTGACTTCACATCGACTCGACGTGCTTATTTGAGTTCGATGACCTTCAAGAAGAGCAACTGTCGACTCAAATACTTCGTGAAAACGAAAAAAAGTTGACTTCATATCGACTCGACGTGTTTATTTGAGTTCGAATGGACCTTGAAGAAGAGCAATTGCCGACTCAAATACTTCGTGAAAACGAAAAAAAGTTGACATCATATCGACTCGACGTGCTTATTTGAGTTCGAATGGACCTTCAAGAAGAGCAATTGTCGACTCAAATACTTCGTGAGAACGAAAAAAAGTTGACTTCACACAGACTCGACGTGCTTATTTGAGTTCGATGACCTTCAAGAAGAGCAACTGTCGACTCAAATACTTCGTGAAAACGAAAAAAAGTTGACTTCACATCGACTCGACGTGCTTATTTGAGTTCGATGACCTTCAAGAAGAGCAACTGTCGACTCAAATAATTCGTGAAAACGAAAAAAAGTTGACTTCATATCGACTCGAGGTGATTATTTGAGTTCGAATGGACCTTCAAGAAGAGCAATTGACGACTCAAATACATCGTGAAAACGAGAAAAAGTCAACTTCATATCGACTCGACGTATTTATTTGAGTTCGAATGGACCTTCAAGAAGAGCAATTGTCGACTCAAATACTTCGTGAAAACGAGAAAAATTTGACATCATATCGACTCGACGTGTTTATTTGAGTTCGAATGGACCTTCAAGAAGAGCAATTGCCGACTCAAATACTTCGTGAAAACGAAAAAAAGCTGACACCATATCGACTCGACGTGCTTATTTGAGTTCGAATGGACCTTCAAGAAGAGCAATTGTCGACTCAAATACTTCGTGAAAACGAAAAAAAGTTGACTTCACATAGACTCGACGTGCTTATTTGAGTTCGAATGGACCTTCAAGAAGAGCAACTGTCGACTCAAATACTTCGTGAAAACGAAAAAAAGTTGACTTCACATCGACTCGACGTGCTTATTTGAGTTCGAATTTACCTTCAAGAAGAGCAATTGTCGACTCAAAAACTTCGTGAAAACGAAAAAAAGTTGACTTCATATCGACTCGAGGTGTTTATTTGAGTTCGAATGGACCTTCAAGAAGAGCAATTGTCGACTCAAATACTTCGTGAAAACGAAAAAAAGTTGACATCATATCGACTCGACGTGCTTATTTGAGTTCGATGACCTTCAAGAAGAGCAACTGTCGACTCAAATACTTCGTGAAAACGAAAAAAAGTTGACTTCACATCGACTCGACGTGCTTATTTGAGTTCGATGACCTTCAAGAAGAGCAACTGTCGACTCAAATAATTCGTGAAAACGAAAAAAAGTTGACTTCATATCGACTCGAGGTGATTATTTGAGTTCGAATGGACCTTCAAGAAGAGCAATTGACGACTCAAATACATCGTGAAAACGAGAAAAAGTCAACTTCATATCGACTCGACGTGTTTATTTGAGTTCGAATGGACCTTCAAGAAGAGCAATTGTCGACTCAAATACTTCGTGAAAACGAGAAAAATTTGACATCATATCGACTCGACGTGTTTATTTGAGTTCGAATGGACCTTCAAGAAGAGCAATTGCCGACTCAAATACTTCGTGAAAACGAAAAAAAGCTGACATCATATCGACTCGACGTGCTTATTTGAGTTCGAATGGACCTTCAAGAAGAGCAATTGTCGACTCAAATACTTTGTGAAAACGAAAAAAAGTTGACTTCACATAGACTCGACGTGCTTATTTGAGTTCGAAAGGACCTTCAAGAAGAGCAACTGTCGACTCAAATACTATGTGAAAACGAAAAAAAGTTGACTTCACATCGACTCGACGTGCTTATTTGAGTTCGAATGGACCTTCAAGAAGAGCAATTGTCGACTCAAAAACTTCGTGAAAACGAAAAAAAGTTGACTTCATATCGACTCGAGGTGTTTATTTGAGTTCGAATGGACCTTCAAGAAGAGCAATGGTCGACTCAAATACTTCGTGAAAACGAAAAAAAGTTGACATCATATCGACTCGACGTGCTTATTTGAGTTCGAATGGACCTTCAAGAAGAGCAATTGTCGACTCAAATACTTCGTGAAAACGAGAAAAATTTGACATCATATCGACTCGACGTGCTTATTTGAGTTCGAATGGACCTTCAAGAAGAGCAACTGTCGACTCAAATACTTCGTGAAAACGAAAAAAAGTTGACTTCATATCGACTCGACGTGCTTATTTGAGTTCGAATGGACCTTCAAGAAGAGCAATTGACGACTCAAATACTTCGTGAAAACGAAAAAAAGTTGACTTCACATCGACTCGACGTGTTTACTTGAGTTCGAATGGACCTTCAAGAAGAGCAATTGTCGACTCAAATACTTCGTGAAAACGAAAAAAAGTTGACTTCACATTGACTCGACGTGCTTATTTGAGTTCGAATGGACCTTCAAGAAGAGCAATTGTCGACTCAAATACTTCGTGGAAACGAAAAAAAGTTGACATCATATCGACTCGACGTGTTTATTTGAGTTCGAATGGACCTTCAAGAAGAGCAATTGTCGACTCAAAAACTTCGTGAAAACGAAAAAAAGTTGACTTCATATCGACTCGAGGTGTTTATTTGAGTTCGAATGGACCTTCAAGAAGAGCAATTGTCGACTCAAATACTTCGTGAAAACGAAAAAAAGCTGACATCATATCGACTCGACGTGCTTATTTGAGTTCGAATGGACCTTCAAGAAGAGCAATTGTCGACTCAAATACTTCGTGAAAACGAAAAAAAGTTGACTTCACATAGACTCGACGTGCTTATTTGAGTTCGAATGGACCTTCAAGAAGAGCAACTGTCGACTCAAATACTTCGTGAAAACGAAAAAAAGTTGACTTCACATCGACTCGACGTGCTTATTTGAGTTCGAATGGACCTTCAAGAAGAGCAATTGTCGACTCAAAAACTTCGTGAAAACGAAAAAAAGTTGACTTCATATCGACTCGAGGTGTTTATTTGAGTTCGAATGGACCTTCAAGAAGAGCAATTGTCGACTCAAATACTTCGTGAAAACGAAAAAAAGTTGACATCATATCGACTCGACGTGCTTATTTGAGTTCGAATGGACCTTCAAGAAGAGCAATTGTCGACTCAAATACTTCGTGAAAACGAAAAAAAGTTGACTTCACATAGACTCGACGTGCTTATTTGAGTTCGAATGGACCTTCAAGAAGAGCAACTGTCGACTCAAATACTTCGTGAAAACGAAAAAAAGTTGACTTCACATCGACTCGACGTGCTTATTTGAGTTCGAATGGACCTTCAAGAAGAGCAATTGTCGACTCAAAAACTTCGTGAAAACGGAAAAAAGTTGACTTCATATCGACTCGAGGTGTTTATTTGAGTTCGAATGGACCTTCAAGAAGAGCAATTGTCGACTCAAATACTTCGTGAAATCGAAAAAAAGTTGACTTCATATCGACTCGACGTGTTTATTTGAGTTCGAATGGACCTTCAAGAAGAGCAATTGTCGACCCAAATACTTCGTGAAAACGAAAAACAACGGTTCATTATCTTCTTTATACAGATCACCCTTCTGTCTAGATCACTAGGTCCAAATATCTAGATCCTAAATGTTAGATTAATTATTATTATGAATTATCACTAATTATTAATAATTTTATCAAGTACCTAGCGAAAATTATTATAATTTATAGTTAGGTATTAATAATTTGTATTTATTATTAATAATAATCATTAGTAATTATGATTAATTAATACGATATAATTCTGGGGTTTTTAATACTTCGTCGGTAATAATTTTTCTATAAAAGAAGTACCTACCAACAAACATTCGAAATTACCTTCATTTCCGTAGCACGAAACGTACCTCAGAACAAAAAACCCGACATCACTAAAACCATATGATGGGTGGATGACGTCAGACAAGTGGCTGGTAAGAACACCTCACAGGATATGACGTACGTGGACCGGCAGGGGGTGGATGACGTCAGACAAGTGGCCGGCAAGAACCCCTCACAGGATATGTCGTACGTGGACCGGCAGGGGGTGGATGACGTCAGACAAGTGACCGGTAAGAACACCTCACAGGATATGACGTACGTGTACCAGCAGGGGGTGGATGACGTCAGACAAGTGGCCGGCAAGATCCCCTCACAGGATATGACGTACGTGGACCGGCAGGGGGTGGATGACGTCAGACAAGTGGCCGGCAAGATCCCCTCACAGGATATGACGTACGTGGACCGGCAGGGGGTGGATGACGTCAGACAAGTGGCCGGTAAGAACACCTCACAGGATATGACGTACGTGGACCGGCAGGGGGTGGATGACGTCAGACAAGTGGCTGGCAAGAACACCTCTCAGGATATGATCACGCACGTGGACGGGCAGGGCGTTTTGAACCCCTTCCCCTTGACCTAGGGTTATGAAAAGTTTCGAGGACCATTGTGGGGTTGGTCGGAACCTCTCCTCCGCCTCCCTCGCAGTGGACTACTTTTTATCTACGAACCCTCAGTTCGATTATTTTCATTCCTCCCTAACGAACTTAAAGTCTCTTGTTGCCTCATCCCCAGTCTCGTTTGGTTGAAACTCAGTTTTTGTTTTGTTTCCTATGTTCGATTCCTTTGGAAGTTTTGTATTACTTTTCTTTTCAATTGTTTAATTTTGTAATTCAATAATGTAATTGGGCTTGCCCGTATAATAAATAAATAAATAAATAAATAAACCCATAAAAAAATTTCGTAATTTTTACTCAAGGCTAACTGGGCAAAGTGGCGCGGACGGCGTACGGCGGACGGACGGATTTTTTTTTTTTTATTCGATTTTCTGAATCTACGTATCTTGAAACGTAAACCAACAAATTTTGACATGGGGGTTAAAAAAAAAAGTTTTCTTTGGGCGATTCCAATGGTTCATTATCGAAGATAATAAACCAAAATGAGCCCGCATAAGAAAGTCTCGAAAATTTCGGGTACCTATGTACAGTTTTTTCAAACGTTTGAAATCCTAACTGAACCTGCCGGTTAATGTCATACTGTCATACTGTAACCCTAAAAGTTGGCCCAAAAGCTCAGCTCCCCAACGGTATGATCAAAACATTGTTTAACATTGTAAAATTCTCGTTCTCGTGCCAAAAACCGTGGATCTTCCAGTAAAAATCGACAAGTAAAATATCGACATTTTTACCGTAAAATAAGTTAGGCAGCAATCTTGTTGGCAATCTTTGTCTCGCTGAGTCAAATGACTTCTCGAATAAGCAGTCTTGACCAATCATTGTCATAAATCATTTTCCAGTTTTTTATCTATCTTCCCTATCTGTTAAATTGTTTAAAACTACCGAAGTTTAAGTAATCTCGTGTGAATTGTTATGAGGAGTATTCAAATACATCGTCAAGACACCCGATATATTTCATCATTTTTCATAATTTTTTACTTTCGTACAGGATATTATTTATAATATCATTATAATATTATTACGTTGTTGTGGGTTTATTGACCCCTGACCAGTTTTTAATGCGTCGTATTACTGTGCGGATCAATTTGTGATTAGAATATTATAATAATTATAATAATAAAAAAATAATAATTATTATTCTGTCCTTTATGACGTCTTTCTAATACCCACCCACTTTTCATCTTTTTCTTTTTCTTTTACATCACTATTCCAAATATCAAATGTTTTTCAGAGGATTCTGATATAGTTTTCTATGTACAATTGATGAAACATTCCCTTTAAATATTCTTTGTCAGAAATAATAATCATTGTTGATATCCGACCACCGCACGGTTACATGTAGTGGTTGCTTGATACGTTCAAATTCATGATGATGATTAGAATGATTAATGATAATTAGAATGTTATAATTATTCTGTCCTGTATGACATCGTTCTAATACCCACCCACTTTTTATCTTTTTTGTTTTCTTTTACATCACTATTCCAAATATCAAATGTTTTTCAGAGGATTCTGATATAGTTTTCTATGTACAATTGATGAAACATTCCCTTTAAATATTCTTTATGTGAGAAATAATCATCATTGTTGATATCCAACCACCGCACGTTTACATGTAGTGGTGGTTCGGTATGTTCAAATTCTAACAACTTACACAGGTGAAGTGATGCAATGGGTAGTGGATAGGAAAGAGTGTTGAGCAAGGTTACGGGGAATGACCTCTCTCGGAGCCTGACCGTGTACACCGGTCGATACTACTAAGGAAAACACTGGTTTGTAAAGATTACGACAAAATTATTCAAAATACCGTCTGCTCTCTCCCCTCTAAGTTCCCTGTTTTTCGCTGAGAATTGTTTAGGCGTCTCCCAGGTTCGCATTTGCAATGTTCACGGCATTTTTTTCTAGGGCGACGGCGGGAAAAGTGGGGAGGAAATACTGCGATACATGACTCGCCAAGACATCCTACCAGACACACACCGGTACAAAACCTTCTACCTTTTCCACTGCAAATAGCGTATTGGGCGAGATGGGCGTGTGCTACTGCTGGTAGTAGGAGGGAGTATTCCCGCGAAGAATTAGAATATGACTCCAGGAAAAAAATCAGTAGTAAAAGAGTACCGTGTTACAATAATTGTACTATCAACTATCAAAAAATGTTTCTTTCCAAAAGGAGAATCATCTTTCTCTCGTGAACACGTTGGTTTTTATGCGCGGTTCCTAGTTGGCGAAATACTTTAATTGTTAAGTCGGCTAAATTTTGTAGTAACTAACACGTAACCTGTGAAGACGTAAGCGTTTCGGGATTGACAAGGGATCAGACTTTGCAATTCTGAGATATTTTACCCGTACATATTTTAGAGACATTTTAAATCTCTGGTTTCTTCATGATCAAGATTTCATATTGAGGTACCTACGAGTACAACAATGGTCATGTGGAACGGCCTGTTCCAGGTGGTATTCCTGTGGTTTGTATATGAGATAATCCATAGGTGATTGTAGTGTTGGTGGTCTCAATCCCTTGGCCTTTAGACGGATTAGGTTTTTTGGTTGACGAATAATGAGTTATACAGCTTGGGGGTTTCACAACTCTGAAACTTCAAAGTACATCTCACATGTCGGTGAATTGCTCTATCAGGTTGTGAGTACAATATAAGTAATGTCGGTAATGCTTAGTTCATCCAATGCATTTTGTTTGTAATACCTAGCAGAGTTGCTACCTACGTTGTAACATCTTCTATATCGATTTCATTATATTTACTTACTCTTATTCCGAGAATGAAGGGGAGGAGGGCCCTCGAAAGGTGCCAAGGAAAGTATGGTACTGGTGGAAAGAATTTTTTATGCAGCGCTGCTTATAGCTTAGAAGGGTTTTCAAGCAGGGAGTTAATTACAACAGTTATACTCACTAAATAATAATTATTATTATCAAGCTTCTACATAGGAACAGCTTTCTGTATTACATACTAACCTAATACAGGATTTATTAAAAAGGATGAGCATGCTATGCATTTTTATTTTACTAGATCGGGGCCCAAGCCTGAATCTATTCGTTTTATTGGGAGGTAGTGATCAATACATTCCGGTATGCGAAACATGCAGAATGCACATTCCGTAGCACAAAGAGGCAAGCCGCGTTTCCTCTCCGGTTCCCTGAAGAATTCCCACTATACAGCACGGCTACCGTAGATCATCAAAAACGATATAAATAAAATCAACAACCAATCTATGTCAGCTGCTAAGGTAGAAACTAATATGTGATACTCATTGATATTAATTTGTCTGGTGGAGGGGTGCAATCTCTGTAGGTAAGCCAAACAATGATTTTTCCCCAATGCTTTATTTTTACTTGAAATTGTGCCTGAAGAAAATATTGTACTGTGAATTTTAGATAATAATTATTATTACGTTCGTTAAGTATCTAAACACGTTGGTACAGTGGGTTTAGGTAATTTTCTGCTGTTAGCCGTTATTAAATTTTGTGTTTTCAAGCTTGATAGCCCAATCAGACGCAGAAGGATATTTGTACAGGAATATTCAACTACTACAACTACTTTTTCTATAGTAGTAAATCTGTACCGTACCGTTTTTAACTAACTTTCATTAAATAATTTACGATTGAACCGGTTCAACGGTTGAGTGAACAATGCCAGAATTTGCGTCTATTCTGGAAAACAAGCACGGGCGTTTTGCGTGGAGATAGCAGTGATGGTGGCCACAGAGGAAGTTGTGGAGTATCATACAGAGCGATTAGTGGTTGAGGGGTCCGAAACAGTGTCAGGAAGCCGGCTCACCCGTTTCCGAGTGGGTACACCAACAGCCACCAACTAGGATTGCAATCAGCAAACATGCCGTGCAGGTACAATATACGGTCACTGAGAGTCAACTTTTTCTTCATGAGCAGTTTTACAATCTGAGAATCCAATGTAAAGCTGATCACCGGGTGAATCCACAGGAGCGAGATTTAGAACACATTTTTAAATTCAATTTGCTATTCAATCCTTGATGTAAATGTCATTTAATCTCATTGAAATGTATCAACTATACAGGTAGAAAAACATATTCATTAATTTTACCAGTCAATTAAGAACCTTTTACCGATTCGGGAAGGAGAGCAATATGATCAGCAGTCCTGTGGTGAGGATCAGGTTTAAAAAATCCTCAGCCGAATAATGAAAACTCCTTCAATTTCATATTTCCCTTCGTGGAACTGAATCTGATATTCTTCAAACATACCTAATTAACGCCAACTTTCACAGGTTGGTGCCCTCAAACGAACTGAACATTTTTGGACCTGAAGCTATTAAGCCTCCAGATGCTAAAAAGTGAGTTAGATGCACTATTTCCCACAAACATGAGTGACAGTAGGTACCACTTCGATGGCCTTCTACATTTGATTTATCCATTTAAGGTATTTAAAAAAATACCGTTTTATTGATAAATGGCAGGCAGTTCCAGTACTCTATCCAACGTCCGTTATCAACATAATATGTTGATAACGGACATATTACGACTGGAAAATGATAAATAATCAGATTTGAATTCAAATTCTGAGAGTTGATATCAATAATCAAAAAAATTAACGTTGCAGTTTAAATTTGTATTTAAATTGTCAATACGTATTTTATTTGGAACAGAAAAAAGTTCAGAGTCCTGTTTTGAATAGGTAGTTTCGTTCAAGGTTTCCTTAAACTTCCTTACCCTCCTGGAATTTCCCTTCGTTATAATTTGATTCAACGTTGACGTGATGGTAACATTGAAGGTCAACTGAGAAAAGTTTGTGACACTAAACCTTCCAAAACAATTGGAAAGCCAACAGGGAGTTCCAGTAGAGTTTATTAGCTCATTATTATTGTGATTACCATTTTAAAATATTTCCTGGCGAGTTTTGGTGGTTTTACTTCCTACTTCACGAGAAGTCACGGTTTTCAACACATTACCTTGGTGTTTTCAGGAGGCGTCCCCCGTCACCGCCAATAGTCTACAAGAAGCCCAAAAATCCGTTCGACGCCTGCATTGAGGACGTGTTCCCTAAGCGCAAACCGTTCATCATCGCGCCCAACAGACAGACCAGAAGAATTGCTAAGAAACCTCTATTGGGAGAGTTCTTCGACCACGGGGCCAATTGCAACCCAGATGGCAGAGTCAAGTCATACGGGTGTTATTGAAACTTTATCTGACTATCTTGAACAGAGATCAAATTCAGACAACTAAGCACATTACAGTGATGAATACTAAATTGTCTATGATACCACTAACATGTTTATGCTTTCGTTGAATGGAAGTAAGATACTCAGATTATTTCATATTATATTGCGGTTGGGGAAAAAAAGAATGGATAGTCTTCAGCATCAACAAGATTGTGAAAAACAAGTAAGTATTATACAAGAGTAAGAATGAACAAGAGTAGGTACACTGAACCAGATTTTGGTCCATTATCTTCAACTTATTTATTCGTTATAACGAACCTTTACAACCGCTCAAGAAGAAAAAAAATAACTCTCCTTTTCAACATTTTTTCAACTTCTCAACTTCTTCACTTCACTTTTCACTTCTTTTTTTCCCAATATGAGAGTGAATTATGCTGGAGCCTGTCGTGTCAAGTTCACACTGGCCCGGCAGATTCAAATAGTAGGTACATACATTGGTGTTGAGACATCGAGTTAATAAATAATAATAATAGGTAATAATCAATGATAATTAATGATAAATAATGATTAATATGAATTAATTATAAATAATAATTAATATGAATTATTAATAATTGTTCGGCCGTAACCTCACACCGCGAAAACAAATAATAAAATAACAAAAATAAAATACGCTTCCTCATAAAATTCCCTTTCACTGCCAGTTCAACCACCTTGAGGTTGTTGAACGTCACGTCCCGTTAGCATACCTGGGTAGTCCCTACACCTGGTTAGTTATCCCTACATCTGTGTACTTATACCATTAACCCCCTGTGGCAACGACCTAAGGTCATTGTATCATAACTGACTTCGCTCTTCCATTCCATCCCTCCAAGTTACCCCCTCTCGCGGTTTATTGTGTTTTCACAAGAGTTCCTAAACGTCTGCTCCCCTCTACCTAGGTTATAAAATCCCTGAGCACTGCCAAATGCGTTCAGTCCACCGTTCAGTCATCGTTCAGTCTACAAACTTCATTCAGTCAACGCGGTTGAGTCAACCAACGCGGTTGACTCAACCAACGCGGTTGAGTCAACCAACGCGGTTGAGTCAACCAACGCGATTCAGTCAACCAACGATCTGTCAACCAACACATTCACTCGCATCACATTCAAACGCATCACTTTCGATCTAACTGATAACTGTTTGTACCCGACCTACTCTGTTTCAAGTGACTCAAGTCTCCTCAGTGTAGTAACCCCTCGTGTGTTCAAGTGCATTCGCTCTACGTAAACCTGTATTTTTCTACAATCGTTCATCTATTAATTAAGCTGTAAATATCGACATTTCATAACGCGCACGATCTTTTGTAAATATATATATCAGCCATCAAAGTTAAAGTGACTGCCTTGTCATTTCATCCCTGATCTTCCCGTTGGTAGAGCAAACAGCCCTACATTTTGGTGCCGAAACCCGGGAATGAATCAGGCAAGGGTTGACAGTGAAATCCAAGTCAACTCTTGATGCAACTTATCCAACATCATCCGTCATCATCCAACTGCTCTCCCACATCGAAACAAAATGTCAACGAAACAAAATGTCTATTCGTCATGGTGCTCCAACTACCAAACCATCAGCACGGAAGTCCGACCCCTCACCAAGGACTTACTGAATATCGTCGAAGTCATCACGGGCCGTCTACACAAACACCTCACTGCCTGGAAAAAGCTCCTCAACGAACGCGCCGCCTCTCTGCCCCCACCGTCGCGTACTGTAAGTACAAACAGTTCTCAGTCAGATTTTAGTTCGAATACTTAGTGATTTGAAAACACTGGCAGTGCTCATCACAACCATCCCCGTTTTTTACTTTTCACAATTTTAAAGACCAACGCTTCGATGATCATATCGCTCTCAATGCTTGATAACTAAACTGGACGGAGCCCTCATTATCGAATAATCTTTCCTTTAATAAAACTCAAACTAATCAAACTCTCTCATTAATAAAATCGTTCTCTGAAAACTCCGTACTTCCCACAGCGTGTTGTACTTTATCGAACTCTCTCATTTATCGATCTCTCTCATTAATCCCTGAAAATTCCTTACTTCCCACAGCGTGTTGTAATCCATCGAACTCTCTCATTAGTCCCTGAAAATTCCGTACTTCCCACAGCGTGTTGTACTTTATCGAACTCCCATTAATCCCTGAAAGTTCCGTACTTCCCACAGCGTGTTGTACTTTATCGAACTCTCTCATTAATCCCTGAACATTCCGTACTTCCCACAGCGTGTTGTATTCTATCGAACTCTCTCATTAATCCCTGAAAATTCCTTACTTCCCACAGCGTGTTGTAATCCATCGAACTCTCTCATTAGTCCCTGAAAATTCCGTACTTCCCACAGCGTGTTGTACTTTATCGAACTCCCATTAATCCCTGAAAGTTCCGTACTTCCCACAGCGTGTTGTACTTTATCGAACTCTCTCATTAATCCCTGAAAATTCCGTACTTCCCACAGCGTGTTGTATTCTATCAAACTCTCTCATTAATCCCTGAAAGTTCCGTACTTCCCACAGCGTGTTGTATTCTATCGAACTCCCATTAATCCCTGAAAGTTCCGTACTTCCCACAGCGTGTTGTACTTTATCGAACTCTCTCATTGGTCCCTGAAAATTCCGTACTTCCCACAGCGTATTGTATTCTATCGAACTCTCTCATTAATCCCTGACATTTCCGTACTTCCCACAGCGTGCTGTACTTTATCGAACTCTCATTAATCCCTGAAAATTCCGTACTTCCCGCAGCGTGTTGTACTTTATCGAACTCTCTCCAATAATCGCAAAAACCGAAGGGATCCTAAATTCTAGGCCTCTCTCTCCTCATCCCCAGCCGTCCTACAAATTCTTACTCCCGGTCACTTCCTCATACAGCGTCCACTGAATCCCCCGCCGTTGGGGAGGTCGTCCTCATCATGGACGACGACCTACCACATTTTCGATGGCCCTTAGGCCGCATTACCATACCCCTTGTGACTTCCGTTATCCTTCGCTGGCCCCCGAACCATGTTCGGCCGTAACCTCACACCGCGAAAACAAATAATAAAATAACAAAAATAAAATACGCTTCCTCATAAAATTCCCTTTCACTGCCAGTTCAACCACCTTGAGGTTGTTGAACGTCACGTCCCGTTAGCATACCTGGGTAGTCCCTACACCTGGTTAGTTATCCCTACATCTGTGTACTTATACCATTAACCCCCTGTGGCAACGACCTAAGGTCATTGTATCATAACTGACTTCGCTCTTCCATTCCATCCCTCCAAGTTACCCCCTCTCGCGGTTTATTGTGTTTTCACAAGAGTTCCTAAACGTCTGCTCCCCTCTACCTAGGTTATAAAATCCCTGAGCACTGCCAAATGCGTTCAGTCCACCGTTCAGTCATCGTTCAGTCTACAAACTTCATTCAGTCAACGCGGTTGAGTCAACCAACGCGGTTGACTCAACCAACGCGGTTGAGTCAACCAACGCGGTTGAGTCAACCAACGCGATTCAGTCAACCAACGATCTGTCAACCAACACATTCACTCGCATCACATTCAAACGCATCACTTTCGATCTAACTGATAACTGTTTGTACCCGACCTACTCTGTTTCAAGTGACTCAAGTCTCCTCAGTGTAGTAACCCCTCGTGTGTTCAAGTGCATTCGCTCTACGTAAACCTGTATTTTTCTACAATCGTTCATCTATTAATTAAGCTGTAAATATCGACATTTCATAACGCGCACGATCTTTTGTAAATATATATATCAGCCATCAAAGTTAAAGTGACTGCCTTGTCATTTCATCCCTGATCTTCCCGTTGGTAGAGCAAACAGCCCTACAATAATGTTATTTAGTAGGTAATTAATATTAATAATTACCTAATAATTAATATAATAATCATGAATAATCAATAATACTTTTTATTAGTAATTTAATAACTTTTGAGTAATTAATAATAGTTAATTATTAAATTATTGCTGAAGTAAGTAGGTGGAAATATAAACACCAGAATCATATTAGTACAAATTATTTGTAATTAATTCATCATGTCTATAAACGTTTCATCTATCATTTCATTATTAAGACAGAAGTATGATCTGCACAAAGATGATAATAGACCGTTGTGTAAGAATTTGCAGAGTTTTTTCTCTAGCGGCACTCAGTGCTGGGCCCGGCCGGTTTTCTGACTCATCGAAGGAAGCACCGGTGGTGCACGAAAAGATAATCCAGTTTGTTTTTGGATTGCATTTTATCCTACACCTAATTCTATAGTCAATTTGAGCTTTGAATATTACCATTGAATTTTAATCGACAGATTTTACCGACCCAATATCGAAAATCAGAATTCAACTGGTCTTCCCAGATACCTTTACCCTTTACGACATCCCCACATAAAAATGTTATTCTTTAATCACCTCCTCAACAAGCGGAAGCGAAAGCCTTCTCAGGATGTAAACAACCCTTTTCAACCTCACTCTCACATCCATTTCCCGCTAATATTTTATAATACGAGTAAGCTCGAGGGAGGATCTGAGGCTTTTCTTCGGACGAACAGGATTATCCTGAGCGCCTGCGGTGGTAGAATGGGAGTGCCGCGCCGGAGGTAATGGAGTTTACATAGATAAAATCTTCCTTCCCATCCCACCGCTTTCCACCATTCGCCCCTTTTAACCTCTAGACGCTCGGTGCCATCTAAGTTCCCCTCTCTTCTCTCCAGTTCGGTCTTTTCCGTTTCACTTCAGCGATAAGTCGCAGGAGGAAATCAGATCAGTCGCTTTTTTCTCCTCTTCACTCCAGGACAATGCCAACAGTTTCTAAAGCAAATAATGGAAAAGCCATTTAAATTTCTTTGTAGCGTAAGAGGGCGACTTGACAACTCATTCAGCCCACGCTGACTGCTGCGTCACCAGGGATATTGTTACTTGTATGTTATAAAATAAAAGAGCCACAAACTGAAATGCCCAAAGTAAAATCTTTAAGTATTGAAAAAAATATATAGGTACCACGAGTGCATGAGACATTGTATTTTGTTCGAAAATAGCAAGACTACAAGGACAAAAAATAATCTTTCTCGGTCCTAGTTGTTCTGGGAACGTTCAAAGGCACCGTCATAATTTACCTTGAGGAGTTCAACACGGAGAATTCGGTTGAAATCCTGAAAATATTCGGTAAATTGCTTCTGATTCGTACTGATCTCGACTTTTCAATATAAATATGTTTTTGGGAATTATTTCTAAGTATAATATATTATGACACATCATCTGAATTTGGCGATCGTAACTTGTATATAAATACACGCTTCATGGTCTTCGGTCCGGTTGATGGGCATTCAAGTGATGTAAATTGATGTATGTGTGTTATTCAATATTATTCCACAGGAAAATCTCAATATCAATAAGCCTTGTGACTCTGGCTTGCGAATTCTTCGTAGGGAAGCCCTAATAGACTTGTATCTTTATAATGTTTTCTTACTACATACTATTATTCACTGGAACCACTTCGAGAACTTTAAAGGAGTATTATTTTCTTCATCAATATATTATATTTAGCTTTAAAGTTCTCGCCAAGTTGTGTCTTATAGCGTCCTTGCAAAAGTTTGAAACCCTTTCAACTGATAAAAACGTGACCTATGTCTCTGAAGATTGTATTAAACGTCTTAGTTTTAGAGTGGAATAATAATACCGGTGACATTGATGAGGAGGTGGTTTAAACTTTAAACGGTCTAAAGATGAACAAGGAATCTCATATTCTAGTTGGGTTAATGCCATGCAAAGTGGCCATTAGGCGGAAGGTTTGAAGAGTGGGGCGTAGTTAGTTATCAGGCGCGTTGGGGTGATCAGACTTCCCACACTCAGAAGGTGAAGAGGTGGTAAAGATGATGAGGGAGCCGTTTCAAGAGAGTTCCTTCGGTGGGGTTTACATTGCGTGGTCTAATAATTTTCCTCGAGATTGCGTTTCTTTCGCGTGAATGTATAGTTTCCATGTTATATCTGATTATTTGGAACCTGCGTTCATAACACGCTGTATTCATATAACGCATGTAAGTAAATACAAAGGAGGGATATGATACTTTATAACCCAATGCACATAGCGTTGAAATCAAAGGAACCCTAACGATCTCAGAGGTCATAAATAAATATAAACGTAACACTGGAACAGCACCGTACGTTAATTATGAGTTGAATACGAGTACTGGAATCAAGAAACTATCGCTGGATCAGCGCTGTAAATTGGTCATTGCTATCTCCTCGAGACTAATTTGTGTGAGGGGAAATGGGATTTCTAAAGGTATGAAGAGTTTGTCTGAAGTGACACGCACAGAAATACTTGTAGAAAATTTCTACAAGTACATTTAATGTACTTGCCATTATTGGTGGCTGTGGTGACGATGGAACAAAAGCTATAGATATGTAGGTACGGCGATGTACAACTCATAAATATAAGCTTGGCAACCTCGGAAGATCAGTGTATCCCTGAAAGCCCTCGGAATGGGAAGACGCCACCCTGAGGGGATTGGCGACGGTTGTCATTCCGTCAGTGTTCGCCTCATCTCAGGTTTTCTCGTCCTTATTCCCAGGGTGGAGGGTCGGGGAAGGAAGCCTTATTCCTGGAGGAGACTGGCGGGTGGGAACCTCACTCCTGGGATGGGACGTCATGACTTCATCTCGCGTCGCATCCACTTTAGGGAGGGCCGGATAGGGCCTGGATGAAAAGCGAGGCAACGGCGCTAGCTCTTCCTTTCCCACCCCACAACAAGTGGGTCTTAACAATCACTTAATACAACTTCCCTTCAAATTTCCCTCAAACGTCAATCTGAACCACGAGAGCGCCGCTAGGAATTCCCTCTTGAACCCTTCAATTTGCTCAACAGTTTGGAACAATGGTGACAGTGGGTCCGACAAAAAATATGTCTTTATTATTGGTCTTTATGGATTTTTGAATATCAAATCAATTTTCAAACCCATAACATTCTTTAATGCCACTGTTGGTTACGTCTTAATTGTGCTCATTAGGCTTAATGCTCGTACTTCACCATAAAGTAGTGTCGTTATAATATGCGAGAGAAGTGCGGAGTACTCCACAGTATGTTAGATCTCATTGAAACTGTCGTTGTTGTTTCACAGCTTTGTCCTTCTGTATTACTTCTCTACGGTACGGAATGTTTCGCATGCTTGACAACAGTCGGAACAAGGGAGATTCCACTCACCTGGAACCTGTCTTTGACTAACGATGGGGCTTATCTGGCCGTTTCGCTCGACAGGAGTGAGAAGGTTACCTTGATAATAGGCTTTTGGGAAGGCGGTGAAATCAGAGACCGTCCCAATCAGAGGAAACCTATGCTATACGAGAAGGGAAGCGGTAGAGGACCCAACATGGAAACCCGTCGACCGTGGATATTCCTATGAGCATCTATAGCCCTGGAGACTACCCTTTCACACAGAAAGTTGAGACAAGTTGCCGGAGGAAGCCTCCACCATCCCATCGATTAACGCCCTCTGGCGCTTTCGCAGTTTAATCCGCCCAATACACCTAGTTTGCAGAGATATATATCTTGACTCGGAACCCTCTAAGACCCCAACTCTCCTAATAACTTATTGCCCCGTTCAATATCTGAGCGAATCTGTTTAAATATTGGTGCCAGGCAAACGGAAAATCTCTTCGCGTAAGCTGTTTACGCTTCTCAATGTTATCTACAATGATGTTGATGGATCGATTCCTGCATTGAGCAAAGGGGCCATTACAAAAGTGTGTCAAAAGGATTGCACTAATTTTCAGAGATACATTTTTGTGCTGTTACTCAATTAATTTGAGTAGGTAGTACAAAAAAACGTAAAGTAAAGTAAGCAACCATTTCAGGTTGGATTTCCGTCCGACTGCCGTTTTTTAGGCGTCGCGGACGTCATCGGCTGTCCACCTAGGTGGATCAGTAGGTAGGTAGTACATGGAAATGTACAATATCAAACGAGTAAAAATGATTGAAATAGGTAATTATTATAACTTGAGGGACTTACCGATCTTAGCTCTAGCGAGGGTCACTAGCAGCAAAGCAAATAGGAAGATTAGTCGCAACATTTCCCAGCTGAAACATAACAAAACAATTCTGTTATTGGTATATATTGTTTATGCTATTTAAATAGAATATCTACTATTATTGCCATCTAATAGATATTATTGAAACATTATTATGACGATTCTAGCAACGGCCACGGTCATTTACGTACTCCCTCTGATGTAGAAAATGTACCCAACATAATTTTACAAAATTTAATATTTAATATTGAACTACCTCCTACAATGTGCATTACGATGTGTAGATATGTGTTGGTTTGGGGGGTACATGGTGTTGTGTTGGCCTCCCTACTTGGACTAACACTTAGGCTATTAATCACATTAGGACAGTTGAAGAACTTGGGAAGGGAGAAGTTACCATGTCAGAGAGCTTTATTGGCGTCCTCTCACTAGCGTTTCATCACTCAATGCAAAGGCCTCTCGGTGCAGACTTAGACGTCTTGTTAGTGGACATTTCCCTTTAGTAGACAAAACCTATCGTATCCCATAGCAGTCCGTTAGGAGGAACTTATGATGACCAACCACTACAGCCAAACAACTCAACCCACATGAATGTCATTCATGTAAAACTAGGGAGCGGGATGTTGAAGAGGACAGTGAATGCAGGCTGAGTGACAGGGATGAGTTGGTAACTACCTCAGTGATGGTCTCTTCAGGTGTTCAACACAATTTTGGACTGAACTATTAGTTATATATTTATACAAGTCGTAATTTATCTGAATGATGAATTGTATATCTATCGTTTATTCGTAGGTATTCATATTGTGGGGTTTTAATTAGTTTTCACTTGTATCGACCAAAAGCAGAATTTATAAATAACAAGAGGTACCTAGCAACACATACTTGAAATATATTTTAATATTATGGAAATCATGAAGTTCAACAGGTGTTGAATCGGAGTAATTATTCTCGGACCGAAACTTGATATTCCAATAATTAGCTACTTCCTTTCTGCAAAACGTTATGCCAACCAACAAACTCAGATATTACAAAACAATCAAATTGTGTTGTTTCATTCTGAGAATTATGAGAACTCTCACTATCTCATTTTACATAGGTAGATTTAACTGTATTAAATATTTATCTGTATGCCGACTAAATTTTAGTCAATATCACTCACTTTTCAACTAAAGAAAAACCCATTCAACGCATAAAATTCATTAAACTCACTCAGGCTCTGGACACAAAAAAAGGAAAAGGAATTCAAATACACTCGAAATAAATGCGCAGCTCCATCGCCTGAACCCCACCGGTCACTGCTGGTGCCTGTAGTTGACGTTATAAGAGGTTTGTGACACATTAAAACCCCTTGCTTCATAACCCGCTCTGCAAAGCACCTTCCTCTCTCGGTATATATTTTTGGTCCCGGTCGTTATATATAAATATGTATATATATATTTCAGTATTATCTTTCCTCCGCCCATCTTCAAAACATGGCTGCAGCCAGAGCAAGATGAAATAAATATAATAGCACAGGAGAAAATGTTTTAAGAAACATTATTTTGGGATTGCATCGAGGAATTGCTTTTGTTGCTTAACATTTTTCTTCAAGTGACTATGTAAATGAACATAAAACTAATTAATTGAACTTCATTCAATTTCAATTAGATTTTAGCTTGATTAGCTGGTCGTTATGTTGTGCAGTCATGTCTCAAATTTTGCCGCTAAGTAAATTTCATCAATCGTCGGTGATCATTTATATCGAGAACACCCACCTACCAGAAATAGAAAGTATTATTGAATATGAAATTCGTGTTGCAAAGTTCTTCCTCCAAGCTATAGTGCTTGGTGGTTTCTAAATCTTTGGGAATAATGTTAAATGACAAAATTTGGTTGCTTGAGAATAATATCAACATATTATATTGATATAATATATTCTATATCAATATAATATGTTGATATTATATTATAATATCAACATATTATATTGATATAGAATATCAACATATTATGTTGATATTTAGTTTTCCTGAAATATATTTTATTATTATGGAAATCATGAAGTTCAACGGGTGTTGGATCGGAGTAATTATTCTCAGACCGAAACATGATATTCCCATAATTCGACATGACTTGTTCATCAGTACTAGGTGTCGGCTGATCAAACAATTCAAGGTTTCGTGAGGTCAAGTATCTTCGTCTGAAACGCTTTTCGTGACAACGAAAGAAGTGAAATTTGAATATTTATCGGTAGGTCCTTCTTATTTATAACCCGTAGAATTCTAGAAATAATTGTAAATAATTTATGGTCACCGATTCGAACAATATTTTAGCTCATGATTCCGTTTATTTTATACAGTTATGAGGCTTACGAGGATATTGTGATCTCCTGAATTGTGACCATGACAGAAAGATGATCTTCACAGGTGATAATGAACCGATGTCCTAGAATTCGTAGCGGTTTTCTCTTGATGTCACGTACCTAGTAGATATTGTACAGAATTGCAAACTTATTTGGGTTTTTTCTCACGTAGATAAGGCGATCGCCGAGCCGTTGGTAACCAGGAAGGCCTCGAAGGATGATCTCAAGATCCTTGGGAATAAAAGTATTTCAGCGGACCTTTTTTCCCGTTGCCCAAAGCCGTTGCGTAAATATTGAAAATAGTCTGAGTTTCTACTCACCCGGTGACGCCTTATTCAATTCACGTATTTCGGTTGGAAGTCTAACCAATTCACGTCTCAGTTCTCTTCTACCCTCAAAGTTGTCGGTTTCAATTCATTTCAACAAAGGTAAAGTACGAAACGTTCTCGTTTTAGCCGTTGATATTGGGTACATTTCACTTCACTACCTCAACCAACATTCGCTTCTTTATCATGGGAGTTTCAAAATCAATAAAATTCAACTTTTTTTCTACCAATCTTAGAGATGATTTCGGATCAGTGAATTAGCCAAGTTATGTGATTGATTGATTTGCCTCAACAATAATTAGCTCAACAAA
Source organism: Stenodema calcarata (assembly GCA_963920205.1). Classification (NCBI taxonomy): domain Eukaryota; kingdom Metazoa; phylum Arthropoda; class Insecta; order Hemiptera; family Miridae; genus Stenodema; species Stenodema calcarata. The sequence goes on from OY986051.1 coordinate 17,240,578, forward strand.
CTCATTCAAATTTCTCTCACCATTGTATGTTGTAGTTATTCGTATTGATGGGGTTGACTAGTGTGAAGAAGCAGGTTGTATTCAAATGACCAAGCTAGTCTTTTTTCGGTGTTTATTTTTTCACGACGTTTCGGCAATGGAACAAAGCCCTATTCATGTGAGATTTCCTACAATAAGATCGGAACAGAATTAATAGTTACATGAATGTTAGGAATATTATTTATATGATACGTTGGGAATGCTACTTACATGTAGAAGTGAAAATGTCTTACATTAAACTAACGAACTATTGTAGAGAAGTGAAGAAAGGGAGGTGGATCAGTTTGTGGATAATATAAAGATGGTACAAACTAATGTACCCCTACCTCATAGAATCACTTCCACACAGCAGTTAGTCAGTTCCATCTTTATATTATCCACAAACTGATCCACCTCCCTTTCTTCACTTCTCTACAATAGTTCGTTAGTTTAATGTAAGACATTTTCACTTCTACATGTAAGTAGCATTCCCAACGTATCATATAAATAATATTCCTAACATTCATGTAACTATTAATTCTGTTCCGATCTTATTGTAGGTAATCTCACATGAATAGGGCTTTGTTCCATTGCCGAAAAGTCGTGAAAAAATAAACACCGAAAAAAGACTAGCTTGGTCATTTGAATACAACCTGTTATTCGTATACCTATTCAACATTCTGAGAATATTGATAAATTATTTAGCGTTACCAACCAAAAGTGGGAGAATGTGATCCAGAAGGGTCATAAAAGGAAAAAGGCCAATTTACCTTCTCAAAGAAAACATTCCATGGTAAGCTCAAAACCTAAAAAAATGCCCAAACCACCACCAGTTTACATTGAGAGGGTAACGTCCTTCCCAGCCCTGAAAAAAATGGTTGAGGATCAAACCACTAATGTGAGTTTTACCACCATGTCCAATGACGTAGTAAAAATAAACACTGAGGACTCTGATGGCTTTCGTGCTATCACGAAGTGTTTTGCGGATCAGAAAATTCCGCACTATACATACCAGAACAAACAGGAGAGGCCTATCAAAGTGATGATCAAGGGAATCCATAAATCTTGGACGAATGAAGAGGTCCTTGAAGACTTAAGAGACCAATTTGGTCCCAGCAGTATCCTTCAAGTAGTTAGAAAAATGGAGTGGAAGACAAAAAATCCTCTAGATATGTGCATTGTAGATTTTCAAAAAGATTTGGATATCAGCAAAATTTACGAAATTAGTCAAATCCTAAAGGGGCGCGTCACTGTGCATCCTATCAAATTATCAAAACATCCATCTCAGTGTAAAAGGTGCCAGGAGTTCAACCATACCAGAAACTACTGTGCAAGGCCGCCTCGATGTGTTAAATGTGCTAAAGGCCATCTCACTGAGGAATGTCGGAAGCCCAAAGAGACCCCTGCAAAATGTGCCAATTGCAACGGAGATCACACGGCTAACTACCGTGGCTGTCCAGTAGCCATAGAGGCTATGCATAGGCACAAGAGCTTACCAGAGCAAGCTACAAAGGCTAAGGCAGCACCGCAGAAACCCAATCAAGGGAAGTTTGTGCCAAAAAAGCCAATAATATGTCACGAAAAGTCAGTTCAGGGGAGAGATGGAAAACCTTCAAATTCAAATCTGATGTCTTATGCAAACGTTTTGCAGAACCAGCAATTGCTAGCACAGCGGTCAAGCAGGAGACAATCTATCGATCCCAGCCATAATGAAATGCAAGTTAAAATAAATCAAATTTTCGAAATTGTCACAAATCTCACTCAGAGTGTTAACAACCTGAATGAGCGTGTTGGCAAAATTGAACGCAAGGGCTCGAAAAAATCATCATGAAAAGTGTCAAAATACTTTGCTGGAATGCCAATGGCCTCGCGTCACGGAAAAATGAGCTTCAGTTGGCACTAGACTACAATCATGTTGATATCTGTCTCATATCTGAGACGCACTTCACCAAAGAATCTTTCTGCAGACTCAAGGGGTACAAATGCTACCATGCCATTCATCCGAGCAACAATGCCCGTGGTGGAAGTGCAGTGATCATCAAAGAAAACCTGGCCCATCAGGAGTATATCAAAATTGAAAATGAAGCAGTCCAGATGTGTGCTCTTGAGATAAAAACTAATTCATTTCTGATTACTGTCGCAAGCATATACTGTCCACCTAAGTACAAAACTAAATATGAAGAATACAAGAACATCTTGGCCCAACTTGGAAATCGTTTCATTCTCGGAGGCGACTTCAATGCAAAAAACACTGACTGGGGATCGAGATTAACCACCGAAAAGGGACGCAGACTCCATCAAGCAATTATTGATGACAACTGTGAGGCACATTCTACTGGGAAACCAACCTACTGGCCCACTGACCCAAACAAAACTCCAGACCTGATCGACTTCTTCGTTGTAAAGAATATCTCAGCAAACTACCTTCTTGTAGAGGAAAACCATGACTTGAGTTCAGATCATTCCCCAATTGCTCTGACGCTTAGTGATCGAATCATACAGAAGCCACACAAACCGTACTTGGTCAATCATAAGACAAATTGGGAACGTTTCAAACAAGACATTTGCAGGTATATTGATTTGAGCAAGCCTATACACACGCCAGATGATGTGGAAAGTGAGCTCGAACATCTCGTTTGCAGCATTCAGATAGTTGCATGGGACAACACACCTGCAATCTCAAGAAGGCTCAAAGGTATCAATTATCCACGAGAAATAGTCTCTGCAATCAAGAAAAAACGAAAGGCCAGAAAACGATGGCAAGCTACCAGAGCACCACATCACAAGTCTGAATGGTACAAAACACAAAGTGAACTGAAGTCGCTGATGGAGGAGATCAATGAAGAAACTCATGAACACTTCATCACAGAGCTAACGAGTCATCGTGATACCGATTACTCACTTTGGAAGGCTACACAATATCTCAAGAGGCCTGTTACTCATGCTGCACCTATTGCGAGTGGAAACGAGAAATGGGCAAGGAGCAACCAAGACAAAGCCAATACTTTTGCAGACCATCTTGCGAATATATTCACTCCGAATCTCGCAATGGCGGATGAACCGCCGCTAGAGGAAACACCTCCACTTGATCAGGACATTGATATCCCATTAGTTACCATCAAAGAGATAAAACAGGTGATCAGCAAGGATATCAACCCAAAAAAGGCACCAGGCTATGACCTTATCACTGGACAAATCCTCCAGCACCTACCGCGTAAAGCTATCGCAAAAATAGTCATGATCATCAATGCGGTAATCAAACTTCGAAGCGTCCCTCAGCTGTGGAAGATAGCAGAAGTCATTATGATTCCCAAACCAGGCAAGCCACCAGGGCAACCAAGTTCATACAGACCAATTTCACTTCTACCAGTGTTATCTAAACTGTTCGAAAAACTGATACACAGAAGACTAATACCAATTATTGAAGAACGAAAGCTGATCCCACGACATCAGTTTGGATTTAGGCAGAAACACTCAACAATCGACCAAGTCCATCGGATAACACACATCATCGAAGAAGCATTTGAGAAAAATAGAGTATGCTCTGCCATTTTCCTTGACGTCACTCAGGCGTTTGACAAGGTCTGGCATGAAGGACTCAACTACAAGCTGCGTAAGGCCCTGCCAATAAAGTATGCTGAGTTGCTTCAATCGTACCTCACTAATCGTTACTTCAGGATAAAGCAAGATGATGCATTTTCAGAACCAAAACCGATATGTGCAGGAGTCCCGCAAGGGAGTGTACTTGGCCCACTCCTGTACGTCCTGTATACCAGCGATCTCCCAGAAATTGAAATGAACACCACAGCCACTTTCGCAGACGATACAGCGATATTGGCAGTTGGAGACAGCAACATTGAGTCAATGACCAAGTTAAAGCGGTCAATATCTAGCATACAACAATGGACAGCGAAATGGAGAATCAAAATGAATGAAACTAAGTCGGTACATGTCGATTTCACCAATAAAAGGATCGACTATATACCGGCTTATCTCAATGGCAAAGTGATTCCTCATGCCAATGAAGCCAAATACCTCGGTATGACGCTTGATGCCAGGCTTCGGTGGAAAGCCCACGTCAAGAAAAAGAAGGAGGAACTTCTTCTCAAATTCAGAAAAATGTACTGGCTAATGGGGAGGCGGTCAAAACTGTCAATCCAGAACAAGCTTACGCTGTATAACCAAGTCCTTAAACCAGTCTGGACTTACGGAGCTCAGCTGTGGGGCTGCACGGCTCATTCAAACCGGGAAATAATCCAAAGATTCCAGAACAATGTGCTAAGAAATGTTGTCAATGCACCATGGTACTTTCGAAATGAACGACTCCACCATGAACTTCAAATCGAAACCATAAACGAAGCCATCAAGCGGCAAGCCTTACGTCATTTTCAACGGCTAAGGTCTCACGTCAACGAGGAAGCTGTCCGACTCCTTGACACGAGTGATATCACCAGACGATTGAAGCGTACCAAACCGCTCGAGCTTGCTCACGGGTGAAGCAGTATAGTGAATGCAATATCATCATAAAAATGAACAAAACTCAGTGATGTATCTAAGCTTTGAATAGTATGTGCCCTAGTTTCAAAATAATATTGTTAATAAGTTATTACTTGGAGCAATAAAATCTTTCAAAAAAAAAAAAAAAAAAAAAAAACCAACCAGATCACGTTAACGCAGTAGGGTAAAATCACGACTTCACAATATTCCTATATTGTTACCTATATATTTTGGTTTATTATCTTCGATAATGAACCATTGGAATCGCCCAAAGAAAAAATTTTTTTAACCCCCCCTCAAAATTTGTTGGTTTACGTTTCAAGATACGTAGATTCAGAAAATCGAATAAAAAAAAATCCGTCCGTCACCCGTACGCCGTCCCCCGTCCGCCGTCCGTGGCACTTTGCCCAGTTAGCGTTGAGCTAAAATTACGAAATTTGGTTTCTGGGTTTGGACCAGCCCCACAATAATCCTCGAAACTTTTCATAACCCTAGGTCAAGGGGAAGGGGTTCAAAACGAACTTTGAAATTTCGACAATGTCATATCTCTAAAACTTCTCATGAAACGGTGTAATTTTTAGTTCACTTTTGAATGACCTGAAAAATTACGAATCTTTTAAGACCAATTGGATTTTTGTGCGACCAGCCGTTCGTTCACAGTAACCGCGCAAAGGTTTAGGAAAAACACTAAACTTTCGCGTCGAAAACGGCCGTTATGTGACCCAACCCCCAGACGCCCAGAATAAAACTACCTTTTTTCATCTTCCCGGTAAACTACAGTCTACAAATTTTAACCGTGAGTCGGGGATAGACCACATTGCAATATTCACTCGGTTTCTCATGTGTAAAATGGGTTAAATAATACCTTTTTGTAATAATACAAATTAAATTTTGATGATGATCTATTGACTTGAAATTTTAAAAATAGTTCAGAACCGGATCACAATGCAATATTCACTCGGTTTCTTGTCTGTAAACTTGTTTAAATAATACCTATTTGTTTAAACAAATTAAATTTTGATGATGAGCTAGATACTTGAAATTTTAAATATAGGTCAGAAATGGATGACATTTCAATATTCACTCAGTTTGTATGACATGGTATGAGTATGGTATGGTATATTATTGTAAGTATGTATTATTTGGTATAGTACAGTATCGTATGATAGGAAAGAAATTCGTATGGTATGGTATGAGTACGGTGAGAATATGGTATGGTGCCGATTTGCAACACAGTCTGGTATAGACAGAAGGGTGATCTGCACAAGGAAGATAATAAACCGTTGTGTCAAGAATTTGCTTCTATTTCCTACGTATCATGATGCTGGAATCCTCTCATGTATTTTAGTTCTTTTGATGATAATATACGGTAGTGATTTCAAACCCACCAAAAATTGTTTCCATACTTTCCAGACACGCATCCCAATGTGAAGGACAATGTTAAACAAACATCAACACATTTGACCCGTACACCCAGACACGGCGGTAGGCCTGCTGAAAGTGATGGATTAATGAGAAGCGTGATGAGAGAGAACCTTTATTACCGCAGATCTACCAACCCTTTAATAAGCGGGTGGAGAAATGTGGCTCGCAGGGGAGCGGATCAGGAGTAATGAATAAACCCACCATTAAATTTATACAGTAATGGTTGCATTTTTCAAAGCTACAGTGCTAATGTATATTACAATGATAAGCAAATAGACGTGTATAAATAAATTATGTGATGCCTCCTCACGGTGTTTCTATCTTGAAAATGAAAACGTGAATAGTTACTCAATTCTGCTTCAAAATGCTTTGGGAAATAAATGTTTTTTCCTTGTCATATTCCATTTTTGTGAAGACCTTGGTAACAACAAATTGCACTTATTGTGAGTTTGTCAAAGTGAAAGAAGAAACGAGAAAACGGAGAAAATCAAACTTTGCCCAGTTAGAATTGTTCTTAAATTATTCATCCTTGCAATTTTCCATAACCCTAAGTCTATAAAAAGATGTTCAAAATCAACTTTGACATATTTAAAACATTTTCTCGGTATAAAACGTCTCTATTGGTAAATTCGTATCAAAAATAATTTCAAAACAATTACCTAAAAAGTCCTCAACATGAGCTTGAATCAAACGACATGAAACATCTCGACATTAAAACACGTCAGGAAATCAAATCCATCTTGCATTCAGAAACAATATTCAGAGGATCTACCAGACGATACTTCGAAGAGGTAATCAATTTGTACATTTGTGCCTAAATCATCCTGATGAAAGGCTTAAACAAGGTAGATGAATACGTACACTTGACGCGGGGGTCACGGGTACGTTTGAATCGGCGATACAACGTGCGGCTTGTTGATCTTTTGACGGAGAACGAGCGGCCTTTCAATTACGAGGGGCCTGCGATGTATTCAAAGAGGCGAGGAGGGAGGAGGAGGGAGATGTATTGCAAATATTGGAATTCAGAATCAACAGGGAGTCCATATCCCTACATGGTGCATGGTGATGGATAAATTACATAGCCACACAATAAGATAAAAATAAATAGAATATGCATTTTGTGAAACATGATATATTATGTTAGGTATATACCTAACATAATAAATTATTAACATAACAATATAATACATTATTATATCATTTTACGTTATTCATTGTAATTTCGCCCCCTGAACACGAGTTTGCTATCAGAATTAGGCTATCACGTCATGATTTTTTTTTTCAACCTCAGAAAATAGGTGAAAATTTACTCTTGAAATAGGTAAAAACCAAAGAAAATTCACTCCTGAAGAAAAAAAAATTATTTTCATAACTGAATCTATATTTTTGTGTCAATGGAGCCATTCAACCTGAATTCATCGCTAGAATTGTGTCAGACCATTTTGAATTTTTCAAATCTGATTTCGGATTCGTGATCAGCCACCCAAAAAAAGCCCTCTGTACCAAATTTGGCTCAAATCGATTGAATTTTCAAAAATCATTGTACTCGTATTTAATACAATGAGTACAATGATTTTTGAAAATTCAATCGATTTGAGCCAAATTTGGTACTGAGGGTTTTTTTTGGGTGGCTGATCACGAATCCGAAATCAGATTTGAAAAATTCAAGATGGCGGATCCAATATGGCGGACAAAATTTTCGAAAGTCAACCGATATGAGCAAAATTTAGTATGGAGGATATTGTTGGGTTTCTGTCCGCCACATTGGTTCGGCCGTTTTGAATACATCAAATCTGACTTTATTTCACTAAGTAATGAAATATTTCACTAAGTACAGTTATTGGTTTCGCGTGAAATGGAGTCAAAACATGTCGATTTTGAATTTGGTGTCAATCTGTCTGTCAGTCTGTTTGGCTGTCTGTATGTCGTCTGTTTGTCTGTCCTTCAATCACCCTAAAACGGCTCAATGGATTGAACCCTTCTCTTGTATTTAATGTTTCCGTGATCAGGGAAGGACATAGGGGGTTTCACTTCCGGATCCGATGCATAGGGGTGGGGGTTTATAGGGAAGCCGAAATATAAAAATCTTAAATTCTTCCTTCTGGTGTGAAAGATAAATATTATTTTTGGTAAGTATTTAGGATTATAAGGGTTTGTAAAGGGACATAATCCGTAAAGCGACAGGTAAGAGTGGCAAATGGATCCATCCCGAGTTCTGCCCGTCCGAGACAGGTAACAGAGGTAGATGGACACACCCCAAGTTCTGCCCGTCAGCGATGGGCCCGACTGCTAGTTTTCACTCATTTTCGTCTATATTTTTTGGTTAGAAAAAAACTGGGACGTGACAGTCAAATTCTGATAGAAATTCATGTTCAAGAGATGAAATTACTACGGATATCATATATTGCACAATACGCATACTTAGGTACTTTACCTATTCATTCAATGTTAAAGCAGATTGAAATTCGTCAACATGATGGTGAATCGCGAGGCCACCGGTCGGTTCAATATTCATGCTGGCCCAGCTGATTCGAACAGCACATGGTTTCAAACTTCGAGTTAATTAATGATAATAATAATTATTAATTATAATAAGTAAAAATTATTAATAACTAACAATGATTATTAATGATTTTCACTACTTGATAAAATTATTAATAATTAATGATAATTTGTAATAATAATTAATCTATCATTTAGTGATCTAGACAGAAGGGTGATCTGCATAAAGAAGATAATAAACCGTTGTGTCAAGAATTTGCAGAGTTTTCTTTTTTGATCAAAACCCCTGATTAATTCAAATTAATCACAAAATAATGATTCACTACGTGCAAGTAGAAGTGGACGTATAGAAAAAGAGCAATATTCTCGTCAGAGAGAGGTGGGTATATTAAAAATCTTTCACAGGTTTTACATTCGACCATAAAGCAACATCATGGCTCGTTTGCTCTAACATTGTGTTACGGCTCCGACCTTCACATAAAATTCCAATTTGCGTGTAAGACCAAGATTCTTGTACCGGGATATTGAGTTATATTAGACCTTGTGGCAATCAAAATTTATTGCTACCGCTTCCTACCATCGTTTGTCTGGTGTCGCATCTACGTAGCATCAATCCCATTTCAGACGCTGTTCATACTGTTGTTGACAACGAACGAATGAAAGAAGACATAACGGTTTGAAATTATTGGAAGTGATCCCGTGATACTATTTAGCTGTTACGTCCATGAAATCATATTAGAAAGTAGATTGTTAAAGCGATAATATTATTAAGCGATAAAATATTATAATATAAGCGATAAAATATTATGATAATATTATAAGCGATAAAATATTATTTTATAATCTAATAAACTGATAGTGCGAAAATCGAGACATAGATATATTCGGTATTTAATGTGCGAAACTAGACTTTCAACACCCACTGTGTCCCATCGGTCCTGAGGTCATGGACAGTTGCAATAGGTACGTGTAAATATCCGCACTGGTGCATTATCGGCTTTGGTATGGTAATTTCCACAAAATCGCATCTGTTCCATATTATTAAAATAGCATCGAACGGCTGTTTAGAAAAGTGGAGCGAAACGTCCATTTAAGAAACGTCCATTTACTCGTATAAATTGAGTTCCACGGAGATATTCATGAACCACTATGAAAGAATCAACTGGAAGAATCAATACGGAGCTGAACATACTCAATAATACAATACATTGGAATTACTTCAAGAAAAGGAAGGAATTGATAAAAACACAAGTAAGTTAATGTAGTGAATGGAAAAATCACAGGAAAAATAAAAAATATAATGACAGGGATGATAGGTACAAGTAATTGATTCAAATGGCAGGAAAATTATTGACACTAATCGATAGAACTGTGTTGTAAGGTAAATCAGTGAGGGTATCCATGGTCGGAATGTTTACAACGTCATAGCGTGTTAAGTGTTCTAAACATCGAAAAATACCGTCTATGAAATCGACTCTTGTCGATGATACGATATGGTAGCATAATATACCAAGCTATAATTAAGCCGCAGTTTTGATATTGCTCTACAACTTTTTTCATGAAAGGTTCACTCCATTGGCTCAACTACGTCTGCTCAATCAGAGCGAGATTTTAATTGTCAATTCTAGGAGCCGAAATCTGCTCTTAATTGATCTTAATAATACTAAGTTTGCATATTACGAGGTAAATAAACTATGCTAAGCTATTATAATATTATGGACCATGACTTTAGGATTTCAAATCGATCCAGGATGAACATGATTTTACAGATATCATAAAAATCTTAATATGATTTACATGATATCTGTGTATGTTGTTTTTGTATGAATACGAGTACTATTCATGATTGACTTGGTTGTATTTTAGCAGGAACTAGATATCTACAAAAACAAGGTGAAATCCATACTGGATCACATCTTTCCTACATAAAAACGACAGTTTCATGTGCCCATCACACCATGCATCCTACGAAATACCGCTCGCAAGTCGAGAGACCACGAGTTGAAGTGTGAACCGTGTTTACCGGAGTAGACAACCCTGCGAATCACCTCCTTCCAATCATGGCCCAACCGTCGATAAACTTTCGCAAAACCTCACAATTGTCTCAAAATTTGATGTTATTTGCCCGCCTGAGAGGGAAGGTTTGAATAACTTGCGACCCTAGAGAGACGCCTGCCACATAATTATTCATGGAGTGGCTATAGATTGAGCAATTCCTCTCAACTGCTGCGTTCACCCAACAATGACTTTGACCTCCCTTCTCACCGAAGCACCTGTTCGAAGGTATCAAAATGATTTTTTTTTTTTTTTTGAGGTTCGAATTTCCTATTTGGTATGAAACATTATCGCTCCCGCGAGAGTTGGGAGAAATTTCCTTAAGGAATGAGTCGAGTTAACAAAAGCTGATAACTGAACGTTAAACAAATAAGTTTTCAACAATAATTCTCTAACATGGATTCATATTCAGCCGACGAGAAAAAGAAAAATACCTATTCATTGGTACTTTCATTGGTACATTTTGGTACAAATTACTGCCAATGAAGGTATACCCCGGAATTAATAACCTAATACAAACATGATTCTAAACAGTTTATATTGGATATAAATGTTTCATTTACTATATGTAAATAATTTATAGACAATCTTTGAGCTAGTTACCCTACCCCTCCCCCACCCATCCCTTACAACTAGGTACCGCTACGATATTAAAACCTGGTTACCTATTATAACAATATTTCTAAGAATGCCCACATTCCTCGAGTTATTTCGTATAGTTATAGGACTCACGAGGATAATGTATGAAGAACAGTATTCTGGACTGAAGGGGATCAGAACAAAAGAATATGAACCGTTTGGAAAACTTTGCACCGTTCTTTTCAAACGCAACGAATAGTGGGCTCAAATAATGCTCAGAAAACTTGGACAATAGTTGGTGATGTGTTAGTCGAGAGCTTATATCATTACTAATGCTACTTGTTTTCTGAGAGCTGAAGCCAAAGGTTCAACAACCAACAACGATAAACAAGTTTTCTCGACTGTCCCTTCACGAGAAACCCGAAGCCATGTAAATCTGATGAGGGCCGAAGTAGAATAACCGACTCCGATTTACAAAGATGAGTATCGGTTGAAAAAAATCAATGTTTTTTAACTACAAACATAGATGACTAAAAAAAAAATCGTATAAAAACATCGTTGTTTTTTTCCAAAGTACCTAACCTACTGTAGGCCTACCTAAGTAAAAGTACGTACTCAACTGTCAATTTTAACATGAGCGTGAATTGAATGGTGAAACTTCGGGATGATTGATGACTGTTTCAAACACCACAGTGTGACATAGTTTTGTGGTATTGAGTGGATAAAATTAGATGTTTTTTTGGGTAGCCTCTTGATAAAAATCATTGTCGTTGATTTCAGATATAATAAACAACAGATGAATTACGTAATTACGTCACCCAAAAATTAAGTCTGAGTATTAACTACCACTCACTCAAAAAGGACCACTTGGTCACGTACTAAAATATCCCCCAAAAACAACTCCGTTGTAAAAACTGGCCCGCCAAAAAACCTCAGCCGCAAAAAGGAATGATATCCATTTTGCCCGCCAGCCACATATATAGGATGCTCGGTGCTTCGCACCTCGCTGTTGAGTGTGCATATAGAACCCTGATCCTCCTACCCCTAACCTCCACCGTCAATGTTTTCCTGTTCCCTGTCTCCTTCCGACAACCCTTTCTCACCCTTAGTCAACCTCGGTTTCACCTAATATGTTTCCTCTGTTACACCAGCAGGGAGCTTTACGCTTCTTTCAATGCTGTTGGCGGGAGCTTTTTACCGGATGAACAAGCCTGAATTGAAGCATTACTATATTATAAGTATTACTGGTGGTCACGAGTAATCAGTGGTGGTACAACTATATCATCTGGAATAACTCGAGAACCGTTGGGAAAAGTGGCAAAGTGTGCTACCCTCATTCGAAAGCCCATAAAATTTCCTATCGATCCTTAAACAGGCGCCACTCTACGACAATTTTTCTGACCACCGTTCAACTTTGATGTTTTCGGAAATTAGCCAAATCAGTAGATGTGGAATTTATTCACGTATTTTTGGCTGTGGATTAGTCAAATCGATTGAGATTTAGTTCAAAATTATTGAGCATATACTAGACAACCTAGCGGACATTTTAAGACCAACCGCACCAATTTTCATCAATATTTGCGGCACTTGTTGTTGAAAATAGAAAAATCACCGTAACTCCTTTATTTTTCCCTTTAGGAAGCATTTTTTGATCTCAAATTAAACAGTTTGAAAAGCCGAACACAACTAAAAAAGAAAATCTGAAAAAGCTTCAATTTTGAAGGAGTTATGACCATTTGAAATTCCTAAAAAACACTATTTCCCCCCTAATTGGGGGGGAAATGGGGGGAGGGAGAAAAAATTGTCAAAAGGCACTCCCTTGGAGCATAACAATCGTGTGTGCAAAATTTCAGCTCGTAATCAGTGTCTCAGTCGCTTCGGTTTTCAGGGCTTCGGTTTTCTTGGCGGGCGGTTACGACCGTAGTCATTTGAAAAATCGATTATTGACGATGGACTTGTGAAGGGGTATCGGGGAAGTGAATAATAATAAAAAATAATAACTCTGCATATTCTCAAACAAAATAACACGGAGAAATATCTCCTTTGCATCTCGGTCGAATTAGACGGTCGACTGAAATTTTATCCAATCTTTCCATTTCATTCCGTCGTCAATATTCAACTTTTATTTTGTATTCCCCCTTCTGTGCAAATGAAATAATACTCCCATCATCCAACCATCACCTCATTTGTTATTATTCATCTAATTTCACATTGCTCTACTGCTTGGTGAATAAATTGCGATTCGGTTTCTCCTTCATGAATATTTGATTGGTTCATTGGGTCGAAAGAAATAATAAAAGTTGCTTTTCTTAATCCAAACTCGTCCACCTCTTTCAAAAATATTGTTTCGACTATCAGTAATAACGTAACCGCGTGAATTCAGGATTCAAATGAGATTATTATGCGAATTTCGAGTGCCTACAACAGATGATTCTGGACAGTCGAACTATGTTCATGATTCAGCACCGACGTATCTTGGGATGGCCGGACGTAGGTAGAACATTAAGTACAACGTCACCTGCGTTCACAATAATGGACGAAATATGCGCTTTAAGTTTTCAGAGAGTACTGCAGTTGGTTAATAACACAGTCACACAAAAAATGAATAAGTAAAGTAAGTATGCGTTTTGTGCAATATACTCGTATGATATCCGTAGTAATTTCATCTCTTGAACATGAATTTGCTATCAGAATTTGGCTGTCACGTCACAGTTTTTTTCTAACCTCAAAATATACGCGAAAATGAGTGAAAACTAGCAGTACTCTCTCTCATCGCTGACGGGCAGAACTTGGGGTGTGTCCATCTACCTCTGTTACCTGTCTCGGACGGGCAGAACTCGGGATGGATCCATCTGCCAGTCTTACCTGTCACTTTACGGATTATGTGCCTTTACAAACCCTTATAATCTTAAGTACCAAAAATAATATTCATCTGTCTCACCGGAAGGAAGAATTTAAAATTTTAATATATCGGCCTCCCTGTAAACCCCCACCCCTATGCATCGGATCCGGAAGTGAAACCCCCTATGTCCTTCCCCGATCTCGGAAACATTTAAATACGGGAGATAAGTTTGATCCATTGAGCCGGTTTTGGGAAATTTAAATCTTTTTATTTCGGGTTCCCTATATACCCCCACCCAAGGCGTAAGGCACCATGACGTAAAACTTGAAACACGAAAAACTATTTTTATTCAATAATTCATAGTAATCAGTAAATTTGAAAAGAGACAGTATTTTAATGCAGGTCAGTGATCATTAAATTGATCATTCATCCGAATCACCTTCATCATCTTCACTGTCATCTTCCCCACCGTTGATAGGAGTTTCGACATCCTCCGGATCTAAAGAGAGTTTGACGTAGAAGTCCTCCGAACTCTTCGTGAATCTGAACTTCTAAGCGGCTGAAAAATTCGCACTTGATCCACCTTCCTTGGCCTTAATAGGATCGAATAGTTATTCCCGATTTTTGAAAAACCCAAAGAAATCGAGGAAATTAGCGTGTTTTCACCTCTGGATCGGTACATCTTTCGAAGCCACCAAAATTAAATCAAACTTATCGGAGGCAGGAATGTGGCATCCGACAATTGTTTGATCAGGACAGAGCTATCAGATGTCGTATACTGAAGGCCTTTTTATGGGTTATGACAAGAACATTGATGCATGATTGTCGGAACCCACCTCAGTTTCTTTCGTGGGTTACGACAAGTGGTCCAGCTGGAGGTGGTTTCGGTTTTCCAGCTCTCCTGTAAAATTTTAAATTTGTGGGTTACGACAAGTGCGCTCGGGAGAACATATTATGTTAGTTACATTAACATATTGTGTCAGTCCGATGTATAAATCTCCTTTCCGCCCCTCGCAGATAGAATAGGCTATTTCAAATACTAGCTTGCCTCATACTTGTTCTTACTCGTACCTACATGCGCCATAAAGGTGGGGCGAGAGTGTGAAGATAAAATGAGAAAAATAAAAAAACGTGGTTCGAGCGCGTTACACTCTGCCTGCACTGTGTTTTCTAGCTTTGTTTATCCAGCACGTCAGGTGAGATGAAGATGAATGTGAAGTTTTCAAACTCACAACACCCAAACAGTTTTCTTTGTCCGAAGCCCGCAGCGCGCCTGAGGGACTAGCGAACTTGACTTGCTACACACGTATATGGATTAATGGTTTCCAAGAGGCCTCAACAATAGCCCGCTTCCATGGTTCTGCCATCCACACCCCCGATATCCCTTCCATTCTCTCCTATGGACGAAAATCGGTTTTAATGCCGCTGGTGGTTGTATGTAAAGTTGTCAATGGTACCCGAACGCGGTCGTTGAAGGGGATAGCGGTGGAGGGGGATCCTGAATTAGCAACGGCTATCGTCGTTTCCTTGCTTTTTGTTTTCGCTCGGATTCCCCGCTGAATTTATTATTTTTGCCCTTTAACAATCACACCATATTGCTGTTCCAAACTGAATGAAACTCGGAGAATCTGAGAGCAGTAGAACCTGACATTTAGGCCAATCTGAATTTCAAAAACATGACAATAAGTGGGTGTTTTCGGTGTGGTGAATATCACTTCCAATACTGTGCGAAGAACCAACATTGGGAATAAAAAAGATGCTTAATATACTATCACATTTTTAGATCATTCAACTTAATAGCGAAATTTCAATTTACTTAGAACGGACTCAGTAATTCTTCCCTGGTCAATTTCAAAAGCCCATCATTGAAAAAATTATTGCCCAATGGCCACAAACCTTTCGGCAGAATGCCTCGATTTTTTGATATGATGATACCTGACAAATGTCGAGGGGGTTATTAGTTCAAATATGAGAAAATGGGAAATTCTCGCAAAAGAAAGGTCTAATCGAGAAAAAAAAAAAAAAAAAAAAAACACAAACGGTGGGTACAGCTTTCGTACAAGTACGCAAACACGAGGGACATTTTATGTCTTTGCGCCCCCTCCCATCAGAAACTTATATTAAGCTTGCATTCGTGTTGACAATATAAATTATTGAGAATGATCACCTGTGTGTAAACAATTATTTAAACAATCACGCTCATACCGCAGCTTGTCGGCCACGCACTCCGCAGTGGTTAACGTAATATGGTTAGGTAAATCGAGAGCTATCCAACGAGTGGTGAACGATTTTTGTACGATGATAACTGGCGAAGATAAAGTTCCGTAGCAACGAATCGGTTGTAAGCGAAAATCATCAGAAACCCCGCGTTACATTTCTCCGTTGCATGTCCCGCGTTGCATTCCCGCGTTACATTTTCGAGTTTATGTAGCAAAGTAAAGACATAAAATGTCAAAAAAGTATATTAAAATACCTGCTGGGATAATAAAATGATATAGTCATGTAGCTATCCTTGATGTCGTGCTGATGGTGATGTTTGATAGCTTCTTTAATCATCAGTTGAGCTAACGCACGATAGTGATGTATATTTTGGTCCTTTAGAACAGCTGCTGATAACAGTTAGTTGAAACCGTATTGCACAAATGAGCTCCACGAACCGGGTTCATTCGACGTGACGCGGGCTTCGCAATACATCAGGCTCGACTCGACGTTGAAGATTGCTAAGTTGGATAATCTATGAATCGCCCGTCACATTGAGCCCGTGATATCGCGCCCCCTGTGCCTCACTTCCATTGATACAGCGCACAAACATGAGCACGCGTGGGGCGTAATGAATGTGTTCCCTCTGCATGATCCCGGTAGAACACAATGTGTAGCTATTGAGAGTGGTACTGATGGATCTTTGATGATTGTGGAAAGTATTGAAGTGGAAGAGTGTCGAGTGTTTTGGATTGAGCGCTGCTTGTATTTGAGCGGTCAAAGTAGAAATTAGAAACCAGTTGTGAGTAGAAATTATCCCATGTGAATTCCATCAAAATCAATTCCATTAACGGTGGACTGCCGGCGCAATAAAAACACAAAATCGTTGCACCACGCTTTACTTCGGTTTAGTTCATCCTAATTCGATTGAATTTGGGAGCATTATTCAAGTTGGTGCTCAGTCCATATGTGCTTCAGTCGCTTTTTTGGTACGTGCTCATGAATGTGAAAGGGGCTTCCTGATTGAATTGATCCCTCAAGTGTGGCTGAACCGGAATGGAAGAGTCGAAAACAAATTAGCTAGGGATACCTCGGTCCGTTCATAACAAGTTTCCATTAAACAGGCGCTACGAGGTGAACAGCGTTGTGCTGCAAAAATCTACACAAGCATTAAATGTAAGGCTGAAAAATCCGATATCAGCAATACAGAGAAATGTTAAAACAAAAATAGTCTTGAAAATCAAGAAGAAATAACCATGTGAAAAAACTGAGTTGACTGAGAACAGATAATACCTAAAAACAATATGTAAGTGTCTATTCTACGTTTATGTATAGGTACTGTAATTCACTTTATTGACGTTTTTCTAAGGAACGCTTTTCCGTCTTTACTTACTCAAAGATAATACGTTGTGATACCAAAACTGTATTATGGAAATGCGTTATAAAAGTTTATGTTGTGTTATTGGCGACGTACCATTTTTGGTTTATTATCTTTGCAATGCTTGAATTTGGGGAAAAAGATTGGAAACACTTTTCAGAAGTTTGATATAGTTCAAGTTTGATTTATTTCGTGTTTTCAAATTATAATAATATTATAATACTATTATGTAGATCTTATGTAGATTATTATTATTATGTAGATTATGTAATATTATTATGTAGATTATGTATATTATCATTATTATTATTATATATTATTATTATTATCATTATGTATATTGTGAACCTTGTAATTTTCCATTATGGGTTGTAGTGTCGAAATTGAGTATTGGAATGTAAATGCTTAGTGTGTAAAGTAGCCCCTGTTCGCAAGAATTCCAAAAATCATTTCAAATTCCTTCCTCCGAAACCCTTGAACCCATAGTGCCCTTTGCACTTGAAACTCCTCTACACCCACCGGTTCCCCAGCCCTTTTCAATGAAACAACGAAAATCACAATCCCTAATCTTGTTCAAGGCGAGTCTATTCATCACTTCAGACATTTATGGAGCCTCTTCCCAAGCTCAGGATGTCTTTCAGAGGAGAAAGTGGTGCGGTATTCAATTATTGCTGCGAAAATTATTTATCGAGAGGGAGGAATCTGATCTATCACTCCTCCCAGGATCATTCTCTCTCTGAGCTTAATATACAAATTGGTTTGCTCCGTTATTCGATAAGAAGCTCCCTTTCCCCCAGCTCTCCCTTTCCTTACATCCTGTTTTCCGGGGTCTCCTAACAGCCTAGTTGCGATAAATTCAACCCAACACCGTTCCACTTGACGCATGAATTTTACAAAGCCATATCAATGATTGCTCACAATATTTCGTACTTCCAGAAACCGCCAATGGAATAATATTTTGAACCACCAAGTTTCGAATGACATAATATAATATATTATATTATATTCGAATAATACAATACACTATATAGGAATGTTCAAACTGATGGATGAATGGACCATCCCGATAACCTAATTCAAGGTTTGGATGAGCGAAGTCACACTTTGTGTGGTCAGCTAACTACACTTCTATAACCAAACCTCACTGTCAATAATTGACAGTGAGGTTTGGTTATAGAAGTGTAGTTAGCTGACCACACAAAGTGTGACTTCGCTCATCCAAACCTTGAATTAGGTTATCGGGATGGTCCATTCATCCATCAGTTTGAACATTCCTAAATTATTTAGAGTTGACCAAAGAGCACAAAACAGAATGCCACTACGATAAACCAGAAATTGTGCCATTCGACCAAATGACACATATGTAAATGGATGTACCATTCGGTATCTCATATGGGTTTGTAGAACTGGAGCAAGCATGCCATTTAGTGGCAATCTACATCTTAAGGGCCGAAACGCTGTGAAGAGAGAAGTTTTTGAAATGCCAGGTCAACACCCTATCTCAGCCAAAACCATCGATCCCGATAACGTTGACAATTGGAGACGTGAAAACGTTCGAGAGTGACGTGAATGTCAAGGGGGCGTTTGTGTTCCGCGGAAAGCTGGTAGCGAAGGATTTCCCTCATTTCCCATTCAGAGGGAAAATTAGAAGAGTCGCTTTTCCCTTTAATTGCACCCCCGAACTGATTCATTTCCTCCCGTCTCCCTCACGAACTAATCAATCCCGACACAGGTTTAATTTCATTACTCGGGTCAGGTCCAAAAGCCGTTGAACTGGAATCGGATACGGGGATAATTAAGTATTTCCCTTGTGGGCCTTCCGCCAATTCCAAGTTTTCGACGCCCTGAAGAACATGGGTAACGCCCAGGTTCTGAAGCGAAAGCCCGGAAATAGTACTTCAGGAATGGGCTGGGAATCGAAAAAGGATTAACCAACTCAGCCAGAGCTAATGACAAACTGACATTTCCCCATCTCCAACCATCTCATTATTTCCGGGTAAATGGTCCTCAATGAGTCATCGTGTTGATGAACATTCAGCAAGTTTCAGGGCAGGTGGTGGTATTTGTGTCTTCCACCCGCTCTGCATGTTGGTATTGTCATTCCCGATTCGAAGTTCATGGCCAACTCCGCTAATCAGTCTTCGATGAATACATGCAGCCGTTGATGACCTCAGTGAATTACTAATCAGTTTCAACATAAATAGTGATAAAGTCTGTTTATGAAACGATGGCGGCCCTGAATGCTGATTAATAAGAGAATAGTAGTAAGAATGGGTCACAAATGTTCATTAAACATGTGAACATATAAATTATCCCTCGTCAATGAGTCCAATTGTTCGGAATAGTTTCTATACTGGTTTCACTAAACTGGAACGTCCATTTTTGTGTTCGAAGTAAATAAATATGCAAATTCAAACTAAAGCGACTGAAGGATTAGGATTGCATAATTGTTTCAATACAAGTATTTTATTCATGGGAGCGAATTTAGAACCACACTTCTTCTATATTTACCTGTGAAATTGGAGATATTTCCTCACAAATTTCCTTTATATGTGACACTAATAAACGAATTTCCTCATGAATAAACTCCTTCTTCACTAATACTTCTTACTTCCAGTTCCCTCCATACTTGTACTCGTGGGAGCGTACGAGAATTATAGAAGAGCGCATCAATCGCCTTGTCGGAGCCACCTCAAAGGCTGATGCCAAGTTTTGTGTGTTCTCAGTCTCTCTAACCATAATTTCTTTCTTGGCAAGTTCGCCCTAAAATGAATAAAATATGCCAATTCTCAGATCGTCAATAAAAAGCTTCTGCGATAAGAAATAAATGTCTCAAATACGTCTCCATATGAGTCACCAATTTAGTCTGACGCACTAAGTGCGTCTTGCTAGAAGGAGACCCTTCTAGCAGTTCCTTAGCTATCTTTGTTATCATGGCGGGTGTTGCTGTTCTCATTGTACTCATGCCAATGTCCTACTATATAACCATATCATACTGGTATTTTGAACCACATCTTTTAGGATACCAAGTTCCACACGGCAACAACATGCTCAACCTCCACAATTCGTCGACCGAAAAAATCTGGAGGAACGTACGACTGCATTCCATCTGGAAGATTGTTCTTCGTCAATGTTGGTCATTGTTGGACTTCGTGAATAATCAATTTTCTCAAAATCGAGTATGGAGTGAAAAAAATAGTGCAACATAGTGAAATCATCCGGACAGTTACAAAAACACAAAATATCGAAATCTAGTGCACTTCACAGTTTGAGTAACCAAATAAGTCCTGATTTGCTATAATATGGGCTCGCAATAACGTGATGGCACCGCGACACCAAGACTACAAGAGATTATTGATTTCCTTTCAGTCCACCTTATTCGATTTAATTTGTACCGATGGGTGTATTCGTGTAATAAATAAATAAAGTACGAGACGTAATAGGAAATAGAATAACATGTAATCACAGGAATAAATTGTATTAGCCAACCGAAAGAATAAGAAATTTAATAATAATAATTCAATAATAACCATTATTATAATTAAATAATTTATGGGTGTATTCGTGTAATAAATAAATAAATTAAGTACGAGACGTAATAGGAAATAGAATAACATGTAATCACAGGAATAAATTGTATTAGCCAACCGAAAGAATAAGAAATTTAATAATAATAATTCAATAATAACCATTATTATTATTAAATAATTTACCTAATACCTAATTTAATTATTAACATCAACCAAACAGCTGTTACAAAAGGGAAATGTGTCAGCTGCACAATGGGGTTGATTGTTGCTGTTGACTGGTGGCTATCCACAAATTTATGCCTATCTCAGATGTATGTCATCTGAAGTTGACCACGCTTTGTGATTGAATTTTGAACGTTCAATTTTTTTATCTTCACAACTAACTTTTCAAGTCCACCCACATGCTTATTGGCACGAGAAAAAATTGTATGGGTTAAATTAACAAAGGAAATGACAAATGGATGACTTGATGGATTCCTTCTCTCCATTATTTGTCGCGTATAAAATCAGCACTGGGTATTGTGGATCAGTGGCTGACCTTCACTTCTCACCGATGTCGTCGATTGAGACGTATTAGGTAGTAGGTAGGCTGTTTCGTACTCCTAACATTTTACTACTCACACTGAATATGAGCAATTTTCGTTCTTCACTTCTACTATTGAATCTCACTGGATTTTATGCGACAATCGTCACAAAAATGGATCCATGCCTAGACATCAGTTATTCTTGCAATATCTCAGGGAGCTTGAAATCCCTATGAAAAATTTTTAATTCGACTCCACATTTATAAATAGAGAGTTACTACCATCCTGTGTCGAGAAAATACCGACCTATTAGGTATACAAGAAATTTGTCTTTGGAAAACAGAAAAGTGGTGACCTCAAAGTTTACGATTCACTCCAGCAAATTATTATATAAATGTATATTAAAATTGCAAGGAGAATGAAAAAAATGGGAGGAAATAAGAATGAGAGAAAAAATAAAATGACCCCTTCAAACTTGAGAGAGTTGGAATAGTCTTGAAGATAACAGGGAACGAAGATTTTCATTTCGGAAAAAACCTTTTCATAACTTATCTCGATCCTTCCTTCCACAGACCCAACAGATTATTTATGGCGAGGAGGAAAAACAAAGGTAGGGTGGAAGAGGATGCAACAGGGTGACTTATTTCACGAAGGTCGTAAATTATTTGACTGTCAAATGGAATAATTGAACCAATTGGGTCGAAGTTAGTCACGTACTAGTCATAAATCATCATCCGTTATGATATTATACTATTTGTTTACGGTGCGATTTATTACCATCAGACCTTGAAAAATAATCGAATTCGCCCTTAATAAAATCTATTTGTATACCGACTAACTGAAATGTGTAATTAGCTTCCGAATGTTTGATTACGGTTTGATCAAATTTTATAATTTTCTACAGTTCATTTACATCATGAAATATACTGCGGAATAAAGCATGCATTACAGGGACATCTAATTTCCTTATGTACGTGTATATTTCACAATTTATGTCAATGTATTTGTGTGTAGTATACAAAAACCCATCACAGAATTTCAAGGCGTAAGAACTGCAATAAAAAACGACGGAATCTGACGCCAAGGCATCAGTATAATATATTATTAAATTATACCAATAATAATATCTGCAAATATTGACGCCAGAGCCGTATCTTGGCGACACCAAAATATTCCATTGGAATCTCAAGATCCAATGGGTATTACTCGAGTAGACTTATACAATATCAAGAAAAGTACAAAAATCTTACAGACTTCGTAACATTTCACCGGATGTTCCGGTCTCTCAACAATACGCATATTTCAAAATTCCTGTGATGTAGTTAACAATCAGAGACGGGGATTGAGATGTGGGCATAGGGCACTAAAATTTTGATGTACGAGTGCAAAGCCTCATGCCTATGTATTTATTATCTTCTTCGTCTTATTACTACCGGCAATTATCACGCAATCCCCTTCATTATTAAGGTAGATGTTTGAGGGCGAATACTCTCAACGATCGCGTGACATCCCCAAATGATACTTTCAAGCAATGCAGTTTGAGCGATCTAAGAATTGGTGCCATTGCCCGATACAAGTGCGCAATTCACTTAATCCTTCATAATGGCGTGAGAATATGTCTCCCAATATCTTTCTTCTATTTCACTCATCAGAAAAGCTGATTTCTATTTTTAACCCGAAAAAACATTTGGCAGTGAATACACAAAACCTAGTAAATTTCCATAAATTTTGTTGCCAATTTCGCATTGAGGAGGAACTGTATGCACCACCTGTTGATTAAGTTAGCCCTATCTTCGTTGTGCGAAAGTTAGGATAGCCCATCAACCAACAGTGCAACAGTGATGAATGATGATGAAGCCACAGGTAGCCAATCGATCCTATACGTAATTGTTTCAAAAATGCATTCTTCCCCCTTCGTTGATTTGTTGGAAATGTCTGTATGGCGTAAGTAGGTTCCTGGTAGACAGGTAATAATTGGTTTATAATTACATAATTCAGTTTAACGTTCTATGAAAGAGATACAAAATTAAAAATTATACCGACCCACCTTTCATCCCATTGGAACCCCCTCTGGGAAACTCAAGCAAGAGGTCCTGTATTATCGATTCCTACCAAACTCCAGGCAGCAACATTGTTGGTAACCGAACAAAGGGAAAAATAACCCCAAGAACAAACAGTTTCTTTGTCGGTGACTGACGTCGCCCCAAGGTATTTCATGTTGGGTGGCTAGTTCCATGCAAACTACCTTAATTAGATTATCGTGGGGTCACGAGCTCCCACTGGCTCTGCCTTCCTCTTTTACCCACTTATTCATTCCTCTTCAACTTATTCACTCCCTTCTTACCTACTGGGAGTAAGCTCGTAACAAAGCTTTTACAAACGAGGTCTTTATAAAGAAAACCGGGGGAGCTTGAAACTTCAGCAGAATTAGTTTAGCCAAAGTCGAGAAGCCTGCTAGTTGAGTTCACTCCGATTTAGGCTTGTCACTGAAGTTGTTGTCCTCCAGTTAATGGATACTCGCCCTACTTATTGTTTTCGGGAGGGAAGAGTTCAATTTAAGCCAGTGGTTAGCCGTGTTCAACCATACGGTTAAAGCAACCTATTAATGACACCGTTCCATCTATTCTCACACTCAAACTGAAGATGCTGTTGACATATAATTTTGGCCCTTTTCATCCTCTATAGTAGCAATCGGCATCACGATATAAATTATTTTGACGCTTTCGCGGATGAAATTTCCGCTTTCTGACTTTACCAATGGACCGGGTGAAAATTAGGGAAGAGGTTGAGGAAACCTCACTTCCGATTTTTCCGTACATGACACTCTTAGGATTCGAATGGCAGTGTAATATACCATCTGGCAAGAGAGAGGGGAAAGGGGGCAGCGATCTCCAATAAGCATTAGCTCCCTTGATCCTTTGAACCTTAGCAACACGTTTCAATCGTACATACTTAATAAAGCCATAATGTTAGTGTGCAGTTCATTGTTAGAATCGTTGGTTGAGTTTACATAACATAAATCGTCATTTTAGATAAGTCCATTGCGTTTTTTTCAGGATTAAAATATGTACATATGTATTATATGTACATATTATATATAATATGTATATCCACTATGATATACATAATAATATACATAATAGGAACTGGTGTAAAGAACCTCGAAGGCTAGTCGGGCACCGAATCATAATATTATTATGATTCGGTGCCCGACTAGCCTTCGAGGTTCTTTACACCAGTTCATTTTTATTCGTTACAATTTTCAATAATTACGCCAACAGTGCACACCGTCTGTGGAAGATGAATTGTGAAATGAGAGCCAAAGTTTGATTAAAGCTCGATTACCCAGTCGGTTTCGTGTTTAGTGCATGAAGTACTGACAGATGGCACTGGTCCCGACACCTCAATTTCGATCGATTACATTGGTTACTTCCGAAGAGACAGTCAGGCGATGGCGTCATTGTTTTATGTCGCTGTTGACGGAAAAGGTGCCGATAGGGGTATTTTATAGTCCTAAACAGTTTAGCTAATTCTGAATGTTATCATCGATAGACGCCTTTAGTCCATCGATCACAAGACGATAATTATATTTATTCATTTCATCACCCCGCCAATCCACGAACCTAGAGTCGTGCTGTAACCTGGCGGCCAGGCAAAAGACCTAAGTGCTTGCGTCGCACGCACTCCGGTAAAGTTTATGTATTTAATCATCGTACTATGAAAAAGGGCTTATACGAGCACGATAAACTTCATCAGCCTGGTTCGTTAATGAGTTTCGTTCTCCGGGATCGAATGTTCCGTGAACTACACTGCCGTGTACACATTAAGGAAACAATATTAGCACATGGGGACACAAATGCCTCACGTCATCACTGTTGGGAAAGAGAATGAATAATGTACATTACGTACTACTACGAAAGTATTACACCCTTTCACTTCGTATCTGTTCCAGGAGAAATTTATTTCATTATAATTAAAGTGGAAACTACTCCAATACCTTGAAATAAGCTACTGTAGGCCTAACCTCCTCATTTCAACATTCGAATACCATCCGGAATGGAACGTACTCCGATATTGTAACCCATATCTTCTTCGTAACCCTAACGTGATCATAACTAATCGTTCTGCACCATTTGGCTAGTTCAGGGTTCAGAATTATACATAAGATTAGTTTTATTGTAAAGTACATGAAAGATTCTAGGTCAATTCAATGACAATTGTCTGACATTAAGACTTAATGTCAGACAATTGTCATTGAATTGACAACTTAGTGGCTGTTCACGTCGGCATTCTAACTTATTATTGGCTTTGAAACGATGGAGGTATAATTAACAGTACTGACTTCTCAATGACACCCACTGAGTACTGAGAATGTTCAACTCAAAACACGGTCAGAAACGCTCGGAATTTGATTGAAAATTAGGACTAGTCTTTGACTTAATCAATCTGAAGGTCTGATCACCAGACTATTTTATTATAATCATTCAATTCAAAACTTCCTATGGTTGCTTCCAGTGGTATTCTGAAGCGGAATATTACGGCGCACAAGGAAATACGAAATGCTTTTATTCCTGGTCGTTCCAAGCACCAACTCAACATGAAACGGAGGCTAAGAGCTAAATTATGAAAGTTTGTGCATACCTCAGATGCTTTCGAGCTAGACGAAGGAACGGAGATGAGATTCTTGAGAAGCTTTGCCGAGTCTACGAGGCTCCCCTTTACAAGTTAATTCGTGCGGTTTTAAAGCAAAGTGAGAATTTGAATGCGTGGAAGGTCACCGTGTGTATTCAATATCGATTAAGGGCGTAATATGGCTCTAATAAATATTCGTCTGACGCTGTTTCGTTCTTACAAAGAGCATTCTAGGCATCCGGTGTTTCTTGTTGAGTTTACAGCACTTTCCAATATTAAACCATGCTCTAAAATACGAATTGTAATACCCCAATGAAAATTATGAAGTTATTTAAATAAATAAAATAAGTGCTTACGTCAAATAATAAAGGTAGGTATACACTACTTAGACAATGTGACAAAATCCAATATTTCTTAGCTTCAATGATTTGTTGATGTTTCATTCATATTTCATTCGATATACCTCTTTATTCTATACAGTTTTATGAATTACCGAGATGATCTTATTTCCAAGGTCATTTGTGTAATGATCTGAAACCCATCGACAGGATGACAGTATCTCTAAATTCTCCCAATCATCTGGAAATAACATGTCGTGGAGGTGAATATAAGGAAAACGTAATTGGCCTCGTTATGGAAGTTATGAAATGGCGAATAAAATCATTTTCAGGATATTGTGACTCTTAGGGGCAATTGTTTAGACCAAATTATGTCCCCCAAACGATGTCCGTAATAAATTTCCATGGACACTACTGTGCGTCCAATTTTCCAAGTTCCAATACCTACGCCAGATGACGCACTACGTTTGTACTGGAGCTACGAGAGTGACTCTAATCTAAACGTGGTTTTCTGGAGGAGTTTTCACGCTTCGAAATTTATTCGCGTTTTTGCCGCGATGGAAAAGAAGACGCACCCCGAATGGTAGCAGTGGAGTTATTAACCGTAGAGCCCTCTCTCTTTCCCTTGTGACAAATGTTTCCGAGTTTAGGGAAAGGATAAATCCTTGTTGGAGTAATAAATCCTGGGGAGGGGAGACACCCCTCTTTCCATTTCATCCCAGGAGAGCGGGCGACGCAACATGCAAAATTGAAGCCGCGTTTGGGCCGACAGAGCGAGGGAGGCTGTCATGCGATTTGAAGGGAGCCGGCACTACTTTCTCATTATGTCATCTCGAACAAATATGACCTTCTTCAGAATGATCTCCCCTCTTTGCCTCTCTCGTCTACTTTTTTTTGCTCAATTTACCATCCTATGTCTTGCATTTCGTTCTGTATCATTTCCTCAAGAATTCTCTCCCAGGGAGGTCCTCATTTCTTCCTTCAATAAAATTAATGTGAAGGAGGAGTTTAAAAAGTTGACTACAGTTGCAGAACAATCAAAGTCAGTTTAATTTAAAGTGATTGTGAGCTACGACTTACCTACCTGTCACAATCCATCAATATTGCAAAGTGGAGGTAGGGACACAGACTTGATAGATAGATAGGTAGAATATGTGTATATTGTAAATAAATAGAAACAATCTTAATACTCGTTTTTACATACACGATATGGCATGGGCCATGCCCGTCTGCCAGAGGATTCACCATTATTTATCATTTAAATTTAACTAGAAGTGGAAATTGTGAAAACTAATAATAACAATAAGAATAAGGCATAACTTGTTAAACAACCACTGATATTGGGACTAAAATAGAACTGAGTCCAATTGATCTGAGCCACTAGCTCGGCTCGGTATGGTTGACAAAATCTTGCGAGTGGGAGCCAGTTTGTGCCATTGAGCATACGAAGGACGGAGTTATCTGACAATCTGGCGGTCCCAAATTGTGCCACCTGGAACTCGGCAAGTGCGGGACAGCGCCCCAAAAATGGGCCATGTCCTCTGGCTCCCAAAGGCTGCAAAGGGAACACAACGTCCACCACATAACAAACATGGAAGCTTTTGCTCGTCTACTGTCAGATCAATGCTACGGAGTCCCATATCCAGGTGCCGATATATTCTGTCTCGAGACGCCAAGGCTTTCCCCACAATCTGCTCTCTCTATTGAGATTCCAACCTATCCCGCAAGGCTCCAAGTTGGGTTCTCCAAAACGCTGAATCCTCAAAGCTGGCACCAAACATGCATCCGCTCTCCCTGCACAACCCCTCAAGATTCCTCCACCAGAACAGTCGTTGTTGGACGATCTGGTCTGCGAGTAGTCGAGAATACCGGCTCCCTGGCATCGTCATCACCTTGTGCAGGTATTTCCAGTAGAGAGACAGCGTGTAAAGAAACACAGGAGTTACACCAGCCTCCAAGTAAACAAATTAAGCTGGAGTATTGCGAGGGAGTCCAAATAACCTCTTGACATAGAACTTGAGAACCCTTTTATGGCCTGATATCTCTGTGAACTCCACACTTGAGCGCCATAGGTCAAAACACAGACACAGACTTGACATACGTTTTATTCGTGTTAGTTGAAATCAAGATGGGTCAAATCGATGGATCCCTGAACCGCAAGGCGTTGACGAAATGAAGTTGATTCGTCGAAGGCTCATGGATATTCATGAACCTGCGTATGCATATTATTATCGTTGAATAAATCTTCACTTCCAACGTATAGAATTGAAACAATAAAGACCTCCGGCCCAATCCCCTCTTGATTTATTTTTATAATTTTTTTTTCGCGGCATATTTTCTATTTGTCATCCCGAATCTCTCTATTATATATCACATGACAACCTTTGGGACTGCCTCCCTTAACCCAGGTGACGAGTCCCATGGAAAAAGAGGAAAAAATGCCCTTACCAAAGAGAAAAAACTCTGATATTGTCTGTATCCCTTATGAATAATACGGAGCGATTGGAAGTCTCGGTTCCTCCTGGTAAAAAGCTTTCAGTGGGTGGGTATAAGGTGGGATCTCTAAATGTAGCATCTCCACCTTCTCCAAATCCTCAGACATATATAATCCAAACACCTTATTTATGGTTTTACCTCATCCCGATCTCAACCTTGATCCATGTATTATGTATAGACTGAGTCCTGTAGCTTGGGGTTCTGGATTTTCCTCTAACAATCCTTTCCCCGACTCGTATAAT
The DNA here is from genome assembly GCA_963920205.1 of Stenodema calcarata. Lineage (NCBI taxonomy): Eukaryota > Metazoa > Arthropoda > Insecta > Hemiptera > Miridae > Stenodema > Stenodema calcarata. The sequence continues at coordinate 17,269,835 of OY986051.1, forward strand.
TTCCAGAGATTGCATCCTGACATGTCTTTTGTTCCTTCCAAGAGAAACCGAACCTCTACCAGAGTGGTTTGGTGGATCTATAATTCATCACGTCATTGTTTCAATGAAGGGACCTATCAATATCTTGTAAGAAAAAGGACGTTTACATCAGTATTTTGACACTTTATCTGGATTATGGACAAACTTTAGTTAACAGTAAAATAATACGCACACAAGTACATGGTCCGCGAGCACTTTTGGATACCCTAAAAATGGATAAAAAACGGGTGAACTTGAGCAAATTGGTTTTAGTGGTTTCGAATGGATCTGTCGTTCCGTGGGTTGGAATGAAAGAGAGACATGAACGTAATTCTTGCAGACACAGACAAGCCACCGTGACTAACATTTTTCCATCTCCTCAACCTTCTTCCCCATCAAACAGTCGTTATCGTAGTGCGCCCACACACCAAAGCCCCACTTGTAAAGGCCATCAACTGACGCTGTATGAGACATATGTTCCTCTCCCTTCATTTTTTATGGTCGCTCAAATTTTTCTTTTTTCGTAACTCACTCATTCTTAAGCGACGATGGTGAATTTTGGATAAATCTAGAAGTAAACCTAGATACGTGCACGCTGACCAATCAAAATGTGAGTTAACTCCATCACCTGCTTGCTGATGTGTATTTTTTATTGTGCCCTATCAACTCTAATAACTAGCTTACCTGATGTAAATTCTGGTTCACTGATTCCCCCAGTTCATCGCCTTGTTGTTTGAGTGGTGGGTTCGGGAAGTGGACCTGCGAAGAGATCACATAAATTATCATCATGTAAACTATCTCCTCATATTATTCCATATAATATATTATACTGTAATGTTATACTGTGATGGACAAACTGGAATTTGAGAGCATTATATTTCATTTGAACCGATATGCTTATATCAGTATCAGCTCTTCCCAATCAATCTAGTCCTGATTGATATAGTTGTGACTAATTGGTAACAGGAAAGCTCAATGAAGAGGAAATAAAGTGACCTCAGCAGGGCCACTTTGCATGCTAGATACATGTATATGAGTCTATGGGAAGATGCTGAAGGACAGAATCCTAATGTCAGAGTGATCATTCTACATGCAGTAGATCCTCTCACCATGAGCTGAACTAGGCACTTCGACGCGACAGACGCTTTCAAGACAGATATCGAGATGGCTTGAAAACTGTACGCAAAACTCTCCTAGCGTTCTCAATCGTCCTTATACGTGGGTCAGACACTTTGCGTTCATGTTACAACCTCACATAATTACAGTAATCACATATATATATATCACATATATAATTATACAAAATTATATATAATAATACAAAATTCCAATGGTTCATTATCGAATATAATAAATCAAAATTAGTACAAGCTCTTATGAAGAGCTAAAAGGATTGAAGGAACATCCAGCTTCCCATAGAATATTAGGACACACGATAAGATCTTCCCTGCCTCAAACACTCAGCCGCAATTTGAAGCTTGACGTAATGGGCCTCAACTCATACACTTTCAAACACTGGGCACAACTAACCGACCACGTTGGCGTCCAGCCATCTGAAGTATTCGTATCATGTCCTTATATTGGGGTCGGTTTTCCCTTCGGAACCACATACCTACAAACTGTCTTCTTTTACTGATAGTTACAACAGATGAAGTATATTATAATATTATTCGACAGGCAGATTCTTTTCTTACTGCCGAAAGTAATTTTGTCCTTCTACTCTTCCTTTCAATCAATTTATGCTGGTAGAGAACACGATAACTTCAAAATCGAATGTATTCCCCTGGTTACATAACTCAATTCTGCCGAAGCGACGCTAATTCGCGTTATCGAATCATCCAGCCACCAACTCCAATGATCTCATCTTCAGGTCTATGCGGAGCTCCAATCTCTCAAACGCGTTCTTTGTCGACTTTAGTGACGCTAGCTAATCCGTAACTAAATAAGTAATGCAGAAGTAACCTTTGTTATCATGAAGACTTATCCGGAATTCATCAAGTAAAATACAAAAACCAAATTGCATATAATGTAGGTAGCTACATATATTATAATATAATGTGTGTGTGTCATTCCAGTGGATAACACTCGATAGAATTGAGATGAAAAGTTCAAACAATCTGTCTTAGCAATCGAAAGGCTAAGTTCGTAGATGGGCAGAATCCGGCCACTCCAAGGGGGGTTTAAGGGGGTTTTAGGGTGAAAAATTCCTCATAAATACGCAAAATGAAACATTCTGACAAGTGACACCTCATTCAAAGAGTTTTTTTAATGCTGAACACGATGGTGAAATTAGAATTGCAATATTCCGTTCTCAAACTGAAGCACTTTGAAGATGACGAAACGAGGTTGTTACTTGATATGATCTTCATGTTAAGTCTGCTCTAATCTGATATCGCAATTCTGACTTCACCGTCGTGTTTAGAGTTGAAATGTCCAAAAGCTGAGTGGGGTTTTGGGATTTTTTGGTAGGGGGGGGGGGGGGTTTGACAATCGTCAACTTCTATTTATATAATTTTGTCAGTTTGCGAAGATTGCATGTCAGGGAACTTTTAAACTGGTGATATCAGAAAGGCAAATTCTGGAAGATCGTATCGCCTTCCTAACACGTACACTTTGGATAAAAGAGAAAGTAAGATGGTAACAATACATCTGTAAAGAAGGGCGTAGTAGCTACTGTTATGAAAAAGATCAAGGGTGCATGTTGGATATAGTGGAAAAGCCAGAGGGGTTTGACAAAGAACGAGAAAAGGTGGTGAGAAGACGAGAAGAACGCGAACGCCCCTTTAATTTGGGCTCTACACTATTTACACGTCGGAGGGCGGACGGGACTCCATTGTTAGAACGAGGTAATTTCGAAAGGGTGCAATAACTGAGCCGACACGGGGCGCGCGCGTACACGAAGTTCGCGCGTGAGACGGCTGTCCGCGCTTTGACGTACAGAAGGCTTATTTTCCCTTCGCTTCTTCAAGAGAATTTTCACTTTCTCGCTCATGTCTCGGCTGTTGCGCAAGCGTTGAGCCCTTGTTCTGTGAGCCAACCCGACTTGTTCTACTAAGTGATTCCGATCTTTTATCTCCATGGAGTGCGGACTTCTATAAGTAGGCTTAACTCGATCTCATTCCACACAAACACTCTTTATTTGTTTCAATGTTGATTCGCCGAAATTATTTCAAATACAGGAACAACAGTATTTGGCATCATTTCGGCGAATTTTGAGCATTTATAGTATAATGATATTATCATGCAGGAAAAGCCCAATAACTAATAATTTTATTTATTGGCATCGGAATTACCATACAGCCATTGGTAGGTATGTAAATTTTAAAATTAAATATAGCACAGAAAGGCTTGAAGAGCTTCATAGAAGGTAATGCATTTTTCTCGGAAGATGGTTTGGAGGTTAAATGGTCGGACAATCGTGCACTATTGTCTGGTAAGCCGTTGAGAATGGAGTTTCTCTCTTGTGTATATTTTGAGCAGTCGAGGATTAGACGTGATAGAGTCTCTGGCACGCTGCAAATGTAGCACAGCTCACTGTCGCTCCTTCCAGTTCTGTGCAGGTAGGCTTTGGACACGCATTGTTCTGTTCGCATTGTTACAATGGTTTTGTAAAAAGCTTTGATTTTTCCAGAAAAGTTCTCGTTCCATGGCTTCAAAGAAACTGAAAAAAGATTGATTTTTAGTTTCCACCAGCTGGATAACTTTCAAATGTCCAACATCTATCCTTGGACGTTTTGTGGCCTGTTTTGTGTATACATACATACATGTGTCCACCAGATCGATCCCAACTATACCACAGTGGCTTTTCACCCAGATCTGTCTGAATTGTCTGTCTGTGTAGAGTCCCACATGACTTGATAACTCAAAATAATTTTGAGTTACTCACAATAAAATGATAGAAACTAGGCTCGGGTAGAGTATGCCCTAAAAAGTATTTGTATTGGGAAAACTTTACGTATTTATTAGCTACGAAATATTACTTAGGATATTTTGAAGCTTCAGTTTCTCTCTAATATAAATTTTAATTTCTGAAATTCAGAAATTTCTGAATTGACGGATCTCACTTGCGAGTTTATTTCACTTTATGAATACCTGATGTATTTAAGGTTATATTTATAATCAAAGACTAAGCGGTAGATACTATAGAGTCGGTTACAGCTGATTTTTTAAAGTTTTTTTTGTATTTTTTTTCCTGAATTTATTGAGTTACTTCATGTACGAGCGTAAGTTTGTGTATTTCATTGAATTACGCATGTTGAAGTTTTATTGCGTTTTCTGATGACAAACTGATAAAAATCGTCCATGTTTTACATCATCCCCAACCTGATCAAGACTTTAGCCGACCATTTTAAGGAAAAAGAACGTATCTACATAACAGAAAAAAATGTATCCACAATTTCTGTCGAGGCTATTTTCAATGGTAAATTACGAGGTAGGTATAGTAATTTAAGCGCAAAACTAAGAATAAACATCGCAAATTATAGAAAACGCTGACAATTGACTGTTTATTTATACATCTGTTCATACATTAGGGCGTTTTGGCCCTCCCTACCATGATGGCAGAAATGAAATTACAAATTAATATGAAAACATTCCATCCTCCTTCTCAATTAGTGAAAAAAATAAAATAAAATACTTCAATCTATGTGAGCTTGCCATAAACTAAATTTTGGCAAACGATTGAACTAAACGATTGAACCCTGACGTCTTTCTGAAATATGTGCCTTTAATCGTATACGTACAAACGTACATGGAATGACTTTTCATAAAATTTCGTTTTATGATATTGAATAAATAATAAGACGGGTTTCCCTCGAATCACGCTTATTGACTCCATAATTGTAAACAAATACTTCTCTTAGGTGCAATGGTTTTTCAAACTTCGGAATCTTGAATAGTGCAACCTCCGATCTATACAAACGCTTTTGATATTCAACCATCTTATTCTTTACAATATGTGGATACGTGATCCCACTTGTGGATTCTAAATGTAAAACGAATACAGGCATTCTGTACGCTGAAGGCATTCCATCTTTTCGCCTGACATGCCAAACTGGCTTAATCCATGAGTGGGAGAAGGAGAGATGGAACCATCTGTTTTTAACCTCGAGAGGAAAATCGTGAGCCAGTCGTCTGAATTGATATAAGCCCTTGGATACATTCAACATACAGCTTATACTTGTTCCGCCCACTATAGATTGCAGTCAATCAATAGTCCTAAGTTATTCACGTATGAAAGCGTGACAGATTGAACAAAAATTTTAGCACATGACTAAAAATCTGATCTGAAGATCCGCCAGTGTCCGAGGGTTAATTTAACTTAACATTATGCAAGAAAAAATTATTTGATTAGCCTGAGTGAGATACGCTCATAGAAAGCTGTCAAGCCTGTAAGTAAATAATTACAGTGTACCTATATTCATGTCAGTTAAAAAGTTGGCTTACGAATGAATCATCCAAAAAAAAGGGAGAGAACTGTGGTAAGTGAGACGGAGACCGGATACAAACCGTAACAGTCTCCAAATTGGTAAAAGGGAACTTCAAACTCCGGAAAAAGAGGAAACACGATCGGGGATAAGGGAAGTAGAAAAAGATTTCAAAATATAACGGGATCGAGTGATTCCCGAAGGATTGACGAATAAAAAAAGCTGGGAAGGGGGAATAAAATTGGGACGTCGGACACCATCGCGGGAGTGCGAATTCGTGCAGGTTCGCGCGCGTTCACTCCTGCCCACGGTTTTTCCCGGCCGCCCCCCAAGGAACCTTTTGGTTTATTATCTTCGATAATGAACCATTGGAATCGCCCAAAGAAAAAATTTTTTTAACCCCCCCTCAAAATTTGTTGGTTTACGTTTCAAGATACGTAGATTCAGAAAATCGAATAAAAAAAAATCCGTCCGTCCGCCGTACGCCGTACGCCGTCCGCCGTACGCCGTCCGCCGTCCGCCGTCCGCCGTCCGAGGCACTTTGCCCAGTTAGCGTTGAGTTAAAATTACGAAATTTGGTTTCTGGGTTTGGACCAGCCCCACAATGATCCACGAAACTTTTCATAACCCTAGGTCAAGGGGAAGGGGTTCAAAACGAATTTTGAAATTTTGAAAATTCCATATCTCGAAAAATTCCCATCAAACGGTATGTTTTTTATTTCATATTTAGATAGAGTTTGTTCCGTAGAATTTTTTAAGACCATCCGCAGCTTTGTACGACCAGCCGTTCGTTCACAATGACGGCTCAAAGATTGTGCCTCACAACCCGATCGTGAATCAAACTGTTGAAATACAGGTCCATTTTCATACTAACAAGCTCTTTGGAACATCATATGGCTTAAGTGATGTTGAGTTTGAGGTTCTGACGTGCGTTTCGTGCTACGGAAATGAAGGTTATTTCGAATGTTTGTTAGTAGGTACTTCTTTTATAGAAAAATTATTACCGACGTAGTATTAAAAACCCCAGAATTATATCGTGTTAATTAATCATAATTAATAATAATTATTATTAATAATAAATACGAATTATCAATACCTAACAATAAATTATAATAATTTTCAGTAGGTACTTACTTGATAAAATTGTTAATAATTAGTGATAATTGACAATAATAATTAATCTAACATTTAGGATCTAGACATTTAGACCTAGTGATCTAGACAGAAGGGTGATCTGTACAAAGAAGATAATGAACCGTTGTGTCAAGAATTTGCAGAGTTTTTATGAATTCGATTCCGCAGCTCTCTCAGTCTATCGGCGTCGTTTCATCTCTCTCCGGATTATTGCCCTTGTTGCCTCCAGGGGCGTTTCGTCCTCCCCCACAACCAGGACGGGAAAAAATTGAGTTGGAACACCGTCGAGGGTGGGAAGTGCTAGTCCTCATAGCGACCTGAATACAAAGAAGGGTTGACACCGGAACACTGATTAAACTACATTTCAGCTCCCAGAGCCTTCCCTCCCTATTTCCCCATACAATTAAGACACACCTGCCACGCTTTTCCATACCACTCGTCCACCAACCAGTTCCATTATCATTGTTATTGCTTTCGCTCTTTGATACCCTTCAGTCGTTTCCCTCATTGAAAGGCCTTTACACTCCCTGATTCTTTCATGCCGTTCTAATATCCATCTTACAGGCGATTATTACGTTTCCAATGGTTCTTTCGTCCTTTTCAGACCATTGGGTGAAGATCCGCTCTCCAACAAATCTACTTGTGATACCGAGAGCTGCAATTGTTCGTCTGAGAATTGTTCAGCATAAAAGGATAAATTCTCAACGTAAGCTTCATTGTTCGAATTTCCAATTTCATGAGATGAAATTACGTCACCGTTTACGTTAAGTTTTTCAATCGTTTGACTGCAGCAATATATCCACTGAGATTGCATTTTATGCCTATGTCTCGTCCCCACTCTATTTTTGAGCGTCATTGCATCAGCGCCAATATCCAAGTCTTCCAGTAGTAATCTTTTTTGGTCATCAAATTCGCTGGGGCTGAACGGCTTCTGAATTTGTGCGCAGGAGCCACCGCTCTTAGCTGATTCAATATTGGTCCGTAGGTCAGTTTGATGAAACTTTCGAGATGAACATCATCACTGACTTGGACAAGTTAACTTTATCGGTAGTTTTAACTTCCTAAAGTTACTTGAAAATGGAACGGTACCAATCTTGGAACGGGAAGGAGCGAGTAGTTGGGAAACCACTCTTGCTGGGTGATTGTATTGTTGATTACAAGCTAGCTATTTGTGATTGATTTTAGTCTTAGAGGATAATTACAGGTAGGTTGTACTTTAGGTAGCACATTTACCCAGCTGGTTTCCAAAGTTTTCTACCCTCCCCGTTTCAAGATGACCATTTTCAAGTATGAAAATATTAATTATTATTATGCGGGTTGTAATTTGTTGGTCGATAGTTTCCTTCGTCCTTACATGGCCCACCAGATCGGGAGAGGGACCGATTTAATAATAATTTTTAACGTGTAGGAAACCACCATGATAGCAACAAGCCGAGTCGAATGATACAGTAATAGTCAGACTACTTTAGTAGCTGTCCGATTAGTAGCAAGTTTTACTTGATGATTCCGCTTACCGGCTATGGAAAACAGATGCGGGAGGTCCCAGGGCATCGGAGCAAACCAGTGGCTATCTTTAGAATAATTGAGCCTGACACCCTGTGAATAATCCGGCTCTTCAAATTACAGGATACAGGAGAGAAAGGGTCGTCAACAATTGATCATGTGGAGTTGAGCAACTAGAATGAAGTTGATATTGTGGATTATCATTCAACTGTACATAGTTACCATGTTACAAGGGTGTACCAAGTATTCTGAATGGACTCCACTTCCAACTTACTTCCGTTTCTACCGTTGCAAAATAAAATATTATGCAGCAGTAGAAGTGTGCTGAGGGCAGCAGCTTATCCCAACAACACATGGTTTTGTGATAATTGAGTGTGTTGTTTTGAGAATTTAGTTGTTGAAGGGCTACTGGCCGACTCTACCTTCTCAAACGAACCCAATATTTGAGCTCTGACTTCCAACTAATTCGTATACTAATTGGGACTCTCGAGGATATTGTACATAGTACTGTGAACTAGACAACTTATAGACCGTTGGGAAATATCTTGAAACTTGAACCACTGGGCTTGCTTTTTTTCCCGGACGGTTCGATTCCAATGGGTCTCTACAGAAATACCTAAATTTAGATCAATCATGTAACACGTAATTGGTTGACTGGACATCAAGGGCCCGAGTTTATCCACGCAATCGTTCCCCACCCAATTCTATATTATTATTTGGTAGCAATTCCGAGTACCTAGGATTTCTCGTGATGTCAATGAGCACAGTGAACACGTAGTTTTGGCCAGAAAACCAGAGCGCATTCGGAAAGAGATTATAATATAAAAACTTTTCACTGATTGCTTTGTATATTATACAAAGCAATCAGTGAAAAGTTTTTATCTACGGCGAAAGAGAAATAACGGCAAATCTTCACAATGGCTCATTATAATGCAAACCAGCAACGACAATTTTGATTTTACGGCATTGTTACGGAATGATTACTTCAGTATTATCTCAGTCCAAATTACGCACCTTACGTAACAAGTCTCTCCTTCTTACATATGATTTTATGTTATTTACCTTTGAATGCGGAACACAATTGAATATTCTAGTTTCACTACAGATGAAATGTATAGTTTGAATCAAATTTTGATATTTATTGAAATCAATGTGGACTCATAAAAGTAGTATAATAATCAGTAGAGATGCGGGAGGGAGGTTAGAAAGCAGTAGAAATGGAATTGTTCTCGGTCCAATACTTTTAAAACTCGAATTAAGGGGGTTTTGGGGAGTTTTAGGGGGAAGGGGATTACCCATGAATTCCAAAAATTAAACATTCTGACAAGTGACACTTCATTCCAAAGCTTTTTTTTTTTTCGATGAACACGATGGTGAAGTCAGAATTGCAATATCTTATTCCGTCCTCAAACTGGATGAAGATGAAGAAACGTGGTTGTTACTTGAGATCTTCTTCAGGATTCACCTGCGCTAATGGGATAACGGGGTGTTATATCGCAATTCTGACTTCACCATCGTGTTCAACGTAGAAAATGATATAAATTGAGGTGTTACACGGCAAAACATCGAGACAAAATTGATTATAAAACCAGTAAAATCTATACGTTTCACATAAAACCAGTTATCTCTTCGATAATTCCATCCTTATAGCCATGATGCATAACTGTGGATTTTTTTTGAAGTGAGAGCTGCATAGTTAGAGATTCTCCAACAGGTACATACTAATCTGTACCACTTGCCCTCAAGTTCGCCCTTGACGCAAATTGACTTAACAAGTACCGCATCTAAAGCTACTCCAGTAAGGGCGCTATTAAGTCATTCCTCCCCTCTCCTTTTGCCTTTAGTTATATATGATTAACTCGTCACTAAAACAAAGCGTTTCACTTCATTTGCTTCCCTCCGTGACTGCCCCACTTACTGAGCTCAGCATCCCTGCCTCATCCTTCTCCCTCACTTTGGCGGAACATGGTTTGATAGATTAGTCTCCATCGATCCGAAGCGATACTTAATTAATCAACTGGAACGCTTGCTTCCAGTTTCAGAAGCCCCCGGCCTCCCCGGTGCTTACCGAAGTCCCTTCTCTTCAACTATTAATATACAAGATTGGCGAACTGAGGACATGGTGACCACTCTGTGGTATGAACTGCATACAATGGTGTTGACTGGAGACCGATGTGTACCACAAGGGACTAGTCCTTTCCATAATTGGGTATGCCTCTTGTCTTTACGAGGTCCACCCCCGTACTATTATTATCAGTGGATCATATGGTTCCATATGTTTGCAACTTTCAATCTACCGTGAAATTCCAACTAAAATTCTGCCTAATTCGCAAGGTTTTTCATCACAGCCCTAGTGCCCCACGCCCCACGCTGGGAATGGACAAAAACAGGATACAACCTACCGAGAAATGACATAAGTAATATGTCATAATGACATAATAACATAATATTATAAGTGATATACACTATATATAATATATATAGTATATATAACATAATATATTATATTATGTTCTTAGACATTTGATGTTCTAAGCAAATAGTATTTGTATTATTTATGCTGTTACACTTGATGATTAGTTTCAATTTTTGGAAACATAATTGACGGTATGAAGAGCGAAACTTGCATTGGATTCTAGTATTCGCCCGAAGCATGATATCATCAGGTCATATTTTATAATCACTAGGGATGGGTCGAGAAACGAGAAACTAGTTTAAAAAACCGTTATTTTTTAAAAAATAACCGTTATAACCGTTTCTCAATTTGAAAGAAACTAGTTACAAAAAAACGGCAAAAGTAGGTAGGTGTTAGTTTTTGAATTGAACTATCGAAAACTTTGTCATCACATTCGTTATTCGTGGTTTGTTCCGAAGCATAAGTAGTTGATTATTAGGTAAATATGACTCGGAACAAACCACGAACAAATGCGCCGACAAAGTTTTCGTTTTTCCTATTACAGTTGAAAAATACAGTTTTTCGTTTTCTTTGTAACTAGTAGTTACTAACTACTAACAACATATTAGAACACCTGCTGTTTCACCCGTTTTTCATTAAGAAGAAATGAAACTAGTTTTTTCGACAGTTTGTTTTATATAACGAACGTTATTTTACGTTTTTCGAAAGTAACCGTTAATAACGGGTCAAGAAACAAGAAAAGAAACGGGTCAAGTAACCGTTAATAATAGGGACGGGTCAAGAAACAAGAAACTAGTTTTTTTGGGATGGGAGAAGAAACGAGAAACTAGTTTAAGGTAACTAGTTTGAAAAAAACGTCATAACTGTTTCTTAATTTGAAAAAAACTAGTTGAAAAAACGGCAAAAAAAAACTAGTTTTTTCGACAGTTATTATGACGAACGTTATTAAATAACTGTCGAAAAAACTAGTTTTTTTGACAGTTATTACAACGAACGTTATTAAATAACTGTCGAAAAAACTAGTTTTTTCGACAGTTATTATAACGAACGTTATTAAATAACTGTCGAAAAAACTAGTTTTTTTGACAGTTATTACAACGAACGTTATTAAATAACTGTCGAAAAAACTAGTTTTTTCGACAGTTATTGTAACGAACGTTATTAAATAACTGTTTCACCTGCTGTTCCACCCGTTTTTCATTCAGAAGAAAAGAAACTAGTTTGTAACTAGTTTTGTAACTAGTTTTTTTGACAGTTATTTTAATATAACGAACGTTATTTTACGTTTCTCGAAAATAACCGTTATGCCCATCCCTAATAATCACTAATAGACGTCACAGAAATTTTCCGTTTCATGCATGGAGTATTTTGGTGATGGGTAAACTATGCTGGATATCTACGCAACTGTATTGTATCCAAACAATAGTCACCACAACCTATAAACATGTTATTAAACTTTGTGTGTATTAAACATTGATTGGAGGTAAAACCATGACGAGGTTCAACACTCTGCGGACATGCTAGAAAAACCGATCGAAGGACCATCAAACCTGCCTTTTAGACATGATTGGATCGTAGGTACGTTCCAAAATTGCGCTCAGCCATATCGATAATAATCAATCCACGGGTATTGGACCGCGGCACTTAACTTGAAGCGAAATCCCTCTCTACATGCCAATTATATAACGACCGTTACATTTGCTGAGATCCAGTCAGCTCTTAATGAACACATTGCCTGAAAATAATTGGCTCCCTCTGACGACGGGACGTTTGTGTGTTCGGACGGGAACAAATGTTCTGAAGTTTGTCCATTCGATTCAAATCCGTAAGGAGTTCGCCCATTTCGGGATTTGCTGAACTTGGTGGAAATTTCGGCTTCATTAGAACGGGTTTAGTCAATCAAAGGAGCGATTCATCACAAACAAAAGTGGTTTTCTGCGACATTCAACAAGTTTCCTCATTAACGGACCTTTAGGATTTCCGTTAACAGGTCATCAGGAGATGAGTTCTTTCGTTTTGTTCTTTTAAGATGGAAAGTCGTGACCTACTTGAGTGAGTTTTTACAGAAGAGACGATAAAGCCAATCATCGTCGTTGGAAACAAATGTACCAATCGTGTTCAACATTTCAACCTGATAAAGCCAATCAACGTCATTGGAAACTAATTTACCAGTCGTGATCAACACTTCAACCTGATTTGGTATAACGTCGGTGAAACAGCAGCATGCTAGGTATAACTCATTTTTCCCAACTTTTCAGGAGAGACAAAAAACTGTTTGCAAAACATTCGTTGTTGTCCATGCTGAGTCGTTGCCTGCACTGTAAAACAGCTGACTTAAGTCATTAGAGAGTTCCTAACAGATATGTCCATTCAGATGTGGACATATCTAGTGGCCACATCTAAGGCGAGCAACTTTTGGGTGATAACCAAATGTGTCCCAGTTTGGCGGAAGTGATCACATGACATGTACAAGTACAATTACATTGTACAAGTAACGTCAAGTCACCTTAGCACAACGCAAAATCCATCCCTTCCGCTGCTTTTCTGATCTTCCCACCGTTCATCGCTCAATTTTCTTGATTCAACTTCTGAACATGTCGGGAGTGCTTGATAATTTGCTGCGGTTTTATCTCGAAGGGCTGATGTCACACGACAATTTGTTAGGCGGCAAAAGACGCTGCAGTGTTATCCCGGAGTAAGGTTAAATTCAATCGTAAAGGTTGTGTCCCGGGAGAGAAATGGACACATGTATGTGGCCGGTAGTGGTCGACTTGAGGCGCTGTGTCCGGACACAGCCAACGCGCATGCGCAGTTGAGATAAGTTCAAACTTGTGTCCTTAGGAATGTCCCCTTAGGAACTCTCTATTAAGTCATATAGTTATAGCAAGTTGGTTTTCGAACTGAATCATAGCTTGTTAGCAACACTATCAATAACTTTCTAGGGATTCGTTTTTTCGCGAAACTGACTTCTCCAGTCGATCCGACGCGAGAATTTTAATGAGGAATGATGTCATTTTGGTGAAAACTTGACTGTTTCACCGACGATATCATACTGTGGTTAAGCCACTAAAACATCGGCGCTTTATTGTTGTTACGATTCGAAAAAGGTGTTGAGTTTTAGGCTTTAAGTTGGCAATACAGCCATTGTTGATTGTTATTACTGCGAATGCGTACAATATAAATGTCAGCGGAATATGCGGAAGTAGCTAACTAACTTTCACAAGCAACTAATAAAATAACACATAGATCACATGTGACGTTTTTATTACTACACATCTATGTGTAGCAATAAAAACGTCTCGCCACGGAGCAGAGGGAAGATTTCAAAACGGGGAGGGCGCTTGTGAAAAGGTTAGGACATCTCTTGAAGGAAGGCGGGGAATTCCAACCGCTGTAGGAATGATATTTGCAAGATTTTTACACGGAGTGTTTTTTGGGGTGATTCGTTATACGGCCCAGAATTAGCCTTGTAATTTGGCTGTCTGAACAGGAAGAAGAACAAGGTAAGGGCGAAGTTAAATAACCCGGCTCCCCTAGATCTAGCAACTTGAAACTTTCAGGGCTTTATAATATCCATACTAAGAAGATCCGCACCAAATTTCAAGATGATCGGTCGGAAAGGAGACGAGTTGTGGAAACCTGAAAAGCGGGTTTCGTGTCCTCCCGGTAAGGTTCGTTTTTCTCAACTTGTTCGCTTCGTGGGGCGAAACGCTACCGCGTTCCTAGATTATGTATAAAAAAATATGTAATATGTAACCCACCATGTGGAGGAAATACGTGTACAGTTGATTGCGATATTGTGAGTGAAATACTGGTAGTTTCAAATCTACGGTTTTAGAATTCCCCCTTCAACCAGATGGTGTCTAGTTGAATATAATTCTTCCCTTGGTTCTAATACCACGTTCTATGTGACACGATGAAATGTGATAGGTACTTTTTACTTTCTTAGATTGAGTGTTTCGTTTTCTTTTATACTTTACCATATTGTTAGCTCGAACATATTGTTTCAAGATGTGTTATTGGGTGGAAAATCAAACTCTTTGAAGGTAGCCAGGCATTTTTTATTGGGCACGAAGGAACTCGTCCGACAGAACCTCAGACAGAACCAGCTTGTCTCGGGCGTCTGAGAAATCGCCACGGAAACGCTGCTGCCATTGCAAAACCTTGTTACGAGTAGGCATTTATCTCGTTCGGTACGTCCCGTTTACAGACCCGAGAAAAAAAAGTCAGAATGAGGTTGAATCAAATGGTGGACCATCAGGCCGATTTTCATCTCGGGAATAGCTGGTTCAAATAACAAATGGTTTGTATTGGAAGTACGATTTGATACTTCTAATAGTTATTATCATTTTCAAGATGACTAAATTCCACACGTTTCGACTAGTTTCCCAAAATATATTACTTTGATGTTCGGAATTGCTGCGTCATACTACTCTGTGTATTTTTAATTTTCTTTAGGTTATCGGTCCTTTGGCTGAAACGTACAAAATTCCGAATAGAATGAGCGGGAATAAGATTCAGGTCTTAGGGAAGGAGAATTTCGACACCTGGAAATTTCAAATGGAGGCAATTCTGGTGAAAAATGATCTTATCGGGTACGTGGATGGTACAATGCCTTGTCCAACCACAAACCACGATAGCACGCCAGAACAACGCCGTGAAGAGGTGGAATGGAAGAAATTCGACCGTAAGGCGAAAGCTGAACTTGTTCTGTTCATCTCACCTAGTGAACTAAGACAGGTGAAAGATTGTAACACATCACGAGAAATGTGGCAGAAACTCGAGTCTATTTACCAATCGAGCGGACCTGCCAGAAAAGCAACTTTGCTTAAACAGCTCATGCTACGAAAAATGAATGAAGACGATGATGTGCGGGAACATCTCATGAAGTTTTTCGATACAGTCGACAAGCTGAAAAACATGGAAGTAGACATTAACAAGGATTTGTTAACGATTATGTTGCTCTATAGTCTGCCAGAAAGCTTTGAAAACTTCAGATGTGCAATTGAAACTCGAGATGATCTTCCCACTCCCGAAGCACTGAAAGTCAAAATCATCGAGCAAAGTGATTCTCGTAAAGAAATGGTTGCAGGTCAAAGTAATGCAATGATGGCGAAAAAGAAATTTTTCAACAAGAAAAAAGGAAAACAGTCATCAGAAGAAGAGAAGGTTGAAAAACCATTCCCTTACAAATGCAATGCATGCGGTAAAAGGGGACACAAAGCTGTTGATTGCCGAAAAAAGAAACAAGAACAATCCGTAAATAAAAGTACGGAAGATAACATGTTAATGACAGAAACAGCCATGAACGTTTCAGATTCAACGAAATGGTGCCTTGACAGTGGTTGTAGTTCGCACATGTGCAGCGATGGTGAAAGATTTGAAACACTTGAAACTGCAGGCTGCAGCAGAGTGAACCTCGCTAACACATCCTCGTCAGGTGTATCAGGAAAAGGCATTGTAAAGCTGAATGTGTCGAGAGGTGAAGGAAACAGAATAGTGAATCTCAATGAAACTCTGTATGTGCCAGATTTGAGGTCAAATTTACTCTCAGTCAGCAAAATGACAGAGAGAGGCTACACAGTGATCTTCACAAAAACATCTGCAGAAGTTCTGGACATAGATGGAAATGTTTCACTGGCGGCAAAACGAATGAATGGTCTCTATTTCGTGGAGGAAACTACATCTGTTGAAGCTAGAAAAACAGAGGAAACCAAAGCAAAGTCGAAAATTGATTTATGGCATCAAAGATTTGGACACTTGAACGGAGTGGATCTAAAAGCACTTCAAAACAAGAATAGAGCATCAGGATTGAACTTGAAAGGAAATGAGAAGTTGACTGATTGTACAATATGTGTGCAAGGAAAGATGTCACAAACACCTTTTCCAAAGAAATCCAATCGCTCAACTGAAATATTGGACATCATCCATACCGATTTGTGTGGACCAATGCGTGTTCAATCAAAAGGAGGTGCACGGTATTTTTTGACCCTGATTGACGACTCTTCTAGATGGTGTGAGGTCAGATTGTAACACATCACGAGAAATGTGGCAGAAACTCGAGTCTATTTACCAATCGAGAATTTGATGCATACTTGGAGAGCTGTGGTATCACCAGAAGACTGACTGTCCCTCATACTCCAGAACAGAACGGGGTAGCAGAGAGGAAAAACAGAAGTTTGGTCGAAACAGCCAGATGTATGTTGATACAAGCCAAATTGCCAGCGTCTTTTTGGGGAGAAGCAATTTTTGTTGCGAACCATATTCGGAACAGATGTCCATCGTCAAGTATTGATGGAAACACTCCTTTTGAACTGTGGACTGGTAAAATACCAAACGTATCGTATTTTAGAACCTTCGGATGTAAAGCATATTTTTTGAATAAGGAATCCGGAAAAGACAAATTTGCACCCAAAGCAAAGCCTTGTGTCTTCATAGGATATTCAGAGCAATCCAAGGGATATAGATTATGGTCAGTAGCAGAACAAAAGGTGTTTGTTTCAAGAGATGTGAAATTCCTTGAACAGCACACAGAAGGAGAAGGTTTTGAAGAATTTATGTCAACAAAAATAGAAAAATCTTCTATTGAACAGCAAACTGAAAATCCACAATATCAGAATGTTACAAGCCCTAGTCAAAGAATGGAAAATGGGATAAACAATGAACAAAATGAAAGTGATGAATGTGAAAGTGACGACCCAGACAATGTTCTAAATCAGAACGAAACTGTTTCGTCTACCACGACAACGGTACGAGGTAGAGGAAGACCGCGGATTGTTCGTTCAGGAAGCAGAGGAAGACCACGAAAGGTTTATAATGATGTTCTAGTACCGATTCAAGCTCCAGAATTAATTCAAGAATCGAGTCGTAACTTGGAAGCACTTCGAGGAGTTTCTGAAGAACAAGCTGGAGTTGCGGAGCTAACATTAAAACAGGCATTCGCTCAACCAGACGGAGAAGGATGGAAAGACGCGTATAAGTCAGAATTGTCATCCATAATCGAAAATAAGACATTCACTCTAGTAGACCATCCAAAGGAGCAGAATGTGATTGGATGTAGAGTCGTTCTGAGAGAAAAACTGAAAGCAGATGGTACAGTAGAAAGGAAGAAAGCCCGGTTGGTAGCACAAGGATACAACCAACGTCAAGGGGAAGACTACAACGAAACCTTTGCTCCGGTCGTTCGTATGAGTTCAATTAGAACAATCATGGCCTTGGCAGTAGAAAAAGACATGGAAATTCATCAGCTCGATGTAGTCACCGCGTTTCTCAACGGTGATCTGTATGAGAAGATATATATGAATGTTCCAGAAGAATTTGAGTCAGTGTTAAGCAACATCATCAGTGATGGAACATCTTCCGACACCATCAAAACTGATGCTAAAAACATGATACAAGAATTGAAGAAAGGGAACAAAGTTTGTCTCCTACAGAAAGCGCTTTATGGTTTGAAGCAGGCGAGCAGACAGTGGTACCTCAAGTTGACAGAAAGCGTCAGGAAGTTAGGGATGAAACCATTGGAATCTGAACCATGCGTTTATCACGCAAAACGTGGTAAAGATTTGCTAATATTGGCCATATATGTGGATGATTTATGGTTGGCTTCAACGAACCAAGAGTGGACGGAGGAAATGAAGAAAATGTTAATGAAGACATTTAAAATGAAATATCTTGGCAAAATCAATTACGGATTGGGTATCGAGTTTGTCCAAAACCTCAACGAGGGGAAGTTACGCATGTCGCAACGAAAGTATGCGTTAGATGTGTTGAAGCGTTTCGGAATGGAAAACTGTAAACCCGTGAAAACTCCACTGGAAGTTGGCGTAAAATTGCAAAAGCCCGAAAAGATTAGCCAAGAGGAACTCAGCAAATACCCCTATCAGCGGCTCTTAGGTTCTCTCATGTACCTCGCAGTGACCACACGCCCTGACATAGCTTTTGCTGTGAACTCCCTCAGCCAGTTCAATAACTGCTACACTCAGGAGCATTGGATGGCAGCGAAAAGAGTGGTACGTTATTTGAAAGGGACACTGGAGTACGGCATCACATTCCACAAGACAGGAAAACCTTTATTTGGTTTTGTTGATGCGGATTGGGGAAATTGCATCTTGGATAGACGCTCCTATTCAGGATATGCATTCATCCTAGGAGGAGCAGCTATCACGTGGGAAGCTCGTAAGCAGCGTACTGTCGCCTTGTCAAGCGTGGAAGCGGAGTACTTGGCACTTGGAGAAGCAACAAAGGAGGCAATATTCCTTCGACAGTTTTTGAACTCGTTGGGAATTAAAACTAAAGAGCCAACAGTAATTTTCAATGACAATCAAAGCTCTCAACTACTCGTGAGGAATCAGGCCTACCACTCGCGCACGAAACATATCGACATCAGACACCATTTCATCCGAAACTGCATCGAAGAAAAAGTTGTCGATTTCAAGTACCTCCCGACGGACGAGATGCCGGCAGATATGTTGACAAAACCGTTAACAACCAACAAACATAAACTGTTTACAAGTCAGGTTGGAGTTAGTCATCGCAACAAAATGGATTGTGAGATCGAATCGAGGGGAAGTATTGGAAGTACGATTTGATACTTCTAATAGTTATTATCATTTTCAAGATGACTAAATTCCACACGTTTCGACTAGTTTCCCAAAATATATTACTTTGATGTTCGGAATTGCTGCGTCATACTACTCTGTGTATTTTTAATTTTCTTTAGTTTGTTATAATTATGAAATAATTTTTGTGGCCACGTATTACAAAAGAACCAATTTTTAACGTCCTGAATCGTATAAATGTAAATAAATGTGATGAAAAAAGTAAACTGTATAACTTCAATTCTAAGACGCACTCCGTTTTTTACGTGGTAACTATGGTTTCTTTTCCTAATTTTTCTCTTCCTAGACAATGTAAGAAGCATGGTAAACTTTTTTTTCAAGTCCCGAGAATCCAAAAATAGGTACTAATAAAATGAATATTAAATCACCATTTAAACTTGTTAATCATCACTTTCAGTTGAATCCTAATTTTTCATCAGACCAACTCTTTACACTACTCATCTGGGGGCAACGAAGAAAGGCCTAGAAAACGAACAAAGTAACGAACGAAGTAATCATACTTTTAACGATACGGTAGTCATTTCACTCATGTTCATAACCGTTGTGGAAAAATGTGTAGCTTTTTGTAAATAACTATATTCTTGGATTCTGAATGGTAATGGTGTCGAAAACATGCAAACGTTGCAGGTTTTAGCTGAAAAATGAATAGGAGATGACAATGCACGTTTAAAAGTTTGAGATACACATTCAAACTTCTTTTTTTTTACAATCACTGGGTACTTGTATAATGCATAAAATTGTATCATCATTAGAATTGAACACAATAATGTAATTTTGTAGTAATAGTAGGTATAAATGTGTGATAACATAATAATATTACATTATCACACAATTATACCTACTATTACGAACATATTATATTCGTCTACAATTCTAGAAGAAAATCTGCCCTCCATTCTTTTGAGAAAGTATGTTATCCGACAACCCTTTCTCACCCTTAGTCACCCTCGGTTTCACCTAATATGTTTCCTCTGTTACACCAGCAGGGAGCTTTACGCTTCTTTCAATGCTGTTGGCGGGAGCTTTTTACCGGATGAACAAGCCTGAATTGAAGCATTACTATATTATAAGTATTACTGGTGGTCACGAGTAATCAGTGGTGGTACAACAGTGGTACAACAGGCGGGAGCTTTTTGCCAGATGATATAGTTACTATATCATCTGGCAAAAAGCTCCCGCCAACAGCATTGAAAGAAGCGTAAAGCTCCCTGCTGGTGTAACAGAGGAAACATATTAGGTGAAACCGAGGGTGACTAAGGGTGAGAAAGGGTTGTCGGAAGGAGACAGGGAACAGGAAAACATTGACGGTGGAGGTTAGGGGTAGGAGGATCAGGTTTCTATATGCACACTCAACAGCGAGGTGCTAAGCACCGAGCATCCTATATATGTGGCTGGCGGGCAAAATGGATATCATTCCTTTTTGCGGCTGAGGTTTTTTGGCGGGTCAGTTTTTACAACGGAGTTGTTTTTGGGGGATATCACATCTTTTTGCATGGCTACTTTTCGAGCGGTACTTATACGATACGGTTCAATTTAACAAAAGTACCTACGAGGTAACTAGTAAATGTTTTCCTAAATGAAGTTTTATCCTAGTCAAAATTTAGTAAAAAATTAGTACGCCTACTAATTTGCCTTTTTGTTTCTTCTTTTTGTGACAAGAATAATTATTTTTTGGAAATTATTGTTTGTTATTCCACCAGGTGACCGCCGCAACGGCTAAGTATGTGAAAAATCCTTTCACGCCAGCGGGTATTGAACCCAAGATCTTACGCATCGCGGACAGACGCGCTTGTCCACGAGGCTACCGGCGGCCACAGAAAGTTTGCAAAACGTAAAACGCACGTTTTTATACCAAAAATCGCGAATAACTCGAGAACCGTTGGGAAAAGTGGCAAAGTGTGCTACCCTCATTCGAAAGCCCATTAAATTTCCTATCGATCCTTAAACAGGCGCCACTCTACGACAATTTTTCTGACCACCGTTCAACTTTGATGTTTTCGGAAATTAGCCAAATCAGTAGATGTGGAATTTATTCACGTATTTTTGGCTGTGGATTAGTCAAATCGATTGAGATTTAGTTCAAAATTATTGAGCATATTCTAGACAACCTAGCGGACATTTTAAGACCAACCGCACCAATTTTCATCAATATTTGCGGCAGTTGTTGTTGAAAATAGAAAAATCACCATAACCCCTTTATTTTTCCCTTTAGGAAGCATTTTTTGATCTCAAATTGAACAGTTTGAAAAGCTGAACACAACTAAAAAAGAAAATCTGAAAAAGCTTCAATTTTGAAGGAGTTATGACCATTTGAAATTCCTAAAAAACACTATTTCCCCCCTAATTGGGGGGGAAATGGGGGGAGGGAGAAAAAATGGTCAAAAGGCACTCCCTTGGAGCATAACAAACGTGTGTGCAAAATTTCAGCTCGATCCGATTTGTCTGCTGGGCTGTAGCCCCGTCAATGAACAACAACGACAACGACAACGACAAGAAGAAGAACACGAAAAACGTGAAAAATAGTGGTTTTAAAATTGTTATACCCCCGACACCTGATGTTCCCGAGAGCTGAAATTTGTTTTACGTCCTCACGTGCCCCTGGAGAGTTGGTGTACAAAAAATCAACTCTCGAGACACTCAGGGGACCGAGCTACGGGATGGTGAAAACCCGAACTTGTTCCGTCGCGTAATCAGTGTCTCAGTCGCTTCGGTTTTCAGGGCTTCGGTTTTCTTGGCGGGCGGGACGCTCCCGCGTCCCTAGATCAGCTCTGGCGAACCAACTGATCCCATTCAGCTGCCACCCAAGGCACACAGTATTCCACCTCCTTCTCGGCCCTCGAGCCGTATATAACATTATGCAGAACTGGAAAAGAAACGGCTTCAGTGGGCCTCCAAACTGACTCAGTTTGAAATAATTACAAAATATAACACCTAACATAATTGGAGAACTGCTACTAAATTGGAGACTCACAATGAAACCAGGGATTCCTTCGCATAGGAGTACTTTGAATGATATATGAACAATCTGAATCAAAGGCCCTGCGGCTTTGTCCGGAGATTGCCCGTTATTTTCTTCAAATGGCAGTAGAGAATCAATGAAAACCTGTCAACAGAACTCCAATTTCGCAATCCCATATAGTAATTATTCAACAAAGCGAATTGGCCAATTGGAACTGAGTTGGAGTTTAACGGAAGTATTAATGTAACTGGTTCCCGAATGATCACTCGCAGTAATTTGTACTTCCCAAATTGTACTTCTTCGTGAATGTTCAGTAACCTGAGCAGAATAATTCCACGTAGCTCATCGATTATTCAGTTTTTATTGACAATGTCATTCCATTTCCGTGACGCCTACATGTCATGACGGGATGTGGTGATCGATTCACCCAACACAATCAAATAATGCTCTACTCAGCAGGTACCAACGACGGAGGGAGGGTGTTGTGGGACTAATTCACTGAACTGACACAATGTGTCATTTCATATATGCATTTCATAAAAATTCTATTGAGGATTGGTCATCGAAAACATGAAATACGGGGAATATTTGGGTATTACTGCTCTTAAATTGTCCAACAAAATTCCGGGCCGACCTAAAGATAATTTATTAATTCATATAAATCATCTATGTAATCATTTTGATTTCAGTATAACATAATTTCATGAACCTATATAACTCATGAGTAAAACTTGTGGTGCCTACGTGGACAATATTCGTAAAAAGAGTGATTAAAATTTTTTTTTCTTGGTCGATGCAAATGGTTAATTTTTGAAAATGATAAACAAGAACGAATATTACATCTGCGATTTCACCAAGATGTATACTCGTATTCTTAGCTTATTTCGAAGAAATATTTTTACAATGGCTTCTGAAGTTTTATTACATTCGCCTTATTAATTACAACTAAATACAACAATGACTTAAATTAATAGCTCATAAATTGTGTACCCACATACTACACTTTATGATAGTACAGAATTGAGGGTAGTTTGAGCCAATATTCACTCATTAGGTGCCTGACTGTAACTTTTGAAGAAGACATGATGACCCCTTGGCCCAGTTACAAGAGCTGTGGAGTCCCTTTCCCCTATTTCATATTATATTCTTCTTACCTTCCCCTAATGTTCCTTGAGGGTTAGTAAAGTATTCACTGTTCTCCCGCCCTACCATCTCCGCTGCCAGGAAATATTGTGGGCCACCCAGTTCTTCCCTTCTCAAATCGAGATAGCATGCCGGTGTAATCCAAAATTCATGAGAAGGAGTGGAAAAAAACCCTGATATTGAGTAGAAGCCATTATTACCGAAGAACCTACTTTTTCGAATTCGGCTAACCAAATTGATGTCCTGTTTATTATTTTGAGGAATTGACACTGAACAATATTTTAGTGCTTACTGAACGTAAACAGGTAAGAGAAGTCGGTTTGATTGTCGCAATAATCCGTACGACAGTCTTTGAAAAAAGAGACAATTACAGCACCCTCGTATTTCTTTAATTTTTATTTTGCACTTTGTAAATACTGAAGAAAAAAAATGTCTGACTAGCTGTAAATATGTATGATTAAGATTTTTTTCTGTACTACTGGAAGAGCGGGCTACTAAGCCTGAAGTAGTACAGATATATAAATAAAGTTATTCATTCATTCATCCATGCGATAGGACACCACAGCCTATAAGAATGTCAAATAAGAATGTGTCTGGCATAAAATTGCCACGAAGTACTCAGAAGAAAGAATTCGTCTTCCCAAATTGTTCACTGTGTTCAAAAACTCCCCAATTAGAGCTACTTTCCTTATTCCGCTGTCCTGTGAAACGCTCGAGAAAATAAAAACTACTTAGCGTTGTTTCATTTCTAAACGCTATTGCTACCCACTTCATTTCATCTTACTTTTCTTTAACCTGTCGGTGGGAATTCGCCGAAAATGAAATCATCCGCCGGGAATCATCTGTGCCTGGATAAATAATAAGTGAGGGTAGGTCGATAATGGTCTTTGCCATTCGCAAACAGATTCAACAGCAATCTATACTAAGTATAGATAAGTCTTATCCCAATTAATAGAAACTATTAGCTGTTATAACCATTAGCTATAACTAGTAACGAATAACTGTCATTCGTTGGCGATTAAATCTTCATGGTGCGGAATTGAGGGATCCTCAGACGAAAGCTTCACTTGGTAAAAGATGTCTCCGTATGTGCAAATTGGTAAATCTTGTTAATCTAAATGTAGGTATTTACAATTTATACTCTCCCTCGATTCCTACACGTCTGTTCGCTTCAAGTATAATTATTAAGTATAATATTAATAGTTGACATAGTGTTAAAAGAGTTACAACTCCACGCTAATATTCAGTTAACTTCTTGCTTCACACATAAGAGGCGTTGAACTCCAACTACCATAATATTAAGAGCACATTGCTATTCATCGTTTGATAACTGATAGCGACGTTGAGGTTAAATTATCAATACCTATCCTGAGCATGAATATTGTGGTTGATAATTTCCGGTGGAGGTTGTACAATTTCATGTAATATTGCAGTCTGTTCGTCATAAACGTCGGAGCATCGGCCAAGGGGCATATCGGAAGCTGATTACGGAACCCGGATAACCAAGAGAACCTCACCTAATATTGAGGTAGGCGGCAGCTGAACATAATTAACCAACCAACGTAGGGCGTAATCAAACTTGAAAAGTTATGCTTCCGGATCAGTGGTTCAACGTCGAGAGCTGCAGTGCAGTATTATAACCGTTCTATGACTTCTACCGAGCAATTCAAATCAGCCCGTAGGCTCCGTGAACGGCCCCTTCTATAGAAGTTGGCATTATGTTTGCGACCGCAGGGCCAGAAGTTGCAGGCTACAGCTTCCCCTTCGCCGTCTATATTCCAGTCAATTCAACCAGGACCTCGACGCCCGCGTCTTGTCACTGCATTTTTGAAATTGGAAAGCTGGATATTACTGAAAGTAGGATGTCGGTATAAACCTTACTGGACACACAGGGAACGACTACTGCACGCATGCAGTTTTACCTTTTTAAACTACTTAATATGAAATGTTTTGGCTATAACACCGTCTCTTTCACTGCCGGGAGAGGCGGTGTTGTTTAGAACTGTACAAATTGTACGCATCCACACACGTGAAATTCCCACACTCGCATTATTCATTTCAGACCACTAGGGAGGCCATTTGATATTGTTCTACCCGTTTTTAACCATCAAAGTAAAATACTGAATTCTTATCCACTTCAACTGATTTGTCAGCGAGCGCTCTGACCATACTGCGCTGTATCACAGGTATAAAGTTATTTCAATCTTCCATCTTCAATCTTCCAGACCAGAACCTATTTGAATTTATCTAAACCTGAATTACTGTGAAGGGTAGGAGACGCAAAATTTTCTTGGGCTTAATACTTTTGAAATTGACTTCTCATCCATCGAAAGTGATGATTGATTACACCATTTGTTTCGTATAGTTATGAGACTCATAAGGATATTATTACAGCATAGCGATCTTCAGGGTGGTCTGTACAGAAGATAATAACTTTGTGCAAAATACTGTTTGAAATTTCAAGTCGATTGGTCGAGGCTGTAGACTCGTCATAATGGACAATACAAGGCAAAAATTTCGGGTTTTTTTTCTAAATTTTTTTTTAATGTATGAAGCTGAAACGAAACTCTGTGCAAAATTTCAAGTCAATCGGTGAAGGTGGATAACCGAATAAGGAGAACGAGAAAAAGAACATGGTTAGGGCAAAAACCGGTTGTATATTGAAAAATCTAGTACTCTTTTCACTCTCTAATCAGCTATATTTCGGTTTTACCAGTTGTATTAGCAAGTCCATCAATTACTTAATAGAAATGATTAGGTATCTACAGGCATGTAATATCGGGTTTGCATTTATCCTGGGTTTTTCAAAGGAAACTTTGAAATTACGTGTCTATATTATTTATAGAGGGCGATTCAGTATATAAAAAAAAACTCCTAGTTTCTTCAAGCATCCAGTGTCGGTTAAGGAAATTGGCTCAAGTGAATGGTATGAACGTTTGGCTTTCAACTCATCTAATAATGTTAATTATGGAATCTACTGTGCTTCGTGAAACACACTATATTATGCAGTATAGAAAGCAAACTGAATATTTAGAAGTGAACCAATGCTAGTTTTTCTCCTTTAGAGGAATAATGAATAGAATTACTCGAAAAATGTACCGCTCCGTATCTCTTGAAAAATGAATCGGTAAGATTTCATTATTCACTCGAGCCATTTTTGAATTGACCCAATCAGGATGATTATTTAAGGGGAAGAAGGAGGGGAGGGCGTTATTTCAAATATTAAACAATTATTTCAAGACCTGAAATCATTTGCAGAATGTGAATAATCTTTGGGAGAAAGAAAGCTCGCAAAAACATTAGAACCTATCAAAGGACGATTTTTCGTTCCAGAAAATACCGCCGTAAAAGAATAACCAATATCAATCATTATGAGAGGCCTCCGTTTGTTTGCTCTCAACTTGTTGTTTCACTAGATCTCCCTCACATCTCAAGACTGTAAACATTCCGCTTGAATGTAGGTATCCACAATTTATCCTTTCAAGGTTCTCCGTTTGTTCCAGCCTTTTGTTGACTAACCGCTCTCATTACTCGTGTCAGCGAAGCGGTCATTCATGCGATGGATGTTTAGTGTGGTCCTTCAAACATTTACTTTATACGGTTCAACTATCAAAATATAGCGTTGTGTCTACCAGCCGTTTAATGAGTGATTGTAATACGACTTGACTATACTTTCAGGTAAAATTGTAACATTTTATCTAAATTTTGGCTGTGTCAAAGCTCTATTTTTTATCTCTTTTTTTACCTCGGGTAAAGAATAATTTCGAGCCTCATCATCGGCCTAATCACATGCCGAACAGCCTATAGGCCTCAGTTTATTTTAAAAGAGCAGCAAACCATGGTGAATAACGAAAAACGCCCAACAGTGAACCAAAAAACGTTGAGAGGGATACAAAAGTTCGTTTGGTTGTTTGGCCGACAGTTTCATTGAATTCTGAAGGTTAGTTAAAGTAATAAGCCAAAACTATTGAGCAACCCGGAACGAAACGTTGGTTGGGGCACATGGTGTCCAGCATTTTTACCAATACATGTATTTTACTGTATTTTACTCTATTATGTTTTACTCTAATTCGGTTGACCACCTCATTTTGCAAACATTGGACGGATGCGTCTAGCAGGTGTTGTACATTGCCACCAGCTCTTCATTCCGATAGGCTCAAAGCACCCTTTAAATTGGCAATTTTTTTTAAATTTCCAGTATTTTCAAAGAAATGGGTTTGAACCCCTGAAAAATTGTAGGATAGTTCTGTTTATTTAATCATGCAGTCGGATTGCCGCAGTGAGAGATACTTTTGAAGAAAAACACATCCATCAAAAGCCCCATCGAATAACGGGGTAGATATTTTGTAATGAAAATAATTCATTATTATCAATATCAATGTGAGAAGACACATGTTCTACCGATTGACTTTGAAACACTCGAAGTTCAGGACTACAATTTGGAAAAATGTGTTCCCAATTTCGTAACAGACAACATTGTTTCCTGGTTTGAGATGAGAAAACTCACCTTTTCGTTCTACCTATTCAAAATGTAAATGAAAAGGTATTCAAATGTGATACTCTAACCTATGCTTTCCCGATCGTTACCTCAGACTTGCGTGCACGAGATCGTCCAGATAATTTTCGGGGTCAATGACGAAAGGGCAAACCGAGGGACGGACGTTTGACCCGCTTATTTGTAGGGGAGGAAATATCGGAAGAGAAATTAGTTAAAGTTTCAAACCGAAATGCTTTTTAGAGCGATCAAATAAATAAATCCGATATTTAAGCCCCCTCGGAATCGTTGTTATAGACTATCGAATCATAATTTACACTACGTATTTATACGTAATTTATAAACAACTTATAAGTGCGTTCATCTATTTATCAACTTCTACGCAGTGAGATGAGTCAATAGGTGTATCTGAGGTACTGGAACTTACCGTAAGAATTGAGGTTAGTTTTAAGGAATACTTATTTACTTGAACGAGTGGTATAAAGGTAATATTACATTATTAATAGTGGTATTAGCAGATTTAGTATAGTGGTATTAGTTAGATTAAAGAAAAGTTGGAGCCCCCTCGAAATTGGTTGGTTTATGATTATACCTCAGTTGAATCAGAAAATCGAATAAAAAAATAATGTAAAAAAATGTAAAACGCCTCATCTCAATATTTTGGTGAGTTGAGACGTTTTACTTTAACACTACCGCGAAAATAAATGAGTTATGAGGCGTTTTACCTTAACAGCGTGTCGTTGAGGCGTTTTGCCCTCACATTGACCAATTTTCTTATGTTTATGGTCAGAATTTTCCCCACTTCCGGTCTGAATATGGAAGTTTGGACTTCACCATCGAAAAGGCCATGTTCAAAATAGGGGGGTTCCGTAAAACCCCAACTTTCGTAAACATTGGACTTGAGGCGTTTTATTTAACAGGGCAGTATTTAACTGTATGCTTAGCTATTATTTCTGGGGCTCCGCTTATTGACGTTATGTAATATCGAAACTCCGAAAATTATTTGTTCAACCATTCATACAACTGCGAAGATCGTAGTATGAATCATAAAAATCGAATAAAAAATGAGGCCAGAGAATTTGGTTTTGTAATGATTCAAAACTGATTGGTACAGATGTTGGGTCGTTTACTCTCGTGACTTTCGGTTACCCTGCTATCCCTGCTACCCTGCTATCCCTGCTACCCTGCTCTGAGTGGAAAAAAGAAGAAAATAGTTCGTTTTTAATAGTAAACAGTAGGTATGTGGACCCCTCTTTTAAACGTAATATTACTCTCGGGCGTTTCCTAATTACATTCCCCGCCATGAGCAATAAGCCGCACCCACTCCCTGGAAAACTGCACAAAGTGGGCTTCTATAAACAATACACTACTCCCATCCAATACCCTTAATCTATAAGCCCACTACTCTCATATTTGTAGTTTTACGTAGGATATTTTCATTTTTTACACTTCAAAAAACTTCGAACACGATATCGTATTAACAACGAGAGAAACCAACCTCCGGGAGGCCCGCAGAACGGTGCGAGGAGCAGGAATTAGTGGTGAAATTACCCCTTTTTTCCAACCATTGTTCGCTCACTGTGGGTTTCTCATTAGAATTCTTTCGCGGTCCCCCCGTTTATCAAGGGATTCAAAGGGGCGAAAAAAGGAAAGGGAAGGGAATCACTTCGCTTGTGAACCGCGATGTTTGCAACAAAATAAATTAACGAAGTTACGGCATGAAAAGGGCTTTAAAAAAAGAGAAAAACGACTGGAAGTTACCGTTTGAAAATGAAGTCATGAGCCAACTTTTGGTAAAACAAGAAGCTCGGGTGTTGAATCGAATCATTTGAAATCCAATTTCATGCTGAAACGGCGAGCGCAGGATTTCAAAATGTCATCGAGTTACTGTCCACGATGGATATAATTTAGGGATGGATGCTTTTTAGAGGGGTAGGTCCCAAACTTCCAAGACGTTCTGTTCAGGATTAGGTTATCTTTTACTGTTCAAAACAGTCGGTAATGAAGCGTAACACCCCGAGTAATTTAGAGAGAAGTATGCTGCCCTACTAGGAAAAAAGGCCTTAAGTCCAAAAAAAATAAAAAT
This sequence comes from Stenodema calcarata, assembly GCA_963920205.1. NCBI lineage: Eukaryota > Metazoa > Arthropoda > Insecta > Hemiptera > Miridae > Stenodema > Stenodema calcarata. The sequence goes on from OY986051.1 coordinate 17,299,633, forward strand.
TGAGTTAAGGTCATATTACGGTTTTATAGGTGGGTTTCTACCTATTTTTGAGGTTAGAAAGTGGTAACTCCACTCCTTCAATGAGAAAAACGCTAATGAAATATGCCTTATGTCCTAAATTGTCTGACATTCTAGTGAGAAGAGCCTCAAGTGCAACTTTTGAAGAAAGAAAGCCTCAAGTACAGTCGTGTTTGTACTTGAGGCATTTTTAATTCGAATTTCTATTATTGAAAAATAAATTGGAACCACGCCTTAACTCCCATCAGATAACAGAAAGCCTTATATCCTTGCCTGAAAGTGATGTTCCGGACTTGTGTGTTTCAGACGACATCTAGGCCTAGTGTTAAAAAGGGAGTGTTCCTAACTGTAAAACATATTTTGTTTGTTCTATAAGGTCTAAATTTTTATAAACTCATTTTATATTGTATAGATTCAAGAACAAATGTTTTTCTTCTTTTTAAATGTTAACATAGATCCTTGGCTAACGTTATTTTATGCTGATAACTTAATATCCAACATTTTTTATATAGCCTATCGTGAATTTTTGAGCCTCAACTTACAATAGTTTCACTCAAACTCAAGCTAAATATTATGGTTTCCTTGGTTTGAATACGTTCAGGTATATTTCAATAAGCCTATTATAAGCCCAATTCAACTTTTACAACACATTATAATAAAACAAAAATATTTTTACACCAAGATAACTAAATGTGGTTATAAATAGATTTCAATTTCAAAACACGATCTACATGTTTTAACATATTTTAAACAATATTATATAAATAAATTTTGCAAAAACTCCTCTGTGTTTACGTTTTTAACCCTAACTTTTTAAGGGGTGGTAAAAGGGGTGGTTTTCACATTATAGACAAGCACCTAAAAATATAATATAAGCTACCATGGGAGTTAAGGCTTTTATGATGCGGTTCGTACTAAACTGTTTGGAGGTAACAAGACCTCAAGTCCCATTTTTATGCAAAAGAAAAGAAAAAAAAAATATTTTTTTTTAAACCAAAACTGCTTTTTTATTTTTAAATTAAATTATTTAAGCCTTTAAACGTACATTCTAGAGAAAAAAGGGTATGAAACAGTATATTTTACGTTTTATTGAATATCTCCAATTCAAGTAAATCGGAATTAAGGCTTTCTTTCTAAGCAGGGCAGTATGGGAGAGTGAATATTTATGTACATACGAGGATGCCGTGAGAAAACGGAGTACTTATATGGTAGGGATGATGTAAAACAAATCTTCGAGAAATTTTGAAAATTCATGATACTGGGATGGTGCGATTATGGCCAAAATGGTTATTTCTTCATAATTTATTAGCGAATAAAGGCTCCAGGTGGTCTTTGCAGGTGGTTTTCAGAATCAATATCTTTCGAAATTCGTACAAAAGCTTTACCGTTTCATTTGAAATTCAGTGATGGCATTATGAAAATTTTAAAACCTAGTTTGGACCCCTTCCTAATGATCTACGGTAATGAAACATTTCTACGGCCATCCTGTACTGATTTTCTTGTATTCGATTATCTGCTTCTGCGTATTTTAAAACGTAAAGCCACCAGTTGTGAGTGGCGGAGGAAATAAGGGTGAACAACATTTTTGGTCGATTCCAATAGTCATTTTTAGAAAATATTAAACCAATAATTAATATTAGTTGGTATAAACGATTGACGAGGTAGGTTGGCTTAAGTAAAAACACCATTAATTTTATGGATACGAAGCGATCATTCATATTACCTCATACACCCTTTGATTGACATTCAGGATAATATTGTAGGTGCACGCACTTTTGAAGTGATAAACGCAAATCACCTCTATTTTCTCCAGGAACTCAAAACTGTCCTAGAAGTAGACAATAGGGTTTTCTCTTTTTCCATTCAACAACAACAACATATGATTTCCATCAAAATACAATGATCTGAGTCACTCAGACTGAGGGGCGGAATCGTGAATGGTTCCAGGCGGAATACGGGGCCGTGGAAGGTAGAATGGCGGGTCATTTATTTTCATGTGAAGCGAACACATAGACTTGAATGAACTTAGACGTTCCAGCTAAACTAATTTTGTGGATTTAGACTCCGAGACCTCCACCCGAAGTGCTTTCGATTCTCCTTGAAAAATGGCGTCGAAAAGAAAAATTGATCCCACGGGCTCAACGCCATCACCAGAAGTAGACGGGATTAGATTGAGGGAGCCCCTTGAGGCGAGTGCGTCCTTACGGCGAGACGAGGGGAAAAGCGTTCGAGCTCAGTGGAATGACCTAACTAAAGGACACAGTAGAATGTTTATTGCTGGAGGACGGTGAGCCGGTGGAAGTGGGGCCTTCATTGATATTCAGCGGCTGTAGATTTGTTACCTCAGCTAGACGTAGGCGTCGAGGTCAAGATTAATATCCCCTTTACGTGGAGGCATGTTAACTCCTGGTTCCCAAACCCTCTCCTCTATCGGATGATGTCCAACGGCAACGTGTCACATGGCTGAGGTCACCAAGCTGAGCGGTTTCCTTTCACTGCAACACTGAAACATGTGCAGTCCATTTATCATTGGAACATTTCATTGCATTTCAACCATCTCGATTTTTCCGCTCTTTCAATGGCCGCAAACAAACGTAAGCAACATTGAAATGCGAGATTAATTGAGGGCCATTCTCTGTATACGCCAACTTTCTTTAACCCATTGGCGCGGCGAAACCGGGGTCGACTAGATATTATCACAAATACTGAATTAGTATAAAATAAACGAGGCATTTCGAAGTATTTTGCCAAAGTTCCTATTGAAATCGACCCAGGGATAACAATAAACGAGTTGGGGCTAGGGAATCGGAAATTTGGGTAATTTCCCTTGAACCGCTTGTGGCACTCTCTTGATTAAACTCCCTTCAATTATTGGTCGGTTCGTTGAGTGTCTCTCTAACTGCAGTATCTCCCTACTTCGACCACCGCAACCCCCTCACCAATCCTTCCAATCATTCCTTAGAACAGAAACCCCATTAGGAAAACGGGCTCTTCCCCAATCGCTCAGGAATCTTCATGGTTATTTGTACAATCGCCCTGTTTGTATTGATACGAGCCAATTGACAATTACATTATGCTGTTTGTTAAAGATTTGTGGGCAGCTCCTGGTTTAGGAATCGGCCCAAGTAATTCGATATGGTCACAGAATGTGACTCGCGTATGTTTGTTGAGTAGATGATTAGATTATCGATTAGTGCAGCTTCAACTCACAAATAATTCATCACATACGGTTCCACTTTTACAGCTGTCGAAATGCCTTCGTCTTAAATTCTTTAAAGTCAATGTTAAAGTCAATGCGTGCGAAAAATAGCTTATTGTAATATTCCTTCCGTCCCGTAAGGGAGCTACCACTAATTCGGACTGTATATTATGGAACCTACCACGAATCTATGATTCACACCAAAATGGAGTAACTTAAATGTAGTTGGTAGAGAAGGGTTCGTCTAATAATTCTCGATATCTTGGCGATAAACTCGAACCGAAGCTTACATTCATGAGCGGTAATACACCACGTCAGGGTTTCTCACAAACGTATGTACGTCTCTCATAAGTATTCTTATGCCGAGTCCAACAAACACTCCTTCTTTTAGTTTTGTCGCGAATAAACCAGAAAACTACTCGCAGACGTATCCAAAACAGTTCCCTTCTTTTGGTAATGCCTTCAAAATCGCTTCTTTAAACCTAATTTAACATGAAGCAGTGAAAGTAGAAGGAATAGTCATCAAGACATTTTAAACGCCCACCTGCAAGGATTTTCTCATCGGCCACAATTTTTTTAATATAATATATTATACAATGTAGATATAATATATATACATTTTAACATTGTATACTATACAATGTTGCTTCTTGCTGTCACGACTGTCCCATTCACAGGTGAAGCATGGAACTTTGTGAAACCTCTCTGTTAACCAAGCAATATTGAAATCACCACATATTGTTCATCTGTGATCTGAATACCGAAGTTGGTGTAAAACCAGTTCAAGATTTTCATAACATTTATTTAAATGGACCAAATATTCAACAGGCACCGGAGCATCATTATTGCCATTATGTAGAAGAACTGCTTTTAGTCTAACTATATTCCTCTTTACGTAAAACAACATCAAATAGCGAAATTCGCTCTTTGTGACAAAAATGTACGTGATGGAATTTTTTGCAGTATTTTTCCCGTAATCAACGCTGAAAATTCAAAGATTCAATGTTACCTAATATTCAAAACCACCTGTCTATCGCAGACTCGTGTTATCGTAGTATCTCTTTGAATTTGCAGCCGGTCTTTGATCGGTGAGTCTCATAGCCACTATCATGGAATTAATTAAAAGTGAAATAACGAAACGTCTCGTCGTTTCTGAAGGCTCTTTGATGGCTCATTCCACGAATGAGATAATGAGCGTTGATCTGAAAAATGCAATAAGCAAACCCCACATAACATGCAAAACCGTCGTGATTCGCGCAGAAAAAAAAACTGTTGAAGAGTGGGAATGGTGATCTCTTCAGTTCTCTTACCGAATTCCAAGCTGGCCAAATAATAATATATTTATACAAACTTTGAATAAAACAATTATATAAATGATACATTGTTTATAATTCATTTTTTATTATATAATACGAATACCTCTCACCGAAATGTTCGCACGAAAATTGGATTAATGAATTAAAATTATCTGGTTGAACTTTTGAAGTTATTTGTATCTAGATAAACAATGTGTATCTGTTGTGATAGCACTATTTGAGAGAAAAAAACGAGTTTGACAGTTGGACACTGACCAACCTGTTCAAATCTAGACAGAAGGATGATCTACATGTATGCGAAATAACAAACCGCTTTGTAAACATTCCCAGCGTTCCCTGTTTGGTGTCATTTGATAGGGGTTAGAGAATTTTTTACGTAGCAATATCAGGATTTGGCAATAACACGACGGACCGAATAAGGCTAACAAAAAGAATACATTTTGTTTGAGGAAACATGCCATCAGTCTCGTAAAAAAGCCCTTGATAACATCGATGAGTTGACTGTTATTTCAAAAGCGAGATCGATTAATTGAGGGGGCAATAACTCTCGGGTGCACCGATCCTACTCGATCACTGTGTACCTACTTCCGACATTTCGATGGGACACAGCGGATAAACGAGATCTATCCCGGTGAAATGGTCGCTGTTCGAGGGAAGTTTTCATTCACTACTGAAATATATGCGTAACAATACACACATTGCATGGATTGGTTGGGTTGGGTAAATAAATATTACAACAAATATAAGCACCCGTTTCGGTGCCTTTCATGTTTTTATTAAGGAATGTTGCCATCGGGAATATGAATTATTAATTTGATTTTGGGATGTATGAAAACGTTTCTGTTAAGGGCTCGTCCCTTTGGTCATTTTTAAGGCTCCTTTTTAATCATCCAACTTATTTGACTGTATTTAATTTATTTTAATGTTTGCTCATCTCACGTATCGAAGCATATATTTATGCATCAATATGCAATAGTATGCAATATATTATAGCCCAGATATAATTTTACTTTGTGCGGTTTTTTACATGACATAATACCTATGTCATATTACTTTTTCATCTTTTTTTACAGATTATTTACATTTACATTTATTTATTCTTACAGGATAGGTAATAGATTTACAGGTTACTTCATATTCTATATTAAGTAAATATTGTATATCGAGGATGAAGTAGCAACACGTCCTACCTCAAATGGGGCTGAACAACACGATCTACCTGAGATACGGCTGGTCAACATGGCCTACCTCAAATAGTGCAGAATAACATTATTCATCATCCCGTAAGTTGTCTGTATAGTATATTGGCACCCGGAAGTGTCTATAGTTGCAATCAGTCACGTATATGTTCCCAAATTTTAGTAACGAACAGTTTTTTGTACCTCCTGTCAGTTGAGGTAGGCCTTGTTGCCACTTCACCATCGATAGGTATGTTGTATGATGTAAATTTTACTGCACTATTCACATCCGTGTTTACTTAGCACCACTCGTTTCACACACAGATACCCGCACATTTTATGAACTTCACCGTCTTTGAGCTCACGTCGATTTGCTGATCTCAATATGGTTGACTTTTTTTAACGTTTAGGGGGATTTGGGCCAATGTCATAGATTTTCATGATGTAGATACGATGGGCCATACGTCTACGTCCAATCCTCGCCAGCGGTACATGTGAAGAGTAAGCAACTATCCACATCTCACGCGATCTCGCAAAAATGATCTGGCAGCATTACAATCAGGGTTGAAAAAAATCACGATTTAAAAAAAAAAATCAAATTAATCGGATTTTTTTTATTTAAATCGGATTTTTTTATTTAAATCGGATTTTTTTAAATTTAAATACAAAATATTCATTTTTTTGCAAAAGTTTTACTTATTGTAACATTAAAGTAAGCAATGTTGTTCATTGAGGAGATGGCATAAGAAGCATCTTAGAAATATGGAAATTTATAAGGAATAATTTACTGATAAACGGAGCAAAGAGATAGTGAAGGAGCAGAATCAATCATTAACAATTTTGATAAATACTCCTTTTTATATCTATTACGTGTTTTTTTCCCTAACCAGAAAGCTTGTTTTCACAGCGGCTTTAACTTTTTATCGATATGTATCCGATATTTGTTATATCGATATATTCAAGGTCGATAAATCGATAGGCGATATATCGCAACGATAAGATATCGATATTTTTTATATCGATACCTTAGCATATGATACCCATCTCTAGGAGGTGCCAGCCTGATATGACAGCTGATACGACAGCATCAATATGAAGTAGTGATGCTGTGTATTAGAGGTGATTAATAACTGAAGTCCTTCTGCCGATCCCGAACAATTTCTCGTTTTTAGAGAAAATTCACTTTTCCCCCCCGCCTTTTCAACGGTAGATTTAAATCACGATTTTTATTGACTGATTTAAATCGTGATTTAAATCATGATTTAAATCATGCAACCTTGATTACAATGTTAATTAGTACAACTACCTTACGACTATGTTTCAGTATTTCTATCCATTTTAGTAGCGTTTTCCGTATCAACTCCGAAATGGTTTCAATTTTTATTTTTTCAGATTGTCCCAAAGATAAACAAGCATTCATACGAGTGCTTCCAGGCATACAAATTATTTTGTAGGTAACCACTGCCATGTAACCCCTACGGTTCCCATTGCAGAATGCGGAGTTTTCTTTTGTTTTTTAATCTGGTTCAATTCGTACACTCCTATGAAGGGAAAACTTAAGGACATGGGAGCCAGTATAACCTGGGGAGAGGTAATGGAACGCATTTGGGTCACTAGACTGGCAAGTGCAGGACAACGAAGCTTCATATTCTGGTCGAGTCGAGGCTAAGAATCACCTCAACTATGAGCAATACATCGATCCGCATCTCTATTCATAGGAGCACTCCGCCAAAAAAAAACCTCCGGTGCCCTACGACCGCTTACTCCTTTGACGTTCTAAACCCTTCAGAAAATCTTCTCTTACGTCTAAAATCATCAGAAAGCCGTAGGAATCATGGAGAAAGCCAATACAATCAATCAATCATTGAATGCCTCAGGTCAATTACTGGATAATAGGTAATCTATCGTTACGGACCTTTACCTACTCAGTAATATTCATTAAATTGTATACCTAGCTACGTTAGTACGAAATCACAGAGACCACCTCCAACTATAAACATGATTCTGATCTGTTTTGTGTTGATCATTGAGCTGATCAGGTACTGATACTGAAATGACACAAATAATTTAATATATTCCAAGTGTTCATTTCACAATAATTTGACATAATTTCGGTTGATATCCAGTTGGGCGCCAGTCACTACAAATGACCCAACACATGTGTATACCATTATTAGCGTCTACACAAGTACGTACTAGCTGACCGCTACCACCACAGGTTTATATAATGAGTAAACAGGCTGTTCGTGTGACTAGTCGTCACACCTCTGAACGGTACGTGGGCAATTCTGCATTGATAATGAGGTTCGAATATTTTACGCCTCGTGCGTTGCCACTGCAAAGCATACTTCACTGTATACACACTTCACACAAAAGTGCATGCACTCACATCCAAGTGCAGTCGACGCACGTTCTCTCTCGAGGTACGAGTTTTGACAACATTCATTTAATGGTCCGACCGAATCTAAAACGACTCAGTTTACAATAATGATCGAAATCTACTCCAATGCGAAGTTGTTCATAACGGAGATTGACTGAGTCATTTTGTTGAGACTCGCCACGTTAGTGGATCCATTCATCAAGATTCTCTACCCCTAGCTATCGTTGACACTACAAAATCCTTTGCATATTTTACATCAGATATTCAGTTAACCTAAACTTAGATTCTAAGGGTTTGCTCTACCAGAGAGTCCAGCAACTTTACTTTCGTAGGCCTGACAAATCATACTCAGTTGTATTAGGAAAACAAATCATTGGGATTTTGAACCACGTTTTCTTGAAAAATGTAAGAATTGAAATTTCTAGGTATAATATTGAGAACTGCCTGAAAAATGATCTCGTGTTATGAAATGATAAGTTGACTGAAGGAAGAATCCACGTTGCCGATCTGTATCATCCACTAGTAATCATTAATAAAATGACAAGTACCTATCTTAAAGAGTCTTGCCAACTGTTGATGCCAGTGTGATATGCGACAGTGAATATGTGTTTAGTTACATCAATTTCGAGGGATGAAAGGATTGCGGTTAGCATAAGGTAGAAAGAAGAGAAATTATTATCGTTCACTCCCGTTATTTCCCAAGCTGCCCCTCTGTAACTCCCGTTAACGAACCATCTGAAGTTTCAATCACATTGTTCAAATCCCCCACCATTAATTATGGTTCGTATGAATATGCATGAGAAGCAGGCCATGTTTACATTAGAAGTAGCCTTTGTCAGGGCGAGGTGCTTATCCGGTAGATGCGCTAATCCTTTGATTGCCAATCGGGCGGCATGGTTCGCCTTCCGTAATCCGTCCGATTGCTTCGTATAAAATTGCTCGATGTATAAAAACGCTGCGAAATTTTCCACAACGGTTTATTATCTTCTGTCAAAATCGCTGTTCTGTATAAATTATCCTTGTGAGTATACAAATAATAATTTATTCAAAATGAATTTGATCAACATAATTCTGGAGTTTTTACATGAACGTACTTGTATTTATGTAGGCAGTAATTTATAAAACGGAGTACCTACCATCAAATATTCAAAATTTCTATAGATACAGCAAGTAAGTCAGATCAAGATCTACGACATCTGTTCGCCCGTATGAACTTTGCCCAACTTACCGCAGTTTGATCAGGCTCATGTTAACTATTTTGTCACCCTTCACCACTCCTGATAAAACCTTTTTTACCTATTTAAGTAGTATTTTAGACCATTCCTCCAGTTGTTTCGTACAGTTTTGTGACTCATTAGGGTAGGCATTGTACTCAACAGTGATCTGGACAACAGTGATCTGGACAATAGGACGCAGAATTTTTGCAGCGTTTTTTAATTCGTTCATCTGATTCCACTTGAAACGTGACCAATCAAATTTTGAGGGGGATTGAAATGATTTTTTCTTAATATCGCAAATAATAGGTTTTTCAAAACTATGTTGCACCGGAACCTTGATGCCATAATATTCATTACGTGTGGTGGTGTCAATGGTGGTAAAAATTCATCTAAGTGACTCAACTAGGTAATCGTTCTCAGTCTTAAACATTATACTTTGACTTGTTGAAACTTCAGGATGACGGCGTTTTGAGGGCGCGACGCCTATTTTAACTCGGGAAGCCGGAGAATTATATACTGAGGAAAACCCGCTGAAAGGAAAATTTGAACTCCGGAAAAGGAAGGGGGAAGGAAGAAGAAAGTTCTAACAGGCAATTCGAGGATTTGCATACAAGAATTAAAGGACGGATTGAAGGGGTGGGCGAATTCACTAGACCCTCAGGCCGTCCTGTTGAAATATAGGCTCCTCAACAGCTCTTCCTTAACTTACTGTGATCAAAGACCTTAGCTAAGCTTTCCCAATCACCATCGATCGTTTCCAACCGGAATCTTTTCGCCTTCCCTGTTTTTCCAACCTTTTTTTACCCACTCTTTGGGTGGATTTTCGTAGGGAACATTTGGGGAATACTTCAATTCCCTATTTTCTAATGTGTTGTTCTAACGTCTCCTCCCTCTCAAGCATCATCGGAGAGCTTGTTTCGCATTTCAAAGTGTTTGACCACATTTATAGAGTGGCATATCCTAAGAAGAAAATGTGCCCTGACTAAAGAGTACCTACCTTAACTTGGTATTTGAACTTCGCAAATGCAATCATCATTTATCCCTAAACTTAGTATCTAAATTTATATAATTGTAGTACCAAATTAAAAAAGCTGAGCTTAAAGTACCAACACAGAGAATTCCACCAGATATATAATGGATATTGATAACATATAAGTTATTTTCACGATACTTAGTGATGTTCGTATTGACTCGCCATGAGGAGCGAATATCGACAATCAGCTCCAAGGATCTTCGAGCTCTCGTACATTCGTATTGACAGCAGGTGGAGAGGTATCGAAGGCAGCGCAGCTTTTGCGAGTCTGGTGTCTGGCTTCAGCGAAGCTTAGGTGAAAACCCCCCGTAATGCCATGAAGGGTTTATAACATGCTTGGCTGCGGTCCCAAGGAAACCCCCAGCCCTAATCCTCTCTCACAAATCTGCCCACAACCTCGAAAACTTCTTTGCACTGAAACGGAGAAGTGCTTTGAGGCCTCTTTTGAAAAGGCCTCAGATTGAAACCAACGATTGAGGAGGTTGCGGCAGGCGCACGATCGAGCTTCCTTTTTCAACGTTTCGAATAGGGATTTTTCGGGTAACGCTCCTGTACTTGAATTACCGAAATGCCTACAATAAAATCTCGGGTTTTGCAGTAGCAACGCCGCTAGAGCGGCTGAGATTATTGTGATGTTGTGACAAATTTTCTCGCCAATGAGTTGCGACAACTAGTGACTAGAAGCAAACTATATAGACAATATTATCGTCTATAAAAATTGTAATATACTATATTTCTATTCTATGCCGTCATTAGCGAAAAAGTCTTATCTGATTTTTGGCCACACCAGGGGGGATGTTGTCTACCGATTTTTGTAGTCCTAGAGTCGTATCTGCACGGTAAATGCCCCCAAACGAGTTTACAAACCGGCTTTATGTCGATTCCTTGGGTTTTGCTTAGCAAACATTCAGAGGACGAAAAGTTGTATGGACCAGGTACAATTTACTCGCTACTTATTTCGCATATACGGATTTTCTTTTTCTGAAATGTCAGATACGGATTTTCAGCTTAGTATATTGGCCATTGGCTTAGTATATTGGGGGCCAGTTACAATTCTTCGGAACCTTTCTTCTCTATCTTCGTGAAACCTTCCCAACCTCTTTTAACGTGACGTAGCTTTCAATGAGGTAATAAGGTAAGTAAGATCATAATTTGTACCTTTGATATTCAACTGCATTCTTATTATACTTTATAATAATCGTATTATACCTATTCATTCATATACCATACCATATTCATTATTCGAATTTTCAAACGGTTGAATAACTTCGACGGGCAATGTTTGTGGTAAAGCACGTGAATGATGTGTTCATTTGAAGGTTTCTATTCCAAGTTTATCCGTAACAAATAAGTTTAATAGCTTATGAAGGTGTCTAGGTAGTGACAGATATTTCTCTTCGACCACACTAATAATGATTATTATGTTACCGAGTTTGAATTATATTGCCGAGACTTTGAGTTCCTGCATTAAATCATTACTATGCAACATGCAAAGACGATCTAAGCATCTGTATTACATGCAGTTAAGTAGTGCATTCAAATTGTGGTTCATCTTGTAAGTACTGTTGATGTTAATTAAGCTTTGATATTGTAGCATGCCAAACGATATTTTAAAAATACTGGGAATAAAGGCTGAAACCTGATAGAAATTGATGGTACTTATTTTCTGAAAACTGTTTTAATTTACAGTGTTACGTCAATAAACGTTGTATGATCAAATTTTAATATTACCTGCCAAGTATTTCATAGAACTCATCCATTTATAACTTGAACAATAAAATTACGTATCAGTCGTCATCCAATATTTCTAACGTTCAAGTAATTAACTATAATATAGTTAATTACGTTGGTGAGTAGGTACACCTGATATTATCAAATGTACCTACTCACCAACAATAATATAGAGATTATTTTTAATTATTCCAGTCATTTTAATAATATTTTTATTCATTTTATATTTAGTAAAATTCGAAGCAAGCAAAGGCATTTTGCCGGAGTATCGAATCGTAACTGCAATTTGCTAATCAAATACTCGTACCTATGGCAGATACGTTGATAACGGTAAGTAAACTGCAGATACGGGATCCTTATCTCGTAAATTATCACCAATTTTAGTCCTCAATACGAAAATCAATAAACGATCGAGCAATAAATTGTCCACTAAGAGAATGTTCAAGTTCAAGATTATTATTAAGATTAAGATTATTGGAAACTAACGCCAATATCGGAGAATTTCGATGCAAAACCTCTTTTGTCCGATATCTCAACAGTAAGAGTTCTGCATAGGTATAAGACTTTTTCGCAAAGGACAGAAGTACCTATACAAACCATGTTGTCCTCAATTTTAGAGCATCTTGAACAAAAATCTGACGATAAGAATTTGAAATCCTAACCTGGTCAGATAGTCGAGTATGTGTGTGTTCTGTGTACGCAGACCCTTGGAACGTCCAGTTCAACGACCACTTAAAAAAAAAAAAAAAAAAAAAAAAAAAAAAAATCAGAATATTAGAGCGCGTGCACAAAGGTGGTTTTCGCGAAACAAGCATAAAAACCTTAAAACAACCTTAAAAATAGGACAAAAACAGTCGATGGTAGTTAGTGGAAGGTGCGTGTTGCCACATAACTGGTGCCATGAGTCTAATCAAAGTTAACTCACGTCCTCGCAAGCGTGAACATGTTTTCCTTGAATCTCCCTTAACTGCTACGAATTACAGAAGACATGGCTGTGGTGACTATGAATGTTTGGATCTCAAGACTCCAGTACATTGATTAGAGTATTGACCAGCGGCAAATTAGCTTCATTTACCTATAAGAAAGGATAACCCAAGTATTCGCCTTCAAGCAGGTACTCAAATATTAAAGAATTCAATTACCAAATAGAACGGAAGTCATTAAAAACTCGTCAGTTTTTATACCCATTGGATGTGTAGTCATTGAGTGGTTTCTTTTCTTGTTCATGGTTGAATAACAATCGGGTATATGTATCCAGTTAATTTCTCTAAAGCCAAACAACAAAATGTATAATACATATTATGTACCATACAGAAACTAAATTTAGTATGTATAGAAACTAAATTTTCATTTTTTTAAAAAAGTACCTATCTCTTCGAATTGTAATGTAATCATTTTCGTTGCAATGGTTTTCTCTCGGATGTAATCGTTCGAAGAATATTTCCAACTTCCAAAAGTGCAATTATTATATTATTTTCTTGGGATGTAAATTGCGGGTTGCTGCAAGTGTATCTGTATTTAGCGGTAGCATTCGCACAGCGTCCGATGATCCTGAAGCCTCCTTGCTATCCATTAAGAAGAGAAGTAAACCTCTCCATTCCTTCCCGATGGTTGTGTGCTCTCTGCAAAGGGCTATCCCCGGTCCCATTATCCCAACGTCTCGCCGTAGGGAGGTTTTGATTCTCGGGAAACAGTAGGTGCCGGCTTTCAAGCATTATTCGCCCTTAATCTTACAGGAGGCGCTTCCAGGCTTCACCGGCGCTTAATGTCTTCACGTCAAGATTGATCCTTGAGGCTTCCACTGATTTTTGGGAGAAATAGATTCGACATCAAGAAAATCACTGATATTTTTTTGATGCCAATTCTATTCCTCCTCTTCTATTCTACTCTATTAATTATTAATAATGTACGAATTTATTATAGTTTCATCTAGCATTCCCCGCTCACCCGTTGAATCAAAATGTCAATATTGTTGTAAAAATACCTGGAAATGTATGCCAACGTTCAAGGATACCTTGGAGAGTATCCTTCTCTATACGTAATTATTGGGAATCTCCATAGTATGGATGAGCTTATTTGATGGTAGGTAAATAGTATAATATATTTAATTAGCAATCGTGTGCAGTCAAGCTACGAATTCTAGTTGGAATGAATTATCTAGCTCTGATATCGATTCGTACCACCTGTTGGGCTTTCGAGACATTTCTGTACACAATTAGTCTGAACTCTTACTCCTTTCTACACCTATGGATATCTGATCCGATCTTTATCTGATCTTCATTATCAAAGTGGACCCCTGTGTGCCGGTTTGACCGTCCAGCAGCGTTTAAACGTCAACATAATATGTCGAAACTCATTGACGTCTGCCAACCAGTATATTATACTGGTTGGCAGACGTCAATCAGTGCCAGGAAAACTTGAAATCGGATTGAGGTTCAAATGATGGATTTTGGCATCATTTTATCACCTTCTAGAGTGAATCCTACCGATACGGCGAATATGATCTCTTCAATGTTTTTGCCACTAATTCCCCGTTTTACCCTTCGCAACCCTCTTCAAAACTGATTTCAACCTGTTCAAACTGGACGTTTTTCATGACAGTTGAAAAAATTTGTTTTTTGCAAAAACCTCGAGAAATCAATAGTGAAATACATGACGAGCCTCCGAAGGTTATCCAATTCGTATTCATACTTTCACTATTTGTTCTTACTTAGTACGGACATAATTTTTTGAATTTTTTTCGCATAGAAATTTGTTCCAATCGATTCATTTAGTTTTGTTACCGCTGTAGAAATACTGGAAGGTGGTAATACCATACCATACTGAGTATGGCATACTCAAACGTTATTCAATAAGATGACCAAATGATGAGTTTTACAATTCAAAAACCGTTAGGAAATTCAACGATGTCAAACGACGTTCTGAAATCCGATCTCTACTATCGGCTAAATTGGAATTCGGTTGATAAGCAGCTCACATCTAATTCAAGAGAAATTCGTTCATGCCGACGCCCAAAAAAGAAAAAAACATCCCTTATTAGGAATCATGACCCCCCCCCCCCCCCCAATATAGTAGAAGCTCTAGCTGCCAAACAGAGTCTTATCCCAGTGAAATTACTTTACCAGAAAGAAAATGCGGGGCCGGCCAACTCAACCCGCTTTTCCCCGAGCCTTGAATTTTTAATCTCGGGTCCCCGGCTCAGTCCTTATAGAATTTCAAGGAACCTGCAGAAAGAAAAAAACATGTACTAGTAACTGTTTAGTTTATGTACTCAGTCCAGCGTTGGGAAGCACATGAGGGACTCGCAGACGAGCAAATAACGACTGGAAAACTCTGGAAAACCGTTCATGCGAGAGAACGTTATGGCGTTACCGTTCGCCTCAAAAATCAACGGCGATTCTTGTGCCGACAGATCTTCGTCAATTAACATCTCTATCAATTGTTTTTATCCTCATCGTCAAACCAGCTTATCGTATAATAAGATATTCAATCCCACCCCAACCACCTGATGACTGAGATATTTGGCAGCTTGCCTCCTCCACGAAACCAGCGACGGTCCAAAAAGAAGCGCCCTTCTGATTTTCTTAATTAAAGAATCTCCGTATGAATGTTATAGTAATATTAGTTCGCGTTATTTTTATGTTGAGCCAAAGATCCAACTATATTCGTACCACTATTATAGTATTACTATTATATAATATTCCTACTTGGGAACGTTGTAATATATTAAGCAGGTCAGCTAATGAGCTGTTCCTGCAACAAGCTACATATTAATTAGGAGATGATTCCTACTATATTCTCGTGATACTAATTGTAATGTTTTAATGTTCGTAAACAAAAACATTTTCTGAAAAAAAAGTAATTGTTTTTCACATCTATAATCTATACTAAAAGGTGATCAATCAACAATAAAACACTGGACTATTCAATAAAGTTCCAAACACCCTTCGTCACAACTAAAAAAGGTAATAACTTGACCCCGAATCTTACCCCGAAGTTAGGTATCATTTAATAGGTAGGACAACGAGTGATATAGTTGGACACCATAACCTGAATAATGAGACATTAATATGTTTTAAACCAATTAAACTAGTAACTTCTCAACCCCTTTTGCGCCTTGGAAGTAACACGATCTGCGGATTTTGTCCTCATGTTCCAACTCCGCCCAAACCAATTAATTGACCGCGATTTCAAATCGATTCATGGCCGTAGTTGGACCGCAGGGCCGTCCGTGGAAAGCATGAAGCGCTTTGTGCCGCCGGCCAACTTTACTCCCCAAGTTTCGCATTACAAGCACGTGTGACAGTAGAATTATTGTCGACATAATAACGGCAGTTTCAAGTATCAATTGAGTTAATTGGGGTAATATCCGACTCTGCTGTTAATAAATGATTTGTTCCTAAGTTTCAGAGTGGGAAAGGGGGTAAAATGAACGGAATGACTCCGACACTCGATGGGGTGTTTCGTGTAACATTCGATTCGAATATCTGAAACTCGTCAATGCGACCACAATTGAAAATCATATGTCGTAATGCGATACAATAATACAATTGGAGGGTAACTTTCAGTTTCCTCCGATGAGCAATAATGGAGATAATCCAAAGGAAAATGCTAAAAAAAAAAAATGGTTTTATAACAAAATTGATTTGTGGAAACTTCGGGTTTTACGATGATTACAATTTATTGACTACAGTGAAACAATAATATGAATATCTAGGGACGCGGGAGCGTCCCGCCCGCCAAGAAAACCGAAGCCCTGAAAACCGAAGCGACTGAGACACTGATTACGCGACGGAACAAGTTGGGGTTTTCACCTTCCCGTAGCTCGGCCCCCTTAGTGTGTCGAGAGTTGATTTTTTGTACACCAACTCTCCAGGGGCACGTGAGGACGTAAACCAAATTTCAGCTCTCGGGAACATCAGGTGTCGGGGGTATAACAGTTTTAAAACCGCTATTTTTCACGTTTTTCGTGTTCTTGTTGTTGTTCATTGACGGAGCTACAGCCCAGCAGACCAATCGGATCGAGCTGAAATTTTGCACACACTTTTGTTATGCTCCAAGGGATATATTATAAGTATATTATAAGTATTACTGGTGGTCACGAGTTTTCAGTGGTGGTACAACTATAATAAAGTAATGCTTGTTCAGGCTTGTTCATCTGGCAAAAAGCTCCCGCCAACAGCATTGAAAGAAGCGTAAAGCTCCCTGCTGGTGTAACAGAGGAAACATATTAGGTGAAACCGAGGGGGACTAAGGGTGAGAGGGGGTTGTGGGAAGGAGACACGGAACAGGAAAACATTGACGGTGGAGGTTATGGGTAGGAGGATCAAGTTTCTATATGCACACTCAACAGCGAGGTGCGAAGCACCGATCATCCTATATACGTGGCTGGCGGGAAAAATGGATAGGTATCATTCATTTTTGCGGCTGAGGTTTTTTGGCGGGCCAGTTTTTACAACGGAGTTGTTTTTGGGGTTATGTACCTACCTGATGCTTAGATGTACGCTTAGATGTATCTTTAAGGTGCCAACTGATCAATATTCGTATACATTACAGGACAAATTTCAGTTTCCTCAGACGATCAATAATGGAGATAATCCACAGGAAAATGCTATTAAATACTAATATTGATAATGATTTTATAACAAAATTCATTTTTGGGAACTGATACACTAACCGAGAGAAATAGAGAGGACAAAAGGTGACAAAGTACACGCACGTATAACGGAAAATAAATTTCCTGACTCACGCACTGCTGTATGGTAAACAATCGCTTCGATGAACTCAAACAGCACAAAAGGTCTCTGATGCTGGGGGTCACAGAGAGAAAGATTGACGAGAGATACAGAGAGAAAAGGCTGATGATGCCAAAGGTTTCTTTCGAAAACTAGCGATCCCCTTCCGCCGAATGCGTTTCCCGACGTTTCCGCTTGACAGGACCTAATCCATACAGA
This sequence comes from Stenodema calcarata, assembly GCA_963920205.1. NCBI lineage: Eukaryota > Metazoa > Arthropoda > Insecta > Hemiptera > Miridae > Stenodema > Stenodema calcarata. Next base: position 17,317,659 of record OY986051.1, read on the forward strand.
ATTGTTGTGATCGTTAGGTCTATAAATATTGTTGAGTTCGATAGCCTACCAGTATCCACTGCTAAGCTCTTTCGTGTCATTACGAGTACTTGTATTTCTCTACCACGAAAGCCAGTTAAATAAATCAATAATTCACAGAGGGCAGATACGTGCGAATACTGTTTCCGAGACTTTTTCGCTCTTGATCGATTCAGGATACTTACCTATTTATGAATCCATTAAATTGTGCTGAAATTTAAAATATTCACTTTTTAATACAATGCGCATAGCCTGTTTCGAGTCAACTTTGACCTTCAAACTCACTCAGTTTCTCGATTCTATTCAGAACTAAACACTGAAAATTACACCTAAAATTTGTGCGAGATGGGATTTTTTTCGGGGGTAAAATATATTTTTTGTCAGACATAATTGTAGAGGTACCGATGAAAATAATATGAGTTTGTGTTGAGTCGTATTGGGTACTCATAGGTTATGAACTAATTTTGGTAATGAACCGCACAATGTGAACCACCAACTGGATCAAGAAACTGCCTATTTTGTCAACCAAAAACGCCTTTCCTCGCCCGTGTACGGATTGAGCTTAGACTAACTAGCAAGTTCGGAATTTCTGGAATATATGAGTTCATGGATGAGTGAAACACTTAATCTCTAGTCTTTAGTATTGCAGTCTGTTCTGTATGCGGTCACCACTTTGGCCATCCAATTGTTTCCAAGTGCACCAGACATCGCGAATGGGTCTGGGGAGGACCCCTGTTCATCACGAACGATATTTACTGTCTTGTCGAACGGACGGAGAAGTCACATCGCGGGAAACCACCCCGAGAAATGATGACGGCCATTTCGACTCGATACAAACCTTAGCTATACATTATTGAGTCCCGGGTAAATCACCGTTCCGCGAGATAATGTGAAATAACGTGGTCATCTATTAGGATGGGGTAACTTCTCTATAATTTCCCTACCGTTGAACCGTTCCCAATATGACCATAAATTTGTCTTTATCCTTCCTTCCGGCCGGAAACCCTAGGAATAATGTATTCGTATGGGGTGGGTCATCGAATTTATGACCCCCGATCATTCGGACAAATATCATTTATTGATTTCCATATTGTTTTTCCTATATGTACGAGTATAAATATGATTTTCTAATACTGAATCGTCACAAGTCTCCTTTAGAGGACTTGGGCCATTTGAGAAAAACTTGTGCCTACTTCATTATCGGCTCATCAAAATTAGGTAACTCTGAAGGCGCACGGGAATCTAGTTGTGCGCATGCTGAAAAAAAGTGAATGTTGGATTGACGTCCTTTTTGCATAAATTGTGAATGCACCCTTGCGGCAAAGTACAGGATGTTCAAATTTATCTTATGTACAGGAAGTATTGCATCTCCAATATTCAACAGATAAATTGAACATACGAGATGTAAACATATTTATTGTTAGGAACTTACGAGGATGTTCATTCCATTTTTACAAGACAGTGGAACATCAAAGCAAAAGTTCAGCTGCTTCCTTGCTCCAAGAACACAACAGACAACTTTCTCCTTATTTAATCTTAATTAAGGAGGAGAATATGAGGTTAAAACCGAGCGGAGGCCTTTTTATCTGAGTTTGTTCTGCCTTTTGAAAACCGCAGCTCAGAAACGAGACGGAGGTCGTATCTTATAGGTAAGAGCAAGACCCTACACAAAGGCACCAAAAAGAGACGGAGCTCCTCTTCCCTTTACCTTAATATTTCTCTCTAATTGGGCAGGGAAAAGAAGAAGTTGAACTTGATGGGGGGAAGAGGTTGAGTTTTGCTAAAGAAACAGGAAAAACTGTAACAAAAAAAAAGGTGTTCTTACCAACAGTTGCCTCGAAAACGTCCAGATGTTGGCGGAAAAGAAGTATGTAGTCTAATCCGAGAAATATACCGGCTGTAAAACCAACGTAAAGCGGTGGGTTAAGGACAGTAATTTGTCTTTCCCACACTTTTGTTCTTCCTTGACAATCCACCACTTGTACATTCTTAAAAAGTTTAGACTTGACTCTGGAATAAATCATTCTTTGTTCCTTTTCCTCATCGTTCCGAACTAAACATTGTTTTATACCCACCACATAAAGGAGTGCGATTTTTTGAGTCACCAATTTAATAAATTACATACTTGTGCAAATATTTAGCGCGTATTGAGTATGTGTAGGTGCTTAAAAATCAATATGGATAATCCGATTAAGAATGTCTTTCATAAGGATTTCGTCACCATTAAGTCAAAATTTGGCAAATTCCTGACCCAACGGTTTATCTTCTTGGTAGACATCACCATTATGTCTAGATCACTGAATTATAGATACATTTTTATTATGAATTCTCATTAATTATTTATAATTATTGTCAAGTTGTGTAAATTATTATTAATGATTGGTATTTATTAATAATTATTATCAATCATTGATAATTATTATTGGTTAACTCGATATCTGAAAACCATGTGCTGTTTGATTCCGGTGGGCCAGTATGTACCATAATCCGTCAGGCCGCTGAATGATTCACCCTCATTTGGACGACTTCGATCTGCTCCAACTTTGAGCCTTCATTTTGAACGAAAATTCTAAAAATTAAACTCTATTTAATTGTGAACTAAACAATGGTGAAGTCAGAATAATAATAATTATAACTGTCTACGGCCCAAAGTTCAAAAGAGGCAATGCGCGAGTGACTCGATTGATCCTCCAGAAAGGCATAAAACTTCGCTACCAGGTTGGATCTTTCCACGCATATTATCAGTGTTGTTTAAAACGAAATTTGTGTTAATGACATTGGGGACAGTTCGCGGAGTTTTCCTAAAAGCTCCAATCTTATATTATAAATGAATATATTTATTCATGAGATATTCATTTCATTCAAAGAGGAGGTCCCATTTCATTTTCTTCTTCATTAATATTCGTTTCATTTCTCATTATTTTTTTAACCCTTACTTCTAAAACTATATTATTAAATCCTAGGTGGTCTAATATTCAATTAACAGGTCGAATATTTACATATAATACAGTATGTTATATCCATCTGTTTTTTTATTATTCCCAATGATGAACCATACGAACCGACTAAAAAAAGTTAACTCCCCTGTCAAACTCCCCTGTTTCCGTTTCAAGTAACGTCGACTTTGCACACTGAGCTTTTCAAATTCCGCCTGGTTTTGGAAATTGGCGATGTGGGCTCCGATTTGGCTGAAAATTATCATAATAATACATATAATACAGGTAAATAGTTTTTATGCATGAAATTAATAATTAATATGAATAGTTATTATATTTACAAAAAAATATATATCTAAATATATCGGCTTAATGATACTTTTACGTAAATGGATTTATTTGGTCCTTTCTAATCGCTGTAGTTGTTCAAATGGTATTTCAGGTCCAAGTGTTTTTGCACCTAATACTTCTATTTCTCCACAAATTGTGTCAGTGAGACTCTAGGATTTGGTGTCGCAGCGATGCAAAAAGGTCCCATCGGTCCCGGCTTCGAGCCACAAAGACCCTCATTCAGATCTTCTCCCCAAAAAGTATTAGAGCCCTGGATGTGTTTGTCATAGCAATACACGCACAATTAATGGGCTTATTGTTCAGGCTCCAGGCAGTCACTAGCGGCATTCCAGGGACCCCGATTCACCTCTCGGAATCACGAGTCCCTTGAACCTATAAATCTGACATATCTCCACAATATACCTATCACCGGAGGTCGCCCCTCCGTCTGATCGATACCGTGGCGACCTCATTCCTTACGCCTCTTCGCGGGTACCGCAGCCTTGGGGCGGTTCCCACCAAGGGTCAGGAACGTTGGGAGTAAACAACGCAACGACGAGCGAATAAGAGCAGCTTCAAGTTACGAAAACGAAATGGTCATATTGGAATAACGTACAATGTGTGTCCGAGTTTATTTCTGCTCGCCTACAAATCCCAACTCCTAATTCAATTAATTAATTTTTTTTATGTTATACCTTTGAAAAATATAATACATGTATTAAAAAACAACAAAAGCAAAATTATTGCAAGGCAAAGGCACAATGGCCGTACCACCTCATAGTTGATGTTTCAAAATTCAAAAATTCAAAATTCAAAAAGGATTCCTCGTCGTGATTGTAATAACAGGCCTAATGTCATTAGGCCTGTTATTACAATCACGACGAGGAATCCTTTTTGAATTTTGAATTTTACATTAAATGTAGTGTTGAATTACATTAAATGTAGTGTTTATGCGGAAATCACATGTGAAAACTGGCGTCCTGCTGTGGCCAGCGAGTACTCGAGGGCCAGATCAGTAAAAACAGCCTTCTCACCCACTGATAAATGTTATATATCGGATAAGGGAGTCGATTTCTCGATTCGGGATCAATTCAAGTTGGGGATCGTCGGAGCTCCCTACTAAAAACACCTCTACCCAATTTCCCAACAAACTTTGGTTTCCGTCAACGAAAAAATTTTGTAATATGTAAATTGAGGATTTTCATTACAGCGCAGTCAATGAATGTTATTTATTGTCAAAGGAAACTGCAGTAAGCTGAGTAGGTTTAATTTAGTAGGTTGAGATAATTTTAGCATTGGAAGACGAAATACGCGAATGATCTACAAAATTATATTTTATTATTTCAATCATTTTAATATTTGATAATCGGTGCTTTTCTCACATTGTCGGAGTTCGCGATCCCGGTTGGTTGTTGAAAGGTTGAAAGGTTGGTCGCGAACCAAAATGGCCGTAACGACTGGGAAATTCGTTGAAACGTTGAAAATATTGAAACAGATGCGTAGTTCAGAGATTGTTCAATGTGAATTTAACAAAAACCGCACCTACCGTAAAATTTCGTGAATGATTGATGATACGGTGAGTAGAGGAGTTTATTCATGAAGTGGAAATGTTATATAAATGTAGTATTCAACAAATGCAGTATTCAACAAAAACTTGGTCTGTTTGAGATTCAGCACTTCGTGCAGAGGACACTAATTAGACAGTTTTGTTAGATTTTTGTATCCTTTGTAGGAACCTTGAAACGTGAACTTACATATTTGGAGAAGGGGTTGATTTTTTAAATCGAAAATTAAAAGCGAAATTTATTCATTTTTTGCGGTAGGTATGTTAGGAGCGGACGTTAAAAATGGGATGTTCGATAAATCTCCTCAGTGCTACTTGTTTATCGAATTCTAAACCTTGGCCATCCTGAAAAGGGTCGAACCGTAGGTTGTTACTCCCAATTGTGGAGCGTCAGGTTGTCACTGGGGCTCTTGCTGGCGGGGCGGAATCACTTAGCCAAATGCATTCATTAATGGGACATCGCCCTGGCGTTTTGCCACTGCCAAAGGCCGCCCATTCGCCGTGCGCTCTCCCCACCTGATAGCTTCAAATTAACCCTTTCAGGGCAACGTGGCGTAGTTAGCACCCTGCCCGCCTCGCTCGGTTGTCGTAAAACTTGAGGCAGTTAGCTTCGACAGTGACTCCCTAATGCGAGGAAAACGTGTTTCCCTCGATCTCATTGTTAGGGGGCGAGACTCTCCGACCTTATGCCAACACCAGAGGGTGTTTTTCTCCACTTTGGATGTCTTCTGTCGTTTGGTCTTTCTGAGCACGTTCTCCGCACAAGACTTAGACACCCGAAATTGGAACGAGGCCCGAATCAGCTGTTGTGTACATAGAATTGCGCAAACCGTCCTTTCACAGCATATCTCAGTACATCCTCACACTAACGTCACCACCACAATTATCCCTTAAGGATCAATCTTCTATTGGACAGACGTAACTACCTACCTAAAGTTTTCCATCATGAATGTAATGCAGCTTGTACATTAGATATTTACAAACATTTAGGAAAAAGATTGAGGATATCAGTTGACGAATAACGAAGATATTTGCGAGGAGACACCTTTTAAAGAATTTTCGAAGAAACGGAAGCTATTGTAATCGGTCCTGAATTCACTCTCGGTGAAATTGAGATAAAAAGTTCAAATTTACACAAAACATCTGTCGTGGCCATCGGAGGCTAAGTCCGTAGATGGGCAGAATCGGGCCACTCTAAAATTAGAGGGGCCCCTGGTGGGGCTTTGGGGACTTCTAAGGGGGGGGGGGGTCATTACCCATAAATTCCAGATCTGAAACATTCAGACAAATGACACGTCATTTGAAAGATTTTGTACGCTGAATACGATGGTGGTCACAATTGTGGTATCTCATTCCGTTCTCAAACTGGAACACTTTGAAGATGAAGAAACGTGGTTCTTACTTGAGATGGTCTTGATGGTTCATCTGCTCAAATCTGATAACGGAATGAGATATCGAAATTGTGACTCCACCATCGTTAAGCATTGAGGAATCTATAAACTGAGATGTGAGTCTGCCAAAACGGGGAAAATATCCGCTATAAAATCAGTGAAATGGAGACATTTACATAAAACAAGTTATTTCTTAGAAATTCGCTCTTACAGCCATGCTGCATGACAGGGTTTTTTTGTGATGTGATTATCGTTATTATTATTGTGATGTCGCAATATCCAGGCTTCAACTAACTTAGTCTTTCTCAAATCTACTTTTTCAGGTGCAGTTTTTCAAACATGTACATGTTCAGATGGTACAAATTTGATGGTTAGTAAGCTGATTTTTTTGTTCGTCGTGCGTTGTTTCAGCAAGGTTTTATGTGATTGTAATTGACGAAATCAACACGACTTTTCAAGAATGAGACAACTGGTATAACAACACCCGAAAGGGAACCACCAAATATTGGAAATATTCGATCTGCAAATAGGACTCCTGGACCTTCTCCCCCAGTCACGGTGCGAGCCTGCAGTAGCAGACCTCGCTGTTTGAACATTTTCTTCATATATTTATTCAAGGCTTTCATATCCGATTGCGGAAAAAACGGGGTGAAAGGTGATGAATGGGCTGGTCATTGCAAAAGAATATGAAAACAAAGGGGGCGAAGCAGAAAGAGAGCGAGAGGGGGTCGTAAGTAAGAAGAACACTTACTGCAACTTTTATTGATGACGGTGCAATTCTTGCAGTTGGAAACTCCGCTATAGAAGCCACCAGTAAACTACAATCTGCTGTCAACAATGTCCACCCCGATATTTATTAAAAAGTCATTTTTTGCTGAGTCTACCACATAACATGGAATATTAAATTTTGTTTTTAAATTGTACTCAAATCGTAAAATTTTTTGTCCTACCTGTTTTCTTTCTTGTCCATAACACAGGCCCTCAAAAAAGAAAAAGTAGACTGTTCTATTGACGAGACCCACCTATTCTTGTGTATTTTTTGACGCTGAATCCGAATCTGTTCTCCTGATATGGAGTCCCAGTCGATTTTGGCGAAATAATCTCGAAAAACACCAAAATATCCCATTTTGAGTTTAGAGAAAACACAAACGGTGATAGGATGAATATAGCTTGGAAACCGGCGCTGCATCGGAAGTGTCTTAATTTTGTATGTTGCAATGAAACTCCAATCCTATCATCCAAAAATCAACTTTCGGTTCACGAATATGATGTTAGGTTTGTAATTTAGTCGCTCCAGCGGGCGCTTATCGGCAGCGACGTAGGTATAAATTAAATTTGAATAAATTAAATTAAAAATAAATTGTATCGCTAGCATTTGTAGCTAATAGAGATATTGTGGGTTATATGACTAGGTTGTTGATATTTCCTTGAAGAACTATCCAAAGGGCACAGTGCTAATAAAGTCATGATAAAGACATTTATAATAAAGACATTTCCGAAGCAGCGCCGGTTTCCGAGCTATATCATAGGTTAATCTCTGTCTGAAAAACTGTTTGAAATAGCAATTTCAACGTATTTTTCCCGTAGAATCCAATTCTCAAATCAAATTCATCCTATCACCGTTTGTGTTTTCTTTAACCTCAAAAAACTATGAAAGAATGGGATAATATCCCATATTATGTTGGTGTTTTTCAAGATTATTTCGCCAAAATCGACTAGGACCCCATATTAGGAGAACAGATTCGGATTCAGCGTCAAAAAATACATAAGAATAGGTGGGCTTTAAACATTCCACATTTTCTTGTAAAACTCGGAAAAAATTAAATAAACTCGCCAAGATTCTTTAAAAATGTGCGTTTTTCTCACTCCCTAGGTAGCAACTCACTCCCTAGATTTAAATAGTTTTAATTAAATAATATCTCAGTTATTATTAGTGATTATGTGCGCCCACATACCAGACTTACTACTACCAACCTCCTGAACAAGTTTAGGCCGAAAAAAAACTGAGTTTCAAGCCATTTTAGACACGAAAAATTTCAGACTGACATTGTTCCAAAATTGTGCAACTACCCATGTATAATCAAAGTAATGTGCGCTGACCGACTTATCGAGTATGTGACATAAACTAGTTCACTTCAAGACCCGTAGGAACGACGAAATAATTTAATTTCATTGTCGAGCCCACAGAAAAGGTGGGCGGCAGCGCCCTAATAAAACGGTCACATGTTCTTCTTACTTACGACCCCCTCTCGCTCTCTTTCTGCTTTGCCCCCTTTGTTTTCATATTCTTTTGTAATGACCAGCCCATTCATCACCTCTCACCCCGTTTTTTCCGCAGTCGGATATGAAAGCCTTAAATTGCGCTGAGAGATTTTTGAGCAGTCGTGAAGAGGAGGGGAAGGGCTGCGATGGAGGGATTTTTCCCTCAACCCTACCTACAGTTGTTCTGAATGGCCTTCTTCATTATTTTTATGTTTCCGGAGTTTATTCCCACCCTCTAAGATAAGATCTTCCCTAGTATATTACGTCGAGAACAGGGATAATAGTCTAAGTTTTGTTATATTGTGCGTACCGCTCAATATGATCGAGCATCGTTTAATGACACACTTTCCAAATAATTTTGTTGGAAATAATCGTAAAGTGGCAGAAGTAGAGAGAAGTATGATCAGAAACATCGTCCGATTCGATCAAATGGAATCAAGGATAATATCCTTTAAGACATATTATGTCTTAAAGGATTACTCACAAAACTGCAAAGGGATCTTCCGACCCAGTAACTGAAGTTGAGAATACTCATTATAGTATTTTACTCTGACTAATCTATCTGCTAGGTATGACTTCATAATTTGGATAAACAGTTTATCCAAATTATGAAGTCAAACCTAGCAGATAGATTAGTCAGAGTAAAATACTATAATGAGTATTCTCAACTGAGGAAATTAAAGGCTGGTGTTCCACAACTTTGGTGTTCCTTTGGTCCAATACTGTATTTCCTGTACGCGGTGGATACACCTACTGCAACTTTTTCTGATGACACTGCTATTCTTGCAGTTGGAAACTCCGCTGTAGAAGCCATCAGTAAAGTACAATCTGCTGTCAACAATGGAGCTGGACGAAGCAAAGGAAGGTGAACTTGAAACAAACGAAATCTACTCATAAAAACTTCACAAATCCGAAGACAAAAATAATCCCATTAAAGATCAACTCGCAAAAAGTACCTGAAGCGGACGAGGCGAAACACCTTGGCATGACTCTCGACTGCACGCCGAGGTGGACAGCCCACGTAAAGAAAAAGAAGGAAGAGCTCAACTTAACATTCAGAAAAATGTACTGGTTGATAGGGAAACACTCCGAGCGATCAACCCACAATAAGTCGCTTCTATACCAGGAAGTAATCCAATAAATCTGGACTAACGGATGCCGACTGTGTGGTTGCACAAAGCAAATCAATATACAAGTATACAAGTACAACCTATACAAACGTTTCAAAACAAAGTCCTGCGGTGTATTGTCGAGGCACCTTGGTACATAGGAACGGCCTTGGTCTCAATCGTGACCTGCAGATAGAGACAGTTGGCGGAACTATAAGAAAACTAGCGATGGAGCACGAATTCCGGCTCCACAAACATCCACACGTTGAAGTATTGAGCCTACCAGACAACAGTGGAGAAATACGGAGACTGAAGAGGACCAAACCAATGGACCTTGTCACGACTCACTAGAGTGAATTGATGTGTAACGGATATAGGTAGTGATCTATAAACCACAAAAAGCTGTAATGTATTAGAAAAACGTTGTCAGATGTTGTAATTTCCTGTACCTACTCTACACCAGTGACCTACCTGAAATCAGTGGTAATACAACCGCCACTTTTGCAGACGATACCGCAGTGTTAGCTGTGCGGGAGAGCATTGACGCTTCTATGGGCAAGCTCAACCAATCTATTACACAAATCCAAAAATGGACTGATAAATGGAGAATACGGATGAATGAGGCAAAGTCGGTCCATGTTAATTTCACGAACCGCAAAATCAGCTACTTGCCCGCTTACCTCAATAGCAAAGTCATCCCTTACGCCAACGAAGCGAAGTATCTTGGGATGACGTTAGATGCGAAGCTGCGATGGAAATCGCACGTAAAGAAGAAAAAAACCGAACCGAAGAAACCAAAACCGAACTGACTCTCAAACTCAGAAAAATGTCGTGGTTAATGGGCAGGCGATCAAAACTGTCTGTGCAAAATAAACTAACCCTGTACAACCAAGTCCTAAAGCCAGTATGGACTTATGGAGCGCAGCTGTGTGCTCAGGAGCATAGTTAATGCACCCTGGTACATTCAGAATGATCGACTTCACCGTGATCTAGAGGTGGAATATATCG